>CP144048.1:2400000-3000000 GCA_036427605.1 Cryptococcus sp. DSM 104549
CTGGAAAAGGAACTGAAGGACTTGAAAGAGAAGGGAGATGCTCTCAAAGTTGCTGGTGCGCCGTTGTTGACCCGCCATCTCCCCCCATATAGTCAATAGCTGACATGTTTCTCAGAGCTGTCTGATGAACAAAGACAAGCAATCTTTGCGGCGCCAGACTTTTCATCATTCATTGAAGAGTCGGCAAGGATTGTGCAGCGAGCTTTGAGCGATGGTTATGACTACATCAAGGACTACACCATCGGTATCGATGGGGCTTTGTAAGTATCTATGCGAGTGCCCTTTGATCGCATAGCAGCTAACAGCACTGCAGCGACGAGTCTGAGGGCCAAAAAGTCAAGCTAGTTTGTGCGTTCTCTGACGAGCGATGGACAAACGGGAGATCTGTAACCGACATCGACTGGTCGCCCAAAGTGAGTATGACGAATGTGACACGCTTCAATTGCCCCGCTCATGTTGTACAATTTAGTTCCCCGAGTTGGCAGTTGCGTCCTATAATAAGAACACTTCGGCAGTGAATGACCCCGATGGCATCGTTGCTGTCTGGAATCTCCATTTACTGGAACGCCCAGAATTTGTCTTCCACTCCCCGGTATGTAACTCACTTTAGTATAAGCCTTTGCTGACCTGTGGTTGCGACAATGTAGTCAGACGTTCTCTCCGTGACGTTCTCTCCCTACCACCCTACCCTCATCTTTGGTGGGTCCTACTCTGGACAAGTGCTTTTGTGGGATACTAGAGCCAAACACCTGCCTGTCCTGAAAACGCCTCTATCGGCTACTGGTCACACATACCCCATCTATGCCATGAAAATGGTTGGAACGCAAAATGCCAACAACCTCATTTCCAGCAGTACCGATGGTCTGGTCTGTTCTTGGCTTGCAGACATGCTTGCGCAACCGCAGGTGGGTCATGCTGTCTTCCCTCCATCTCTTCCATTAAACGGAGCAGTTGATCATGTGATATCTGCAGGAAACTCTCCCACTCACTATGCCATCCCACAACAAGACAGATGAGGTCTCCATTACTTGTCTCGACTTCCCCGAGAACGAAACTTCTACATTCTGGATCGGAACGGAGGAAGGCTCTGTGTACCAGGCTAACCGTTTTGATCGGGCGTCCGCTAAAGCAGGGCTAAATGTCGATGACATCTATCGGGGCCACGCGGCACCTGTAACGGGAATACATTTCCACCCTGGTACGGGCTCAGTGGACCTATCGGATTTATTCTTGACAAGTTCCGTCGATTGGACGGTCAAATTGTGGCGTACAAAAGCCAGTCCTGGCACAAAAAGCGGAGTAGCGGGGCAGCCCACTGCTAGCTCCAAGGTAGAAGACAGAAGTGTTGGGGCAATCCACTCGTTCGAGGAGGCAGACGACTACGTCTTTGATGTCAAGTGGCATCCTCACCATCCCGCAGTGTTCGGAACTGCGGACGGGTCGGGAAAGTTCGACTTGTGGAATCTCAACCACGACATCGAGGTAAATAATGCTGTGCTTTTGTTCTGTCTATGGTCTGCAATAAACGTAGCTGACTCTGGGCATAAACAGGTCCCGATGGTATCTACCAACGTCTCCCCTCGGGCAATCAACAAAATTGCATGGGATCGGACATCAACTTCTCGTAAAGTTGGTTTGGGGTCGTCAGATGGCAAAGTATACGTCTACGATGTTGCCGAGAAACTCGTAACCCCTCGAGATGGCGAGTGGGTCGATATGCAGAAGACTGTGCAGGGGCTGGTTGCCAGTAGAGATGGTGCGGGTGGTATGCCAGGAGTAGAATCCTCCGCCAGCAACGCTAGGTATGCGGGGAGGTGAAAAGGCAACTTCGGGGGAGTCCCTTACTAGCCTGATCACCCGTTAGAGATGTACGTATAAATGGCATTTGATTTGCAACGGGTCCCACTTCTATCTTCCTGCCGCCGTACAAATGTAACAAATGTTTGGGGTAAGAAGGAGGAACTCTTTAACCAGGCATCTTCTACTTGTAACTGAATCAACGATTAGGTTGAAGATGGAGGCTCGTTGAAGATGTAATTTTGCAGTCTATAACTTTACAATGCATCACCTGACCATACCTTCCAACCACCTGTGTTTGACGCTCACCCCAGACTACTGTATCCGCCTCTCCCTCCGCCAGTGCTACCACCTCTCACACCCGCAAAGATATGAGAAAATAGATCTGCCATGAGAGTGGGAACCTCCCGCCAAAAATCTCGGTGCGGCACAAGATCCCAACCTTTGGCCGAGTACTGCTGATGATTGTAGAATATGCCTTCAAACGATGGTGAGTGGATATACCGCAAGTATTGCCGACGTCCGACTCACCAATGGCAAAGTATACCATCAATCCAGTCACTGATAACCAAAACAGAAGTTTGAGGAACTTGAAAAACCCGCCGCCACCGCCACCGCTTGCCGACCCTCCTGACGGAGAATTTTCGGCGTTAAGAGGACAGGCGTCCGGCGTATCCCATTGTAAAGATAACAGGCCGGCAGTGTAGGACACCAATGTCGGGTTGGGATCCGTAGAAGACGGGCTGCAAACGAGAGTTACATTCAAATGTTGTGGGGTGCTGAGATCGAGTTAGTTGACGGATAGATTGTCTCCGTTTCTCGTATATAGCTGATAGCTCACCCGGCGTATTCGGGTCCATTGATATAGAGCTTAAGCCCTTGCTCGCCATTCTTGCCCAGAGGACTTGTCGAGATATCGCCCTCAGGAATGTCTACAGACCAGAAAGGGATGACTGCCGTGACTCTGTCTGGTTCCGAGGAAGATGGCTTGCGATTGAATAGCCTCAAACACACTTTTGTGCCAGTAGGGCACTGCAGTCATAGCAGTAGCACGTCAGTGTGAGGTCCAGTCTCTCAAAGGCTCCCCGCGTGAAAACACTCGCCTGATCCTCATCTGCTACCCCATCTTCCTTCTTTAGCCCCTCAGGGCTACACAGCTCCAGTTCAACCTTCGCTTCGGAAGTAGTAGGTGGCGTGTGGGTATCTTTCGCGGCCGAGCGGTAGCCCTTGAGAGGAGATAGGTCGTAGGGAATGGAGGAAGCTGTGAGAGAGCACTCGAAAGAGGTGACGAGCGGAGAAAGAAGAAGCACAGGCAAGAGGTGCAGGATGGTGCGCATGCTTGAGCAGTGGTGGGTGTACACGCTTCTTTCCCGTGATGGAGTAGGTAGAGGGGACGAACGAGGGAGAAGCAAGAGTGTGTAGTGATATGAAAGGAAGCGACCCGAGACGAAAGAAGGGCAAAGCATTCCACACCATGCCGCTGTTGTTGCCAGGTGGACCAGCGCCAGCAGCGGTGGAGGAGTGGTTCTCGGTGGTCACCGCTCACCGGTCGCTGCAGAGCCTGGAGGACGTAGGCAAGCCTGGAGACTGGCAAGTGGGGCAAGTGGCAAGGTGTCTTACCAGTGTTTACGTAAGGACATCACGCTTCTGGGCGCGCTGCTTGGACACTTGCCATCGACAATAATGTGCCTACGATACTTACATGCAGTACCGGACGCTCCACTATACCTGTGTACACTCGCCAAAACACTACTGGACGAAGCTACGGTCTTCCGCAAAGCGACCCAGCCATCTATCCAAGGCTTTAAATACCCGTATCAGAAAATGCCCTCATCAACGCACGACACGTCGGTCGAGGCCGGCCCTTCGAGGTCTGGACTTGTTCCAGGTCCTTCTCCATACCACGAATCCTCTCAGTTCATCCACTGGCGCTACTCCCCTTCCAAGCTTTCGTCCATGCGATCCAACTTAAATTCCAAGTCTGTGGAGGTGGCTCGACGGAACACAGAACTCGAAAAGGTACATTTTTGACTTGTCAGGTGCCGGGATGAGCTGGCTGATGGCCTCATCTAGGAAGCACAAATATCTCTAGGACATGACTTCCAGGATCCCCCGCCTCCTGCAGTATACCTGACTGTTGATGATGAGCTTTTACTACTGCGTTTCTACTGCTCGCAGATTACAACAGTCTGTCGTCACGGTTTCGGCCTACCAGACATTGTTGAGACGACAGCCATTTCATACTTGAAACGGTTCTACTTAAAGAACAGCGTTATGGAGTGGCACCCGAAGGTGATAATGTAGGTCGCCAAGCCTTTGAACTGCATTGGGAAATCACTAAAGTCATGCTTCTAGGCCAACCTGCCTGTTCTTGGCTGCGAAAACAACCAATTACCCTGTCCTTGTCGACCAGTTCATCTCAAAGTTTTCGAAACTCACTACTAAGGATGTGCTTGAAAAGGAATTCCTTGTCGCACAGAGCTTAGGATTTGAGTTTTGGGTCAGGAGCTCTGAAAAGTCTCTGCGTGGATGGAGCCTTGAGATGCAGGTAAGTGGCATCCGAACGTTTCTCTCATCTCCGACTAACTTTGCTTGTGCTCGTCATCAGAAACAACCCACCCCGCCACCCATGGATGTCATTCAGAAGACTATTTCTGCTGCTCTGGGCCATCTCTCAACCTCGCTGTTTACCGACGCCGAGTTCATCTTTAGTCCGTCCCAGATATCACTTGCCTGTCTTCATCTGGCAAACCAACTGTTTGTCGAAGACTTCCTTGACCAACGGTATGAAGCTGCTGCTACTGCTTCATCGAAAGTCGAGACGACCGTGGGAGATGCAGGGGACGAAGGGTCTTCGCAAGAGGTTGTATTGGCGTTTGGAATACCCAAAGACAGATTAATGGACATTGTTGCCCAAGTGGAGGTCATGGTTCTAGCTGTTAGTGGCGAAATCGACCTCAAAAGAGTGAAGGAGGTTGACAGGCGACTGAAACAATGCACCAACCCAGAAAAAGTCCCTGGCACAGCTCTGTGAGTGGGTTTGGTATGAATGGGACTTGTACGTGCTGACAAATGGCATCGCCGAAAGGTATCTCAAACGAAAGCAAGAGAAGGAGCAGGCAGACCTGGCAGCCAAGGCAAACAAGTCACTGAAAACTCGGGGAATCATGCCGACTTCTGATATATCGTTTGGCGAAGTACTCTCAGCCCCCTAGCCCTTTATGGGTCATGTGCTGGTAGGAAGCATTAGGTGACACTGATCACAGAGGCAGTGAATGTTCAATTGGTGTTGGGCTTCTACTTTTAATGCGGGCCTTTTGAGGCAAGTCAAGTGACCTCACTTGCTCGATAGTGTTGGTGATGCATGTGTATGTTACATCTAACAACCCTTTGGGCCCTGAGACGCTCTCCCTAGAAGGACCGGACAACGCTCGCCTGTCTTCCCCACCGCAGACTTTGTTCTGGCTTTGGCTGCTGTGTGAGTGTCGCTACATCGAAGACTTCTCGTCCAGGAATGAGTTTTGGGAAGCAATCCGCTCGGAGATACATATGGCTTCAATCACTACGGCATGTACCGTCGTCAGTCAAAGCTTGGGTTCAGTGGAACCACTGATGTAGCGGTTTGGACTACATGAAGGCACAAATTGCGTGCATGATTAGGAGTTGACTTTAGGAGAAGAAGAAAAAAAGAAAAAAAATGGGGGTCAGATTTCCTTGAATGATTTTGTTGGGGGCAAGATGGATACACACGTGACGTATGTGAAGTACAGTACAATCAATACCCGCCTTGAGACATGGCAAATCTTCAGACGCCGTCCATCATTCCCGTTGCGCGCTAGATTTAAAATAATGCTCTGCATGCTGTATGTGTGTGGGACCTGTCCAGACATGTGATATAAAATTGTTACATATGAACAGAGGCTTATGGGAATGGTGGAGACTATGTAAACTAATGATATGGGCGAATGTATCTATATGCTGAGGAGAGACTACGCTTTGCCGAAACCCCCGGTCTCTGTGATGGCATACTGGAGCTTTTGGCGGAGCTGCTCGTATGACTCATATGTGGGCAAGAGTAACAAATTGAAGCATGTGCTGGCCTGAGGAAGGCCATTCTCCTTGCCATGTAACTGTTATCATTTAGTCAGCATAGGATGTGGGGATGGTGCACCTGGCATTGGTAGCAACAATGAAACAGTGCTCACCTTCTGCAGCTGGAATGGCTGGGTTCCAGAGCTACCTTGAAGCTGGGAGAATCCGCCGAGGGGTACTCGGGATGAAGATGTCACAAACATGAGGAAGCGCGATCTCTCCTCTTGCGAGAAACTTCGCAAAGCTCGCCAGAACCAGGATACCTCTGGATCCGCTGGTTTCCATCCACTCAACCTGTAGGTGTGTCAGCGTACTCCATTGCCCCGATCGGTACCAAACCACTCACTGTGTGGCATTCTTGAGTTCATCCACATCGACAGTGGTGATTCCCGAGATAAGCACTATATCGATACATCAGCATGAGTCCAAAAGTGCTCTAATCGGCACACTTACATTCCAGCTGGTCTGGCTCAAAGATCTGGATGAGCTCATGAGGGATTATGCTAAGTTCCAAAAAGCGTCAACCAGGCCGGGCTGTTTCTCATCATTTGGCAAAGCAGATACTCACTCGTAGAAGCCATCCAAGAAAGCCTTGATCTGATCCTTGATAGAATTGTCCAATCTGTAGGAAACAACCAGCCTCACATACTCCTCCTTGTTCTCCTCTGTCACAGGAATTTCAGCCCCGCCATCTTTGAGCTCCACAATTTTTTTCTCGCCAAACTGGTCGTCCTCAATGGTGAACTCTTGCTATTGCAAACTGTCAGTTATGATACATGGTATTGTAAGCCAATCACTCACATCAATCACACCAGTGATGTCATTGTCCAGCATCCATTGAAGTGATTTGTGGTATCTTCTCATCGATTCAGCCTATTGATCTTCTGCGTCGCGTGCCATGGCAACTCACTCCGGATCCACACTCTCCAAGTCCCTCATATCCACTGTTCGCCCAAGGATTTGTTTGTAGAAGGCTCGGTTGAAGTACGCGTCAAGCAGACGACCGCTGTGAAAGTCGATTCAATCAGCATATGTCTGGATACACTCTGGCATGTCATAGTGCGAAGTCCATCTCACTCATAGACAGCTTTCCTGCGTTAGAAGTCAGCAGCAATTACAACTCGCTATTACAGATTAGATCCAGAAGACGTACCCAATGACGCGTCCAACAAACTTGAGGTATGCCAGATGATACTCATTGCTTTAATGATTAGTCAAGATGTCAGCTAAAAGGGCGTGGTCGTATGGTAGTGGACAAAGGTGTCGTACATTGATGAGGCTTTGTTGAATTGGTATGTCTGTTGGTCGGCAGCACAGGGTTCGAACAAAGCTGTTGACATATCGTCAGATATCTCAGCTCGGGTTGACGAGTCTGATGTGCACTTACCAAAGTTGGGATCGAATATCTGTTGGGCCAACACACTGTACCATTCTCGAGTGACACCTCCAGCATCAACACCATCTTCATGACGAAACTTGACACTCAATTTGCCGTACTTGAGCTCCTCTCCTCCCCACCGCTGCAAGGCGAGATACGAGTCCTCAAAGACATATTGCCTCCGGACATGAAGCTGCAGGGTGGCAGTAGATCCAGGAAGCCTCTTGCGCTTGAGCTTTTGGAAGAACCAATTTCTCTTGTTGTCAAACTCTAGCACACGAGGGTTGTGGATGAGTAGAGAGAAGGAGCCGCTCAGCAATGACGGGTTATTCCGCACAATGGTGTTCAATATCCTGCGATGAGCAGTTGTGAAAGTAACAAAAAAACTGGCAGTCTCTGCAGTAGCAGACGTAGAAGGAGGCACTGATGGTGAGCGAGATGCCCGCCAAGAGCGGCTTTGATACTTTGAAACGACCATAAGCGCCTCAACCAGGGGAAGAAGCACCATGGCAAGTTGATCAGTGCTGTCTTGCACTTCCACCTTCTGCAGGCATTGTCCCAGCTGCTTCCAAAGATCCTGGAAATCAAATGACTCAAACACTTGACTGACAGCCTGCTCTTCAGCAGACATCTCACTAGCTGGAAGGTCGGGATCAACCTTGTTGAGATGCAAGTAATCAATGGTTTTCAACAGTCTCAACAGTTGTGCTTGTGATGAGGTGGGTGGCGAGAATTTTTGCAGTGTCAAGGATCCGACATCTGCGGACTTGTCCCCCAGAGCCACAGTCAATTCACCGAGTTGTTGTGACACCTGATTTCCCAGCTCTCGGCTCTTGACACAGAGCTCCTGGAGGATGACTGATTTCGCATCCGGGAGGTTTGCAAGATTTTGCATTGCCCCCAGGGTCTGGCTGAATGTCCTGCTAGTGCAGTCCCCGGATGTCAAGCAGTAGACAATCAGCCGAAGTACAGGAGGTGGGATGACAGGAGCTGGTGGGATTGTCTCTGTAGTTATCACAGGATTATCAGGTCCTTTAGCCAGGCTAGCATCCTCCTTGGGAGCAGGACCAGCGGTATTAGTTTGTGATCCTGACAACGAAGCAGGTTTGACTGTGCCATCTTTTTCTGCCTGTTTCTCTGCCAGTGGTTTTGTCACCATCAACAACAATGATGTTACTGTTTCCATCATTCCCGGTGTCTTGGCTAGCAAAGGCCGATCCAACAGCCCCAGAAGGACAACAACAGGATACTTGGTTTGAGGGATCGGTTTCTCTTTGCCCTTGCCTTTCCTAGTTGATTGCTTCCGCATTCCCACAGGCTGGTCATGCTCTGTTAAGAAGTATGCGGCTGCCCTACTGTTGTTGTTCACGATGTATGCCAGTGCCTCAAAACACCTCTGTGCAATGAATGTAGGAACATGCTCTGTCTGCAAGTGACTGAAAATTCCACTTGCAGCCACTGTTGTAAGAGGTGAGTCAGATGATCTGCTTTTTGGTGTGGCCTTTGGAGTGGACACTCCTCGGAGCGACATTTGCTGGAAGCTGTGATCCACAGCAGGAAGATCACCAGAACCATCATGCACAACTGAAAGCAGAAGATCTAGAAGATCAACCCGTGTTGTGGTGTTCTCACAAAGATTAACCAGTACACGGAACAGATAGCCTTTTTTGAAAGTGTGGGGAAAGAACAAGAGGCGCACAAGCACTGCAATGCCAGGCTTCTCCAATAGTTGTAGAGCCTCCCGGTTGGGTTTTGATGATGTTGCAGGAATGACAGGAGCTGTGGACGACGGGGCCAAAATCGGCTGACCATGACCAAGCCGTCCCAGGCTGATGGCCCCCCTCAGTTCATTTGTGATTGAGCCAAGTGCCCCTGTGGTAAAAGATGTTGGCAGTGGAGCAGGCGGCACTGGTTGATTACGGCGAGAGCTTTCTATTGCCTCGTGCATGATGACCTCAGCACGGATGTCAGGGGGCAGAGCATCCAAAAATTCACGATTTATTTGTGAAGCAGTCGTTGGAATGCTTGCAGTGGTAGGCTGCTGATGCCGGCCTTGTTCCCGCATATGTTGTTCAACAACATCTGCCTGCATGTCATCAGGCAATGCTTGCAAGAACTCAAGATCAATGCCAGTGTCTGTGATATCCACTTCACGCCCATGGATTGTGATGACTGTGCGTGCAGAGCCCTCATTTTCCTGGCCAGGGGCATCTCCCTGGCTGGCATCCAATTGATTGGCATTTTCTGAGCCGCCAGAAGCCAAGTCCACCACATCAACCTCGTTGCCATTGTTTGGGTTTGGAGGAGGTGCCTGGGAAGTAGCAGCTATATCATTTAGAGAGTTGCCAGTGGAATCGGCTCCCATATCATCTGATTCAGAGTCGGAATCAGAAGAGCCTGTGATCGGGATTAGCACCATACAAATCAGGAGGCCTCTACC
Source organism: Cryptococcus sp. DSM 104549 (assembly GCA_036427605.1). Taxonomy (NCBI): domain Eukaryota; kingdom Fungi; phylum Basidiomycota; class Tremellomycetes; order Tremellales; family Cryptococcaceae; genus Cryptococcus; species Cryptococcus jaspeensis. The sequence goes on from CP144048.1 coordinate 2,409,708, forward strand.
AGGCAGGCATGTTCAGCTGACATACTCATGTTGATATCCTCGTCATCAACCCCTGGAGCTTGTACTTCCTTTGCATTTGCAGCCTCCTCAGCTGATTGTTTGGCTTCTGGAAGAAGGCAGTTCACAATGTGGATGACAATTTGGTTCAAAATCTCAGCTGCAGATGATGAGCTCATTGTCATCTCCTCAGACCACCTCTGCATGGTGGGCAAAGGTGCAAACTGGGATGCGCTGGCCCCTGCATTGACAGAGCGCTGGCTTGGTGGGCTGACAGCAAATGTTCTGCCATCGACAGAAAGGCCTATAGATCCGTTTTGGTCATGGGCAATGGCAATACGTATCGCCTCAGAGCCAGCAACTTGTCGGCTTGCAAGGAGGTTTTCAAGCATTTGAACAGCATCTGAACCCCCTAGTCCCTCGATGGCAGAGAGAAGATCTTCCACATTGTTTCCCAATGCCCTCGGGAGACGCAAAGGCCCTGTGTGTGCATGTGCTGAAGGATTGACTGCCAGAGGGTGCTGGGCAAAGCCATGCTGGTTATTGCTTGATGATGAGCCGAAGAAGGTTGTGGCTGCAGTTCCTGATAACAGCAGCATGTTAGACTTGGGTGATATGAAGGTGACATGACACTCACCAGGTACCAAGTCACGGTCCCTTCCACTTCCCTGGCTTGCTACCACGTTATCGCTTGAAGGTTCCCAGCCCCAAGACCCAGCCATATGGTCTGCTGGGTGATGTGATGACTCAGGGAATGAGTCACCCACTTCCATGCCGTCATAGCTGATTTGTGTTAATTTGCCAATGTGTCAGTCATCAAATATTTAACATATGTGAAGCAAACATACTCATCCTCATCTTCCAGATCCAGATCCGGATGTTCCATGTCCTCATCTTCAAACAACCCTGTGGTAGATAATGATCAGCTGGATGCACTGGTGTATTTCGAATCATGGGTCTTGCGTACCAGACGTACCTTCAGCATGTACATCATCATCATCACCCGCTTCGTCCTCGTCCTCGGTGATGTAGGACTCATGATCATCAATGGGTGGCTATCACATGAATTGCAATACTTCTGTCAGCATGGCACCGGCTTTGGATTTCTATACAAAATTCCACTCACATCCCAGAGCTCTCCTTCATCTGCAGACCCAAGTAGGACCTCAGGCTCCGCCTCATCTTCTTCACCGCTGTCTGAGCCCTCCCCAACCAGTTGGTCCTCCTGATATGCAGTCAGTTTCTAGATTATATGATAACACGATAAGCACCACTTACCCATTCCTCTTGATCAATGTCAGATCCAAGTGAATCCTCATCTGATGTCTGGATCATTGTGTCATCCTCATCGTCCTGAAGAAGCTGCATCAGCGCTTGAATCACATCTTGCCACAATCCACCTACTGTCATGTCATCACCCATATCCTGAAACCATCAGCATGATCCATGCAATCAGTGCACTCACCATATCATCATCCTCCCCATCATCATCTTCCTCCTCGTCATCGTCTTCTCCAAGTTCCCCGCCAATCCTGAACACGTTAAAATATGTAAGCCTAGTCACTGGAAATGCGACCGAGGCTTGCTCACATTCCCAGTGCTGAATTTCTGTACAAGTCAGGTGCAGACTGGTCTTCTTCCAACATATCAACATCGGAGTCAGAATCAGAGCCAGATGTGCTTGACTGTCCCTCATCATCTGGGATTGAGTGGCCATGAGGCTCATCTTTCCTTTCCTTGCTTGATTTCCCCCATTTCACGGATAGCTTTGATCTGCATTTGAAGCACAAATCATATCAGCATACCATCCCTGATGCGGTTTTATTCCTGTACTCACAGATGATCAAGAGCTCTCAGAAGTGTGACAAGCACATGCCGAACATCAGGGTAATTGAGATCCACCTCACCCAAAGCATTGGTAAGAATGCCCACAAAGTTCTTTTCTAGCATTACTTTGGCTATGTGAAGGCCTGGGTTTGTAGGTTGGCGTGACGGACTGGGACGCGCCATCAATAAGCGGTGAATAAGCTCTCCCAATGCCCATAAGCGACCATATCTTGCCGAGATGTCTGCAATGCTTGATGAATCACGGACAGCTTTGGCAACAGCATCAAGCACGGTCTTCCGGATTGTTGTCATAAGCTCTGTGTAATGCTTGTGATCAGATGGTAGGGGAATGTCAGAGCAGAGTGCTACTACCATTGAGGATGCACGGGAAGACATCCCAAGCCGTCTTGCCGTGAGTGAAGATGGATCATTACCAGAAGTGGAAACGATGTCTGGTTGCAGCATGACACAGCAGACAAGGTCGTTGATGAAAGCATTTATTCCACTTCCTTTTGACTTGCTTCTGCTTGATTGCCCCGTCTGCTGAATGAACATGATGAATGCACTTTTGGCGTCTTGATACGACCCAAGCAGCTCTGTCAGCAGCGACATCAATAGACCTGCGTAGCCATGTGCGGCTGTCAGCTCTTCCGGTGATGTGGCAGTGTCATTTTCTCCCTGCTCAAGTGAAACATGCACTGCTTGATGTAGCTCATTGAGCAGTGTGATCACAATTGGGTGCTGACTTGAATGTTCCCCGTGGTCTTGAAAAGGGTCAGAAGGCAAGACAGCAACCGGCTCAACTGGTTTCGTCTTTCCTCGTATGTGATACACTGACTGGGGTGGAGTAGGGTCAACTAATGTGCACTCCTTCTCCACAGCTTGAATAAAGCATGCTGGCTGGCGTAAAGCAGCCTGTCGAAACTGTTTGACAAAATACTGGATGTCTGTGACTTTGTTGCGAGCTGGAGAAAGCCATTGTTGGATCTCGCCCTGCATCAATCCAATCAGAGTGCTAGTGGTCTCGAAGCCATGTCTGATGACCATTGCAAGAAGAGAGTAGCACCCGTCCAATTTGCTTGATGGTGTCTTGAATTGCTTCAGAATTTGTGGGAGATTGTCCTGCACTGAGACAACCTCCTCCCTTGACAGCAGCACCAATAAGCGGAATGACGAGACAAGCTCATCCCGACTGACGTTATCTCCAGAGATGAGCTGGATACAAGCCTCCCACAGCTGTGGGATAATACTGAGTGTGTTTTCTCTGGAAATCATGATGTCAATCTCTGGTGAATCACCAAGATTGGCTTTCCGCACAGGGCAAGGGCGAGCAAGCAACGTTTCTGCAAGAAGAAATACTGCAGGAAGCCACTTTCGCTCTGTAGTATCACTGAGCGGCAGACTTGATATCACTTTGGTGATATTAGACACAGCTTGTTCGTCAAGCGACGCCAGGTCTTGCGATCGCAAATGAATAGATGTGAGCTGGAGTCTAGCTGCAATGGCTTGGTCATTTTGTGGTTTGTAAGGCTGGCATACTTCCACAAGTTTGTTGGTCATGAACTGTAGTCCTACTTTCCCCCCGGAAAAACAAGGAGAAAGGTCGAAGACGGTTTCCACAACACAATCAAGAATATCCAATGCGCGATTAGGCATGTCTTGCCTGTGCTTTTCACGCACATCTTGCAGTTGTGCTCGCAATGGTGCAGACACAGAGTAGCCCGATGTAACATTGAGAGGAGGCTCCACATCAACATCCATGGCCTGTTCCTGCTCCGGTGCGGATTCCGGTGCAACGGCTGGGGCTTCATCTGCTGCCTGTGCTGCTGGGTTTGCTGGCCCTACTGCAATGTCTGCTTTGGGTATGAATTTACAACATTGTGGGTGCACAGTCAGCAGAAATAAGGGGAATACGGGGAGATGAAGGTTGCTACTTGCCTTGGACTGCTGCTCCAGCATTCGCTGCATTGTCATCCTCAGGAACATATGGCATGCTGAGAATAAGCTCTGTAGCCACCGCGATGTTGTTTCGCGCTCTACGCAGCGCTGCAAGTGCAGCAGCACGCGAAAATCCCATGTCCACCAGCTGATCAGCCAGAGCAGAGTCAGGTGTGACAGGTGGAGGGCGAGCAAGCTGAACACCAGGAGGCAAACCCTGGCTGGCAGGGATGGGGTTGGAAGCATCTTCCTCGTGTTTACCCTCCATCAGAGTTGTGAAACAGTGAATAGCCCCCTTGATGGTTGACATAGAGCATTTTGTGAGCCATGGCGCATTCCAAATATGATAAGACAGGGGAAACACGGCAAGGCGGAGTGCAAGCAGCAAGGATGTGCCGTTGAAGTGTGTTCCTGTCTCTGTGTTCTGGCTTTGTTCAATCACTTGGGTTTCGTGGCTATCTACCAAGGATCTTGCAGATGTGAGAGCTGAAAGAACATGTAGAACCATTTTGACACCACTGGCAGCATCTGGATTTGCTTTGAAGCCTGTTTCTGACCTGTCTTGGCTGTCCGCTTGAGAGATGATGTGCTGGGCCATTGACAACAAGGCTTCAATACCTCCCTTTTTCTCGAAATGCATGAAGAGAGTGACGTTCAATACCCCTTCAGCTTGGGGGCCTAACATTTGATTTTGGTGACCATTGATCAACACATAGAGCATTATGTGCATCGATAGACTGGCACTCACCATCAAACAACAATATCGTAGCGACTCCCAGAGAAAACCATTCCACTTCTGGCTTTTGCACAAAAATGCTTGACCCTGTATGGGTTTGATGACCTGAGCTCAGCGGGCATCACCATTGATCTCATTTGACTTGACTCACGATCCAGATGACTGAGTATGACCTGTGCAACATTGTCGGCAAGTCGACCAGCCTCTCTCTGATGTAAGGCATCCTTGTTGCGCTTGATGAAAATGAGCTTTGTGAAATCTTAAAAGCGCCCACTGTCAGTGCAAAATCATGATCTGACAGATTTTGCCCATACGTACTCTTGAACAATTTGAGAAGCGTGGTATGATTGCTGGTGGAGAGATATTTTGCTGCGGTGTCCCCTGTATTGGATGATGCGCTTGATGTGGCAGTCACTTCAGATACAATGTTGTCTGATACTACCAAAGCATCGGGCTCGGGCATCGCAACAGGCGCATCCGGTGCTGCAGATGCAGGTGTGGGCTTGATACTCTTGAACTTGACGTGAATTTGGAAGCAAGCGTAGTGTATTTTGCCCAAATCACTGACAAAAGATGACCCATCAGAGCCAAGGATAATCTTGATGACAGAGGTGCCGACACGGGCATATGAGTTTGCCAAACCACTGATACACTCATTGAACATGGCCAAGTAGACACACAAATCGTTGAAGGCTGCCCATTGGAGCTCCATAGCCCCTGCAGTGGTACCAGCATGCAACTCGGACCAGTGCTTGTCGATGTCGGGCCCTTTCCAAATATCCGCACTCGCTCCCATGTACTCTTGTAGGGGGGTGAGCACAGCGCAGAGGACCTCTGAATGGCAGTACTCTGTCAACTGACGCAGCAGATGACCAAGGGGTCCGGCAGAATCAGCTGCTGCCCAGCGGACTGGCCACCAAGAGGATCGAGAAGCCGCTAGCACAGCTGACAGACCGCCGGCGTCAATGAATTCCTTGGTGATTGAGATGTTGCGAAGAAGACCAGAAAGGACCTGTGAATGTCAGCTATGTAGATGTATGGGTGGGACGAACCTTGAAAATGACAGCGAATGTAGCTGTGCCCTGATTGGACAATAAACTGGAGGGTTTGCCACTTTCAGGCAGAACCTGTTTGCTTGTAGCCCATTCCTGCACCCGATACTTGATCTTTTCCTCTGGACTGGGTTCAAAGTCGGTGCCACTATTGTTAGCCTCTTTGAGTAGATCGATCACTGTGGCAACAATGGTAGGACGCAATGCCGGATGATGGCGTGACAGTTCATCCAGTGAAGAACCCAAGTGCCGAGCGTGATCTCGTTCCCCAGGGGCTTGCTGCTGGGGTGCTGATGTCACTGTTTTCACCAGATTTGTGAGCACACGCGGGTGTGCTATGGTGAAATCTAATCCCGCCTGGTTGAGGCAGATAGCCCCAATGGCATTGGAAACAGTTACAATCACCTATGTTTTTTAGCTTGTGAGTTCGGCACACAATTTATAACCTTGACACAAAAACGCTCACCTCATTTGATATGGGTATTCCCTTCTCCAGCTCCCCATAGAGAGTCTGAGGAAGTTGAAGCTCCTGCAAGATGGTCAATGAAGTCGGCTCGTTGTGAACAAAGGTAGCCATCGTGTTGATCGCTGCATACACCAATTAGCGAGAACATTTGTAGTCTGTTGGTATATGTGCTCACCCAGGGCATACACACGGGGACCAAATACACTGTGCGATGCAAAGATGACCTTCAAAGACTTCGGCAGTTCAGAATCAACCAGGTTTCTGAGTCCTTCCGTCCCCCCTGAGGCCTGCATGAGCCTCTGAATCGACCGAATCATGTGCTTGAGAGGGTTGTTCATGGACGCGATAATGGTTTCTGAGAAGTCAGCTTTCTTTGCACCGATGGATATGCCGTACCTTCAGACATTGTCTCTGTTGCCTGTCTTGTGGCAGTTTTCAAGCGAATATCAATTTCAGCCTGCAATGAGGTGCACAGTCAGTCTTTCGTGTGACGAGATGAATTGTAAAGACGAACTTTGATCTGTTGAACGAGTACATTCACCCCATCAATACTGCTGAAATTGGAGAGCGCTTGTGGGTTTGAAAACAAGATAGAGTCGATAAGACCTGTAGCCCGAGGAACGTACTATGTGCCAGGTTAGCCAATGGGTAATATCGTTGGATGCATTGTGGGAGTGACTTACCGCCTCTCGTCGTTCTCCAACTGTCCCAAGCATGTCCAGTAGCAGACGTAGTATCCCTGCTCCCATTAACATACTACTGTGAGAAGGGGATGTAGCTACAAATGCGACAAATGCCAAAGTCGAATCAACAAGGTCCGAATTTAGAGGTACTGATGGGATACAAAATCAGCATGGATAGCCAGCAAGACCCAATGACATAGGGCACTGACCATCTTGAATCAACTGTTTCACAATTTTGCGGAAGAAAGTGATAATTATGCCGTGGTTGACATTTGCACTGACTGTTGTCAAGACTTCCCCCATTTTCGCTCGATGGTGCGCACAAGCACTAAGCGACAACAATGCACCAGTTGCCACGTGCTCCCCGACATCGTCCGCGACGTGCAGTATCTCCGCCAGCTGTGGCACAAGCTCAGGCTCATAGAGGAAAAGAGTTGATTGGGCGGTTTCCTCTGAAGAGATGTACACTGGGAGACAACGTATGGTCAGTATGTGGTAGACCAGCGGCAATGTGTGTTTCGTTGCTAACCGTAAGTTGCAAGAGCCAGTAATCGGATAGCCAACAATTGTCGCCTGCTTTTCTTGTTTCCCATATAGATCACTAGTCTAAGCTTGTTAAGAGCAACAAATTGGTCCTCGATTGGTATGTGGTTTTCGTCTGCCAAAGCTGACAAACGATCGATGAAAGTGGCTGACGGGGCCAAGGTTACATCGCCCAGATTGATTGTCATAGGCCCCGCTTGAGGACTCTGAACAGCTTTTCCTTTCACTGTGACTGGCGTTGCAGAGCTGATCTGGCTCTGGAGTGTCGGCCGAGCCCGAGTGGGCGTTTCTGTTGCGGCCACCGGCACAGTTGCAGTAGCTGTTCTCTCTGGCGAGTCAGAAAGCGGGGAAGCGGGATAGAAGTTAATTTGGACGTCGCGCATGCTATCCGGGAGGACTACATCGTCGGCTGTCGCAAGGGTCGCTAAGTCCCATCCGGACTGCACCAGTTTCTCCCATCCCCGACTGAGCACTGAAAGTCTCTGGAGGATAGTGTGTCTTTGACTGGATTCCAAAGGTATCGACACAGCGTACTGCTGAGAAGGGCGCAGAAGCGTGAAGATGGTAGCCTGGAGGACATCCAAGTCATTGGTGAGGAGCAGATCGGAAAGCCTCTGAGATGCTTGTCAGCTCAGCCCTGGGGTGAATTACGTTCGAGCACGCACATCATACGAGTTGAAAAGCTTCCGATTTGTACAGCTCTCCAGAAGTAGCTTCTCTACCCGCAGAATATGGAGAAGCAGATCTTTAGTTTTTGGAGTGAAGTTGTTGATCTGCAGTTTGTCGAGGTTGTAGCTCTTGACGACATCCTCAAGAATGGCGTCAAATCGGTCGAGGACTGGAATCCAAACATGCAAGTCGCCGCGAGCGTACTTCCATTCTTGAAAGCTGTTGAGGACGCCTGCTAGCTCATTGTCTGGAGCGTCCACTATGATCTTGATGAGAGCAGCCAAGTCACCGGGCTAGATGAGACGTTGACGAGTCAGTAAGCTTTTCGCGGCGTGTTGAGCAGCCACGACTACTAGAACTTACCGGCAGGGCGAACTTCTTCGGTGATTTCTTGACCTTCATTTTGGGGACGGGTCGAGATCGTCCACCTCTTCAATGGAGCGCGTAAAGGGTCGAGTGATGTGAGGCTGTACTGGCGAAGTAAGATGATGTTGGGAGAATGTCTGAAGAACTCGGCGGCGGCGAGAGTTGCAGGCTGTTGCAGGAGAACAGGCATAGAAGTGACCTGACCGGAGCCGCGCCGCGCGCGTGCGCCTTCGTGTGACGCAACAAATCTACTAGGCGGCATCGTGGGAAACCTCCTCGGTCGCGAAGTCCGCCATCATGATTTCATGAACGTCGTCGTGCTGTATGCTGCAAGTACTACTTGTACATACATAGCCCTACGACAGTATCATCGCCCTACGAATACGATACAAGTGTTCAGTAGCTATATCTATAGCTCATCAACCGCTGTATAGCGGCTTCGTACTACTCTGCCGCCTCATCGCTCAGTTTGACCTGACGATCGATTCGAAAGGATACAGCCCGTGGTGAGTGGCTGTGATGACTGCTGTATGTATCGTGACGCTGAAAGAATGAACCATGCCACTAAATCACAACAGGACATACCCTTAATTTGGCACAATAATCATGCCCATCGCCCAAGTGACAAACGAAACCGAGCGTGTATATGAGCTGGCAAATCTTTTGGCGTCGTCTCCCAATAGCGACTCAACAGAGCTAATCGATTTGCTTGACAACCTCGCGGTTGCACTTCGAGATGGTAAGATTGTGTCCGATATTGGCCTGGCTGACAATCGAAGAAAGTGTTCGCGAGCAGATGGGGCAGACCGATCTACCTGTAGTTTTGTCGAACCTGCTCAAACTCTGGGGTGCGCCACATAGACCACAGGATGCTCTTTTGCGCCAAATATGCAGAGTAGCAGCAAATCTAGTCATTGACTCTGGCACGCAAATTTACATGTATTTCTGTGTCAAAGTTGCTAACTCCTGCATACAGACCACAATCGAGCTAAGCTCTGTCAAGCCGGCTACGTCCATACCGTGCTAGCACTCCCAATTGTGGCATTTGAAAGCAACCTGCCAGACCCTTTGGTCATGCAGGCTGCCATTGCCAGCTTACTAAACTTGGTGACAGACGGACACAGTGAGTCATATACGTGATCCGCGTATGCTATGCTAATTGAAGTATGCAGCGGAGAGCATATTCGCTTTCCAAACGGCACAGAACTTGGCTGCCATGATTCAGCTTTCGTCCAAATATGCTCGCGCAATGGAGCAGAGTGAGCCCGCCCCCCCCTCACCTTCTAACGTGACCATAGCACTCTGGTCTTGGTCCACCTTGTGCAACGTCATGACCGCCGGTGAGGTGCTGGCTGTGGTACTTTCTGTAGTGCACTGAGGCTGACGGAGCATTCTCGCACCAACTCCAGATTCAAGTAGTGCTGAAATCACAACGCTGTCATCTGCGGCAGTCCTGGAAATTATGAGGCCTCTTGCCATTTGGTCTTCTCCTAATTGTGAAATGCCTGCTATGCCTTCGGTGGAGTTGATCAGCTGTCATCTCTCCATGATGGAACAGTCATGCAAGATTGTGGAATCGATCTTCAAGGGGAAAGAAGCGCCCTCTTCAGATATATCACATATCTCTGGGACCCAAAAAGACGAAAAATGGCCATCTTTTGACCAAGGGCTATCTCGAGATCCCCTTGAGCTACTGCTAGACTTTGTCGAGTTTTCTAGTATCCCCCCATCATGGGACAAACTGTACTCAGAAGAGGACTCGGACACGGAAGACGATTTGGGACCTACCGGGGTCCCCAAAAGCCTCCACAAGATTCTGGCCCAAGCTAAATCTGTCGTCATCAAGACAATCGTGGATCTGGATGAACGGTGTATTGGGCCGGACAGGGCACAGATTCTGCGAGGTCGGATGTCTTCCTGGCTGAGTGAGGACATAAACAAAAGAGATGATCTGATCAACTGCGCTTTGCTTGTGTACGGTAATAGCATAACTGATGGTTTGTCTCTGTTCCTTCAATGCCAAATGACATTTCCTCTAACGCTAAATCACACAGATGCTTCTGCTGTCCAAACGTTGATTAGTCAGAGCGCATTGCTCCCTGCCATCCTCAAATACCTTGATCCCGCCTCTCCCACAGCTACCCAGCACGCTGCTGTAGGCATCACTAAGAATCTTTCCATTCCCCAGGCCAACAAAACTGTCCTGGGACAAGCCGGTGTGGTCGATCGCTTGATTGATATGGAGGTCTGGTCCTCTCAAAAAGACGCTCTGGGGTCCATCCAAGGGGGTAGTATTGTCATCGTGAAACACCTTTGCAACCACCAAGGTATGCTCTGTAAAGGGGAGCCCACAAAGTAGAACATGAACTGATCAATTGTAGCTCATACATCAAAGCATTTCCTCTCATCTCCTGGAAAAGACAGCCTTCTCGATCTCTTGGAGCGGACAGATGACGAGGCTGTACGGTTGGAGGGCACCCGTGTATTTGTCAACATCACAAAAAGTGTTGCAGCTGCCCAACAGACAGCGTCACTTTCTCTGCTGGAGGACATGCGCATCCTGCGGCTATTTGTCTATATGCTGCAAGGGGCGACGAAATTTCCCTCCCTTCAGAACGAAGCAATTGTTGCCTTGACTTTGCTGGCAACCTTTGGGTCTTCCAATGCAGGTAAGTTGCAAGTGCATGGATATGACCTCGAATGTAACACAAGAATTTACGCCTCTGCACAGCCGCGTCATTGCGAAATCTGTTACAAGCTGAAGGCGTTGGGAGCCCTGAGAATACCCAAACAGGCTATCAGTTGCTTCAAGAGATGGCAAGCGCTGTAGATGACCAAAAGGTCCGAACGGAGCTTCGTGAAAATGCTTCGACCCTGCTTCAAAAGTTGGGGCCTCTACAAGCCAGTGTTTAGCCACAGCAGCCGGTCCAATATGCTAGAGATATGCATCATGGCGACATCCACATATCTGCCCCCTCTTCACTGGCCGTCGTATAAATATCGTGTTCTTTTGTTGTATATATTATATATACACACAGAGGGGTATCATTGTATGCTAGAGGATCATTAACCATACACAGTGCTCATGGAAGGTTGTAACACAATAAAATCATCCAATGCTGAGTTTCGAGGCCGCCTGCCGCATGACCTGTCAGCTCACATCATAACCGCTTTGGATCCACAGGACGCTAACTCACATTATTACTGTATGAACCAGTTCTAGAAGCCGCTTGATGAGCCAGCTTCGAAGATGACGCTGACTGTCCCAGACGCGATGTAGACGAGGTCGCCAAGTGCTGAGGCTGCCTTGCCATCAATGGCGCCGGCGGGGAAATCAACAGCTTTCCCTTGTCCCCCCCCTTTTCGTTTGGCGACGCCAACCCTCCCAGATTCTTGTGGCTCGCCCTCATCGACGACCCAGGGTTACTCAGCAATCTGGGCACCCGATCACTGGAGCGTTTCTCCTCCCGGCTGGGTGTAGGGGCATACCGTTTTCTGCCAGCGAGGATCCAAGGGTGGCGCATGGCGGGCTGGGGCTTGAGGCGCTTGTCAGGATCCCAGGTGAGGCATTTGGCGATGAAGTCGACAAAGAGGTCGTCGTCGCACTTGAGCACGGCGGCGAGATTTTTGGTACCGGGTCGGCGACGACGACCCTTTGCACTGACAAACGGTCGGGGGGCACCCGTGGCGTCTGATTGGAAAGTCAGCTTTGGTTGTGTACTTGAATGTAGACCACGCAGCACACTCACCGAAGAACAACTTTCGACGCGAGGCCTTTTCAACAATGTATCGCTCTGGCACCCCCAAAATTTCCATGATGCACGCCAGCTGCTCCTGCTCGTTCTCCCCAGGGAAGATAGGTACACCGGTGAAGAGTTCTGCGAGAATACAGCTGAACAGAGGAAACTTCAGTCAAAAAATGTGGTGAACACTGATATGCAGATTCTGACATACCCTAAACTCCACATGTCGATTGCCATGGCGTAGTTCATGCCAAGAATGACCTCTGGACTCCGGTAGAAACGTGATTGAATGTATGTGTACACTAAGAATTGTCAGCGAAGTTCAACTGTCTGGAAACTCGCCTTTCTCAGTCTCGAGACAACTGCTTCCAAAGTCGATGACTTTAATGGCACTCTTTGCAGGATGGCACAAGAGAATGTTCTGTGTTGCACTATGTCAGTAAATTCTCCACCAAGCGATTATGATTGCATTACAAACCTCTGGTTTCAAATCACAATGGACAATACGATGCGACCGCATGAGTTGCAGCGATCCCAGCATCTGCGTCGTGAAACGCCTGATCAAAACGGTCGAAAACCCGGCGAATTGGTTGGCCTTGATGAGCTCGTACAAGTTGATGCTGAGCAGTTCGGTGACGATGCAGAGGTGGCTCCTGAACGAGAAGTGATCCGTCATTCGCACCATGAAGTGCTTGTCCTCGGGATCCTGTGGCGACATGTCAGTGACTCGGATACCACAGCCCAAAGCATGACCGCGACTTACCCATTCCACGAGCTGCTGGAGGATTTTCACTTCCACCAACGCCTGGGCATGGAACCGCTTCTTGTTCCTAATGATTTTGACCGCCACAGACCTCCCTGTCTTATGGTCCCTACACTGCACAACCTGGCCAAACGACCCTTTGCCCAGCACGCCGCCAACCTCATACCTATAGCACAAGTGATCGCCCTCCATCACCAGATAATCCCCGCGCTCGTCGTCGTATCCGTGGTTGTACATTGCCCCACCGGGTTGGGGCGGTCTACGGACCTTGCCTGCCGGAGGGCTGTAGTAGATCTCGTCGAAGTCCAGCACCTCTTTCCGCTCAACATCGCTCATCATGGCAAAGTTCTTTGTCACGAACGCGCGCTGTGAGAGCGGCTGAACAGGCCGTGTGTCCTCTGGGAACTCGTTTACGTCCGACAAGTCGTCCTTTTTGCCCGCCGCAGCGCGGTCACGCCTCCGCTTCACATACGCAGCCATCTCTGCGTCCCCGAGTGACTCTTCGTCTTCCGCAGGGCTCATAGATGGCGACTCGGAAGCCCGCGAGATTTTCCGCAGGCTAGGGCCAGGCGCGCCGGCAGAGATTGACGTGGGAATCTTGCCCGACGCACTCGGCGGGAGGGACATTGTCGAATGTAGCGACTTTGACGGCTTGATCGGCGTCGCCTGACCCGACGATCCCCCATCTTGGCTGTTCTCCCGCGAATCTCTTCTGCTTGCACGGAACTCGCGCGACGAGCGCTTCGCACTCGCAGACAGAGTCATGGCCGTCAGAGTCGACGAGGGTGGCGGGTGTGGCAGCTGGCGACGCGAGGGTGGGACGACAGTGGCAGGGGGCTCACGCCTAGGAGGCGGGTCCGAAGGCCGGTTGCCATAGGTGCGCTTGGTGTCCTGCCTAGCCGACATCGGCGCCAGGAGATGTGCCCTATGCGCTCCAGAAGTCGTCTGCCGCGGTGTTGAAGTTACACCGTCCACTACGCCAAACTCAGAGACGGGCGGCCTGCCGCCCATATCCGTCATGCTCGACATGGCGCTGACCGTCTTCCCCTTTGTGCTCGGGAATGGGGGTGGTGGCATCGCAGCGCTGTTTACACCCATGACCGAAGGCGAAGAAATCCCCGGGCGATTGGTCATGCGGGGGATCTTTGTGGGAGTGACAGATGGCAGATCACGAGGCGAGTTGGAATAGCGCGGTTTGTCTGCAGGTCGCGCAGGCGAGCCGACGATAGCAGGCAGGCGCTCAGTGTGAGCAGTCGTCCCATTGACGGTGGACTCGCTGTGGTTCGATGCTGTCGAGGACCGGCTATTGAGAGAACTCTCCACAGAAGACTGGTGCTTCAAATTTGGCACAGGTCGGGGCACGTCACCCGAAATTGACAATGTCTACCCCGCATTTTCCATCAGCCACCACACGGCATAACAATTCTTCAACATCCAAACTCACCTTCCCCCTTCGCCTCCCCGTCCATCCCGTACTCCCTCCAGCCGACTTTCCTCCCTGACTCTCCTTCTCCTTCTCCTGTCCCGCCTGCCCTTGCGCCGACTCTCCCGCCAACTGCTGCGCCAGCCCGCGCTTGGACGTGCTCCCACGCAGCATTGACGGCAGGTGCATCCCCAACACGGACTTGCGGCTCTGCGAGCCCGTCGGCACTTTGCTCTCCTGCTGAACGTGCTGCTGCTGCTGCTGCGCGAACTGCTGGTAGCCGTGCTGCGGTGTTTCAGGTGCCTGCTGTTGCTGCTGCTGCTGTTGAGCAGCCGCCTTGCTCTGTATGGACGAAGAAGACGCGCGTCGGAAGAACGGGATGGAAGACGGTGTAAGGCGCTTCGCGTTGCTAGGCTTCACGGGAGCTGGCGCTTGCATCTGCGCCTGTCCGCTCCCCTGTGTCTGCGACTGCCCCGCCGTGACCGGCGTGATAGCCTGCTGAGCATGCCCTTGAACCGAATCCCCGCCTGACCCCGTGTCATGCAGCCCTGGCGACAACAATTCTCCCCTATGGATTTCCGTCCAAGGGGTCTGCGGGCTACGAGGGGTCGTGTCCTCCACCGACGGTGCCGGGGAGGATCCTCCCATTTTCAGACTAAGAGCAGAAGAGAAGCTCCATTTTTTGTTCATCTTTGGAGGGGCCGGTGCATGTGCCGACGGCATTTGACCAGAGGTGGACACGGGAGAGACTGCCTCAAGGGGTGAGTGCGTCGGCGAGGTGACATCGTTAGTCCCCGCGTAGCTGTAAGAATGTGCGTGCACGGGTGCGGCGGGGGGCGCAGGTTGTGGCTGCTGTTTGTTCACGTACACCTTCGGAAGCGGCGGCACGGGTGGCACGTATTTCTGCGCGTCCGAATCCCCAGCGTCCGAAATATTAACGCTGGGCACGGAGGCGTCACTGCCCGCGCTCGCTCTACGAGGCTTGATCATGATATCCGTCGACGACGGGGTTGTCGACGCTGTCGGGAGGGAATGCGAGTCGCGCGAGGTAGGTGTACCAATGATGCTCGTCGAAGACGATGATTCGCGCTTGGACGGCGGGATTACAGCGCGCGACGGCATGGCAGGGACTTCCTCTCCGATATCCACCCATGTCCGAAGAGGCGAATCAGTATCTCTGAAACTCTCCACACTGCGCTTCGCAGCCAACCTCCCTTCCGCTCCACTCTTCTTCCCCTCCGCTCCGGCACCCGCGCTAGCCCCCGAGCTTGACGGTACGGCAGTCGGCGTCCCAGGTCTCGACGCCAGCGCCACGCTCGCCGCGCTCGTCGAGGCTTTCCCTCTTGGCTTCCCTTTGCCCGGCGTGACCGCCAGCCCGTCAAGCTTTCGCAGCGCCTCCTCCGTGCTGGGGTCTACGTCCCGGGTGGATGTGGCAGCGGCCGCAGAGGTGGAAGCTTTCGGGGTGGTGCGCAGCCTCTGTGAGTCGGAACGCTGGACGCCTGGCTTCCCGCCGAGGAAATACGAGTTCGAGCCGGAGGCGCTCGCGGGCGGTGTGCTCGACGACCCTGCTCCCGTTCCTGTCCCCGCCGAGGCCGAAGCTGACGCCATATTGTTGATCGACCCCGATCCCCTGAGGAACTGGTTGATCGACGCGGACGACGGGCTCGGGGGGAGGTGCGAGAAATCCTTGACAGCAAACTGTTTCAGGATATCGTGCGACGACGAGTGTTTCGCCTGATTCGGCGGGGTCTTTCTGCTCTCCCTCCCTTCCCTCACATCGCGGCTCGCACGATGACTCTGCCCAAACCCGAACGTCTGGGACTCTGCCGACGAAGGCGGCTGCGGTAACCCCTGCCCGTCTGTTGTGATCCCCGTCGTTGCAGCGCGCTCCTGCCGCCGAGCATAGATGCGCGAGCGCGCACTTCCAGGAGAAGGGGGCTGAATATCTGCCTGTACCGTGTGGGCTGTTTGCGCAGCTTGCGCTGCCCGTGCGGGAGTCACTGGCACATGAGGCGCGTGGGTAGACGATGAGTAAGCAGGCGTCTGGGTGGACTGCGGCAACATGCTCGTCGCGCGAGGTTTTCCTCCAACGGTAGGCGTAGGCATCGCCAAAGACGCTGCAAGCGCGGCTTCCATCGACGAGTCAAAGTTGAAGTCTGCGAGCGAATGGAGGGAAAAGAGCGAATCGTCTCGGGACAGATCGTGTGTGGTCGCGCTGTTCGGGGCGGTAGCAGGCTCCCGTTGCGTATCACGCTCGCGCTGTTCGCGGGCAGGAGATTTGGTGGGTAAACGAGGAGGTGTTTGCGCGGATGAGCTCGCGCGGGGACGCGCCGCCCCGCCTACACCGCTAAATCCCAGCCCGACATCTCTCTGCCCCTCCGCCCAGTTCTTCGGCGCACTGGACGCCGGCGAAGCCACGTTCGACCCTGGTACAGCCTGCGGGACAGAAGGACTGCTTCCCAAGGTGAAGGGCATGCTGGGGGTACGGGCGTGGTGAGTCGCGCCCCACCTGGGGGTAGCGAGCTCACCGACGCCGATGAGTGCACGGCGGTCGATGTTGGAGGGGTCGGGCTGGCCGGGGCTGGCGAGTTGGGATGAGGAAAGGCGGGAGTTGAGGATGGGGGAGTTGTATGAGTAGGCGTCGTAGCTGCGCGAGGGTTAGTGTTGCTTTACGTATGGGTAGGATCGCGGTTGCAGAGGGGGACTAACGAGGAGGGACCCGGTTCTCGCCCGCCGTATGGGCTGGGCATCATGATAGGGCTGGTGTATGCAGACGGCGGTAGGGAAGGGTGATTTGTGGGTTGCAACGACTGCTGGCTTGGTGGGTGCGGTAGTGGCCGCGCTGCCCGCTGGGCCTAGAGATGACATACAAGTCAGTCGCCAATCCGATTCGGCCGCAGCAAGACGAGCCACAAGCACAACTCACAGGCTCGGTAACCACCCTGCGACCCTCCCCACTCGCACCAGTATGTCCAAGACCGACGTCACCATACCGCGTCCTCTCTGTATTCGGGCTGAGATCCAACGCCGCCGGCGCGGGAGCCCTTCTGCCCCTCGCCGCCGAACTCATCGACGAGACCGACGTGGAACTCTTTAGCCGCTCACGGGAGGGTGTAGAGGGCACCGGCCGAAGGTTCTGTTCTGCCTTGGGAGAGTTGTTTGGGTAGGTGTAAGACGGGGTGGACGGTTCTGGTGCGTCGGCAAAATTGTCCTGGAGACGAGGCGAAGTGGTGGTCCCTTCCCACCCCGCGTAGGCCGGCTGGAGAACGTGCTCCGGGTAACCTGCGCGGGGCTGTGGCTGCCTGGCGTACGGGGACGCGATGGACGGGCCCGCGTCTGACGACTGGGGGCTCATTGGGGCTGGAGGGAGGCGAGAGAGGGGAGTTAGCAGGCTGACTAGGGGTGGAAGGGATGTTGTGACGGGACGGTACAGCACTCACGAGTGCCTTTGGAGATGGGGGTTGCGTCTCTAGGCGGAGGTAGGCGGGCGGGCGAGAAGACGGTGGGCGGGGGGTTGGCATGCGGGGGGGGGGATTAGTGGGAGTGGTGTGGGTGGCTATGCTGTCTGCTCTCTCTCCTCTCTTCTCTACTGACTCTCTTGCTTCCAATAAACGGGGAGGTGTCGAGTACACTCCAGCCGCTCTGACGGTCCACCACACAAACGACGCGAGCACCGTGCCAGCCCCTGACGTGGCTATCCCCACGTGAGAACCGCGTGAGAGCCACGCGACGCCACGTGGCTCTGACCCCTGAGCCTGACGCACCAAGCTCCAGCCTCAGCCAAACAAACAACAACCTCCTGGCCGTGGGGCTCTTCGCCGTCCTTCGCTCATTGTTCACTCTTTTTGTCCATTTACTCAACAACAGACCATACCCTATCCATCCGCCACCTCTCGACATCCACCCCCAACCCAACCCGCCTGGCCCATGTCGTCTGTCCCAGCCGGCACATCACCGGCTCCACCACACCTCCCCTCTCGCTCCACCTACGATTCAGAATCCAACGGCAGCCAGGGCGACGACGAGGACGACTACTCCAGCGATGACTGTGACGCTGTGTTCTTCGGATCACCCAAACCCCAAGAGGCCGAGCTCATCGCAAAGCTCTCAGCCGCTATTCCCTCCACTTCATCCCCATTCCCGTCCGCCGTCTCACCGTTGGCATCACCCCCCACCACGCCCCTCGCCCCTCGGGTAAAGAAGCGTGACTCCCGCGAGTTCCTTCGTCGCCAAACACTTCTTTTGACCACGGAGAAGCGCCTGCAAGGCGGCCCTCTGGGTCTGTCGGAGCGAGGACCAGCAAGGGCGCCCTCGCCATGCCCCAGTCACGAGAGCGACTCGTGCTCCCCTGCCACCGTGCGCCCCAACCTTCTCCGCACCCCGCCGTCGTCCACCCCCACGCTCAAGGGCCAAGCAGATCCTTCCGACCTGACTTTCCAGTTCGACACTTGGCACCTTTCCAGCCCCGCTGCCCCCAACTCCTCTCTCCCCGTCACCACTACCAGTGGGGCGGGTGGAGCAGGCGTTGCAAGCGGGGTCGCCGATCTGTCTGACTCGCTTGATGAAGGCGACAGCGATAAAGAAAACATGCCTGTTCCGGAGGTGAACCACAATATCTCCGAGGTGCAGGTCATGGTTATGGATGAGGTGGTGGTGTCGGGCGGGATGGCGGGTCTTGATCTGGACGACACCCAGGATGGTGAGTCATGTGGATCGACGCTTTTCGGCGGCGGCTGACCTCCTGTGCAGAGATAGCAGAGCTCGATATGGGTGGACTGCGGCTGTCAGACTTTGAGGATCCCGAAATCGGGCACGAACAGTCGGGATCCAGAGGGTACAGGGGTGTGTTGGAGGACGTTACAGAGGCACTGGGCCCCAGGCGCTCGATGGACGAGATCAGCCTCGGATCCAGCGGGAGCGAGGACGACCGGGACGACTGCCTCGCCGCAGAAGACGGCGCTCCCACGCACCCCTCCCGCTCCCGCTCTCCTACCCCAACTCCTACCCACTCCCACACTCCCTCCTCTCACTCCACCTCTTCCTCCCCTATCTCCCTCTCGTCTCCTCTCGAGGTCGCCCGCGCCGGCCCAGTCGCTATACCCGTCCTCTCCTCGCACCACTTTGCCTCCATCCGCGCAGACGTCGCTTCCCCTTGCCGGAACCTCCCGCCTTCACCCATCACTCGTGGGCCGCTTGCTGAAACGGGCGGGAGCGAGCGGAGGGAGGGTGTTAGGCTGGGAGCACTAGACAGCCCTGAGCCTGTCAGCCAGCCCCCTCGTGCACACACGACCCAAGCTGCGCTCGGGCTCGGCATGGCATCCGCCACACCCTCGCGGCCAACCGCCCTCCCCCCACCAGAGCTCGTTCAAAAAGGCGCAAAGCTGCTCAAGGCCTCGCTCGCTGCCGACGGTGCCGCCAGCGCAGGAGGAAGGGGTCCGAGCGCAGGAACAGGAGTGAGCAAGGCACCAAGGCCGGAGAAGAGGGCGGCGCTGGTCAAGACGATCAGGGGACAGCTGGATAATGCGTTTTCTGGGAGGCATGGTGTGAGCGGGATGGGGGTGGGGCAGAGGTCTGTTTCGTCGGGATCGTCGGCTTCGGCGAGGTCGGCGGTGTCGGCGGCGTCAACGGCGTCGGGGATGAGTGAGGGCGGATCGCGAACGGGTTCAAAGGCGATGCTTTCGCTGGCGTCGTCTTCGTCGTCTAGGTCGGATTCAACTTTGGCAGCGACAGCGGCACCTGCCCAGATAGCGAGGAAGCCGGCTACCAGACCCACCGCCGCCTCCGCCCCCGCCCCCGCGCCCACCCCGTCCCTCGGCAGCTCCACAACAACAACCACCGTCCGCGGCATTCCCCGCCCAGTGCTCTCTACCAAGACCGCCCTTCCCCGGCCTAAAGCCCAGATCCTCTCGTCCTCGACCAGTGGCAAGCCTTTGGCAGCTGCAGCTGGAAAGAGCATCCCCCCACCTTCCTCGATACCGCTCAAACGGACAATCAGCCAGGCGCAGACACAACCCCAAGCACAGATGGGCCAGGTTGCACCGGCGCATCGCGGGGTGCTTGGCCCTTCTGGGAACGCCTTCTACTCGAGTTCGGGTCTGGCTTTGCACGCTCGCCCTGTCCAGACTCTTGGCCAGTCGGCACTCGCATCCACCCCTCGTTCGCGGCCCACGCTTGGCCAGCCCACGCGCGTATTCCGCGAAACGATGCCCCCGCCTTTACAGACTGCACCTATGTTCTCTGTTGATGTGGGCGGGGCGGGTCCGGGGACGCAGGCGGTTGGGATGGGGCGGACGGGTCGGTCGCCTGGGAAGGCGATGGGGATGTTCAAGAAGGTGATGGAGAAGGGAACGCCTAGGAAGGTGAGCATTTAGTGGATTTTATTGTTGACATATGTGGCCAGGTGCTAATGTTGGGGTGCAGTTGCTGGGTACACCATCGAGATATGGTACACCAAGACAAGTTCCGCCGTTTATGCCACTCGGTATGAACTGTGCTGGCCCGCTCCCTCCTGCCCCTGCTCCGCTCGCGGTACACGCCTTACACACGGCGCCTTCTTCGCACGCGCCGCAAGACGTCACTCCTGAATTGGAGATCATCACGGACGGCCCCCCGTCTAGTGCCACGAGACAAGCGACATCTGCGGCGGCTGAGCGCGCAGCGCCGGCGAGCCCTACGCCTGCGACAGGTGGTGCGAGTGGCTCGGGGAGTGCAGGGCAGCGAAGCGGGAGTGATGACGGAGCGAATGGGGTGGTGGCAGCCAAGACCAGCCCTTCAGCTGATCCCAGCCCGCCGAAGAAGGCTCCTGCCTCGACTGCTGCCCCCTCGCGCTCCCCCTCGCCCAAGACGCGGAGCACCTCCCGCCGTCCCAAACGCACCATCAAACCCCCTCAGCCCCCTCTTTCTTCTGAGGTCATCGTGAAGAAGACTTCCGCTGCTGGTGGTACCGCGTCTGGTACCATCGTACCCAACATGACAGAGAAGGAGCTCAAGATGGCTACCCACCGGAACACGATGCGCAACCAGGTGTACCACTGTGCGATTGATCGCCAGATCGTCCGCCAGCCTGGGCCCAGACCTCCCAGCCCGACGTCCAAGATCCGGACGACGTCAGAGCGGGACGAGTCAGAGCGCAAGAAGGGGAGAGAGGCGAGGGCGAAACGCCGGGGCGGGGTAGAAGATGAGGAAGAGGAGAAGCCGGTGATTGAGAAGAGGACGCAGATGCGCGGGCCGGGGGAGGAGGAGGATTTCGTTACGCCTGCGAGGCCGGCGAAGAGGGCGAAGACGGGAGCGGGGGGTGGCGGGAAGAGTTTGAAGTGGGATAGGGATGTGACGATCATCAGGGATGATGGGGCGGTGCGGGCTGGGTCGGGGTCGAGGGATGAGGGGGAGGAAGAGGGTGGCAAGGCACAGGAGGCGGTAGGGAAGAGCTGTATAAAGACCAAGGTGAGTAGGTCAGATAGCTTCCATGTTGAGGTAAGGCTGACAATATTGGCGGCAGGTGCAACTTGACCCTCATGGCAATGTTCTCGAGTCGCAGCGCCCCGTCGCCGACCTGAAGCGCACCCGGATAGTAGTCACCGCGGTGTTTTACGAAGGCGAGGAACCAGTATCGACGCCGTCTCAGGCGACTCGCTCCAAGAAGAAGTAGAGTATCTTGCTCGTATATCCCGCATCCCATGTAGGCATCGGCCTTTTTGTGATCCGTTCCCAACAGTTCGTGCATGCCATGAGATGTACTCTATGATGAAATCAGTCGTAGACACCGCGCAAGTGTGCGATCAACCGCCGTCGTTACCGCCCGTCGCCCCATTGGCTCGTCACCCGTTACCCCTCGTAATCCTCGGTATACACCACAATGTGGCCTCGTTTATCGCCACGGCGTATGCGCGAGGGCGATATGTTTTTCGATACAAGAGTGCGCACAACAGTGTTGAGTGCCACCGGGCCGCACGCTATACGGAAGGTCAGAAACCACTTTGCTGCAGATGATGATGACTGCTGTACTCACCGGCCACGAGCATGCTCCCCTGCGCCGTCTCAATCTCCTCCTCCATCACTGCCGACAGCTGCGGCCTCCCCGCCCTCGCCATCTCCGACAAGAACCCCATCGCCGCGTAGTCCGCCCCGTCAATCCACAGCCCCGCGTCCCCCGACGGGTCCGCCCCCGCTCCATTCTCGAGCAGCACCATGCTCTGCGTGCGCGACGACCGCGAGAGCAGGTCGCGCATCGACTCGCCAGAGATAGACTGGGCGTCGTCAAAGAACATGGAAGCGCTGGGGGAGGGCCCCCATCCGCCATAGCTCGATCCAGAGCGGCCGAGCCCCAGCCCGCCGGCGCTACCACCACCGCTGCCCCCGCTGAAGGGGTCGTACCTGCCGTACGTCGAGTCTGCAAAAGACTGGAAGGACTGACGCTTGTCCATGGAGGACGAGGCCGGCATCATAGGCTGCGAGAGAGGGATGGTCGCAGCCAACGGCGAAGTTGTCTCGTCCCGTAGAGGACTGTATACGGGCACGTGTGGGGAGTAGTGCCCCGACGCTGCAGCGGCGTACTGGTCCTCGGCGCTACTGTAGGACGACTCGGGACGGTGGCCAGGATGGTATGTCCCTTGCTGCTCCTGTGACTGGTCCAGTCGAGAGTGTGCGTGAGGCGGTGACTTGGCGAGCAGCTGGGACGAGCGGACTTTGGCAGCGCGCCGGGAGCGCGCACGCTTGACTTTGCCCTGCTGCGCGAGACGGTTCGACAGCCTGTTCTCGGCCGGGTCGTCAATGTCCTCTTCGTCCTCGTAATTGGTGAGGTCGATCACGTCCGCGTAGCTCGCAGCGAGTTGGTTGTCAACCGTCTCATCCCGACCAACAGGCCCGTTTGTGCTCATGTCGCTCGCGACAGAGTCGGCGGAGCCGCGTCGCTGGTGGCCAGCTGCTGCAAACCCGGGACGGGGCGGCGCGAACTCATCGGTAGTCTTCTCACCGTTGGTGACGAAGATGTCGATCTGGAGTTGCTCGGCCGATACCATATCCTGGCATCGGCGGAGCTGGCCCGCGACCCACGCAATCTCGGCGTACTCTCTCACGACCCAGCAGAAGCGCACACGCTGGGTCTTCCCGACGCGGCGTTTGATGTTAGAGCACACGTGCTCGCACACCGCCGCGCCGAAGCTGACGCCTGACCCTCCACAAATGATGAGCACAGTTGAGTACTCTTGCCAGCGCACTCGCTCTGACGAGCCCATGGGGCCGTCGACCAGCGCTTTGAGGAAAATGGGTGGGACGGTGATCCCAGCATCTCCGGTCCGCATCGTCGCCAGCGACACCCTCTTATCCCTCGAGCTGCTCACGCCAACCGCCGCAAGCGACTTTTGCCGCACCATGTCAAACAACTTCCTAGTTAAACCCTTGCGCGCCTTGATCAGGAGCATGATCTCGGTAGGGTCGTTATTGAGAATGGTGAACGGGTGGGACTGGAAGAGTGACAGGTCGGGGAGGTAGAGTAGCACGCTCTGACCCGGTGTCCTATGGAGGGGACGCGCGAGCTTGATAGTGAGGCGGACGGTGCGAGAGGGCAGGAGCTGAGCTTGGGCGTAGCCAATAGGGATCTCGGTGGGAGCATAGGAGTTGGGACGAAGAGGGCCGGTCGACATGACAGACTGGGCCCTCTCGTGGTTGCCGTACGCCGGAGTGAGGGGCCGCGAGGGAGAGGGAGAGTTGGGGTACGACATATGCGAGTCGTGTGACAGGGACTGGTTATGCCCGTACTCGTGCGACTGGGACTGGTTGTGCCCATGAGACTGGCGCGCCTCGTACGACCCCAACGGCTGAAGTGACCCCGCATCAAAGTAGCCAGAGTCTGCCCTCTGCCCAAACTCCGCCTCGGGAGTCTTGTCCCTAGGAGCCTGTGGGGCACGAGGAAGAGTCTTGTCGTAAGGGTTGGGGTATTCTGATTCCCTCTTCAGGTCTGCCATGACGTACGACGAGTCGTCGTATGGCCTGCCTGCGACAAGGGATGTGTACTTTCCCTTCCTCTTGAATAGGCCGTTGATTCGCGCCATGCGCACCAAGCGGATAGCGCGCTCGCAGGCCCATAGACCAAGGGCACCTGCCATCCAGAACCACAGGACAGGGTGGTGGATGGCAGAGCAGACGATGGTGAGAAAGACAAAGGTGACGTGAGCCATGTAGAAGAACTGAGCCATGCGTTAGCCACAACCTCATGTCCGAAACGATGAAACGTACCTCGTAGCTATGCTTCCGCACAGGCCTCAGACTCAGTGCCATCACCGCCGTCATCATTCCGTACGCCACGCATCCGAAGATGAAGCGATAGCTGTTGAAGATGATGAACCAGACGGCCCTGCCGTTACGCTGGTCTTGGAACAGCTGGATTGTCCACAGCACTACGTGGATTGTGGTGAACCCCCAGACGATCCAAGCCGCCGCTCGATGGAGCAACGCGAGCTTGTCCGAGTAGACATGGGTAAACGCCCGCACAGCGAGTAAAGCGAAAGGTGGGGCTTTGAGGGCAAAGAGGACAACGAGCGGCATGAGGGCAAACGCCATGAAGCCGAAGCGCGACCCGGACGTCCAGAAAGACTTGGGAATGGAGTAGGACACGGACGCTCGTTTCCGGAAAGAGGTGGAAAAGTCGAGCGTGGACGAGGAGGGGCGGACATAGTCGGAGCCAATAAGGCATAAGACAATCGTGACGACGAGCAGGATAGTGATAGCCACCATCATGTTATTGCTCGGGAGCGTCGTGCCTCTCCTGCTACCACTTGCAGTTTTCCGCCCGAACACCTTTCGCCTGATGCCCCATCTCGCGTACGCCGCACCAAGAGACCCTCCAGAGAGTCGCAGGTGGTGAGACAGCGCGTAGACGGCCGCGAGGAAAGCAAGTACCATCCACAGGAGGTAGGCGTAGCGGTACGATGGCCAGCTGGGTGCTCGTCAGCGCTGAATCGCGTCAATGTTGCGGTGGCTCACCTCATCATATGTGCTGTTAGATATGCCGTGGCATAATCCCCATTGGACGATGCGGATGATGTTACAGTGGGGTTCACCTGTGCACACCGTTAGTCCGTGCTGGTCCAGAAGTATAAGACCCAAACTTACAGGAAGAGCACTGGTCACAGATCCCGTCACATGTGCAGACGCGGCGTACGACGTGACGTACTGGTACGGCGGCACGTAGGTGGTCGTGGCCAGCACGGCAGTGGTTGAGCCGTTGACGGTCATGGCTATGGCACAGGATGGGTGGGGGGTTGTCGAGTGCTGGTCTGTGCCCTGCCCTGCCGCTTTATGAGGCGATGAACGGTCGACGGCGGTAGGGAGATGAAAGACAGGAGGGCGGCGGGAGGGGCTGTGTCCAGATTGCGAACGTTTTTGTCCCCTTGCTTGCTGTTGGCTGCTGAGTGTGGGCCCCCTGTTTTCCCTATATGTACACTATATTTACACTTGCCTATGCACAAGATTGAAGTGAAAGTAGTCGTATGCTGGCCCTGCTCTTTGTTGCACCCTGCTGTGGAAGGCGGTCCTCTCGTTACTGCTGGCGGCGGGGTCTAAAACTGCGCGTCGCGAGCAAAAACCACGCGTGCAGCCATTCTCTGATGACCTCATCGCTTCTTCGCATTGGCTCTTGCTTGCTTTCTTCAGCCAGTGCAACGCAGCGTTCATCATTCGATCGCACTCCCCTGCGGCACAGATGGCAGGCAATGCAGAGCCCACACATCGCTACCTCGCCTGGGGTAACAATGTCTGCGGCAGCATCAACCTCGAAATCTCTTCAGGCGTGATCGAGGCGCCGACGGAGATTGAGCTTCCGGGCTGTGTTGAAATCATCTGGCACGGGTGGTCCTGCACAATTGCTCGCAGTACGTTGCTTTCACAGCTACACATACGACTCTGGACTAACCGTAGCAGACGATCACGGGTCGCTCCTCGTATGGGGCACAGATCCGCTTGCATCCGATGAGTCATTACGGAGCAGCTTCAGCTTCGACTCGGATGCACCAGTCCGCGTGGTCGGATTCGACCATCCGGTCGGCTTCCTCCACAAGGGTGACCTCCTGACTACGAGCGGCAAGAAAACAAGCTCCAAATGGGACGATGTGGTTTTGACTGGCATCGAGACGGTGTATGCCTTCAGAAGTGAGTCAAGTGTGAAGATCGAAAACGGCGCTGACATCAAGCAGCAAATGATGGGGTCTATCGCTTCGAATCTCTCGACGATCTTCTCTCGGATGATGCCTCTTTCGGCCCCATCCCTCACCCCTACCTCGCGCCAAGTACTTCGCTTACTCTGTACGCTACGGAATCCCGCGCTTTCATCTTGACTCGAGGAGCAACTCCCCACCTTATTGAGCTCGTCGATGCTCGCAGCCTTCCGCCAGCGTTGCGTAGCAGAACCACCGCTCCGGTCGATGTCCGCTTACTTGACGATTTTGAGGGTCTTGGGATTTCGAAGGTGGTTCCGGGGTTTGCCAACCGCCTGGCGGTCATCACTGAGGCAGGGGGTGCCTATCTCCTCGCCCCCAATGCAGACTCTGAGCTTCTGGAGTTCGCAGATGAAGAGGAGGACGCTCGACTGGTGGGCGTGGGTTCTGACAGCGAAGTGGTGGTGACTGATAGTAGAGTCGTTGTCCGAGGTAAAAGTGAGTGGTTTTGTGTGCCATGCAAAGCTAATTTGCAGACCCGTTCGGGCAAGTAGGCGTATCTGGAGAAGAGCAGTCGGACTTGACCCCTCTGGATCTGGGTGATATAGAACCCGCAAGCATCACAAATGTCTTTACATCCCGCTGGTCTACGATCCTCGCCATTAAGATATGAATGTCCCTGCCCCTTTCTTGCAACCTTCAACTATTGCTTGACAGCTCTTGTCGAACGCCAGCGTCATCCCCGCGACTCCTTCATCCGGACTGATGACCCTCAAATCCTTCCCCTCTGGTCCCCACTCCGGCTTGAGCGGCCCGCTCTCTACTCCATCAAATACCCCTTCGTGCGCTTTGATATAGCCTGGCCAAACGATCTTTTCAAAGTACTGTGGAGGGTCAGTCCATACCCCTCCTGCGGCGGCATCGTCGGGGTCTGACGTGTTGTCAGCATTCGGCTTGAGCTACATCATAGCAATGGACGGGCAGCTCACGTTGCAAGACATAGACTTGTCGCTCATCTCTTCTCTGTTTGAGCACATCATGAGGCACTCGCAAGAAGATGCGGATATCCAAGTGTTCCACCGAGGGCTATCAGATTGTCAGTGGAATGTCCCATACAGGTCTCAAGACGCACCATATCGTAGTAGAGGACAAAGCCGTCTACAATAGCCCAAACTAGTTGAACACCTCGCGCCTCCTCCTCCTTCGACAGCGCCTGGAACGCCGTGCGCCATCGCTCGAACACCGACTCGTCAATCGCGATCTTGTTCTCCTTGTTCAGGTGATCATGGGAAGCATGTAAACCCTCGTGCCCCGATGAGCGAATATCCTGGAGGATAGCCCGGAACTTGGACCATTGGATACAGGTCTCTGGGTCGTCCCAATCTTGCAGGTCCGGGTAGTTTGCATTATACGGGACCTCCTCGGCAGGCTACATTTGATATGAGCTATGGTCCGTGGTGCGATTGATTGAACTCACTGGGCAGAAATCGTCCTGGTGGATAAGGATGGATCCTTGAGGTAACACCCGACGGATGTGCTTGGCCAGTAGAGTCTTGCCGGAGCAGCTCGCCCCTCTGTAGTGTGTCAGCCGCGTGCATCGTCGCTGAGAGCTCAGCAACTAACCCTATCCCAATGAGTATCAGCCGCTTCCTCAGTGAAGACGCCATGATGTGCGTGTGACCAACTTCAGTTTGGCAATAACGATCTTTGATAGGCATCTGTCATGACTGGGTGGTGACTGAACAAGTGAACGCGTCCGGAGACGGCGTCTGGGCGGGCGCAAGCCTCAGCAGCCAATCGCGCGCGTCGTCGACGAGCGATGATATGAGCCAGGTGGTGCTGATGCCTGTGAAGGGCAAGAAGGTGCATGCACCCTCCCGCAAGTACAACGGTGTCTGCAGTGGGCACACTTGGATCGCATGCATGCTCTTGATGCGCTCTACTCCATACATAGCTCCACGGTATATACATTTCGCGATATCGCCACCAAATTTCAACGCGTCGCGTCCCACGCACTTCTTCTCCTGAACATTACATTCATTCCACGTTATTCCCCACCATCTCGAACCCATACATTCACCAGCTCGCAACAATGGCATCCATCAGAGACATACTCCAGACAGCCCTCAAAGAGCATGATCACGCTGAGTCCGGTGGGTACATGAGAATCATCGCCTTGCTCGAGGGGCTTGCTGACTATCAAGAGCAGAGGTGAACATCGAGGAGGAGATTAAGAAGATTGAGGAGAGACTCAATGCTTCTTCTTCTGTGGGTATCGTACCCCCCAATCACACGGACAGCTGCTTACCGCCGATTGTAGATCCCTCCGCTTTCCAAGTCCTCGGCCCCGCTCAGCGTCGTCAGATTCCGGTGTCTGCTGCAAGACACCGGATACCCCATGGAAGTCTACCTTCCTGGTGACGTAGAGGTGACCGAGAACATCGACTGGAACAAGTTGAAGGAAAGATGGGTGGGCTGGGGTGTCGAGTAAGCTCCCCAGATGTTTGCGAACATTAGAGTGTAGCTGACCTAATGATAGGGTACCCGGCGAGCAATCGTGGGCGAAGGGCGGGGCGGACATCGCAGATGACCTGCAAGGCTTGTCTATCAAGACCGAGGGGCTCCCCTCATCTGTACACGCCAAATACCCTCTACCGGACAAGCAGGGAGGTTACTTGGGAGCGCTGATCAAGGTGAGCAGCTGGCCAAGGCATTGAAGACAAGCTGACCCCATTTGCAGGTCTACGACGATGTCACGTTCAAGCCTGCTTCCACACACGAATTCATCGGTGTCCTCTCTACCTCTCCTATGCCATCTGGTGAGCCTGAGGATGCCGAGATCGTCCCCACCATACATGTCCTTTCCAAAACCGAGCTGCCCGAACAGACGGGCGCCTCGCCCGCGGACGAGCAGACCCGCGAGGACCTGCTGGACTACCTCGCGACGGCCTTCGCCCCGCCGGACCGGGTCGCTGCCGAGTACCTCCTCCTCCTTCTTCTCTCCTCCCCTACCGCTCGCCCCATGTCCCTGCCTGTTTTGGGCACTCTCTCGCTCAACTTCAGGCGAGGCGGGGAGACGAGCACCTCGTTGTTCAACGAGGTCATCGCCTCCGTCACCCCGCGAGTCGTCCCCCTCCCTCTCACCCTCCCACTCCTCCACTCGCACCCTTTCACCCCATCCATGACCGAGGCCACCGGGCTCACTGCTGGGCTCTTGCAGCTCGGCGAGGGTACCGTCCTCGTTGTTGAAGAGGATGCGATGGGGAACGGCGGGGCGCTGAATGAGAAGGCGCTGAACAACTTGAAGGCGTTGGTGGATTGCGTGAAGGATCAGCAGGTCAAATATGACTATCCTTATATGGACGGACTGAAGATGGAGTGTGCTGTCAGAGTGGCTGTGCTCAGCCAGAGCAAGAGCCTTCTGCCCGTATGTTGATAATTTTTATCTACGAACCGGGTGCGATTGAGCTGACGGGGACGATGCAGGTGGATATTGACATCCCTCTCCGCGATGCCCCTCCCGCGTCGACTAAACCCCCTGCGCTCGACGCCTTCCGCTCATACCTCGCTCGCTACTCCTCTTCCACACACGCCGCCCGTCTCGAAATCCCGGATGAGACATCCCAGATCATCCAAGACGACTTCGTGACAGGCCGCAAGGCCAGCGCTGCTGGTGCCGAGGACATACTCAAGCGGCGTATGAAGGTTGCGAGGATCGTCGCGCTGTCTTACCCTCACGCGACGCTGACGAAGGAGATCTGGGAGAACACGGTGAAGCTGGATGAGGAGTTGGCCAAGCGTCACACGTTATGACATAGATACAAATGAGCCTCCTATACTATTGTTCACGCGTCTATGAGATTCTCCTCCTTCTTCTCCTCCTTAGGCTCCTCCGGCGCAGAGCGAGTCGGCTTTCGGGAGTAGAACTCGGCAAGAATCTGGATCGTTTGTCAGCATGGCCAAAGCGTTCCGTCATGATCAGACGCACCTTGGGGTTGATCCTGTTGAGCGACTCCTTGGGGAAGATACGAAGAAGGTCCCAAGCGATGTCGAGGGACTCGAAGATGGTTCGAGACTCGTACGAGCCCTGGCCCACGAACTCCTTCTCGAAGCGGTCGAGGAACTCGAGCGCGAGCTTGTCGTCCGCGGAAAGCGCCTCCTCACCAACGACGGCCTTCATCGACGCAGCATCCTTACCCACAGCGTACTTGGCATACTACAGCAAATGTCAGCTAGGCCAATGACAGGTTGACGAGAGGCAACTCACCAGCTGGTTCGACACATCTCCGTGGTCCTTGCGGGTAAGCTTCTCGCCGATAGCGCTCTTCATGAGACGAGAGAGGGAAGGCAAGACGTTGATAGGGGGGTAGATCTGTCGGTTGTGGAGCTGACGGTCGACGAAGATTTGGCCCTCCGTGATGTAACCAGTCAAGTCGGGGATAGGGTGGGTGATGTCTGTGATGCCGTGTTAGCCTCCTTCTACCTTGTCTCACTCAAGGACTCACCATCGTTGGGCATGGTCAAGATAGGCACCTGGGTGATGGAACCGTTTCGGCCCTCGACACGACCAGCACGCTCATACAGAGTAGACAAGTCAGTGTAGAGGTAACCGGGGTAACCTCGACGACCGGGCACCTCTTCTCGGGCAGCCGAGACCTCTCGCAACGCATCGGCGTAACTACACTGTCAGCTTTGCCCGCTTACAACGACCACTCACCTCGACATGTCGGTCATGACCACAAGAACGTGCTTCTCCAACTGGTACGCAAAGTACTCGGCAGTGGTAAGAGCGAGACGAGGCGTGATGATACGCTCGATGGTGGGGTCGGAGGCCAAGTTGACGAAGAGGGTAGAGTTCGAGATACTCCCGCTCTCCTCGAAGTCCTGCTTGAAGAATCGGGCAGTCTCCATGTTGACACCCATGGCGGCGAAGACGATGGAGAAGTTGTCCTCGTGGCCATCGTGCACACCCTTGTTGGCTCCGGGGCGCTTGACGAGACCGGCCTGTCGACAGATTTGGGCGGCGATCTGGCAATATCCGTGAGCTCAACCCCTCATGGCGACAAGAAGGGCGGTAAACTCACTTCGTTGTGGGGAAGACCAGCAGCAGAGAAAATGGGGATCTTCTGGCCACGAGCGATGGAGTTCTAAAGGGACCAAATGATGATTGTCAGCCTGAGAGCTGTTGGATTTGTTGTGGAACTCACCATGGTGTCGATGGTTGAGATACCAGTTTGGATCATCTCCTCGGGGTAGATACGCGAGAAGGGGTTGATGGGCGACCCGTTGATATCAAGGTAGTCCTCGGCCCAGACCTTGGGTCCCTTATCGATGGGGTTACCACTACCGTTAAACACACGCCCCAGCATGTCCTCCGACACGGCGAGCTTCATGGAGGAACCGGAGAAGGCGATACGGGTAGCAGAGGTGTCGACACCGGACGTCCCCTCGAACACCTGGCTGTCAGCGATGTCTCTGAGTATATGTGACGTACCTGCACGATAGCCTTCTTCCCGCTGACCTCCAAGACTTGACCACCTCGGACAGTGCCGTCCGGAAGGGTGAGCTGTACGATCTCGTTGTACGAGGGGAACTAAGGTCATTAGCGCCGGTCAACGTGCGATGGACTCACCGAGACATTGTCGAGAACGACCAGAGGACTGCAGATGTTAGCGTTACCCGACGTGTATGTTACTCACCCGTTGACCGCGGCGACAGTACGGTAGTCTGCATGTCAGCGATGTCCACTTCAAGGTAAGACTCACCCATCCTGGGTTCAATCCCATACTCGCGGACCGCGGCGGCCTGAACACCGGAATGAGCGATAAGCCCTGAGGTCAAAACGAAGGGACGGACTCACGGCGTTGATCTGGTGGAGCTCCTTGTCAGAGATGCGTGGGCTGGACATTGCGGATGTGGGTGGGTAGATGTAGAGGGGTGATGGTGACAGTAGAGATGGGATAAAGGAGCAGCGGTGCAGGAGCAGGCTGGAGAGATGGGAGAGCGTGGCTGGCGGGTCATGATGAGGTGACCTTAAAGCCCTTGATGTGTTACGTAAACAATAGTTCACCCGCTCGGCGCCGACGGCCGTCAGCAAGTAGCAACCGACTACTCCAGTTCTCATGCGATACGTATGCAACATGCCTTGAGATCAAGTCGGCACACACCATACACGACAGCATGGCCACCCGTTTTACGACCTGGACGTGTGACGAGCTACTCAGAGGCTCCTCGTCCAAGAAATACGCACTCATCATCGTCAACCAGCCCATCCGGAAAGATCTCTTGGACCGAGCATGGAAAGCGGTTGACGTCAGACTGTGCGCCGACGGGGGGGCAAACAGGCTCTATCAGGTGGACACTGAGCAAGCGTGAGTCAGAAGGATATACGAGAGAGCCGTTCCATCAGATCCCGGCTCTTCGACAAGTGCTGACCGTCGTGCTATAGCTACCTACCAGACATGATTAAAGGCGACCTCGACTCTTTGCGGAGTGATGTGCGCGAGCACTACGAGTCCCGAGGCGTCCCAATCAAACACGACCCAGACGAGTACTCTACGGACCTCATGAAGTGTATCGAGGAAGTCCCAAAAGACTATGCGCTCGTTCTGCTTGGAGGGCTGTCGGGGAGAGTCGACCAGACGGTGCACACGATGTCGCTCTTGCACAAGCTGGAGAGGGATATCTTTGTTTTGGATGGGGAGTCGATGGCCTGGGTGTTACGAGAGGTGAGTGTCTGTGAGAAAGATTTCAATCAGAGTGTACTGACTTTTGATCAGGGAGAGCACACTATCCACATTGATCACAACACCATGGGGCAGACTTGCGGCATATTACCCGTGGGTATCGACAGCGCGAACGTCCGAACCAAGGGGCTCAAATGGGATACCGGTCAGTTCGTCTGAATAGCCTTGTCATTGTCTCCGAGCTGACATGATCTGTATAGATTGGGTCACATCACTCGGTGGGAACCTGTCGACTTCAAATCATCTGCTGCCTGAGAATAAAGAGGTGTGGATCGAGACGTCGAGGCCGATACTGTGGACTGTGGAGATACGATGAGGGGTAACGAGGGGCACGTCATAAGCAGAAACAAGCAGAAATTGTATAGAAAAGCTAGAACCCATCATATTGCATGCAGCATGTACTCCAGTACCATACGGCTGTTAATGAGCGGCTCAGCTTCTCTCGTTGGATAACATCCTGAACGTTGCTCAAAGATCACCCCCCCGCACGAACGGCACGAAACGCGTGAACAGACGCGCGTGCGGGGTCGAAACACGACGCTGGCGGCTGCTCCTCGTGTGGTGTTGATTTCGGCCATCCTCTACCGGCCAGCTTTGCATTACGATGATGCCGACTCCATGTCAAGCATTGCGAAACTCTTCAATAGACGTATAGAGTGATCAAGTATGCCGCCCAAAAGATCCACCGCCGTCCCAGACGAGCAGTTCTGCAAGGCCCTTCCGAAGGTCGAGGTGAGTTTCAAGTGCATCGGCTCTCCGGATTCCAACAAGGAACTGACTGATATTTTCCCTGTGAAGCTACACGCTCACTTGACTGGGAGCATCAGTCGAGAAAGCCTCCAGGAGATCTGGGAGATGCGCAAGGCCGAAGAGCCAGAACTCGCTCTGGAAGCGCCCAGCATTGTCTTAGCAGATGAGAAGGTCGGGCAGAGTGTTCATACGTGAGTTTCCATCATCGGGAGACGACAGTGACTTTGTGGAATGGGGCTTACCATTCACGATGAACAGCTTCTTCAGCTTGTTCAACGGCTACCTGTACTCTCTTATCACCACCCTCCCAGCTCTTCGCCACGCCACGCTCTCCGTCCTCCAAGCTTTTGCCGCCGACGGCGTCGTCTACCTTGAGCTTCGCACCACTCCCCGTGCTCTCCCTCCTCCTCCAAACTCCACTACCCCCATCCCTTCGTCCAGCGCCATCTCCACTATCCTCTCTGTCATAGAAGAATGGAACGCCTCCCCCTCTGGCAAGGGCATGACGGCCAGCCTCCTCCTCTCCCTGGACCGCGCGAAACACTCCCCGTCTCAGGCCATGGAGATTGCCCAGCTGGCCCTTCAGCTGCGCGATGCTGGACGGCCAGTCGTAGGCCTTGACCTCGCGGGCGACCCCAACGCCCCTTGCGACTACGCCTCTTTCCGCCCGGCGTTCGCGCTAGCCCGCGAGAAGGACCTGCCGTTCACTCTCCACTTTGCTGAGTGCCCCAGAAGCTCTTCCCCCGAAGAACTCGAGGAGCTTCTATCGTGGGCCCCGAGCCGGCTTGGGCACGCGATTTACGTGCCAGAGGACATGCGCAAGCGCATCGCAGAGAGGGAGATCGGGGTCGAGCTCTGCCTGAGCTGTAATGTCCTCGCCGACATGCTACCTCGAAAGAACCCCGAGGTGAAGTGCGAGTTCTCGGACCACCACTTTGGGCAGTGGTGGAAGCACAGCAGGGCTGTAGTTGGGCTGGGGACAGATGACGTCGGGGTGTTTGGAAGTCCTAGCAGCCAGGAGCACTTCCTTGCGGCCAAGCATTTTGGGCTGGATGGGATAGAGCTGATCCGTATCAGCTGGAGGGCTTTGGAAGGTGCTTTTGGATATAGGAAGGTGGCATGGCGGAAGATTGAGGACTTCGCACAGAGATATGATTGATCAGTGGGGCGTACATACTTCGGTACATGTACTGTACATGCCGCCACTATCGCTTCTCTTTATCTCGAATCGTCGATGCGAGTGGGCGGCGGTGGCGGCCGGTGTCGAGAGCAGCGAAGAGAAAAAAAAGCTCCTTCCTGCTGATAAGAAGAATGCTGCTGGTTTGATCAGGCCCCCCTTACAGACAGTCCATCATGCTTTGTTCTGCCTCGAGAAGCGCCGTCTTGTGAAGTGGAGAATGTACAGCAGTCTGCATGCCACTCGATGACCTAACGAAAACGCGTCTATCTCACTAGGAAGACGGCACAACTGACGGAAAGATTATGAGGGATTGGGGGAGCACTCTAGAGGGATAGTTGGAAAAAGGAATGAGGGTTCAAAAGATGGTGGCCACGCTCTACTCGGCCTTCTCCTCCTTAGCCTCCTCCTTGGCCTCCTCGGCCTCACCCTCGGGCTTGGCGTCACCCTTGCCCCACTCGGCGAGGACACGGAGAGCCTCGTCGACCTTCTCCTGGAGAGCGGGGGGAGACTCAACAAGGTGGAGAAGCTCGGCGTTGTCCATCTCGAGGAGCATACCAGTAATCTTGCCGGCGAGGTCGGGTTGAGTCCTGTAGATACCATGTCAGCTGAGCTCAATGAGGATCATCACACATAAACACTCACTCGAAGATCAAAGGGTAGAGGGCCTCACCCAGAATCTGCTTCTGGTCGGCGGGGGGAGCCCTGGCCAGAGTCTGGGCGTCGAGACGGCCAGCCTGGGGCGCCGCGGGAGCCTGAGCCTGCTCGTGGGGGCGAACGGGCATCTGACCACCTCGGGGGATGGAGCCGGCAGGGAGACCCTGGGGCACGCCGACCGGGCTGGGGCCACCGGTGCGGGGGCCAGCGCCGGTAGGGGCCGCGGGGATACGGGCACCGCCAGGGCGAACGGGGTACTGGGGGGCACCACCGTAAGGAGGCATCTGGGGGGCACCGCCGTAAGCGGGCATGCCAGGCATGGGCTGGCCCTGGGGGTTGTAGCGAGGTCGGGACTGCATCATGTTCTGGGGACCACCGGGGTACCCCATCATGGGGCCACGAACGGGAGGCATGCCAGGCATGGGCTGGTACCCGGGAAGAGGGGGGTAGCCGTACATGGGCTGGCCCATGTAGCCCTGCATGCCGCCGAAGCCGCCCGCGCCGTACTGCATGCGGTTGGCCCTCTGGGCGATCTGGGACTCGAGAGCCTGGCGACGAACGTCCTTGCGCTGGGCAAGAGCGACGTAGAGGGGCTTGGTCCCGATCATCTTGCCGTTCATGTCGGACACGGCCTTGGTGGCCTCGTCGGGAGAGGAGAAGCAAACGAAGCCGAAGCCCTATATAACGTTTTTGGTCAGTGCTGCACACGTGCGACATCTATGATAAGATTGCTCACCCTGGAAGCCTCGTTGTCGTCCTTCATGACCTTGCACGAGGTGATGGTGCCGAAGGAGTCGAACTCGGCACGGAGACGGTCGTCATCCCACTCGTCGTCAAGGTTCTTGACGTAGAGGTTGACGCCAGCGCTCTTGGCCTCGTTCTCCTGCCTCTTCTCCTCGTGGCTCCTCTTGAGCTCAGCCTCCCTCTCGAGCTTGCTCTGGGCCCTGCCAACGTAGAGCTTCTTCCCGTTCACCTCCTTCTCGTTGAGCTCCTCGACAGCCTTCCTGGCAGCCTCGTGGTCCTCGTAGTTGACGAACCCGAAGCCCTTGCTGGCGCCCTTCTCGTCCCTGCTGATGGCGACGGAGACGGTAGCACCGAAGGGCTTGACGAGGGCCTCGAACTCCTCGTCGGTGACCTCGGCATCAATGTTCTTGATGTAGACGTTGGTGAACTGGGCCTTCTGCTCCTCGACCTTGGAGAGACGCTCCTTCTTCCCGACGTGGTGGCCGACGTAGACCTTCTTGTCGTTGAGCAACATGCCGTTGACGGCCTTGATGGCAGCGTCAGCAGCCTCGCCAGTGTTGTAGTGCACAAAGCTGTTGTGGGAGTCAGTGGACATCTCGGTGTGGGGCTAGATTCTAAGACTCACGCGAAGCCACGGCTCTTGCCGTTCTCGTCGGTGCCGACCTTGCAGGAAAGGATGTCACCGAAGGCAGCGAAGGTGTCGTGGAGAGCCTGTATCGCGTGTCAGTTTCGCGGCTATGCCATACGCAACACACCAGACACTCACCTTGTTGTCAATGCTCTCGTCGAGGTTCTTGATGAAGATG
Source organism: Cryptococcus sp. DSM 104549 (assembly GCA_036427605.1). Taxonomy (NCBI): domain Eukaryota; kingdom Fungi; phylum Basidiomycota; class Tremellomycetes; order Tremellales; family Cryptococcaceae; genus Cryptococcus; species Cryptococcus jaspeensis. Next base: position 2,446,943 of record CP144048.1, read on the forward strand.
TTCCCCTGGCCAGTCTTCCTCAAAGCGGGGTCACGCTGAGACCACATGATGCGGCAAGGGCGGTTCTTGATGATGTTGTAGTTGAGGTGCTCAAGAGCGCGCTCACCGTCGGCCGCGTTGAGGTAGTTGACGTACGCGTACCCGAGAGAACGACGGGTGACGGCGTCACGGCAGACACGGATACTGTTTCCCAGACAAACCGCCGTCAGCGACCTTCCTTTCTGGCCAATTGCCACTCCGAATGTGAGTCTAGACTCACGAGGCGACGGGCCCGATCATGTTGAAGATCTCGAAGAGCATGGCCTCGGTGACAGAGGGGTCAAGCTCGCCGACGTAGAGGCTCGCAGACACGGAGTTGGCACCCTGAGCAGGGGCAGCGCCGGCAGCGGGGGCCTCGCCAGAGGCAGGGGCGGCAGCGGGGGTAGCCTCAGCGGGCTTGGGGGCCGCAGCAGCGGGGGAGGTAGCCTGAGCAGACATTGTTGTTTGTTTTTTTGGTTTTATTTGGTAGAGGTGGGATCGTCCACGTAGTTGAGTAGATGTAGGCGTTTACGTAGGTTTTTTTGAGGGCTGTGGATGGGTGTGGTATGGTCGTTGCGAGGAAGAGGAAGAGAGCAGGCGGAGGACGAAAGTTTTGTTGTCAGCAACAGATCTTGGACGACAGGGGCAGTGGCGAGACCCGAGGGGCTTTGGGGGATGGTTACTGCGAAGGATGGTGTCGGTGCTGGACTGGATGCTCACCTTTACAGACTGTGTTTCTCTCCGAAATAAGAGTAAGACGGGGATGGAGAACAAGATAGGGGATGCAGAGGACAAAAGAGAAAACAGCGCGGCGGCGGCAAGGCATCGGGCGAGACGCGGCGTGCCACATTCAAAATTACTGATTGAAACGCCGCCCGCACCAGCGGCATTATCCAGACGCGCCTATAGATATCGATGTGCATTCTCCTTCGTTCGGCCTTCTTCATCCCATCCCATAGAACGCGATAGTTCATTGGCATTGCATCTACGCCCATGCAGGGAAGCCAGTTGACTTCCAGAAAGAGGAGTTTGCTCAGAATGCCTGTTTACGGCGGCTAACGTTTGGGAACAGGGGATGAGCTGCGCTCCTCGTTGGAGGATACACATGTGCTTCTTCTTTTCCTTCGTGGCTTTGTGGGCAAGCCCTACGCTGATCAGCACAGCACCTATAAGGCGAATAGGAAGCAACATTGAGCAGTGGCTTTAACAACGGTCCCTGAAAAAGCTGACGGTGACGCTGTGCTTCTGTGACGAGCCTCGCGCATGACCTCGCCGCCAGGCAATCACTGTAACGTGTGGAGTAGTCTACCGTCAAGTGGCACAGGAAGGTTAAAACCAGCTGTGCATGCATAGAGTGTACGGCCGCGTGATGCGTCAATACATCTATTACTGATGAGGGCTCAAATCCTTCACTTCGGCCCCTTAGCCTCCGGCTTTCCTGTCGGCTCCTTGCCCTTCTCGGCCGGGGGAGGCGGCTGCGGCAGCGTCTTCGACAAGAGCTCATCCAGCATCGTAGCAACATCCTTGAAGAAGATGTCGACAGTTTGGGCGTCTGCTTATCGTTAGCACATCACATCAGACCCGAGAAAATTGAGGATACTCACGGAACGGTGGTTCAACCTTGACAATCAATTTGCTGACAGCCTCCGCCCGGTGTCTCGTAATCCACTGCGCTCTTCTCGTCAGTCTCTGTACAGTCATGCTTCATAACACCCGCTTGCTGCACTAACCTTCCTCAGATTGTCTCTCGTATCAGGCCTCTCTCCGACCGGCATATTGTCGTATTTGACACTCATGACCCACATCGCAGCAGCAATCACGTTAATCTCATCTTCGGTTGGAATGAACTGATCTCCGGGGAGGTCAATGAGTTTGCACGCTCCGGCCGAGAGAGGATTCTTGTTGAAGTGCTTGGCTAGAGGCTTAAGGTCAAAAACATGGGGGAGTGTTTTTGGGATGTGCTTTACTGTAAGTGCTGCATGTCAGAATATGCCGCAGGCTAGTGTGAACGGCATGGGCACACTCACTGTCAAGAGCGTCGAGAGACATTATGGCTGGTGATAACATGGTAGGGGTCATACGTATCTGTCACTTATGAAGGGGTCTGATGACTCGCAGCACTGCGGTCCTCCTTTGAGGTCCGACTGAACAAAGGATACTCCTCGGCAGACTCACTTACGCTGAAAAAAGTCACCCATCCCCTTCTTGAAAGTCCAAGACGCCCTCAACACCTGATCATCCTCCTTACTGGTGTCAACACAATGGGTGAGTGGTGATGAAAGTGGACTTGGGCTAATGCATCAGGCGTTTATTATTCGGTAGGTTCGGAAGGGGGCAACAGGCGTGACTGACGTCCAGAGACGTATGCTCCCAATCCCGGCCGAGCTGTGCCCCAACTGTGGTGCTGGTGAGCCCTGTATTCCCCCTGATTCCAAATACGAGTAAATAGAATGACTCATGCTACGTTTTCTCATCAGGATTCGTTCAAGCAGCACAGACTTCACGAACAGCACATATCTGCGGCATCCCCGTCTTCCCTCTGCGATCTGACCACGACAGGACATGCTGGAGTTGCGGATGGCAGGTTCTCTATCGTGAGTGGCTGGTAGCGGAGCACAGAGAGCTGATGAGCAGCGGGCTCGTCGATGACGCGGAATCGGTATTACCCGTGAGACTAACTCATCGTATCAATGGAGTGAGCGATGGCTTATTGTGTTGTGCAGGGGTCGCCGAAATCCCCTGTCCATATCAAGTGGGCGATGGGACGGCCGCACAGGAGAATTTGACCGTAGGGAGCAGCACACTTACCACATTGGTTCAAGGCGTCGTTGGCGTCAGCGTCGACTGTTCATATGAGACATGCATAAGTATACTGGACATTGGTTGGTTTCTTCTGGACACTCTGTCAATCCTCTTTTACGCCTTTTCTTTCCCATCCCCGTCTGCCCCGAAGGTAAGTCTCCACCTCAGCACTTCACCTTGGCAAAGTACTCAGCTGTGCGCTTGTACACGTCCTCGTACTGCTTCAAGTTCTCCGAGTTCTTCAAGTCTGCTCTGGCTGCGGCCCACCCGTGGTGCACCGTGTCATAAAGGTGGTAATCACACTTGCTGGAGAAGGGCTTGTCCTTGATGGCCGCCTCGATCTTCTCGACAACGTCCTTGGGCTCGTCCTGCCGCAGCCTCATGTCAGTTGGAGAGTCCTCATCTCTGACAGGACACGTGAAAAGCGCACCTGACTGGGGTAGAAGCCGAGAGGGACCGACAGCTTGTCCCCGTCTTCTGCAGCGATCATTGCTGGGTGGATGACAGCCCCGCAGCAGAAGGGAGAATCCGGGGCAAGTGAGAGGAGGGTGACCTTGCCGCCTGAAACCCGAGAATTGTCAGTATCAACCTCGTTATGATCTGGGCTTGTTATGTCTTAAGGCAGCTTGATCATTCTGATCAGACGTACCCCAGCAATAACCCAAGATAGAGACTTTGCTGTGATCCCTCTTGAGAGACTTGGCGAACTCGAGCACCTCAGGCAGCCTATCATCAATCTTTGCACTGCATCGTTGCCTCATCAGCGTCATTCATGCTTGGGCCATATCGCTTCCTTCAGTAGACTCACGTCCCAGCGAAGAACTTTGACAGCTCATCTTTGTCCCCATCCTTGTCCTTAGGGAACGCATTTCCCTTGAACACATCTGGCATGTACACCTTGGTCGGGAACGTTTTTGCCAAATGGCCGGTGAGGATGTCGGAGCCTTGGAGGGTGGTGTCCCTGTGCCACCTGTCAGCGCTGAGCCAGAGCGCCGAGGGAACGAGATGGTCTCACCAGAAGCCAAAGATGTCGTAGATCACCACCAGCGCATGCTTCGCGTCCTCGGGACCGGTCTGCTCACCCACATCCGATCAGCATCTGTCCATCTCGACTGAGGTTTACGCGTGTAGGCGACAAGCCGAACGCACCACATAGACCTTCTCATAATCCCCGACAGACTTGTAGCTCCCCTTGAGCTCGTAACCGAACTTCTCGCATACGGGGTGCGGCACATTGGGTTTGGAGGGGTGAGAGTTGGACTGAGGGGGGCAGCAATCGGTGGCTGTCATGTTCGATCGACACGCCATGGTGTCAGCAGCTCTCTGTGGAACGCGCTGAGAGGAGACGAGGGCTGGGCTTACTTTTGGCAGTGGACATGGTGGTGTGAGTTTTGAGTTGTGCTTGAAGATGTGATGCAACTGTTATGTTCGATGCGAAAAAGCTGAGCAAGAAGTAGCTGGTGCGTGGATGGTGTTGTTGGAGACATCGACGCTCGGCATGACGTCGACGAGTCGCGCGCGGTGGAGGTCGCCCGTGATCAAGAGACCTGGCCACTCGACCCCCATGACTTTGGTCCATTCTACCAGCTCTCTACTACCGGCCAAGCCACTGAGACATCAACGGCCAGCACCCATAGGAGAGCTATACAACGAGCACGGCACTATCGTAGACTGTACAACAGATGCATAATTTCATTACTTTCGCCGCATCCCTCCCCTTTCTACACCCCAAATCTCCCGAAACGCGCATCTAGATCCACATCATGAGCTGGTGTCGAGTGTAGTCCTGTCCCGACGCGAGGTCCGACTCGGAGCCAAGTGCGGGGTAGAACGGTACCATGGCGTCGGATGCACCAAGAATGAGCGTGTCTATGATGGCCCACCTGTCAGCGTGCGCTCATTACGATACCAAGAGGGTGAAGACTCACTGTACATCCGCCAGTACACCTCTCGGACTCTCCTCGCCGGGTGGAACAACCCCTGCAGCACATACGACAGCACAGGCCCCGCTCCTATCCCCAAGCGCATCGACTCGATCGCATCCATCACACCCCCAATCACGTGCGGGCTCGTCTCGAAGATGTTGGGCCACACGAGGTTCATCAAGTGGGTGAGAGCCTCCTCGTACCCCAGACCTGCCACACCGATCGCCAAGTGCTTGACAATAGCGCACGCCGTCTGGCGATGCACGTGGTCCCGATCTGTGAGGGCGTCTTCGAGGAGGCCAACGACAGAGTGGATGTAGTCTTTCGACATCTCGCCGACGTACTCGAAGACGAAGGCGAGCGCCTTGAGACAACCGTTTCGGACGTTGAGCTCGGGGGTGCGGTACTCGTTGAGGATGGCGGGAATGCACGTGAAGGGACCACAGGTCTCGGACACGATGGCTACAAAAATGTCAGCATTTGCCTCCCAAAACACAAGCAACTCACCAATCGCGACCGTGCTACACACACGACTCTGACGCTCCTGCACCTTCAAGTTTGTCAAGAGCACGCTCAACACGTCCTGCGGGCCGATGGCTTTGGCGATGTAACCAAACGAGTTGACCGCCGCTCGCCTGATCGACCGCTTGTGCGCCTTGAGCAGATCGAGCAGTTCGAAACAGATACGCATCCACTCCTTGGCAGGGACGAACTCGGAACCACGGTCCGCGATACGACCGATCAAGTTGATGGTGGCTTCCTGCACCTTTTCGTGACGGTTTCGGAGGATGGGGGTCATGCGGGGGACTAAGACGGGATTAGCGTTGTGCGAATGAACGTGTGGGACGACTCACGGAGGTCCTTCACGGGCGGGTTCATCTCGGTCATACCGACGACATTCGCGATAGCCCCCTCTGCCGCGATCAAACTACATATACCATGTCAGCTGCGTTCTCGGCGAGCACAACTCAGGCAGCTCACCTTCCCAAAGCATCCGGGTACTCCTCACCCAACTGCTCAAAGATCACCACCCCCAACTTGCTCAACAGCATCTTCTCCCTGCAGCTCATGATGATCGGCGCCAGCTTTGTCGTCAAGTCCGCCGCGAGCATTCGGACCTTGGCCGACTTGTTTGTCAGACGCCAGAGAATCATGGACACGATCTGCTGGAGGTAAGGCTTGACCCTCGGACCGAGCGAGTTGACGACGGTCGCGAACCCGTCGAGCATGATGGTGTCCTCGAACGTCTGCTCCTGGAAGGCAAAGATGATGCCGTCGATGAGCTGGACCTCGAGGCGCTCGTCGATATCCGCGGCGCCCGTGTTGGAGACGACCTTGGTGATTGTCTCCATCACCATCTTCCTGAACGGCTCCGACTCGTCCTTCAGGTCGTTGCACACGCGCTTGACAATCTCGGAGACGCCCGCCTTGGTCGCGAGCTCGACGGTGGTCTCGACGAGCTGCTTGTAGTTGCGCTTGTCGAGCGCCATGCGGCGCACCCAGAACGCCTTGAAGAACTCGGGGAGCACCTCCTCCTTGATGTACGTCGGCGTGACACCCTCTGTCGACGCACACTGCTTGATCACCTGGAGCACGATACGCCGCATCTCCTCGTCCGAGGTCTGGAACTCGCGGATGAGGATAGGCATACACTCGCCGACATAGTACCCGGCGTACTCGGGGTCCATCAGAGGGATGATGTAGCCGATCGCCTTGAGGAACGCCGCGAGCGTCTTGCCGCGGTGCTGCCTGATACCGAGCCACAGCGGCTTGAGCACGTTGTCAAACGACTCGATACCGTACGGCGCGGCCGACTCGGCGAGCGCGGCGATGGCGAGCGCAGTCATGGTGCGGACCTTTTGCTGCTCGTCCTTGAGCCCGTCTGCGATGGCGTCGACGAGGTTCCGCAGGTGCGGCAGCACGGCGCAGCCCATCATTATGGCGATCTGCTGGATGATGCGGATACCGGTGTGGCGAGCCTGCCACGACTTTTTGGAACGACACACGGCGCGGAGGAAGGGGAGGAGGGCGGGGATACCGAGGGCGGAGGCGACGACGGAGAACGCGCGCGCGGTGGTGTTGCGCACGTACTCGTCGACGTGATCAATGTCGGGTCGCATGGTGGAGATCATGTGCGCGAGACCCGCAGCCTTGGCCAGGTTGGAGATGATCTCGCGACCCTCCACGCGCGCGTAATAGTCTTCGTCGATGAGCAGCGGCTCGATGACGACGAGGATCTTGTGGACGTAGGGGCGGACGAGGTCGTCGAGCTTGTAGAGGACACGGTCGATGACCTTGACGAGCAAGTGGCGCTCCTGGTCCTCGAGCGTGCGCTCCATGAGCAACGGGAGGATCTTGTCGAACAGGGGGCCGGCGCCGAATTCTCGCGCTCGGTCCGTGATCTGACGGAGCGCGGTCTTTCGGACAGGCGGCGTCCCGTTCTTGATCTTGAGCAGGAGCCGCATGATCTTGCGCTCCTTGAGCTCCTCGACCGAGTACGCCGCGTCGTCGTCCTCCCCGCCGCCCTCTCCCAGCACCTTGGCAAAGTACTGAGTGTCCTCTGGCTTCAAGAACTGAAGCGAGCCGATCCCGTCAATCTCTGTAGGCTCCATCGACCCCTGGATCCCGCCCGCCGCGGCCCTCGCCCGCGCCGCGTCCGCCTCGTCCTGCATCATGAATCCCATCTCGGACTGCGCGGGCACCATCTTGCGGACAGAGGGCCCCGGGCGGTAGTCATCGGGCACGGCGACGACGACGTAACCCTCTGCTGCGCCGGGGAGCAGCGAGTCGAGCTCCTCGTCCGACATGCGGCGGTACCGCTTGTCCTCGACCATCATCATGCCGCCGGCACCAGATACAGGTGCGGCGGGGACGACAGTGGTCGAGGCGTCCGGGGTTTGGTCCCAGCGCGAACGCTTCTTCTCGGGCACCTCGGCGGGGGTCTGATCCCACCGCGAGCGACGCTTGGGCGGGGCGGCGTCGGTCGTCTCGGCCTTGACCTCCTCCTTTACATCCTCCTCCACGTCCCACCTGCGCTTCTTCCTGGGCGGTGTGTCATCCCCTCCGGCTCCAGCCCTTGGCGGCGTGTCGTCCCCCGCGGCAATCGCCCTCGGTGGCGTCTTGTCGTCCACGGCCACCTTGCCCTGCTCCTCCTCCTCCTTCGCCTTCTGCTCCTTGAACCGCCTCACGCGTTCCTCCTCCTTTTGCAAGTTCGCCCTTCTCATCCTCTCCTCGTACGACTCGTCCTCGCCCTCCCCCTGCCCATCCTCGCGGTTGAACCGCCGGAGGTGGTAGTCGCTCTGCCTCGCCGCGACCTGCTTTGAGCGCGCAGTGTCCTCAAAGACGTCGGGGGTGTCATCGTCGTCTGCGAGCTCTGCGTGCTCGTCGAGGATCTCCTGCGGGGCGGTGTATGACTGTAGTTGGGGGTAGGGCTGTTCCGAGTCGGACATGGCGGCGGTGGAGTGTGTAGTATGGCCACAGGTGAGCTTCTTTGACGTTGCTGACATGAAGGCCGAAATCGCGAGAAGAGCGGTTACCGAAAGAAGTTTACGTAATGGCAAAGTGCCACATGATTTTTTACCGAAGTTTGATTCCGTGTACCCGATAACGCCGTGGGCGGGCATGGTCGAAATTTCGACAACGAGCAGTAGGCATTCTTCATCCATCAAAACTCGTGAGCCATCCTGCTGCTTCTACCACCACAACACAACCACTGACACCGCCCTCGCAGAAAATGGCGTCCAAGATCCTCAGGTCCGCGAACGCTCCCCAGACCGCTCCCTCCGAGATCGAGCAGCAGATCGCTCAGGCGCTCGTTGACCTCGAGGCCAACGTGCCCGAGCTCAAGTCTGAGCTCCGCCAGCTCCAGTTCTCCTCCGCCAAGGAGGTCGACGTCAAGGGCGGCAAGAAGGCCGTCGTTGTCTTCGTCCCCGTGCCCATGGTCAAGGCCTTCCACAAGGTCCAGCAGAGGTGAGTTGGGAGGACAGTTGTCGGGTGACCGGGAGAATGTGGGGAGAGCGAGGTGGGATGGACGGTATAGAGGGAGAATAGGACGCTCGGACCATGACAATGCCGGGGTAGACGGAGGGACTTTTTAGGCCCACCTCCCCCGGCTTGGCTGGCAGAGTCGACCAGGTCGTTGCTGGGGTAGACGGAGGGACTTTTCAGGCCCACCTCCCCCAGCATGACCACGGTGTGTGCGCGGCAGTCGCTACCCGACACAGGAGAAACTATGGGCAAATTCCAACAATGGACGCTGACCGATGCTTGCCATCAATTTTACCCCTCCCTCCACTTCCTCCCTCCACCCACTCCCACTCCGCTCCGCCCCCACCCACAGGCTTACCCGTGAGCTCGAGAAGAAGCTCTCCGACAAGTACATTGTCTTCCTCTCCCAGCGCCGAGTCCTCCCCAAGCCTTCCCGTTCCGGTGCTTCCGCCCAGAAGCAGAAGCGCCCCCGATCCCGCACTCTCACCGCCGTCCACGAGAAGATCCTCGAGGAGCTCGTCTTCCCCTCGGAGATCGTTGGCAAGAGGACCAGGGTTGCGCAGGACGGTGGCAAGTTGATCAGGGTGTACGTTTTTCTCGCTTCTTGTATGTGCACTCAGGAGGGAGCTGATGGAGATGCTGCAGGTACCTCGACTCGAAGGACCAGAACAACCTCGAGTACAAGCTCGACACCTTCTCTTCCGTCTACCGGGCTCTCGCTGGCAAGGACGTGACTTTCGAGTGAGTCAGAGTCGAAATTGTTCTGGCATGTTGCAGCAAAACTGACTCTGCTCTGCTAGGTTCCCCGTCACTGCCGCTGAGTAGATACCCTGGGTCTTGGGGAGTTGGTGGGGATGCATTTGTGACACTACAGCTCTGTCGTCGTGGAATCCTTTGAGGCGTTGGAGATGAGGAAAGGGGCGATGTCCTTTGAGGCGTGCCGGGTGCTTGTCGCAGAGTGTGGGCGGGGGCAGTAAACATAAGGACATGGCCATTGAGGGGCGGCTGTCATCGCACCCACATCGCATCTCCACATCACTACCACAACTACTGGCACCATGGCAGGCAAGAAAGATGACAAGAAGAAGCCAAAGTTTACCTTTGGCCCGATGGAGCAAGCGCTCTTGGTGCTCCTCGTCATGGGTTTTGGTACGCCACTTTACTGATTGAACCTCGTCACCCACTGACACACCGGCAGCCCAACACCCGTCATTCCCCTACTCCCCGTTCGCCGTCAACCCCGACGGCAGCCAAACCACTCTTCCCTTCCTCTCCCCGCCATTCATGATGCTCATCAGCATCGCCTACCTCGGGTACCACATCCTCACGCGACAAGAGGCAGCGCGGGACCGCGCCAAAGCACTCGCCAAGGTCAAACCATCCTCCTCCTCGAAATCCTCGTCCAGCTCGTCCTCAAACGACAAGAAACCCCTCTCGTCCTCCGACATCCGCTCGGGTGGCATGCCTGCCCCAACTAACAAGCGAGTCGGCGACCCCACCCCGAAGCACTTCTCCGGCTCTTCCTCTTCCAAAGACGAACCCAGCAGCACCTCTTTCCGCAAGAACTACTTTCTCACCATGCAGGGACCTGGACGACCCGCGCTCGTACCGTTCCAGGATGGCTTGCGCCCGAAGAAGGGAGAGGCAGCGGGAACAATGTGGTGGGATAACGTGCCGGACGATGCGAAGGATCTAATGGCGCCGCCGGTGGACAAGGACAAGTTGAAGGCGACGATGAAGAACCCGTGGCAGGCCGAGATGCTGGAAAAGGATATTCAGTTGCTGAAGATTGCAAAGAGGCAAAAGGCCGAGGAAGAGTAAGTCGGTGAAGGTGGCCGTTTAAGGGTTGTTGGCTGACCGCTGGGATGATAGGCGGTACGCAAAGGTCGCTAATCTTCTCCAGACGATGCTCGGGTTCCTCCTCTGCGCTGCCGACATGCGTCTCGGTGTCGGTACGTTCCATCTCTGCATCTTCCCTTGCTCACCCTTCTGCCCATCTGAAACTGATCCCCGTTTGCCCGCTCTCCCCTTCCCAGTTCTCATCGTCTTCTTCCTCTGGAAACATTTCACCGCCCTACACGATGCCTCGCTCTCTGACGAAAAGGACGCAATTGAAGCCGAGAAGAAGGAGATTGCCGAGAAGCTTAAGGAGGCCAAAAAGGCGGGTATGAACTCGCAAGAGTACGCGGGGTTGCAGATGGCTTTGGATAGGCTTGGATAGGGCCCTGCCACAAACTCACTGTGACAGCTTACTCGCTCGGCAAAGCTCGCCTCGACGGCTGAGTGTTGTAGCAAGTAGGCTTGGCACAGACATGACTAAATGCATGATATGGTGGGACTGGCCCGTCCAGCTACGATATCGAAACTCGAGCAGTCTCGCTATCGGCTCACAACGATCGCTGGTCGTCTCCGGCTTGCCAAGACGGAACGCGAGTCCGCGCATGCTCTGGGACCTGCAATTGCGGGACAGGCGGGGCTGGGAACATCTTCCGCTATTTATGGTCATCAGCGTGGTCCCTATCGATGGCATGAGGAATGGGGAAATGAACTCACAGGAGGAGGCGCCGGCCCAGGTCCGAACGCGGTCGAGAACGTCGGCAGTGCACTCCTCTTCGCCCCCGCTCCTGTCTCTGTCTCTCCAAGACCTATCCCCGAGCCCGTGGTTGCCCCTTGACTCGCTGGCTCCAACACCGCCCCCGGCTTCTCATCAAACCCAAGCGTCGGGCGCTCATGAATCTCCTCCACATACAGATACTCGGCTAGCCCCTTGCCGAACGTCGTCCGGCGATAGATGGCGAGACCGATGGAGAGGAGGGTAAGAGCGAGTGCGAGGGTGCCGATGGCTGTGAAGAAGGACCAGGTGGTGAAGACGACACGGAAGACGGGGTTCGCGAAGGAGGCGGCCCAGCCTGCAATGAGGCTGATTGTCGGGGGTCAGCAGTGTGCATCTTCAGGAAGAACCGGTCAGCTGTCCAGGGGTGACTCACAGGACAGAGAGTCCGAGGAAGACGTTGAAGCGCTTGCGCTGCTCCTTTCGAATTGAAGTCCACCCGAAATACGTCCACGGGAACAGCATCTAACATTGATCAGGAGCGTCAGTCACTTTCTGGATGTTCGAGGAGGTGTACACAACCCACGATAATGAGCAGACTGTAGTTCGCCTGCCAGGCTTTGCAGTTCGTCATAAAGTAGCTCGCGGGACCCCTCGAAATCTGCGCACAAGTCAGCTGCCGCTCAAACACATGAGACCGAGACTCAAGAGCTCACCTGGTCCAGGAAGAGTGCAAAGAAGGTAACAAGCACAAACGCGTCCAGCTGGAGCACGATGCTGAGCGCCAGCACGACCTTGTAGATCTTGTTGATCTTGCTGCTCGCCCCGATCCTCTGGAACGTTTGCCAGCCAAAGTGCTCTCGCAGCTTCCAGCACAGCCACCCGCTGACCCCGAGGGTTATCACGTTGACTCCCAGAACGGTCCCTTGGAATCCTACCCGCTTGGCAAGATAGTCGGGCAGGATGTCGGCGCCGGCGCAGTCGGAATCAATCATGGCGGAGAAGTTGTTCCAGAATTTGAAGGACACGCGGATGTCGTTGGCGGCCCAGACGGTAGACATGGTGAGGGAGATGAGGAGGGCCATGCTGAAAGTAGGGTAAGCTCTTCGGTCATTGGGGAGGTCATTGAGATAAAGGGCGTACAGGTGAGGAATCGATTCATTGAGCATCTGCGTTATCTGTTAGCTTGCCCTCTATCACGTCGCCCAACCGACTCACAGCTACGATCGCCATGCCGAGGATCCAAAGGAAGAATGCGGCCAGCACAATCTCCTCTCGAACCAAGTTATCCAGCCTGTCAAATCAGCTTTGCACAAGAATCTAGCACTCACGAGTTGATCGACCACCCAAAGTTGATGGCGCAGTTCTTAGAACGCTGTCAGCTGGCATGCCTTCACGCGTCAATAATGCACCCAGCTCACCTGAGAGACAAACACATCCGAATCAACAGCCAAACCCGTCACTTCCACTCCCAGCACCCTCCCCTGCTTCTCTAGCTGACTGATACCGATCGACCTCTTCACAAAAGCCCCCGCAGAGCGCCGCTCGTCGTCACTCTCTTCGGCGGAGGAGGATACCTTGTCGCTGAGAGAGGCAACGGCACTGGTGAGACCCGGGATAGAGAGGACGCCGCCGACCGCCACAGAGGTAGTCGTGGTGGCGGTGGTGTTGGCGACGGTGTCGCTCTCCGAGTCTGAGTCCACCTCGGAGTCGTCGTCGCTGTCAACACTAGCGGCAGAGTCACTGTCCGAGTCGCTCGATGCCGACTCGTCCTGGCGAGCCTTGAGCGCTTTGGACACCGGACGAGCCACAGAAGCACGCTTGGCAGACCTAAGTGCTGCAGGGCGGGCAATGCGAGCAGCAGCGCGACGCCTGGTAGATCGTTTGATCACACGGGTGGTGAGGTTGGCAGCCGGGGTGCGGTCGGGGCCGGAGTCAGAGCTGTCGGCAGTGTCGGCGCTGTCGACGCTGTCCACACTGTCCACGCTGTCCACGCTGTCCACGCTGTCCACGCTGTCCAGGCTGTCCACGCTGTCCACGCTGTCCACGCTGTCCACGCTGTCCACGCTGTCCAGGCTGTCCACGCTGTCCACGCTGTCCACGCTGTCCACGCTGTCCACGCTGTCAACGCTAGCAGCCGACTCATCCCCCGAGTCGTCAGACGCAGACTCCACCTGCCGAGCTTTGATCTCAGCCAGACGACGAACCAGAGCCGAGGGGCGCTTGACAGCTGTAACCGTGACGTTGGCCGCCCCCAGCGCGAGATCGTCGTCGCTCGAGTCCGAGTCGATACCGGAGTCGGCGCTGTCGGCACTGTCGGCGGAGTCGGCGGAGTCGACGCTGTCCACGCTATCGACGCTCGCGGCAGAGTCAGACTCATCGCCCGAGTCATCCGACGCCGACTCAATCTGCCTCTTGGCAATCGCTGAGCGGGCAGAACGCACCGAACGCACTGCCGCAGATGAACGCTTGGACAGCGCCGTCGGGCCGGCTTTCGCGGCGCCCCAGTGAATGAGCGGCACCCTCGTCGCTTTGGCCAGCACCACCGCGGCCACCCCAGAGGTCTCTTCATCCGATGAGGGCGACGACACGCCGTCACTTTCCGAGGACAACGAGTCCGCGGATGTCTCTTCAGGAGCAGCGGCAGACGAGGTGCCCGACGGGGAAGAGGTGGAGATGGCGGCAGTAGTGGTAGGTGTGGTGAGGGTGATGGAGAGGGAGATGGGGAGGGAGGTGGTAGGGATGATGGTGGTGCTGGGTGCGGCGGTACTGCTAACCAGCGATGACACCGCACTAGCCGAGTTGATGGCAGCGGTCGACGCGGTCGAGCTCGACTTGGCGGAGGTGGTCGACACCTCTGCCTTCTTGGTGTTGATCACCGACCCCGCCTCGTCCATCACCACCTGCGTGGTCGTGACCTTGCCGTCGTGCGACGTCACCTCGTCCACCACGAGCAGGCGGGTCGTGATCGGCTGGCCTTGCACCACCGAGACTGTCGTCATCGTGCTTGTGCTTGCCGAGGCCACACTTGCGCTGGGCGAGCTCGACTCGGAGCTCTCCTGCTTCTCTGACGCCTTCCTGCTCTTCTCTCCCGCGACTTTACACCGTTTCCCATCATCATTGCACACCGCCTCGCCATACTCGCTCGCGTCCCCCAGGTTTCGCGCCGGCGCGACACGCCAGTCGCCAACCTCGCCGTGCTCATCGACAAACATGACGGACGAGAGGTTGGCCGAGTTGACGAGGTGGCGCAGGAAGTGGGAGGCATTGGCGTTGGTCTCGAGGGAGAGGATGGAGAGGACGAAGAGTATTGTAGAGGTGAGGAGGTGGAGGAGGAAGAAGATGAGGAGGTTGCGGTGGGAGAGGCGGGATTGCTATACGATGAGGCATATTCCATAGTCAGCTCTGTCATCCATATTTGGAATCACAAAAAAGCTCACCACAAGTCTCCGCGTCCGCTCAAGTCGCTCAACGACTCGGTACATTTTAAAGAGGGATGAAAAGGAAGATGGCGTCAAGCCAAATCAGACAAGAATAAGACGAAGTAAAGAAGAACCGGCCTGCGGTGGGAACGAAGACTTCGACAAAGAGATCGACACAAAAAACGAGTGAGTGAGGATGAAGAAGAGAGAGGAGAGACGAGACAAAGTCATGATGGACCAGCTTTGGCGGCGCCCCGATCCACCGAGGGCAGCTCCAGCGTCCTGTCAAGACGCAAATGTTAGCTTCATGCATCACCGGGAGACATCCCATGGCAGTGAACCAGTGGCCTGAGTCGCAGCAACGTCGTTCCGGATTGAGTGCAGCCACGGCTTGGCGGGGACGACGGTCGTGCGGTCGGGTCGTCTGGTCGTGTGACGTCGCGTCGTCGTAGTCACTCACGTCGAGATGCGCACTTCGAAGAGGAAGGAGTGCGGGTGAAGCTCGGAGTTGTCGGCAGCAATACTGTCGCTGTATTGCATGACTGTATGCATACCGTGATCACAGCACGTCTTTCAAGCTCGTCTTGCCTGATCCGCGGTCCATAGGAGACGGCGCGTTGGGTCCGGGTTTCCATCCGATCTGCCGAAGAGAACGTCAGTTGCTGCTTGACGACCGCGTCGGAAGAGTGGACGTTTAAGTCGACTCACCAAGAAAATGATGGTGAATGTCGCTGGCACACTTCCATCTTTGTTCCCGTACATCTCTGCTCCACTGTCAGCTCCCGCCATGCAACTCGTTCACCCTAGCCGCTCACCTTTGTAAATGCCATCCGCGGCCAGCAACACATCTCTCGGGATCGTCGCCCTTCTCCCTAAGATCGCATTTGTCTCCCCCATATCCCGCAAGTCGGTCATGAGCTCCCAGATAGAGGGGTATTGGATCGTAAGGTCTTCGACGTCGACGGTGATGGAGGTAAAGCCGGCGCGGTTAAGGAGGGAGGGGGCGTCGTTAGGGCCTGGGGGGCGTCAGGTCAGCGGGGCAGGCAGGTGGTGAGCAGCAGAACGTGGGGCTAGGCTCACTGATCATGGGGGAGACACGGTTCGAGATACCCCCTCTTCGTTCTTGCTCTGCCAACTGGAGCGAGGTTCTGCCGCGTGATGTCAGCTTCATGGAGCCCATGACAACCCATCACTAACCGAAGCTCAAAGAGCGTATCACCCCCAAGCACAGCACCGACAAACACCCCATCAGGCTTCAGCAGGTGTCGCACCTGGGTCAACCCGCCTACATATTTCACGGTCAGCTTCTGGAAGTCATGCGAGAAAGCTGGAGGCTACACATACCGACAATGTCACCGACCCAGTGAAGCCCTCCCGAGCTCACGACAGCTTCTACCTTTTCTCGGATCGCGTTGATCTCGGGGTGGGCAAGGAGGTCTGAAGGGGAAGTCTGTATCCGGATGGGCGGAGCTGGTAGTGAGATATGCGTTAGCTGGTGACACTTCGGTTTAGAGTAGCTTGTAGCCACTGGCAGCACCCACAGACAAACGCCTCGTCAGTATCCCGGTGCAAAGCCTCCTCTGCGTCACGCATTAGCACAATCACAGCGATACAGAAAGACACAAACTCACTGCTCGACTCCACCATCCACCACTTTCTCCTCTCCGTCGATCCTGTCCCGTCCGTCGGCACTTCGTCAGGCAGTGTCCGCTGCAGGAGCTGGGTAAGCAGTCCCGCGTGTGAGGCGAGTTCGAGGATCGAGTTCGGCGGGGTCTTGATATCCTACATGGGTGAGGGAGCTATCAGCTGAGCTGCGGTCTCCGGACAATGTAGATAGCTCAGAGACGCACTTCTATCCTCTCGCAGAGACGATCCGAAATTTCCTCCCTCAGATAGTCCACGACGATCAACGGATCCTCCTCCTCCACCTGAACCACCGCACCCTCTCCCGTCCTCTCTGCGCCTGCGGCGACCCCACCCTGGGCCTGCGCCTCGCGGCCAGCCTCCTTGAGACGGAGGATCGCGCGATCGCGTTGACTGTTCTTGGAAGGCTCGTCAAAGACTTGATACGGGGAGGTGGGAGGAGGGGTGTGGGGGTTGAGGGTGGCGTAGCTGCGAGCGAGGGGGAGGAGAGAGGGGCGGCGGAGGTGGGGTTTAGCAATGGCGCGGAGCATGGCTGTGCGCATGGTGACTCCTGCAGCAGCGCAATAAGTTTAAACGAGAAAGACGCTGAAGATGTTGCGATTGGGGTCGAGAAAGATGGATGATGATGCGTGAACGAACGTCCTCCACCGACCCCTCAGAAATGATGCCGGATTGCTGGCTGTACCCTTGCCCAAACTCAAATCTGCCCCACCGATCGCAGAACCAGCAATTCTCACGCCACCGCGACTGTTGTACTCGTCCGTATGTACTCAGTCTCAGACCCATCGATACGATGTCCACAACCCATCCTCCCAGCCCAACGTAGCCATCTCGCCAAACAGGTGTGCTAAATGCAAAGTGCATCCCTCCCTCGTAAAAGTACAGAACAAGGAGTAGATTACTCCTTGACCTCGTCCTCCCTCTCGACCTCGAGGATGCCCTGCCTCTTCTCCGCAAGCCTCTGGGCCTTCCTCTCCCGCATGGCCTTGTTCTTGACACGGCGGGCCTCCTGCTGCTCGGCGAGGTGCTTGGTCCTGAGCTTCTCGGCCTTGGCCTTGTGGATGTGCTCCATCAAGACACGCTTGTTCTTGAATCGGTTACCCTTGGCCTCGAGGTAGAGCACGTGGTACCTATGGGCGGCGGATGTCAGTGGGTGCGATCTCGGATCCGAGGTGCCAATCCGGCACCGAAAGACGACTCACATGTGCTTGTCGATCTTGCCACCCTCACGGTACTTCTTCAACAGCCTCCTGAGCACCCTCATCCTCCTGAGCCACTGCACCTTGGTGGGCATACGGGCCTCGGCGGTACCCTTACGCCTACCGAAACCGGTGTGTCGGCCAGCACGCTTGGCGGCGAGGTGGTCCCTGGTACGGGCGCGGGAGTGGACGACGGTGGGCTTGATGATGCTGTGGATGGCGTCAGTAGGCTGTATGGACTGTTGGCTGAGAACCGACTCACATGTGCCCATCCTTGAGGAGCTTCCTGACACCGCTACGGGAGTTGGCCTGCTTGATCTCGGCAGCCTCCTGGGGGTCGAGCCAGACTGTTGTGGTTTATTGCGAGTGGGAAGTGGGGCGTAGGCGGTAGGTGGACGATATAGTGGAGCGACAGGGTGGTGGGAAAGAGGGGAAGATTGTCAGCATACGTCCGATTTACACCCTCCATTTCTTCGTCGCCGCATCGCCGTCCCACTGCGATGACTGGGAGTGCACCGTCGCTAGCAACACTCCACCAGCCACGCCGTCCGTCCCGCATGCTCTCCAGCCCCTTCTCGCCATGCCCGCCGCCGTCCCAATTCCCCCACGCCTTATCTCCGACCGTCCCTTCGTCCACCCTCCTCTCCTTCTTGATGAATCCGCACTCACTCTTCCTCTTGCCGACACCGGCAACGCTGGCAGCGAGCTTCTTCTGCTGGGAGAGGTTGGTCATCTCGTTTTGTGCTTGACGGATGGAGAACGAAGGGACGATTCTGTTGGCGCAGAAAGACCAGATTTTCGACGACGGGAGCAAATGCGGCGATAAATGCGGCGTTTTGTAGGCGACGAAATTTGTGTGGCACTTTTGATTTCGCTATTCATGAATAATCTGCGGCTATTATTTTTGTCCGAACACGGTGACAAGTGACAAATTCATACAACGGTGCACTTCACGGTGTTCGAATCCTCCACTTCCACCGTCCTTCCACTTCTCCTGCGCCTACGCCCAGTCGGCCGCCTCTCGACATGCACTACATGTGACCTATCCCTCGACGGCGTCGTCCCCAACCCCAACCGCTCATGCTGGTAGCTCGCCATCACCTCTCCGATAGTCGCCAGATTCTCCT
Source organism: Cryptococcus sp. DSM 104549 (assembly GCA_036427605.1). NCBI lineage: Eukaryota > Fungi > Basidiomycota > Tremellomycetes > Tremellales > Cryptococcaceae > Cryptococcus > Cryptococcus jaspeensis. Next base: position 2,465,618 of record CP144048.1, read on the forward strand.
TCACCTCTGTCGGCACATCCGGGTACAGATCCTGCGCAAACGAAGCATACGGGAACCGCCTATCGCTCGTCCACTCCTCCACCGTCATGTGGTCGTTCGCCGCGTTGATCGGCCATTCCGCGCGCTTCCACGGGAGTCTGATCTCGCCTGTGCTCGGGTGATTCCTATCCGTGTAGCACAGCCCGACAAAGTCGATGGGGACCCACCGCGTGGAGTGTTTGTACTCTGGGTCCTCTGTGCCCGGCACGTTATACGTGACTGTCTCCACGGGCACACCCGAGGTTGGGGGGCTGGTCGAGTAAGTGAACCAATCTGGGGGGAGAGGCGTGGCGGTAGGCTTCGGCGTATCAGACCGATCTCGTGATGGAACGCTGCGAGGGGGGCGGGTGTATTGCACGTCATCCGAGGGCCGACGAGTCGACGCCTTGCAGCGACCGCTTTTGGTGTAGTAGTAGTACTGCGTCTCGGGGGCGCTGGGACCGGTTCCGTGGGTTCCGTGTGTGACCGTCACCGGCACGTCCGACATGTTAATCATGGGATCATGGATCATGGACATCCTGGTTTTGTGTTGCCTTGCTGATGTCTATAATAATAATCTATGAAAGAGTAAAGTAAATTTGGATACGATATTGAGTGTTCACACGCAGCGGTACCCACTACTGACTGTTAATGGGTTTTGTCTTCACGCCCCCAATTCCCACCCAATGTCTTCGTGCCATCCGATATAGCTAGAAAGGACAGTCTGATTGATCGATGCGCTAAGTCTAAGGTCAAGAAGCCTTATGTCTTTACTTATCCTTTCCATCGCAACCACCAACCTCACATTGTGGATTCCTCCCTTGACATTTGTGGCCTTCTTATGTTCACAGCCTTCGTGGATGTGCCGTTTCGAGTCTAGCATAGACACGAATTCATGGCTATAGCGTGGCCCACCAGCACCTATGCAACCTACACCCCCACCTCGGCTTATTCCTATCGCCTGAAGGAAGACCAAAAGCCACCGCTTTTCTTTGACGACCTGGCTCCACTGCTTCCTTTACTCCTGCTGCTGTACCCCGACCCTTGGCTGCCGTAGCGGCTAGAGTGATACCCCTCGTCCTCGTAACTGCTCGCCTTCGCCCAGGTTCGCGATTTAACCTTGCGGGCATCGGGCTCAGTGGCTCTTCGCGACTGAACTGGATGGCTATGCCGGCGTTGCCGGCTGCACCTCTCATAATACGCTTCCTCGGACAACCCATCCCTCTCGTCCCAAGTCCTTTGCCGATGTGGGCCCAGGTCTTCATCCTTGTAATACTGCCACAACAACTTCTCCCCCAGCTTATCAATCTCCATCCGCACTCTCACCGGGAGCGACCCGTACAGATCATTACTGAACGTGGCCAGCGGAATCCGATTCTTGTAACTCTCCCACTTGTGCGTATCAAACAGATGCGTCGTCGGCCAGAGGGCCCTCTTCCAAGGCAGCGCAGTTGGCTTTGAGTTGGGATCATTCTTGTCCCGATAGTACATGCCGCGGAAGTCCAGGTCGATCCAGCGGTCGTTGCCCATCGCCGAGCTGGTGTATTTGACAGTCTTGACAGGTCGGCCGGAGCTGCTGCCCTGTCCAAACCAGACTTCATAGTCTGGCCGGTAGATGTACTCCTCGCTGTCGTCGTCGTCTGGTTGTCGCTCTTCGCTTTCCCCAGAGCCACCTCCAGAGTCGTAAGATGGCGAGGGGAAATGATGCTGTTCTGTCTGTGGCCGAGGGAACGCCTCTCCGAATCCAGTCGTCTTTTGCATGCTTGGCTTTCGTGACGACCACCCCGAGCCCTGTTTGCGAGTGGACGATCGCCTGAGGGGAGGCTCGTGAACAACATACTCGGGCTCATCTGTCCCCGCCGAGTAGCCTCCCGGGCTGGACCTGTAGACCCCCCTGTCGTCGTACACCGGCTCGTGGGCAGACGCGTAGGGGTGGCTGTAGGCAGGTTGGGGTGGTTCCCGACTTCGGTATGGCAGCTCAGTGGGTAGCACCGGTCGGCCCTGTACGTACGTCACACCTGGAATTCGAGTAAACTCCTCCGATGGATGTGGGGCGGCAGTCGTAGTGTGGATAGGGATGGTGCGGCGGTAGGTGTATGCGTAGGTTGGAGCGCTTGTTGTGGAGTACCGGCGCTGCATGGTTCACGTGGCGGTGGAGGAGGAGCTGTAGATGAGATGAGGGTAAGGGGTATTACACATACCAGGAATGGGTGTTGGGACGACCAGCGGCGCCTTATGTAGAGTGCGTCAGCGTGCAGATGGAGCCGCAACATCAAAGGACATAACGATTAAATGGTTGATGGGCCGTCTGGCATCTGTGATGTCAGCAAAGGAGAGACGAGCTTCACCCATTCGCTCGTTCTCCTTCCTTCCCTTCACCACTCGGCCCTTCCCTTATGAGCAGTGACGTGTATCGTCACTTGCCGCGCAGAGATTTGTTGATGAGCTGCCATGTCTGTAGTGCACATACCGAGGTATGGGGTGAATGTGATCTAGGTATATGTATGATACAAGCGCGTCGTCTGTATGTCAGATGCAGTTATCCCTCACTCCTTCTTCTTCCCTTTCCACTGCACGAGCTATTTCATCAGTCAAAGCTCACCCACAACGCCACAACACACGACAACACAGTAAACTTACAATCCCTGTCAGCCCATGGTACGCCACTTTTACGCCCCCGCTCTTCCAGTCCTGCCACCCAAGGTTATATAGCCACGGGTTGAACTTGCCGTGCCGGTTGGTCCCGAGCCGCAGCCCGAGGCCATCGACGTAGGCGAGCGTACGCTGCATAGCTGCACTGGGTGCGTGCCATGCCTCTTCCTGGAGGACACTGTAAGGGCATATATCAGCAAGGTATGACCAGAGGGCACTCTCTCTCTTCACGACTTACAGGATGTCACCGACACGGACGGGGCCGCGGAGAGCGCGCAGGTCTTGGGGCGTTACACCGTACTGGACGAGGAGATATCGAAAGACGGCGTCGGTACTGAGGACGGCGTTGTCAGCTTTATCACTTCACCATTGGGTGAATGGTAGCTTACAAAGGTCCAGGTCCAGTCAGATCGAGCTGGCAGGATGTTGTCAGTTTGGTTTGTCGATTCTACTTGGCGCGATACTCACAGGACTGAGATGGGTGAATTCGCCGCTTTCGACTTGCTGGGCGATAGTGCCGACTGTGTCCATCATGATCGGGTGGAAAGGTTTGGCCTGAACGGCTATTAGTCACGAACGGTAGTCGACGGACAATAGCACTCACCACCAGCAGGTTCTGCACCATCTCCAAGCTCCTCGGGAAACTGCTATCCGGCCAGCTCCTACTCAGTCTGAACCACGTCCACTGCTTCCACATCCTCCACGTCCTCCCGATCGCGCTGTCCCATTCAATAGCCACCACCATCGAGATATCCGGGTTTAGGATCGACGAGGGGTCCGGGTGGTCCACCGAGCTGATGGGGGAACGGCCAGCGACCCCAGGGTAAGGCGGACCACGCTTGTCTATAGGACGGGGGTTGGGGTTGAGCCGGTCTTTTGTGGGTTTGGGGTTGGAGGCGAGAGTCATGTAGTGGACGAGGGCTTGGATGTCGGGGTGGAGGATGGAGGGGGCGTGGAGGCCCCATACGTAGGGGTGGGAGATCGGCTACGGTATGGTCAGCACGGGTGTGCGACGTGGCCTTAGCTGACCCACCATAGTATCAGAGTCAGAGTAGACGCCTCCTTCTACCAGCATAGAGACGTAGCTGTACCGAGTGGTCAGCTGTAGACAGAGCTGCGGCAGTATCAAGAAGCTGTGGCTCACCGGTAGACATCCGCCCGGAGGACCCCGTGCTGCAGCTTCCCCCACATCGAGGCCCACTTCCCCTCGCCCGCGATTCCCCTACTCAGTTTCTCCCCTGTCCACTGCGACATCTGGTTATCCAGCCCGTTGTCGTCCAGCACCGTCACATCCCACTTCCCACCCTTCCTCACGGGCTCCAGGAAGTCCACGTCCTTGCTCGGCGAGAGCTGATCCGCCAGCGCTGGTGGAAGCGGCAGCGGTAACAGCTTCGCCCAAAGCTCGAACCCTTCCTCCACCCCGTCTGCACCCTGCGGGTGTGTCGACCAGACTTTGGAGGGGAATGCACCGTTCCGGGCTTTGGGCGGGAGCCGCCGGATGAGGTTCTTGAGGGTATTCCTTGCGCCGATGTGGATGTGCGCCGGTGCCCCTTTGCAGTAGTCGTCGACAAAGTGCCGCAGCCTATCCAGGTACGCCACCAGCGAGACATCAAAGTTCTCTGAACCATCTGGCAGGTGCTTGGGAGCACGAAGCTTGTCGGCGGTAGCACTGCTGTTGAACCGTTTGGCGTGGAGGAGATCTAGCCTGAGCTGTTCGTAGATGTCTACAAGCTCGGAGAGCGGAGCCTGGGCTATATGCGCCTGGGCTTCCGCGTTGGTGAAGACGGAGACGTCATGCGGGGATTGGAAGGGGAAAGCAAAGTAGAAGACGAGGGCGAAGAGGACGAGGAGGAGCTTGGCGGGGGTGCCGACGCGGAGATTGCGTGGGAGGGAGAGGAGGTTGCGCGCCATGCTGGATGAGCAGCGCTTTGTGGGGCTGGTGGAGGGGCGGAGGGGTGCAGATGCACTGCCGATCTACAGGCGATCGTTCTTTCCAAGTTTTGAGCTTTGTAAAGATGGAAGAAGTAGATGCGGTGCTATGATGAAGGCCGTCCCATGAGAACGCGGGGAACGACGACGCGGCAGGCGCGCTGACGCGACATGCTGAGACCCGCGTCTTCCTTTGTGGCGATGACTTAGATGCTGCCACAGTATCCCATTACTGTTTCAACGATGCATAAATGAATGCCCAAGCAGATGCCATGAGAGATGCAAACAACAGGCCAGTATTCGTGACCGCTGTGTTGTGGCGTGAGACCGTGAGACTACGTAATGAACAGAAGAACCCTCAACCCTGTCAAAGTTCAAACCTCTCGCCCATCCCCCCCTAGGTCTCCGCCTCCGTCTTGGGCTCCGTTTTCACCTCTGGTGCTTCCAGTTTCACTTCATTCTTCGCTGCTGCTGCTTTCGCTTTCTTCTTCGCCTTCTCAGGGTCTGCTTCAGACTTGCGCTTGGCCTTCGGCTTAGGCTTCGGCGCAGGCGAGTCGTTCTGGGAGCCAAGTCAGCGCCGGTGAGAACATTCATATGAGAATGAGAGACGTACCAGCATCTTTCCGTGTATCTCCATCAGCTTGGCGTAGTTGACACCCTGTCTAGGCCAGAAGAACGACGCGAACCTGTACCTCGACCGTCAGCACCAGTCATCACCGCTGCCACGCTTACAGACTTACACCCAGCAGTGCTTCCTCCACTTCGTCGGGTTCTGCCCCGCCGCCGACTTCTCCGCCACCACCTCGTCGATCCTTGTCCCGATGCCCGCGAGGCACTCCTTGAGGGCAACAATCTTCTCCTCGCGACTGAGGTTGTCCGTACCAGACTTGAGCTTTTTCTGTTACCGTGCTATTGTTAGCCTCCCTGGTCAAGTACGGGAAAAGCAGGAGACTTACCAGGAGCTTCTTCGCTGGCCGCAGCGCCTCTTTTACGGCCTCCTCGTCCATGGAATCGCTGCAATCAACGTCAGCTTATGCCTTCAAGAAGATGCGAGTCGTTTCAACTGACTAGCTCTCATCCTCCTCCGAATCCGTGTACTCTGGCGTCTTTCTCCGCTTCCCCTTCGCGCTGCTGCTCGCAGCCTCCTTGCTCGTGCTCGGCACTGAAGGGCTCCCCCTGACCGCTGACGGGCCAGAAGTGATGTTGGGCAGCGGGGGGTGTTCAAAGCCGAAGCCCTCCTTGGCGGGCATGCTAGCGATAACGGCTTGCTGCTCGACGAGGATGCGACGACTTTCTTCGTACTCTCGTATGATACCGCCTGCGAAGCCTAGTTAGTGGAAGTCAAGCAAACTAGACACATATGGAGCTCACAAAGATAGTCGCCCCGTCGCACCAAGTGAATGGGCCCTGGGATACCAGGTTTGGGGGCACCAGGCTCGGCCTTGGCGGACTTGGGGTCCTCCAAGAAGATCTTGTCCGCAAGCTCAAGTGTCGGGTCCTATAAGAACATCAGCTTTTTGGTCCATGACCAATAGGCAAGCTGAGCAACTGACCTGGGCTATAGCCTCCCAACTCCCGAAACCGTGCCTCCACAGCCCCACGAGCAGGTGCGAGTCGTCCTTCGCGCCCCACTCCACCGTCCAGTTCATCGTGGGCTTCAAGTTGTCGTGAGGGATACTGTACGTCGTAGTATCCTCCACTCGCTTGAAGTGCTCCACCAGTGCCTTCAACTCGTAGTACCGTGACACTACGGTCTCGGCGTTGATGCTCGGAACACCCTTGTAGGTAAACAGGATGGCCTTCTGTCGGAGAGAGGACGATATGGGTTCACCACGCTCCTGCAGCTCGCGGATGTGCGACTTGTGCTTGCCGACGGCGTCCTCGGCGTGGGTGATGATGTCCTCGCACGTCTGGATGATGACAACGCGGTTCTTGTTCTCGAGCTTGGCCTCTTTGACGATGGGCTCGTAGCGCGTGCGGATATCGCCCCACTTTTGGATCCCGCGGATCAAGACTCGCAAGTCGCGATCTTTCTCTGTAGTCAGCGAGTGAAATACAGGTCGAACCTTTTGGGCACTCACCTTTGAGTTCAAGAGCGCGCTGAGCAGTAGTCTTCCTGGGCGGTCCCGGAACCTTTGCCTTCTTGTCCGTTGGCGACCCAGGCTTACTACTGCCACCCTCCGGCTCATCGAGGTCCATATCCTGATACGTTCCAGGCCCCTTGGCGGCAGACCTCTTCCTTGAGCTAGCGGCAATCATTTCCGCCGTAGCCGCCGCCTTCTCCTCCTCCTCTGCCTTGGCACGCTCGTCCTCGGGGATGATGTCGTCCCACGACAGGTCATCCGCACCCGCCTTGACGTCCTGGATCGCGGCGAACTGCGACAAGAAGCCCTCGCCACCGAGGGACGTCCCACCAGGCTGGGCGGCTTGTTCCGTGTCGTACGCGTCGGCGCTGTTGAGGATCTCGTCGAGGTTCATCTCGTCGAGCTTCTTGTTCTGCGCCGAGTCGTCCGTCTTGAACATGTTGCGCGCGCCAAACTTGAGGATCGCGGAGAGCTCCTCTTTGGAGAGGTCGCCGTTCTTCTCTTTGGGAGTGGCGGTACCGTTGATGTGTGCACCGGTCGTGTCCATCCGGTTGATGACTGCAACGACGTTAGCTTTGCGAGTAAAGCTCACCAGTGCTGTCACTCACTAGCATACTCCAAGAGCATCTTGCGCATGGCGCGCTCAAGAATGTCCTCCTCGATAGTGCCCTTGGTCACCAGCCTGCTCGTGGGTCAGCTTCCATCCCGTGTATGGTCACTCCCGGCGAACCTACCTGAAGATGCTGACATGTCGCTGCTGGCCAATACGATGCGCCCTTGCCATGGCCTGCAAGTCGTTCTGAGGGTTGTAGTCTGACTGTATTTGGTGTCAGCTTGCATCTTTAGAGCCCAACACCCCATGAAGCTTACATCAAAGATGATGACGGTGTCGGCCGTCTCAAGGTTGATACCCAAGCCACCAGCTCGAGTGGAGAGCAAGAAAGCAAAGTCGGGCGAGTTGGGAGCGTTGAAGTGCTCGATCGACTTCTTCCTCACGTCAGAGGGCACCGTGCCTTCCCAATGCGTCCAAGTCAGCGATCTGCCCATGACTGACACAGGTAGCATCGTGTACTCACCGTCAAGACGCTGGAACAAGTGGCCCCTGGCGCTCATGTAATCGGATATGATGTCTAGCAGCCTGACCATCTGCGAGAAGATGAGGACACGATGCCCGTCTGCCTTGAGCCTGGTGAGAAGCATGTCGAGGCAGACCATCTTTCCCGAGTTCATTACGAGGCCTCGGAGGACCTCGTTCAAGGGCTTGTTGCGGTCCTCGGCGCCGTCGAAGAGGTACGGGTGGTTGCTATAAACAATCGTCAGCTGTCCAGCTCTATGAAGAGACCTAACAGATAAGACTCACGAAGCCTTTTTGAGCTCCATCGCGACGTTCATCAAGCTGACCTGCTGGGTACCGCCCTTGCTCAAGACCGCAAAGTTTTTGGTCAAGATGTCTACGGAGTTGATTAGCATCATAGTTCCCTTTTTGCGAAATTCTCAACTCACTTTTGTAGTAGTGCGTCTGCATAGCAGACATCTCCACACGCAAAATCCTCTCCGACTTTGTCGGCAGCTCCTTCACCACGTCCTTCTTCAACCTCCTCAACATGAGAGTCCCCAGCTTGTCGTGCAGATCCTTGATCTTTGCACCCTGGTCCTCGCTCGCGTCGTTGAGGTCAAAGTCGTTGGCGAGTTGGACTGCGGGTCGATACGTTAGTTGTCTCCAGCCTACTCGAGGGAGAAATACGTACACTTCTCGGGCATGAGGAAATGCATGAGCGCGAGAAGCTCTGTGGCCAAAGTCAGCGGATGTTCCTGCTCAACTCCTGACTTTGCTGCTCACCCTTGACGTTGTTCTGGAGGGGTGTACCTGTGATCAGAAGCCTCGAAGCAGTCGAGAAGCTCTTGAGCGCCTCATACAACTGCGACTCGTGGTTCTTGAGACGATGTGCCTATCCATGAATTGTCAGCTTCCACAACAAGACACGTTCTGCCTTACACCTGGATAGAAAAGCTTACCTCATCCACCGCAAGCACCTGCCACTTGATCTGCTGCAGATCCTGCCTATCCTTGAGGATAAACTCGTACGTCGTCAAGAGCACATTGAACTTCAAGTTCTTGACCGGCCCAAACTCGAACTGCCTGATCACCTCGCGCGAGCGAGCCGACCCCATGTAGCAGATGACGTTGAGGTCGGGCGCCCAGACGCGGAACTGCATCTGCCATGCCGATATGGTTGAGAGGGGGACGACGACCAGGAAAGGGCCGTATTGGTGCTGGACGTGGAAGAGGTACGAGAGGAAGGAGACCGACTGAACGGTCTTTCCGAGACCCATCTGCCGGCATCTTGTCAGCATATCCGACCAGAGTTACGAGCCCTTCGCTCAACCCACCTCGTCTGCCAATATACCATTCTCGCCCTTGCTCCATACATACGCCAGCCAGTTCAACCCCGTGAGCTGGAAGGGCTTCAGGGCACCACCGCAAGCCAGGTAGGGCGGGTTCTCGGCGATCTTCTGGTAGGCCGGCCTGTTGTTGATGCCGTAGTTGATAGACTGGCCGGGGGTCGTCCTCTTGGCTTGACGCTGGTGGAACTCTTCGATGGCCTCCTTGGCGCCTTGACACTCGATCACCTCCTCGTAGGCTGCAACGTCAGCCATATTCGTAGAGACATGCACTCACTTTCCCAGGTGCAGTCGGAGTATTGCAAGTCTGTAGCAACCAGAGAGTCAGAATTGCTTCCTCGATTGAAAATAGAGAGTGTCAACTCACTAGTCCACTTGCAGAAGAACAGCGTCACACGCCCTTCCTCCCTCTTCTCCTCCTTCTCATCCAACACTCGCTCCACGATCTTATAGCTCTCCTGCAGCTCCTTGTTCCTCTCCTTATCAATCTCATACTGCTCGAGCTCCTCCGACGTGGGCTTCCACGGCGCATCCGGCGCGGGGTTGTGGTATCGCTGGTCGATAGTCCACACTTTGGCAATGTAGTTCTCGACCTTCTTGAAGCCCTTGTACCCCTTGAGGAAGGAGTAGACCTCGTCGGTGTTGTGGATATGCGAGTAGTCCTTCCATTTGATGTGGAAGCGCTGTACGTAGGCAGCTGTCAGTACCGCCCGCAAGGGATCCAGCCATGAGTTGCAGCAGCTTACCAGGTTGGTCTGAGGTATGTCTGCCGGGTCGTCCTTGTGGTTCTCGTCACGATAGTGGAACATGACCTGGTCGATCTCATCCGAGCTATCCCCTGTTGACCCAGCCACTGTCAGTGCTACCCTTCGCTAATCATACAGACGGAAGAACGACAGCACATACCCTCAAACGCCTCAGCCGGCGCGTTATAGTACGCCGCCGCCGCCTCATCCTCGCTCGCAAGTCCGTAATCCACATCCGCCTCGTTATACGTGACCACCTTCTTGGCCGCTCCTCGTCGCCACGCGTTGTCCGCGTCCGAGAAGGCCGTGTCGGGCGTACCTCGCGCTGTCGAGCCGTTGCCTTTCGCAAAGAACTTCTTTTTGTGCGATTTAGTGCCATAGTCTTCGTCGGATGATGAGAGGTCCTTCTCTTTACGCATGGGGAATGCGCCAGTTGCTGTGAGACGTTGACGTCAGCTTCACAGAAGCCAATACACGTAGAATAGAGGTCTTGACTCACCCTTCTTCTTCTTGGCAGGACCCTCCCGCTTTTCTTTCTCCACCTTCGCTTTCGGCTTCTTTGCCTTCTTTTTCGACCCAAAGCTCGGATCATCATAATCCTCATCATCCGCCTCATCCATCGCCACATCCTCCTCCTCGTCCTCCTCATCATCCTCATCCTCATAATCAGCCTCGTCCATCTCCTCCTCCCCTTCCCCTCCCGACTCCTCCGCAGCGCCAGCAGAACCATACCCGCCGCCCATGTCTACATCGCTCTCATCGTCCGGGCCGGGGGTGAGCTCCTCGGAGCCAGAGTCAAAGTTTATAGCTGGGGGAGGGGCGGGAGGGGGAACACGGATGGTAATTTTTGGGCCGCCCGTGGATGATGGCTGTGAATCGATACCCTATGAGCGCCTAATCCCCATGCTTGTGTCTCGTCTGGATGAAACTCACAGCTCCAGACGACGACCTCGACGACTCGTTCGTGCCGTTTGCGGGCTCGGGTGCGAGCATAGAAGAAGGGAGGTGTTGCTGGGCGGCAGGAGGGACGGGTTGGGGAGGGAGGGATGAGGGGTCCATGGTGAGTTTTAGAGGGCGTGCAAGATGCGTGGGGTGAGTGGGTGGTGTGCTGTTGCCTGGGTGGTTCGAGCGTAGGAGTAGAGAAGAGGAGACGGGTCAGCGTCGGTTGCAGTGCGGGAAGACTACCACGACTCTCAACGACATGGCGCGTTTGCAGCTCGTCCAATAGCCAAAGTGCTATGCAACCGCTCATGCAGCTGCTCCCGCACCAGACATAGGATGGGGGAGGGGGTACCAAGCAACACTGCGCACAAGGCGTCGCGTGACAGAGTGATAGGTGAGGGGGAAGTAAGCCGGGAAGAGGAGGTCCACTTGGACGTGTCGCTTTAACGCGTCTCCCTCATATCCACCCTTGCAGCTCTACAAGAGCACTCCAGAGGTCGATGGATGGTTTACCCATGACAGCGGACGACTTGAGAAGGACGCCTTGGCGCCCCCTCCGTCCGCAGCCCGCTCACCCGCCGTCCTTCTCCTCTCGGGCCATCCACATCGTCTCCTGCCTGCCCTCCGCCGACATCAAGCCATGTTGTCGCCCGACTCACCTTCTGACAACGGTCAAGACGACTGTCCGTTTTCACTGCTCCGCAGCTTTTCGACTATGCGCGCGGCTTGCGCCTTGTTCGCGACTGTGGAAGGACGCTCTTCGCGCGGGAGTGCCGCCGGATGAGGTCGCTGAGGCGAGTCGGGCGTTGCTGCCGAGTCGAGGTGGGAGTCGACGTGGGGGGGAGCGGGGCGGTGGTGGGGATGCTGGTGGTCACTTGCGGTATCCACAGGTGGCTGTGAGGATAGGATGTATGGAGGATGAAGAGAATGTTCTCCCTGAGGGGATGGGTGGTTTCGCTGGCAATAGAGCCGAGGCGGGTGTCTGACCCTACGTCGTCACCGTCGCAGGCCGCGTTTCTGCCACCTCTCCTCCTGCCCCCACCAGCCGGCCACCGGCATCAGCCACCACCCCACCCGACTTGTACCCGCCTTTTCACATCCCTCCTTTTCTTGCCATTTATCCCGCAAGGCCCCAACTCTAACGACTGCGTCGCATGCTTGACGCTTGGCGCACTCCCATCTCTTCATGCATGCAGCCATCCAGACCAGTCGGACAGCCCACCCCCCGCTCGACCGCCTAGCCAGAATGAGGTACGTGGGAAACAACGTCTTTCGGCCCAAACGGTCAACGGAGGATCCCAGCGGGTCCGCGCCTTTCGGTCATCCGGTCTGCTCCGTCAAGAGGTCGGACGTGGTGCCACAGATAAATCGTACCAGTCCCATACGATGGATCTGATGCATCAAGAGCCAGCTCAATCTCACCCAAATGGTCTCCCACCTTCAAAAAATTACCATCGTTCTCGATAACATTGCTGGTTGCCCTAAAACACCTACCTTAGAGTACGTACCGCGAGACCGGCAGCGACGACAAATCGGAAACCCCACGACGATGAACGGCCTCTCAGCGGACGACATCTGGTCTGTTGTGACCAGGACAAAGAAGAGAACCACGCACTTATCTTAGCGAAGAATGCTGGTGGAAATGAGGAGGGGAAGAAGTGTCACAACAGGTTGTTCAGACTACTACGCTCAAGACCAGTAGCACTGGCGACATGCACCGAGGTGTAAATGGAGCTACTGGCGTGCATATAGTCTCTGTACTTATGAAGTCCCATCTGAGCCATGCACCGCCCACCACATCATCCACCCGCCTCCTCTTGATCAAGCTGGAGCTCTCCAGCATTCTGCTGTTCTTGACTGATTGCTGTGCCGCGAGGAGAGAGGTGTGCCCGTTAAATGATTGTAGCTTGTAAGAAGGTGTGTTGAGGCTTACAATACATACCCATAATCACACGCTGTACACAGTACATAGTCGCTGGATGAGAAGAAGAGACACGAGACTGTACTCAAGAGTCAAGAGGCAGCGCGTCAAAGACTGGAGGATCGGCCGGGGCTCGGTGTTGCCGGTTGCCGAGATGTGCCGAGCGAGGCACGGTGCAACAACACGCGCCAGCCCACGTCAACGAAGCCGCTCTTCCCAGCGTCGTGGTAAGCAGCGAGAAGCACTCGGTCTCGTACCGTCTTCCTCCTACAGCAGCTCCAGAAAAGCAGAGCGTCAAGCACACGGCCTCTTGCACCTCCTCACCCCCCTTCCCCCCTCTCCCACACCCCACCGCCATGTCCACTCTCCTCGCTTTCCCCGCGAGGTGGGTACCATACGCTCACACAGCTGTCGCTTCTTTGGCATTTTCCACCGCCCTCTTCGCCGGCTGGGCAAGCGGCCTGTGGAAGGAGCTCTGCATCAATTCTGTATCCCGTGAGCTCATCGTATCACTTCCAGCTTAGCTCTGGCACGCAGCTGACCACTATGACTGTAGGCTGGCCCGTCGAGTGGTGGCCGTCAGTCTCTGCAACGTACGTTCCCGGCCCATGACTGTTTGTCCCCAAGCGCTGACCAGCAATTCCTCCATCAGTGTCGGCGACCACGCTCCCTCCCGCGCCCCATTCCACATCCTCATCGCCCTATGCGCTACCCCTCGCTTCCTTCTGCTCCTCGTGCAGTGGATCGTCCATCGCAACCCCCCTCAAGACACGTCAACAGAGAAGAGCGCGAAGGCGGGATCTCGAAGAGCAAGTCCGACGCTCGTGGATGTAGAGCTGGGTGTTGGTGTGCTGCGGACATTCTTCTGGTGAGTTTATGACGCTCACAACGCGTTGGGGAGCATGACTGTTGAACACGGGTAGTGGAGGGTGGGTGTACATCACGTCCCGCGACCAGCATGGTGAGTGTGCTTCCCGAGCAGACGTCTGCCATGCGCTGACCCAGTCCATGTGTAGACTTGCACGACCTGTTCATGATCCTGTACCTCCTCCTTACCGTCCCTTGGATGGAGCTTTCAGCTCGTAACGCCATCACTCCCGCTTTACGGCGGAAAAGGTGTGTCTTCCTCTCCTGGCGTCTATCATCTCGACTGTTGCTGATGCAGATCTTCTTGGCAGGCGAATCCCATTCTTCGGCTTCTTGTCGGTCATACCACCACTCTTGTGGATGTACTACCGACACTCGACTCTGCGTATCCCGGGTGGTAAGTCCGCCTACCGGCATTGACATACGTAGCTGACAAGGCGTCTTGGGTCATACCAGCCTATACGTACTACTCGATGTTTGAGTGGGCCCTCGTATTTTGGGATATATACTTTGACGCATTGTCCCTGTCTGAGCTGGGACACCTCCAAGTAGGTTATATTCCCGCTACACCCTTGGGACTGCACAACCGCTGACCTGCGGTAGATCGCCATCATCGACACATCCTCACCGGCTTCTGGAGCAGCTCCTCAAAGCAATCCAGGGTGGGTGTACCGTCCGCGGAAACCGAGTTACATTGTCTAAAAACATGTATCACATAGGTCTGCTGGGAGCTTCTTCATGGCCCCGACACCTGCTGTGGCCCGAGAGCCTAGGGAGGATCCCGAATCGGAGTGGACAACATGGCTGCCCGCGTCGCCGTCGTCTGCATTGAGGGCGAGTGCTGCGTGGCTGAGCGATGTGTACTTTGGTGGGTCTGATCAAGAGCCTTTATCTACTCTAGGAGTGCTAGCTGACCAGATAGATGTGGAATAGCGGTTTGCTTTTGGACAGTGTTCACCAGTCTCGGGTTCCAACTCTTCTACTGGTCTGTTTGGAAGCTCGGTGCGTGCGCTATCGTCCATAGAGATGTACGCAATTCTAACCCAGATCTTCATCTACAGCACTCGCCGGCTCAGAGCTCGCGCTCATCGCCAACCTCGCCGGCTACGTATTCGCCTCCAAATCCCTCTCCCGCTTCGCCACATCCCGCTCGGGGCACGTCACGCACCGCACCCTCACCGTCATCTTCGGCATGGGGTGCTACTTCTTCCCGTGGCCTGCCGCAAGGCTGCTGGGCGTGTTTGTGGGGACTTGGGCGGGGTGGTCGGCGTTGTTTGGGACGTGGGTGCGGCTGAAGGGGTCGGAGGAGATGGTTGCTGAGGGGCAGAGTGAGTGCTGTCAAGATAACGACACCCTATTAGCAATGCTGATGCTCCCTGTACAGTCCTCGGACTGGGTCTCGGCATCACAATGTTCCTCAAGTACGCCAACAGCTCCGTCAATCCACTGTGGGCTGTCGCCAGTGCTACCTCTGGCGGGTGGAACAAGACGGGGCTGGCTATCGCCGCTCTCTCACTCGTCGAGTACGCGTACCGACCTCTCGACCTCCACCCCTCTTCACCTCTTTCCTTGCAGCCCGGCAAGAAGACTGTCACTGCCACCCGTCTCGCACCACCATCCAAGCTTCAGCAGAACTTGATCGCCATCGGCCTGGGCGCCCACATCCACCTCATCCAGACCTTCCTCACCGATGCGGGTACCATCATCTCCTGGACATGGACCGGCTACCCCATCAAGGGCCCAACTCTCCACCCCTACGCTGCAGTCATCATTGCCGCCTCTGCCTTCGGCACCCTCATCTCCACCCCCAACATCCAGCCATTCTACGTCGTCTCCTCTTGCGCCTACGCTGCGGTCCTCTACCTCCTGCCCGACTGGCGCGGCTTCGGCGGCGGCGT
The DNA here is from genome assembly GCA_036427605.1 of Cryptococcus sp. DSM 104549. Classification (NCBI taxonomy): domain Eukaryota; kingdom Fungi; phylum Basidiomycota; class Tremellomycetes; order Tremellales; family Cryptococcaceae; genus Cryptococcus; species Cryptococcus jaspeensis. The sequence continues at coordinate 2,481,078 of CP144048.1, forward strand.
CGGCCTGGCATTCGCCCTCTCCGCGGTCGCCCCTGCGTACTTCCGCGCCGCCTCCGCATGCAGCCCCGCCAAGACGCTGGGCAACGCCCTGCTGGTGAACATCGTGCTGGACGTAGTCAGCGTCGTCACCGCCGCATACGCGTTTGTGCCTATGGGCTGGATCTTCCGCGAGCGGACAGATTTGGTGCTGGGCTTCTGCATACTCGCGAGCTCCGCAGGGCTCTTGGCTGCTGCAGGCCTCAGCTTGCCCTCCGGGCCGGCTCTGCCGAGGAGGAGCCATGAGCGCATGAAAGCGACGTTCCGGCACACGGCGGTGGCGGTGCTGCTGCTCTCGGCGGCTGGTGCTGGCGTGGGGTACAACAAGTTCCCCAAGGCGGACCCCGTGCCGTATTACCCCGAGCACAGGATCTTTTCGGGTGGGATCTGGACGGTGCATTTCGGGGTGGACAAGGAGGGGAGGGATAGTCAGACGAGGATGATGGAGTTGATCAGAGATATGCAGGTGGATGTGGTAAGTATTTGAGTGCACAAATCGAAAAGAGTCGCAAGAGAAGAGCTGACTTGTGGATAGATTGGACTGTTGGAGAGCGATCGTGAGCCAGCTCAGAATGGCACCATCTTTAGGTTGAAAAAGAGCTGACAAACTGTCTCCAACAGTGCACCGTTTCGTCTATGGCAACCGAGACCTTACCCGCGTGATCTCCGAAGAGCTTGGATATGTGAGTCGTGACCCTCACGATTCTCGGGAAGCCATCACTCACCCATTCATTCACCAATCTCTGCAGTACGTCGACCTCGGACCCGGCCCCAACAAGCATACATGGGGCGCCGCCCTCCTCTCCAAGTTCCCCATCATCAACTCGACTCACCACCTGCTCCCTTCGCCATATGGCGAGCTTGCGCCTGCTATCCACGCTACTCTGGACGTCCACGGGCAGAAGGTCAACGTGATGGTGTCGCATAATGGCCAGGGTGAGTGATTTTATGTGCGTCCACATGATAACTGGTCACTCGCTGACGACTGGCGACTATGATACTCGATACAGAGGAGGACGCCCTAGACAGAGAGCTCCAAACGACAGAGATCGCCAGACTGCTCCGTGAGACGGAAGACACGCCAACAGTGTTCCTCGGCTACCTCGTCACGCGAGCTGGTGACCGTCGACCGTGGCCTTACCAGATTTTGATGGAGGACGGCAAGATGTTGGACATTGAGATGTGAGTGGCCTAATCGCCCTATCTGCGTCTGGTATAAGGACAGCATCTAATTGGCATTGGGTGTAGTGAGGATCGGTGGAGGTGGTGCGAATACATCGCGTTCAGAGGGCTGTGGCGGATCGGGTTTGCAAGAGTGCACGAGAGCGACATCAGTGACACAGAGCTGCAAGTGAGTGCGAGCACGCATCAAGCATCAGGCTTCATATCGCTGACGCCATGTTACAGGTGGGCAAGTTCTTGCTTCCCAAGCCTGGGGAGACAGTCCGCTACGAAAGCAACGAGGAGCTGTACTGGCACATTGGCGAGAAAGACGTAAGCACCTTCCTGATCATGTTAAATAAACACCTGGCTGACTCACCCTACCCAACCAAGGTTCCCGAACCATGGCGCATGCCATCCATGTTCCGCGGCAAGGGCACGAGGGGCCACCGCTACGTGATCTGGGATGGGCCGCTGTATTACATGCCCCCTGTGCGAAGTGGGCTGAGGGGATACGGGTGGGAGTGGTCGACGGACTTGGATACACCAGAGAGGCCTTGAAAGAGGGAGGCAGTGAGTGTATCATAGCAGACGTGTAGCGAATGGCTAGAATCAAAAGCATGCAGGGCGAATCATGGATATCCAACCTTGCTCGGTGGCTGACCTATCTGACAGTAGAAGCATGAAGGTCTGTTCAGCTGCATATGCGGTCAGACGTAAAGTAGTCCATGTGGCATATGTTTAGTCGTCGTCTCGCTACTTCTGGACTTCCGATGTACTTGCTTAACCATCATTCGTCTCGTACCCTCACCCACGACTGCACCCCGTCTTCTCCCCCCGATGCACTGTATTTCATGTCACCCCTTCACCAAATTCTCCGCCCTCATACGTTTCTCATCAGGTCACGGTGGCCCAGCCGCGATCGGCAATCATCATGAGGTAGTAGGAGCGCGAGTGGGTGTAGAGTATCTGCAGAGAATGACAAGACGCCCTTTTGGTCAGTCCTCCGATTCTGCGCATGATCCAATCTCAACTTGTACTGACATAATGGAGCAGCAGCGAGCCTGCGGCAGAATAAACCCACAACCACAACACGAAGACTCAAGCGAAATCCCAGGGTAAGGTGGGGGAAGGGAGAATGCCGCGCTCCTCTGCCTCTTTCCTTGCCGGCTTCTTCAAAGATCGCTGGCGGAGTAGCAGCTTGCCTGCCATGAAGAGCATTGATGTAGCAAAGCACAAGAGCATGGCGCCGACGGCGAGAGACTGGAGCCGAGCCAGACTTTGGTCTACAGACCCCCACCGAGGTAGAAAGCGATTCTTCTCCTTGAAGAAGAAGAAGAAGGCGAGTGCCGCCAGCCCATTCGATCCTCCGAGGAAGGCGACTGCGATCAGACAATGGTCGTCAGTAGATGCCAGGACCTAACATAATGCGACACTGATGCGTACGAGGTACCAACAGATTGGTATCAGCATGGCTGAGACCCACTCCATCCCTCCGTTCTGACCCGTCTTTCCACCCTAGCACGTTGGGTATGCCGTTCTCCTCCCCGTCATCTTCCTCCGCCTTTGTCTCCTCGCTTCCCTGCGGCTCTCCCTATTGAGAAGCATCAGGGGTATTGCCCGCTCTTCGTCGAAGCGTCCCCAACAGCTGGTGCTTTGAGACGACGGAGGACTGGCCCTCTCTCACATCAATGTTTTGATCCGGAGACGTGCTGTCTGGCGGGGTCACACCTGCCGTCGAGGAGGGTTCTGAGTTCGAGGCGGGCTGGGCGTGGGAGCTGGCGTTGTGTGCTGTCATTATGGGCTGTCGCTGGTTTCTCGCATAGTCCAAGATATGTACGAAGCACAAAAAAGTTTCCTCGCCGGTCAGTGGTGTGGTGCACGAGCGCGATGGCCTCGTGTTGTTGTCGTCTGCGACCACGTGTTGTCTTGTTGATGGTGGCTGATGTGATACGCCCCATACAACGACGCTCGTCTCTGCACTACTTCAGAAACCTGTTAGGCGATAATGTAAAGTACATGGTTACATAGATCTACTCGCTTTCTCCTTCATGGACTGCTAAATATAAAGTAGAGCTTACACTTCGCCCCCACCTCTCCAACTCGACCCCCGACTACGATCACTTGGTTCCCACTCCATCAGCAGCCTTCTGCCTCAAGCTCTTAGGCAACGCATCAACCCCCCTCTTCAGCACCTCCCCCTCCGACACAAATCTTGCCTCTCTATCCGCCCTCCTCTGCCTCGCCCTCACTTCTCCCTGGAACAGCCCCTTCAGTGCCCCCCACCCTTGCTCCCCGCTCGGCAGCGTGTCGTAGTGCAGCCTCAAATACTCGAAATCGAGGGGCAGCGAGTCGAGGAACCACTCTGCGCGGCAGAGGTCGTCGACTGGGCGACCCAGGTCGACGGCCTCGGCGAGGAGGGCGTTGAAGCGCTTGAGGTGGTCCGACATCTGCTTGGGGGTGGGGGTGGGGGTGAGGGAGAGGTGGGTGATGTCGCGTTCGACAGAGCGAAGGGAGCGGGGGAGGGCAGGGGCGAGCGGGGATGTACCAGGTGAGGTGGGGGATGTGGGTGATGTGGGACCGGGGGCAATCGGTCGAGAAGCGGTGGTTGTGGATGTGGATTTGGGAGTGAGGGGTGGTGCGTCTGTAACACCAGCGGGGTGAACCTGTGATGTGTTGGGTCCCCCTTCGGGGGCTGCTTCAGCGTGGCTGCCTACGCGCTCCCCTACCGCCCGACCCGTGGAAAGGTCGTGTGTCGTGATGCCTTGCCCATCGTCCACCCCAGATGGGCCAGCGGTAGAGACGGTGGGCTTCTGCACCCTCGTCTCTAAAGCTCCAGCATCGACCGCGTCGGTCGCCGTGGGTGGGGAAGAAGGGGTGGACGGGGTGAGCAGGGCATCAATCTCGGGGATGACGCCATCGACTTTGGCGACATTACTCCCAGTTCGAAGAGGATCTTCCACAGCCGCTTTGTGCTGGGGGTGGGGAGTGGTGGTGCTTAGGAAGGAGCCTTGTGATGGCATGATGGGGATGCGCGATGGCACTTGGTATGGTGGTGTTGGGTCTGGTGTTGTTCTTGCAGGTTATGTGAGAAGTGACAAGAATGGAATCTGCCGCTGGCGTTATGTATCGTACGCTGTAAAGCACCATGAGCGATGCTACATCCGACCGTGCATTCCAGAACGAGATCGAAAGACGAAGAAGACGACTGATATCGCCGAAGTAAAAGTCTAGAATCCGCGCGCGTAGAGTATGTCCGGACACATATATTGGAAGTCCGGACTCGTCCAACCAGCCTGCCAGCGTGCTAGGTGTCAAGAGCCCCAACCCCCGAGACCCCAGCGCACCTATCAGCCGATGCATCTTCTCACCTGTTGTCGCCGCTCGCTAACCTCTCTCACACTCCCCAAAATTTACGATCACTTCTGCAGTCTTGGGGTTGGCGTAGATGCGGAGGTCGTCAGGAGGGTGCTGTTGTGAACGACGGTCCCCTTGGCGGTGACCTCGCCCGGGGCGTGGGGGTACATACCAGTTCAGCACGCTATCTCACCCTCTCTTTTCACCCACTGCAACTCAACGGCTGCTGCAGAAGAAGGGGTGCTTTCGCCCCTAGCGTCATGCCTCGGCTGCTGTGGCAATGGTTCCAGCCACCACATCCTTCGGCCTGCCCCGTCACTCTCGGATCGCCCACCGCCGACATGCGAATAAGGCCGCTTGCCATGTTCCTTTCACACACAAGCCAGCAGCCTTGCGATAGCGTGCAATGAAAGGCGCCTTCTGCGAGTCCTTTCTCGTTTCATATTGACTGGCATGGATAGATGAGAACGGAGAGATGAAGGATCTCAACTTGGCACTTACTCCACATGCAAACACAACGACTCCAGACTTGGAAGAAAAGCTGGAGTGAATTGTCTGAAATTGAAGCTCCCCCCACCAATAGCATCACACCATGAGGTATCTGATGCCCTACTGCTTGGCCTCTGCCATACTGCTCGCCGGTGTGCAGGCGGGCACGACATTCAAGCTAAACAAGCACAACACGGGGACAACGTCGGGCATCTTGCGCAAGATCGAGTCACTGGGAGGAGGGCTTCGGCGGCGGGATGATTTTGACCTCGATGGAGCGTCGAGTGGAGGGCTTGGGTATACTGTGGATGTCACCCTAAATGGAGGGCCACCCATACCAGTTCTGGTGAGTGTCCCGTCCCTGCCCGTATCACAGCTTTGAGGGGTTGCGCTGACATGACGGGTGACCTTTCCAGATTGATACGGGCTCCAACCAGTTCTGGGTAGCTTCAACCACCTGCGATAGCTGCGTGGCCGGGGGAATGACGCCCAGTGACATAGTTTTGGAGGATGGATGCTCAGAATACGCCTTGATATATGGTGCGCATATTCGATCGTGCTCTCATAGTTTGTAGCTAACCCTCATGGTCAGGGATTGGGAGTGTCAACGGCTGTATTGAGAGCACCACTATGGAGGTTGGAGACTACAAAGTGAACGACCTGCATGTGCTCGCCCTCAAATACGTTGACGATGACATGGCGTGGCAAGGGGCTTTCATGAGGTGAGTCTCGCCTCTGGGGTACTGCGGACTCATCTGACAACTGACATGGTCAAATAGCGGTCTTTGGGGCATGGCTCGTGATGTGAGTTCGAAGCTGGGCTATGTTGTACATGCTATACTTTGGGGTTACGCTATAGCAGCAGCAACGCAGGGCGCAACTGCAGACGGTTCACCCACAGCCGTCAGCCTGATGTACTCCCAAGGTTTCATCCACGCACCTACCGTTGGCTTTTATCTGGGGAGAGAGGGCGACGAGGCAGACAGTGAGCTGATCCCTCGGCCCGGTTAGTCACAACTGACGCATGATGGCTGCAGGTGAGATGACCATCGGGGACGTGTCCGCTCTGTGAGTGGAGATCGTCCGATGTCTCTTTGCGGAGAATTGCTAACCATCGGTATGATTCTCAAGGAGCTACACCCAAACAGACAAGAAGGTCGCACTCAAATCTCAAGACAATGCATACGATCTCTTTGCAGTGAACTTAGACTCAATCAATGTCAACGGCAAGACTCTGGGTGCCAACACCCTTGCTTATATCGACACTGGGTGAGTCAGCTCCAAACCACGAGACTCGCGTGAGCTGATCGATATCATCAATTACAGTTCCACGGCCATATCCACCCCCGAGCCTCTAGTCGGGGAAATCTACAACGCACTGTTCAACGGGGTGGCGTACAAGTACAAAACGTCCTACATTGTCCCGTGCGATCCCCTGTCAAATACTACAATAAGCTTCGTCTTGGGCGGGATGAGCTTCAACATGGCGGCGGAAGACTTGATGTAGGTGCAAAACGCTTGGTCCCCAAGTCCGTGCTCACCTGACATCTTATACAGCGGAAACCCCATTGCCACGAACTATGGCTGGTGTTACGGACGATTTGTGCCTCTGTACAGTGGTGTCGATACGATGGTGATCGGCGATGCTTTCCTTCACAATGTGGGTGAAGCCACGAGACCTCCAAAAGTCCGGCAATTACTGATAGCTCACGCAGGTTTACCACACCGTCAACGTCCAAACGGGCGACGTCACATTCTACGAGTTGTCATGATCACCCGCTAACATGTTATGCATGTACTGACCTTTTGGCTCACCTCGGAGGTTTGCTCCAAGCCGGTCTCTCGCTCCAATGCGTGTGGCGGCGACAAGTGGCTACTGACCCCTTCATCCTTTGTGTCGCGCGCCACGATATCCTGCGGGTCCTGTGCTTTGTGCTATCAGAGTTCTCTTACTTGTGTGGGCCGTCCTTTCATCCCCTCCTTGGCCATGGGTAACGAGTAAAGGAAGTACTGTCGACCAAGACCTGCGGCTTAAGGAGTTCTAACGCCTTGGCTGAGCGTCATAAGACTCGGCTGTGTCTCGCTTCAAGCCTCTTATCTCACTCGTATCGGTAGCGCCAGTGTCCGCTTTCCATAATCGTTCCCACCCCTCTTTCTTATCTCTGGGTATTCGCGCTGAAATCGTATCGACACTCTTTCAGCCGTACCCCTCAAGTCGCCTCCTGACCTTCTCACTCACCCCAAAGAAAGAGGTGTACTATGCGCCTCTCATCACAATCCCTTCTCCATACCCTCCTCATCTTCGCCCCCCTCTCTCTCCTCACCGATGGCGCGCTGGCCGCTTCCGTCAAACTAAATGGCCATGTCGCCGAAAACGACCACAGCCATTTGGTGAAGCGGGTGCTTGCCGATAAGGGGTTGTCAGTGGGTAGCTTGCCTGCTCCGCCCCCTCGTCGTAGAGCAGGGCCGAGCGGGCGCAAGGGGATTGTGAAGAAGACATACGGGACCGGGATGGGGCGAAGACAGGAAGCCGCATCGACCACCACATCGGGAAGCGAGATAACAACGACTGCTGCCACCTTTGTTACTGGTACCGACACCGGAGCTAGTACTGAAGAGACTGGAGCTACCACCGAGGAGGCATCTGGCTCCGACACGGCATCAGGATCAGCTACGGGCTCTGCAACCGGATCAGTGACGGACATTGCAACAAGCACCGACACAGCGACATCAGAAACCAACACTGGCTCTGTTACAGACGTTACCACCGATGCTACCGGCTCAGCCACCGGCGAAAGCGCTGCTGAGACCACCGCCCATTCTACCGCCGACACCACTTTGAGCGATACAGCATCACAGACTGGCCCTTCAACGGCTACTGGCGCGAGCACAACGACAGCCACTGATGATGACACAACGGGAAACTCAACCGATTCGGGCACTGCGGCTGCCGCAGAGAGCACGGATGGTGCGAGTAGTGCTGGGCAGGGTAATACGGGCACCGTCACGGCATCAACTTTAAGAAGCTCTACTCTTGCACAATCGGCATGGCCTACTCCTTCGGATTCCAAGACTAATGCCGCCGGAGTCGTTCGACAAGGCGACGCGATTGTATACACGATTGACTTGGAGATTGATGGTGGGGCCACCGTCCCGATAATGGTGCGTTTTGCAGGCACTTGGCTTGACTTCGACTGACCATTGCTTTCCACAGATCGATACTGGGTGGGTTGCTGAGCTTGGATCTTTTGCAGTGCTTTCACACTGACTTTCATTCTTCTCCCCCAGGAGCGCAGACATTTGGGTCTCTGGGTCGGACTGTCCTACCTGTTCAGAATGGAAGATGGTGGATAGTGGTATCACGCGCGACGCCGGGTGTGAGGTCGAGGAGAAGGGCTACGGTGAGCCGTCTCCCTATCCATTAGGCCGGGCTTCTCGCCTAACCCGGTATCGTTTATCTTAGGGAGCGGGGCAGTCAAGGGTTGCTTGGTCCCCACTGACATCACTATTGGAGAATACAAGTTGGAAAAGTTCCCCGTACTCTCTGCCTCGGAATCAACAGGCTTCGACGGCACTTACATGAGGTGTGTGGATGATTTCTCTTGTCGCTCAGTTCCAATACTGACCTCTTAAGAAATGCAGTGGCATCTTTGGGCTTGCTATGAACGTGAGTGAACATGTCGCCATACCTGAGTACACATGTTCTGACAATCCGACTCCTCTCAGAAATCGGCAATCAACGACCAAGCTACTCCCGCCGACCTCATGTTTGAGCTGGGGATGATGTCGACCCCGGAGGTGGGCTTCTATCTGGCTCGGACAGCCGACGGGAGTGAGATTGTGTTCGGAAGCCCTCATGAAAAGTGAGTGAACCCTTGACGTGGAAATCTGACCGTATCTAGACTTACGGCGACATTCCAGCGAGCATGCCGACCAGTCGAAGAAAGTCCTCCTGCCGAAGGTCACCACAGAAGACGGTCTCTACAGAGTGACAATGGATGGGTTCGTGTCTCATGGCAGTATGGTCAAGAGCTCCCAGTCAAATGTCACTATGAACAATCTCGAGGTGATCCTCGATACTGGGTGAGTAGCTTGAGCGTACCATTATCGCGCGCAGGAAGAAAGCTGCTGACATGATGCGTGCGGTGGGCAGGACTTCCGACCTTCGTGTACCTCAAATAGTAGGTCCTGATATGGCGCGGATTGACCTTCTATGCTGACCCACTGCTACCTTAGATGGTCCTTCCCATCTATGCGGCGCTAGGTAAGGGGACGTTCTACACAGACACCACAACGGGCGACCTCGTTGTCCCCTGCGAGGGCTTTGACGACAACGACAACGCGCTGGCCCTTCAATTCGGCGGCCAACAGTTCAGCATCAAGTGGGAGGACATCGTGTGAGTACTTCTCTAGGAGTGTCAGAGAGCTGCTAGCTGATTGTAGCGAAACAGAGCGAATCCCAGTAACACTGACGCGAATTACTGCTACTGCCGAGTCCAAGCATCACGTAAGCCCGCCAGCTTTAACGATGCGCCGTTATGATTGAATTGCTGATGTCTCTGTCTACTTCAGCTGCCGGGATTGACGACTATCTTATCATCGGATCCGTCTTCTTACATAATGTTTACCACGTCATCAACGTACATACGGGGGACACCACTCTATACGGGCTGGTGGAGTAAGCCGAGGAGGAGGTGCCACACCGCTATCGGCGATATGAATCGAGGCCTGAGTGTCCGGGGATGTCGAGTTTGTTTGCGCGTCTGATACAGTACTCGTACATCATAGATGCATGGTTTTCTATGTTTTCACTTGCTATCAGTTCAGTAACTTTCATCGCGTCTACATCTACATCCTCTTAGGCGACGACATCTCCATCCCAACTAGACAGTGGCCATGTCTTCGCTCGCTCAGCCTACGATGGACGACGCGACCTCAACTTTGACTTCGACGACGCGACAGACGATCGACAATGAGACCGATATATCAGCTCCGACATCACCGTTCGCACGCCTTCACGCCAAGGAGGTCCCGACTATAATCTGCGACTGGATGCCGCTAGCATAGGTGGACCTCAAGTCACTGTCGTTGAGGGGGCATATGGCCAGATACGACGGTCAACAACGCGCGAGGAGGGCTGGTGGGTATCTGCGCATTCCCACGAGTTTGAGCGGCGCCTGGGACGAAGAGCTCTTGCAGAGAAGTCGAAGCTTAAGGCAGCCCAGCCACCGGGTGGAGGTGACTCGGGCTCTCGATTGAGAGATCACTTGTAAGCTTCTCCGGTTTGTGAGGTCTATCAACTGGGAACCTCCTCAGTCTACGAAGGTATGGCGTTTATACTCTTGACTCACTCTCCCGACCAGCGCTGACACCTAATCATTAGCACTCTTCACGCCATGCTTAGCCATTCTTAGCCGCCCTTGACGATCCCACCGCCCCTCCTTTCTCTCAATCGAGGCCCACTCCAGCTCCCGCCCAGCACGTATCACGCCCTGCCGCCCGCCCGCCCCTCCTTCCCCTTCTGCCTAAACGAGACCAGACGCACCTGCGACACATTGCTTATCTCCCTTCCTTTGAGAGCCTATCGCGCAATCCCTCGTCAGCGCTGGGTGGAAGTCCGGCGGCGCTCTTTTGCAGGGGGGTGCCGGGCTGGGGGTGGCGCCGTGAGATATGGGGTGGGGGGGTGGGCGGGGTGGCTTGCGGGAAGGGAGGTGTAAAAGAAGGGCGGGAGTGAAAGAGAGGGGAGGCAACGTCTCTTTGGTCTTTGTCTTTTGTGGCGTCGTATAAGCTTTATCCTGCTCTGGCTCTTGTGAGTGCCCCCGATCACGCTCATCGCATATTGTATGCATGGCACATAGGGCTGACATCAAGGAGACAGGTCGAAAGAGCAGACTCCTCTGTAGCCACTTCCGGCCCCACCGCCATTAGACCCCATCCACTGCCACCATTCATTACCCACCCACCCATCCAATCCCTCCCCGCGCCCTTCCTCCCACCCAGCCATTCCCCTGACCCCAGCCTCACCCACCATGCCCGTCGACGCCGACGCCTACATGGCCGGCGCCATCCCCGCCCTCTCCCGCGGCGGCTCATGGCTCCCCGGCGAGCACAACGCTGGCAGCATCATTCCCCCTATGGGCACCCACCAAGGCTTTGCTTTTGGCTCGTCCCCTCACTCGGCTTATGGCCCACAGACGCCGCCACCGCCTGGGCCGGCGGTTTATGCTGGTCGGGCGAGTGGGCTGGGACCCGCGGGGGTGGGATGGAATCCGTATTTCGCGAAGACTGTCGCTGGCGGGGGCGGCGGTGCAGCCTCCGGTATAGTCGCTGCGGGCTCAGGCGGCGGAGCCTGGGGCATGGGCAGCGTCTCCGGCTCCATCTCTCCCTCCGCGTACGGCCGCCCCGGTGCCCCCGTCCGGCCTGCGCAAAGCGAGATGGCAGGTGCAGCCACCATCCACGGGTTGAAGCGTGAGCAGGTGCTCGGTCCCGTTCAGCATTTCGGGTGGCTCAAGACAGGGTCGGAAGCTGACGGAGGGGGTGGGTCGGTCGCTGGCTCCTTTGAGTCTGCGTCTTTTGCTGGTGGTGGGGGTGGTGGTGGGATTGCGAAGCTCGCGCCGCCTGCTAGGTCTATGGCGTCAGTAGCGTCCATCCCGCATAGTATGCGGTCCAACCGCAGCAGGCGGTACAGTGAGAAAGATTACCAAGGCCACCACTTTGACGAGCACTTGCCGGTGGAGATGGGTAGGTCTTGGGAGAGGCATGGAGGGTCGCCGAAACCTACCACGCCGGAGCCGGATTATGGGATTCGGCGCGATTCGGGTGGGAAGGGGAGGCATCACGGAGGAGGTGGCGGTGGGGGCGGGGGGAGAAGGATATCCGACGCAACCGCCAACGCCCCCTCGCCTTACAAGAAACTCTCAGAACACGTCGTCCTCCCCCCCGCCTCAAGCGACGGCAGACCCCCCTCATCCCACGGCCACTCCCGCCCCCAACTAAAACGCCGGCACTCCCACACCCCTACCCCACCTCTCCTTTCCCCCAAACCCAAGAAATCCAGCGGGGAAGACGACCTCGGCCGGTCTGCCCAGATGAACTGCCGCCTGGCGAGGCTGAGCTTGCAAGGGCGGGACTGCAAGACGCCGGACCCACCGCCTTCTTCGCCCCTTATTGGGCAGGGCCATTCGAGTGTACCCCCCGTGCCGAGGGGTGGGCCGCTCTCGCCTGGTGGGACGGGGTCCAATGCGGGGTCGGGCGCGGGGGCGGGGGGGAGGCCGTCGATGGTGAGGAGGCATACGAGCGTTGCGTCGCAGACTTCGCATGCGCCGTCGTCTCTGCCGACTTCGCCGGTGCATAACAAGCACCTGACGCAGGTACAGCACCCACGTACCCGACATTCCTCCACCCCTCACTCCCCGCGCTCACCCCACTCCCCACAAGCCGCCTCGCCAGGGTACGACGACCGCGCCGCTGCCGGTTCTACCGTTGACTTCACCGCCCCTCCCCCACCCCCAGCTTCTGGCGGTCGTTCCCGCGCAGGCAGTCTCGCCGGCACACCCACCGTGAAGACATTCCCGCGTCTCAGCGGGAACGCTGATTCACCCCTCTCCCCCCTCTCGCCTGGCTCGGCGGGCTCGCACCGCGCGCCCAGCGGGGTGTTTGGCGGCGCGGTGGTGGGTGGGAAGGATGTGCCCATTGGGTACATCTCCCCTCTTGCTGATGAGCCTTATGATCGGTACGCCGCTCACCCTTCCGCCCCTGCTCCCGATCGCCTCGACCGGGCCCTCCACGGCGGTTCTTCCCCCTCCTACGCCGGCACCCACACCGAAACCGAATCCCTCCTCCGCCCCCCACAAGAACGCCCCCCCTCCAACGGCGAGTACCTCCCCTTAGGGTACGCCCGCCCCGTCCGCGACGTCGCGTGGAACCGCGAAGGCCCCGCTATGAAGACCCATGGGATAGCTTGGCTGAGGGAAGGTGACCCCGGAAGGTTGCCTGAAGGGCCAGAGGGGCCAAGGTGGGCGGTGGCGAGGCCGCCGAGGGGGGAGCATGTGTTGGGTGGTGGGTGGTGGCAGAGTGGGGGGGATGGGACGGCGACGGCTAGTGGGTCGAGGGTTTGATTCTGGATTCTGAGTATGGGCGTGAGGTGTGTGGATATGGGGTAGGGGTGGATTAGAAGTAGAAGGAGAGATAGAGGAGACCGACGTTGTACCATCGCCTGAGCATACGCGCATGATAGAGCTGTACATAGCATAACGAGTTTCGTAGTCCATGTAGATCATTGAGCCCGGCCACCATGCCTGTCATTATATGCCCGTATCTTCTCGCTGCGTCCACCATACCTCACTTGAGCTTGTAGAACGACACTTCTCCCGTGCCGACGTCGAACGAGGTGTACACCGTGTGCAGGAACGCATCGCCAATCACCCAAGTATCCACTATTACCCCCACCACTTATCAGCCTGGCTCTCTTCTGCCGTCCAAAACAAACGAGCAAGACTCACACCCATCAATAGTCCCAATCTTCCCATAACACCTCCCCCCACCCACCTCAGACCCCACAAGGTACTTGTACTCCATCGGGAACACCATACCCCCAAACGTCAGTGTTAGCGTGCTATCACCCGAGCAGGGGATGGTGTACCCGTTCTCGGTGAGCTGGGCGTCGACGCCGAGGGAGGTGTGGGAGGTGTAGATGGTGGAGATGGAGGTGTCGGGGACGTATATGTAGGAGCTCCTTCATTGCCGTCAGGTCGTCAGCTCTTGCCGCTTGTTAATTGAGTTGTACTTCGGTGAGGAGAAAGAAGGTGGGCGATGAGCTGACTCACCCGGTGTCCACAGCCACATTGGCCTTCTCCGCTACCACCTTCCCTCCAACTTCCAAGCTGTCCATCAAGACCTCATACAAGTCAAGGGTGTTGTCCACCGAGGGGAGGGTGACCATGTGCTCCGCATCGGCATGTTCGCTGGTGGTCACGTCGCCGAAAGTGATCTCGCCTAGCGCCCAAACGGGATTGTCAGCTGGCTGGCGGGGACATAAGAGGAAGGTGGAGAAGACAAGGGAGCTGACTATCAGAAGAGTCATCAGCAGAGAGGTAGAACCCGACAGTCCGGGCTTTGATGAGACCAAGGTCGTACATGGCGCTGACGACGGTCGGCGCACCTTCGGAGGTTGTCTGTGTGCCAGACTTCGAGATCAGCATCAGACTCACGGATCTCGGCGCGGCTACGTACCATGCCAGCCAGCCCCATGATCCCACTGAAAACCCACCATCACGTCAGTCACGAATTTCCATGGGGAACAAAGAGGACTCACCTCAGGACATCCCCCGACGCAGCGAGCCCGCTGTCCACCGATGAGACGGCCATGACCCTCAAATCTGGGATATCGTACGGCCCGATGGACACTGAGGTGTTGACTCTGCAGCCTTCTGCCGAGCCGATACCTACGCCCCCACCTCAATCAGCCCCTAGACACGACGAGGACACGGAAAGATGTAGCTCACCGTAAGTGATATTATGCGCCTCACACCCCTGATCCACCACCTGCCCCGAAAGCGTCATCCCCGCATCCTTACAGCTTGCACACCCGGAGCTGGGCACCCAGAACTGGGAGGAACCGGTGTCGACGATGACGGGCACGGGGATGGTGGAGTTGGAGATGGAGACTTCGATGGTGTAGGCCATGCCGGCTGTGTTGAGGAGGGATAGGTCGGGTGGGGCGGTGGTGGTGGAGGAGGCGGTGGTGGCAGTGGAGACGGAGGAGGAAGAGGCGGGAAAGACGACATCAGCCGCGATGGCGGTGGCAGTGGCAGTGACGACCTTGGTGAACGTCGCAGTACTCTTCCCGCCTGACGCCTTGGTATGCGACGCGTCGAGTCTCCCCGTACGCCCTGCCGAGCTCTTACTCTCGTCCTCGTCCTCGTCCTCGTCCTCGTCATCATCATCCTCGTCTTCCTCATCGTCGTCCTCATCATCTTCTGCGGCATCTCCCACAAGAAGATTCCCAGTGTCCCCCGTGAACGGCACGACCGGCGCAATCACATTAGTCAGCACGCCCGAGAGACTACCCTCGCGCTCTGCCAGAGCGCCTTCGCTCTGCTCGTTGGGGCTGGGAGTGGTATGGGGCAGCTCAGAGAGGTCCCATTGGCGGTTGAAGTGCCCGGGTTCGTGCCCGCCCTCGCCCTCGTCTTCGCCCTGGTCTTGGGCTTGGTCCTGGTTTTGAGTCAGACGCCTCTTGCCCGCCCGGGCGCGCGGGCCCGGCCGCTCATGCTTATGCGGCGGCAACGAAACCGCCCTCTTCCTCTCCCTCTCGCTCGCCTCGCCTCCCTGCTGTTCGGAATCTCCACCCCGCTTGCGCGATCCCGCGATGCGATGACGTATCTGCGCTATGGCGCGAGACTCGGTATTGCTGGGGTGGGTGTTGAGCTTGAGGGTGGTGGCTGCGTGGGCGGGGCTTGGGGTTAGGCAGAGGAGGAAGGGGAGGAGGAGGAGGAGGGTGTGGAGGGGGTGGGGGTGGAGGCGGGGCATCCTGGGGGGGAGAGTGGGGGTGTGGGTGGGCCGGCGGGAGGGTTAGTGAAGCATGTCCAGAACGCGAGCGGCCTTTTGAGGAGATCAGAGTGCATAGCCTGGCTGACAGAAGGAGGGCCATCCGGGCTGGATGGGTGAGTATCAGTGCATGATGGGATGGACTGGGTGATTAGCCAAGCTGCCTTTTCCTTTGTGGTGGAAGGGGAGTGGAAGGGGGATGGGAATGGCGGTGGGCAGCGAGAGCACGGGGGGATGGTGTGATGGCTGCCACGGCCCACTCGGAATGGTGGGTGTTTACGATACAGATGGTGTGCTGCAGAGAGACCAGTCCGACTTGCGGGCCGGTGAGCCCCAGCGGCCAAGAGATATTCGGAGTGGGCTTTATTGCGCGATGCATTCCTGCCGCGGTGATTGGGCCGGTGGAGGCGGGGTGGAGGCAGAATTCGGAGTGGGCCACGTGGGAGCTGCGTGGCTGTCACGTGGCATAAGCTCCTCTCTCTGGAATGGCTGGGCACGCCATCTCTTCTTTTCGGAAGCTCCTTCTCGGCGAGCCACAGAACAGCAATTCCACACCCATAACAGCCCCAGCTATTTTCTTCTCCTCCTTCTCTCTCTCTCGCATCTGTACACTACTCCCATCCCCCTGCATCCCCCTACAAAAGAGAACAGAGGGAGCTGCATCGTGAGTCGCCCTACACCACCCCACCCACCTCCACCACTCACAGCTCACCAATTTCCACTCGCCACAGATGTCTATCCTCGCCGCCATCTCCTCCCTCCCCTCCTCCTCCTACACCCACCCCATCCCCTCCCCCCCCTCGGGTTCTACCAAGCTCAACCCGTACCTCCCCCTCCCCCAGTCCGCCACCCCCACCGTCCTCTACACCAACACCACCTTCCTCCACTCTCTCCCCACCGCCTCCCTCAGCCGCACCGTCGTCCACATTGTCGACGCCGAGGAGCTCGCCACCCCGCGCGGCTCCAACGCCGTCTCTCTCATCAGCCGGTCCGCCCAGGGCGCGTACGACCACGCGCTGCTCGCTCTGCGTCTCGCGCAGGACGAGGACGCCGTCGTCTACCACTTTATCCCCGCAGGCCTCGACGGCGAGGTCCAGCAGGTCGAGGACCCCCAGGCATGGCTGAGCGGGCCCCTCGGCTCTCCCGACCTCACCAACGGCGCCGCCGAGACCTCTCCCGAGGCCAAGCTCGTCGCGGCGTACGAGTCCATCAGCTTGTCGCTGCTCAAGCTCACCCGCCGCCCCCAGCGGCCCTTCATCCACAACCGCGCCGAGTCGTCCAAGCTCGTCGTCAACTTCTTGCCTGCGGCTGTTGAGGCCGAGAACACTATTGAAGTGGTGCTCGCGATCCCCGCGCCCAAGGACAAGCTCCGCTCGTCCCTTGCCGGTGTGCAGGAGGTGGTCGTGGTGGAGGCCGGCAGCGGCAAGTACGGCCCCGCGTGGGCGTCGGTTGTTGACGCGCTCGAGGGCGAGGAGGTGACTATCCGCTCGGTGCTCGTCGGTGCCGGCGCTACCCCCTCCGACATCTCCTCTGCCATCGCCAGCGGCTCCCCCATCACCCGCCTCGGCTCCCCCGCCTCCCACTCTATCCCTTCCCACTCTGTCGCCATCCCTTCCCCCGAGGCCACCTACACCGACCTCCTCGCTTCCTCCCCCTCCCCGCTCGAGATTCTGAACGACCCTTCCCACCTCGCCGCGAACGAGTCTACCTCCCCGCTGTACGCGTTCGGCAAGGCCGTCGCTATCCGCAAGGAGCGCGCCCGCCTCGTCGAGCTCGCCAAGAAGGTGCTCAAGGCAGGCAACACCACCGAGGCTGTCCACGGCGCGCTCTCCGCGTGGCTCCTCGTGCGTGACGACAAGACCGCCGCCGCAGCGGGCAAGAAGGTCGAGGAGGCCGTCGGCGCCAACCCCTCGGGCGACGAGAAGGAGCTCGTCGAGCTCGGCCAGCGTGGACACTGGGAGAAGCGCGCGCTGTGGATCGTCATCTCCAACTCTTGGGCCGCGGACCTCGCTTCCTCTGGTCTCCACCACGCGCTCGCGTCGGGGCTTGACATCAACCTCCTCGTGTACGAGACTGCCCCGTCCCCCTTCTCGCCCAACGCGCCCGCCCAGCCGCCCAAGGAGCGCAAGAAGGACTTGGGGCTCTACGCGCTCAACATGGGCGACGTGTACGTCGCCTCCGTCGCTGTCTACGCCGACTACGCCGGCGTCCTCAACGCCATGCGTGAGGCCGAGACTTACTCTGGCCCCGGGTTGGTCCTCGCGTACCTCCCCTGGGGCGAGAAGGAGGACGGCGAGGCCGTCTCTTCAACCGAGAGCGCTGGCGCGCTCGAGCGCCTCCGCGAGACCAAGCGTGCCGTGTCGGGCGGTTGGTGGCCCATGTTCCGCTGGAACCCGTCGCTCGCCGACGAGAAGCGCTTCACCCTCGACTCGTCGTACATCAAGGCCGCGCTCTCCGAGTTCCTTGACCGCCAGAGCCACCTCTCCCAGCTTACCCTCGCGACCCCCGCCATCGACTCTAGCGTGACCGCCTCTGCTGGTGGCGACCTCGTGGCTGCGCGCAAGGACAAGGCGCGCAAGGCTTACGATGCGCTGCTCAACTCGCTGGACGGGCCGGGCCTGCTGGTGCTCGTCGCGAGCGACGGCGGGAACGCCGAGAAGCTCGCGAAGCGCCTTGTGGGGCGCGCAAAGATGCGCGGCGTGGGCGCGTCCCTCCGCGTGCTGGACGAGGTGGCCTCGAGCATCGTCGAGACCCTCTCTGCCGAGACCAACGTCCTCGTCATCACCTCTACCGCTGGTCAAGGCGAGTCCCCGCTCAACGGCCGAGAGTTCACCAAGGCCTTGAGCAAGCTCGCCCCCAGCGAGCAGCTCGCCGAGACCAAGGTCGCGGTGTTTGGCATGGGCGACTCGCACTACTGGCCTCGTCCCGAGGACGCGGGCTTCTACAACAAGCCCGCCAAGGAACTCTTCCCGAAACTCCTCGCTGCGGGGTGCCAGGAGCTCCTCCCCCTCGCCTTGGGCGACGACTCGGACGCCGACGGGGTCCAGACGGGGTACAAGCCTTTCGAGGCGGCGCTCTGGCGCGCCTTGGGGGTGGACAGCGTGGAGGTGGTGGAGGAGAAGGAGGAGGTGGTGGCGAATGAGCATATCAAGATTGCGAGTGATTATCTGAGGGGCACGATTTTGGAGGGGCTGGAGGATAAGACGACGGGGGCGATCTCGGCGAGTGATGCGCAGTTGACCAAGTTCCACGGGACGTACATGCAGGTGAGCCCGCTTCTCTCCCACCCCCACGACACGCGCTGATACTTTTGTGCCAGGACGACCGCGACATCCGCGAGTCCCTCATCGCCCAAGGCCTCGAGCCCGCCTACTCCTTCATGATCCGCGTCCGCATGCCCGGCGGCGTGTGCTCCGCCAAGCAGTGGCTCGACATGGACGCCATCTCGGACGAGCACGGCAACAGCACGTTCAAGCTCACTACGCGCCAGACGTTCCAGTTCCACGGGATCATCAAGTCGCACTTGAAGAAGGCGATGCAGGCGATCAACAAGAGTTTGTTGGACACTATTGCCGCGTGCGGTGATGTCAGTGAGTGGCGTCTCTCGCCTTTTTCGCATGGCATGGGGCACGGCTGACGCCGCGCAGACCGAAACATCCAGTGCACCGTCAACCCCGCCATGTCCAAGACCCACGCCTCGGTCTACGAGTTCGCCAAGTCCGTCTCGGAGCACCTCCTCCCTTCCACCAACGCGTACCACGAGATCTGGCTCGACAAGAAGAAGGTCTCTGGCGACGCCGTGCAGAACCTCTCTGCCGACTCGGAGCCCCTCTACGGGCCTTACTACCTCCCGAGAAAGTTCAAGATCGCCGTCGCCGTCCCGCCGGATAACGCCGTGGACGTGTTCACCAACGATGTTGGGTTCATTGCGATTGTGGAGAATGACGAGGTGGTGGGGTACAATGTGAGCGTGGGTGGTGGGATGGGTGTGACGCACGGGAACAAGAAGACGTACCCCCGATTGGGGGATGTGATTGGGTTCGTGACGCCCGACCAGGGGAAGAAGGTTGCCGAGGCGATCATGCTCGTGCAGAGGGACAACGGGAACAGGCAGGACAGGAAGAACGCTGTGAGTTATCTCTCCGCGCATATCGCCCGGGAACAGTAGCTGACCCCTACATCGCAGCGTCTGAAGTACACCGTCGACCGCCTCGGCCTCCCCAGGTTCAAGGAGCTCGTCGAGCAGTACTGGGGCCACAAGCTCGCCCCGGCTCGTGCCTACGAGTTCACCTCCAACCTCGACCACTACGGCTGGCAGACGGGCCACGACGGCAAGCACCACTTCACCATGTTCATCGAGAACGGGCGTGTCGAGGATAACGCCCGGCACCAGTTCAAGACGGGTCTCAAGGAGATCGCTACCGTGCACAAGGGGACGTTCCGCCTCACGGCGAACCAGCACTTGATCCTGTCGGATATCGCGGAGGAGGATCTCGAGGAGATGAAGCGCCTGCTGGCGAAGTGGGGGTTGGACAACATTGATCACTCGGGCGTGAGGCTCTCGAGCTCGGCGTGCGTGGCTTTCCCTACGTGTGGGTTGGCTATGGCGGAGAGCGAGAGGTACTTGCCTCTGCTGGTGGACAAGGTTGAGAAGATCTGTGAGGATGCGGGGATTAGGGGTGATGATCTTGTGATGAGGATGACGGGGTGCCCTAACGGGTGAGTCTGCTGTGAGGCGTCTTTTGAGAGTGACTGGAGCTGACGATTGAACTTGATAGTTGTGCTCGACCGTGGGCTGCGGAGGTTGCATTCGTCGGCAAGGCCCCTGGCGCCTACATGGTACGTTCCCTCAACCGCCACACACATAAACACACCAGCTGACCTTCCCCCCAGGTCATGCTCGGCGGCTCGCACCTCGGCACCCGTCTCAACAAACCCTTCATCGAGTCCGCCTCCGAGCCCGAGATCCTCGCCGTCCTCGGCCCCATGATCCGCCGCTGGGCCAAGGAGCGCCACGACGGCGAGCGCTTCGGCGACTGGACGATCCGCGCGGGGTACATCACGCCGACGACGGCGGGGTTGAACTTCTGGGAGAACTCGTTCCCGGCGCTTCCTGCGGCGGCGGCGATTGAGGCGTAAGGTTGCGTGGGGTGGTGAGGGACGTGTAATGGGGGAGGGGAAGGGGAGGTGGGGCGCTGAGGGGTTGGGTTGGTCAGAAGGTCTCGTTTCGGTTTGTCTGGATTGTTATTCTCGGTATCTCTTATCTCATATGCATGCTTTCGACACAACCATCTCTCCGTCTCCTCTATTGAACTATTCTCCCGTTCGTCACTCCCGCGACCCCATCTTACTTGCACTCCCAGCCAACCCCGCCGTCTCTTCTTCGTCGTACTGCGCGCCAGGCGCAAAGCCTTTGTCTGGGATGAGGTGGAGAGCGATGCTGAGGATGAAGAGTATGACGATGGAGAAGATTGCTAGGGCGAATGTGGCTGTGGCGGGGTTAGCTGTGTCTGGGTCTGGGATTGGTGAGGGTAGGAGACTTGAGACTTACTGGTTGTGCTCATTTCGGCATCTCCGCTCTCATTGGACTAGGATGTTGGGCATTCAAGATATGCATGTGCCACAGGTACCACACCTTCTACGCAAGTCAGTCTCTGTCCAAGCATGCATACGGGGCAACTCAACAAAGGAGGACGCTCGCTATCTCAAAGTGCCACCCGCCAGCCCACACACCACCCGCGTTCCGCGAAAAAGCCACGTCATTATTCCGCCTTCATTGAAGCGCCTCTCACTGGTCCGTCGCTCTCCGTGTTTTCCGAGCCCGCATCTCGCTATTCGTCGTCGCTCTCACGTCTCCACCTTCCCTCTTCACCTACCGATTCTCCCGCCCCGACTCTGATACCATGCCGTCCCAGTTCCGTTTCATCCACAGGCTCGTGAGTCGGTTTCTTCGAACGAGCGTTGGGCGGGCGAGGGAGGGGATACGCGGCGAGCGGGTGAAGATGGATGAGAATTGGGATTTGAGCTGACGGTGTTGGTGTAATAGGGCTTCAAGGGGCTCACCGCTGAGTACGTGTTGCTTTTTTGAGAATAGAGGAGAAGCCGAAGGGGAGAAGGACTGGGAGATGGAGATGGAAATGGAGCTGGAGCTGAGGCTGGAGGGGCCGGAGAGAAAGAGGAGAGTGTAGCAAGAGCAAGAGCTGACCGCGTCGTCCCCCACCTTCAACAACCACCACTACCACACTCCTTACTCCAACTCCCACCAATCGCCCTGATCACCCAATTCACGCCCACTCCCACTCAACAGGCGTCTCTCCCACTGGGCTGTCCCCGCTGCCACCTGGGGCGTCGGGGCCGGTGTCGCCGTCACCCTCTTCGCTTCCTCCATCCCTCTCTTCCAGGCGGACGTCCTCCACAAGATCCCCGTCGTGAGTTTACGGTCTTGCGCGTGTGAACGCCCGTGTGGCTGGCTGTGCTGGAGATGGTGCGCAGGTGAAAGGGCAGAGCTGACAGTGAGCTTCGTTGCAGGTCCGCACCTACTTCATCGGTATGTCTTGCTGTCTCTGTACTGACGTAGGGATGTCGCTGACCTAGTGACTCAATCCCTCTTCGTTCTACCTTCTGCCTCGGTCTATCTCCTGCGATGCCCCTGGTTCCATATTCACAGACACCACCCCCGATTCCGACAAGCCCTTCTAAGCGGTGGCCGGGATGGGTGTTGTATAGGGATGGGTAGCTTAGATCTGGGATGCACTGCATGGAAGCCTCATATTTGGCCTTTGGGACACTACATCAGCTCCTCGCCTGTCCCATCTTGCATGCATGACAGCGCTTCAACGCTCCAACTGCATGTAAACAGACCGTGGATGAAGCGCCACACGGGCTGTGAGGGGTGAATGGCCGACATTCCCCGGTGTTTATGCGGTCCCCCACTTTGGGCATCGAGACTCCACGCACGTCACTCGCGCTCAGCCACCGGCCGCTCTCTGCCACTTGTGCTATCATTACCATTCTCTCACACCCACTTACAACCCGCCTATCCCTTCTCTCTCCGCGGATATCCCACCCACTGCATCCCACATACACCACCTATACGTGAGTACCATACCCAAAAAGAGACGCGCGGCGTGAAGGGAGGGACGGACGGCGGCAAGGACTCGGGGAGATAAGCGGCGCGTGCTGAGAGGGCTTCCCGGTGGTTGTGAAAGGGTGCAAGAGAGCTTCCACTGACGTCTAGTCTTCTCTACACGCTCATCCCTCATACACTCTGTCTCTTCCCCACTTCGCCGGCCCCGCATTGTCCCACACGCACGCGCGATAAACACATCCCATATTACCTCGGCGACGCGACAACAATACGATACGAATTCGCCGCCCTTGCTTGGCCGAACCCACACTCCGCCTCGATCGCTCCATCTTTCTACCTTCCCCCTCCTCCCCGCCCTCCACGTCCACCTCTCTCCAACACAGTACCACATAGATCCCTCAGCTTACCATGTCCGCCCCCGAATACGACTACCTCTTCAAGGTACGTCCCCCCGCCCCCGCTGCATTCCCGGCGATCAGGGACCGAAGCCGGCAGAACGCTCGCTGACGCGACCCCCCCCCTCCTCCCTCCCTCGGGTTCCACACAACCAACAGCTGCTCCTCATCGGTGACTCCGGTGTCGGCAAGTCTTGTCTTCTCTTGCGTTTCGCAGACGACACTTACACGGAGAGCTACATCTCTACCATCGGCGTGAGTTCTGCCTTCGTGTCGTGCCTTGAGGCGTTGGGTTGTTTGCGTGTTTGCGTGTGGTGGATGGAAGGTGCTGCGGGGGCTTGGCGGGAGGGCGATCGGGATTCGGAAGTGGCCGGGATAGTGGGAAGGCGGAGATCAGTCCCATGTGGTCGGAAGGGTGTGGAGGAGGGACGGGGGAGGTGTGGGTGGGGAGCGAGAGCGGGGGAGGTGCGCCTCGTGGGCGAGGGGAGGTGGCCGTCGGGGACAGCGCGCAGAAGGCGTGGCTCGCCATCAGACGGCTGGGATATATAAGACCCCCTCGCCTCGCCGCTCGCCCTCGTATCTCTGCACTTCATCACCAGCACGACATACATCCGCCACCAATGGTCAACCACGCTTACACCCGCCACAGGTCGACTTCAAGATCCGGACCATCGAGCTCGAGGGGAAGACTGTGAAGCTCCAAATCGTGCGTATCGTTCTTTCGTGCGCACTCAGCCTCAGCTATAACACTGCTGACGCCCAACTCTTATACTCTGCTTTTTCATCTACTCTCGGCATCGCTATCTTCTTGCTCGGTCTCTTCGCCGTCGTCTTCTCGCCTCGCCTCGCTATCTTTTCGGCATTCGCTCCGCCACTCGGCTTTCTGCTGTGATCACGCATTCGGTCTGGGTCGCTCTCGCACTCTCACTCGTCGCGCTCGCCCGATCTCCGACGGCACCGCCACTTTCTTCTTCTCTTCACTCGCGCTACACTTTGTTGTTGTACGGCACCGGGCATCGTCCTGTCCTGTCTGTCTGTGTGCGCGGTATTTCTTTCCATACTTCTTCTTTCTCTACATTCCGGGATCTCGCGTTCTTCATTGATCGTTCCCTTTCTTCTGGTCCGTACTCGTTCCTCCGCCAATCGGTCCTTTTCTTCGCGCTGTTTGTACTATCGCACTCGGCAACGGCGGCTCCGCCCTTTCTTCTACATTGTCGCCCGCTTCTTTCACACCCACCCACCCACCATACCTCACAAACAAAAACCTTATAACAACCACCTCGCCAACGCGCAACACCCTCGCCGTAATACGGACCTCGTCATCACGGGCAAACGTTGGCTACCCGCCTCTCCTCCGTCCTCTCGCCACCTCCCCACACCCACACCACCGCGGCCACCTGGAACCCATCACCCACAAAAACACCAACGGTACCCGGTCGGTCGGATCTGGCGATTGCGACATACACCGCACTTGTATATAAACCAATACTCTCTTTTGGGTATCTGCCCTCTGGGCTGGTTTTTCTTGTTTATATACTTCTTCCCCCGTTTTACACACCATGGCTGTGTAAACATGTACAGTGGGACACTGCTGGGCAGGAGCGATTCAGGTGAGTCTTCTACCTCTGTCTGTGTGGCAGGCGTGGTCGGTGGCTGACTTTGTGGGACAGGACTATCACTTCTTCGTACTACCGAGGCGCGCACGGTATCATAGTAGTCTACGACGTCACGGACAGGGGTAAGCTCGCGGCTCCCTCATTTCTTGAGTGCGCAAGCTGATCTCTCCGCCCGCCCACCCCCACAGACACCTACACCAACGTCAAGCAATGGCTGCAGGAG
The DNA here is from genome assembly GCA_036427605.1 of Cryptococcus sp. DSM 104549. Taxonomy (NCBI): domain Eukaryota; kingdom Fungi; phylum Basidiomycota; class Tremellomycetes; order Tremellales; family Cryptococcaceae; genus Cryptococcus; species Cryptococcus jaspeensis. The sequence continues at coordinate 2,505,987 of CP144048.1, forward strand.
ATTGACCGCTACGCCGTCGAGGGCGTCAACAAGCTCCTCGTCGGCAACAAGTCCGACCTGGCCACGAAGAAGGTTGTCGAGTACGCCGCCGCCAAGGCGTTTGCGGACGAGCTGGGGATCCCCTTCCTCGAGACGTCGGCCAAGAACGCGACGAACGTTGAGCAGGCGTTCTTGACCATGTCGAAGCAGATCAAGGACCGGTGAGCTACAGTACCCTTTCCCCACAGTTGGAGTGAAGGGGGTGAAGCTGACAACGGGGTGGGATAGAATGGGTTCGACCACGATGGCTTCCGGCCCCGGCGCCAAGTCGACGATCAAGGGTCTCGGGCAGAACGTGGAGCAGAAGACTGCCGGCGGGTGCTGCTAAGCGGATGTGCGGAGCGCGAGGAGGGCCAGGCGGCGGAGAGGGAGGGATACTGGCGGGGAGAGAGCGGGTGGGAGAGACGGAACCTTGGGGATGGCGAGGGTACATGCGGAGAGACGTTCGTTGGGAGAGCGTGCCGTTCCATTCTTCTCACTAGCGATGCGTTTGTAGAGCTCTTACGTCTGATTTGATATCCTACACGATTGCCCTTACAGTGCTCGTCGCTTCTTCTGCCGTTGCACATGACTGACGACTTGCCTTTGGACTGGTACGAGGTCAATTTTCTACCTGCCTGCATAATGGTTGACTGCCCTCGTATATGTGGGTCTTACGTATAGACTAGCCCCTATGAATGTGTATGTGTATGTTTTGTATATGGTGCGTGTATGTATGAGTGGTGTGTGTATATAAGAGAAAGCCAAGAGGAAGTATAAGTGCGCGCATATGGCAGAGCAGGCACCAAGAATCAATGATGAAGAACATATGAAGAACCGTCGTAAAAGTCGTGGCAAGACTTGAGTGAGTGGGGGTGTGAAGTCTGCCGGGGGCGTATAAGCGTATGGAGAGGGAGTCGTGCCATGCCGGGGTCAGGCTCGGAGAGCGTGCGGGCTGGAGAGGGTAATGGTGAGGCCGAGGGTAGTAGTAGTGACGCGGAGAAGCGCGATGATGAAGGAGCCGTAAGAGAGCAGCAAGGGCTGGGTGGGGTCGTCTGGGCATAGGGCAGCGAGAGGGGTACTGGGCAGGTGCAGGGGTCGATACCGGGTCCCAGGTGCAGGGATAGATGTCGAGTCCCATTGATAAAGGGCGTGCGAGGTGGACGACTTGGAGGGGTCGAGACGGAGTGACGTGGTTGGAGACGGCTTGAGAGGAAAGCCGATGGTGCAGGAGATGATGACTGCCGAGTTGTTCGAAGTGAGGGAGTCGAACCTGTTCGACAGGCGGCTGGTGATGAACAGGCTTCGCGTGCACGGTAGTTAAACTAGCCACACGCTAAGCCGTCATAAGCCTTTGAGGTTGTTGAGCTGGTCGCTGTCGAGTGCGGGAGTGCGCGTGGGGGAAAAGCTTGGGATCTTGCGCGAGTATGCGGTAACTCGACAGTATGTATGCGGTCGCGTTCGCACGCTGTCTGGGTGTTTGTTGCTGCGTGGCATCGGTAGCCTGGCCTTTGCTGCAGATCCAGCACAGGAAAGAATGACGAGTGGGGGCATCGTCGGAGCATGGCTCACAACGGGCGCGCCCCCACTTCGTCTTCTTCCTGCGCGTCACTGCTGCATCCCCTGCCCGCTGGTCGACTTCAGAGTGAGCTACTGTGAAGTCTCGTCCGAGCGGTGGGGTGGCGTGGTGCCCCTGTCACAAAAGGTTGTCAGCTTTACGTCCCAGTGCTTCTCCTTCCCAGCCATCAGGACATACGATGTTTGTTGCGGCGTGAAACTACCTCCAGACGGCGGTTCCGGGATGGCCGTCCTAGCCATGCTGAAAACGCACGTCGTTGCGAATGCTGACTGCGTGATGTCTGACTTCTAATCAGCCTTCAGATCCCATGATTCACACAAGAGCACTCACCACTGTCGGTACCGCAAGTCCCACGACCAATCCTTCACTCCTGCCCAAAGCACTCCACCGCTCAACCACAACCATGCCTCAAGAACCTTTTCCGCCAATTCAGCACTCCCTCCACCACGAGCAACGCTGTCTGTCCTGTCGCCTCTCCCGCTCGCTCAAGCCTTCTGTCTCGAGGCCCTGTCTCACGGCCCTTCCTTCCCACCACCCCACCCCACCTCGACCCGCCCCGACCCACCCGCCCCTCGCGCCTTAAGCCCGACACGACCTCCCACCGCGCAATCGCGGCTGGGAAGCCCCCCGATCCACCCCACTTCCACCCGATTGAGCTGGACTCCAACCCGCCAACGCCGCACGTTGCTGCTTCTCCGCGAGGCGGGAAGACCTTCGAACGCCTGTAGGCTCGACGAGAGCGGGTGGAGTTGCCTTCTTCGTCTGCGCTGCCGCGTGGATAGCCGGGATCGGCGCGGGAGCTGCAGCTGGAAGCTGCTCGACTATGCGGACGGGACGGGCACGATGCTGCTCGACTGTGCGGATAGGAGGGGCAGGAGACTGCTCGACTGCGCGGATGGCACGGGGACGCTTGACGCGCGGCGCGTCGCCGTCATATCCAGAGGCAGACTCGACCTCGCCGATCTTGCGCTTCCGTGAAGACGCTTCGATAGGCCTGGGCGGACTCGGCGATGGGGCAAAGGCCGATCGCACGTTAGCGGCGGTGGTTGCTGGTTTAGCAACGGACGTGCTTGCAGCCACCACTCGCTTGCTCGGCGCGAGAGGGAGCTGCTTCGTGGGACCAAGTGGACGCTGCCTCTTGTCAATGTGCGCGTCCTCGGCCGACCCGTCGGAAGTGGCCTTGCGCTTGAGGGAGACAGCTGCCGCAGCGGGCACCGAAGAGGTACGGGAGAGGTTGCCGGGTTGGGCGACCCTCTCGAGCGAGACTTTGTCAGAGACACGCGTCGCCCCAGATGCCAGGGAAGGCTTGGACTTGGCTGAAGCCGCCGAACCCAGCGGACGCTGCCTCTTGTCCACGTGCATATCCTCGCCCGACCCGTTGGAAGTGGCCTTGCGCTTGAGACAGGCGGTCGCCGCAGCGGGCACCGAGGAGGTGAGCGGGGGGTTGTCGGGCTGGACCACCTTCTTGGGCGGGATCTTGACAGAGGCCCGCCCCGGCGCCGGCGCCTGAGAAGGCTTGGACTTGGCGGTCGCTGCCGACGGGAGCGCTGTAATCTCCGAAGCAATATGTGCAGCAGCCTGAGCAGCAGCCTGGCTGCGGGTGTACGGCCTGGTACGGGTCGTGGTGACGGCACGCCTCTTCTGCTTAGCGGGAGTCGGGATCTAGGAAGTGTCAGTCGTGTACATCGTAGCTTGCAAGACGGTCCATATACACTCACTGCAGCCTGCTCGTGCCCCGCTCCCTCGATCGAAACCCCAACGCCGCCGGCACTCGCCGCGCTCGCTCGCCCATGTTGTTGACCGCCAAAGATGATGCCATTGTTGACGTCGAGCGACGATGCCTATCCCAGCTCCTGGTTAGCATATTTTACACGCATATGTTGACTTCTATGTAGCACTTACTGCGCGCTCCCTGCTAACGACCTCGCCTTTGCTCTGGCTCGTGCTGCTTGTACCCGTATGGCTCGCCGTCTCACGCACCTCGACCGATACTGTCTAGCTGCTCGCCGATACTGGGCGTAGTGAACCGCGTAGAGCTCCGAGGGCCCGGGCTGCTCAGTGACCGAGTAGAGCGTGGCGAGACGGGCGTTCCCGTTTTGAGCGCCAGACGCCGGTGTCGCCGATGAGTAGAAGGCGGGCGCGGGGAGGTGGTAGGCAACGGCGGCGGCGATGGACGGGGGGATACCGGAGGTACTTCCGCTGAGGTTGGCGGGGCTGATGGAGGTGGTGGTGGAGGATGGACCAGACGAAGAGGGGGCAGAAGCCGAGGAGGGGGAGAGGGTTTTGGTGAAAGAGAGGTCATTAAGGAGGACCGGGTTGATGACGGACAAGTCGAGCTCAGAGCCAGACTCGGACCCGTCTGACGCGGAGTCAAACTCGTCCTCAGACTCCTCCTCCTCCCCCTCCACCTTCGCTTCCCCCCACCAGTTACCCCCATCGTACTGGCGCTCGAGAGCGGCCACGTACGCCCTAAACGTCCTAGGGGTTTCGCGCAGCGGGTCGGTAGACCACAGCCCGTTCGCATGTGTGTTTGCGTGCAGGGCCGCTGTCGTACTCGCCTGCGACTTCCTAGCCCCGCTGGGGAACTGGCGGGTCAGGATCCCGGCACGGACGGTGGACGAGGGGAAGCGGCGGCGCGGGGGAACGTCGTATTCGAGACGCTCGGCCCAGCGGACACCTTTCCTTGGCGGGGTCTCGGGTGTCATGTAGACGGTGGAGGGGGAGGCGGAGATGTTGGAGTAGGTGCTGCTGGGAGTGGGGAAGAAGGAGGTTGGGGCGGGGTTGGCTGTGGTGGTGTGGGTTTGAGGGAACGGCATGGCTGTTGTGTGCGTAGGGGACAGGGGGTCGGGAGTGCCCGTGTTGTTGTTGGCGGGCGCTGTGCTGTTGTTGTGCTGTTGTTGTGCTGTTGGTGAGAGGGTCTGCGGGTGAGCTAGGAGGGGTAACAAGAGAAAGCGAGTATGAAAGAATGGATGAGGATTCAAAAGCGAGATGCCTTTCACCCAACGATTCATAGTGACCGCCAACGACGCGACGACTCGGCTATCGGCTGTCGCGTTTCGGCTATCGGCTATCGTACCCGGTTCTCGTAAGCAGCCATCTCAAGTCAAATGAAGAGCGGCTCCAGCGACGGCGGGTTCTTCATCGTTGTTCGTCGTCGTGCCATGGCCCATGGTCCCATAGATATACGTACAACGATGGCAGGCATAGATCTGTTGATATGCACTGTAGGCATTCTGTAACCGCCAGATGACAGCGGTGATGGACGGGCGGGCGTGCAGGCAAGCCCATCCGCCGCCGACCGAGCTGCCGTCCCATAAGCCAGCAGCAGGCTGTTGTGTGGCAAACGACGGTTGCATCTTTGTCGGCCCCTGAAGGATACATATGAGAACCAGAAGATGAAAGATAAGCTCCTTTGCTCGATGTGGGAGTGGCATGGTCAGAAAGAGTCGACGACAGAAGAAGCGGAGGGCATCGGCCAAATGAAGCAAATCGCCGCGCCACAGGACGCGGGTGTATTTCTCCTCCTTCCTCCTTCCTCGTCGTCACTCCCCCATGTCTTCGTTCACCAACTGTTCTTTCGTTGTTGTTCATCCAAGGTGTGCGATGGTCTATGAATGTACTTCACAGTGCATAGTGTGCCGTTGCATGCCCTGGTTGATAGCAGTACGGTCTTTCTCCTCCGATCCCCGCCGACTTCCACTGCCCTCCTCCAACCCCGTCTCATCCCACCAGCTCATCTAAGTATCCCCTCCCCCCCTCTCCCGGACCTACTGACGTTTCTCATAGCTATGTACACCCGGCTTATTATAACTCTATATTGACAACCTACTTCTCTCCAGTTCCGGCGCTCAGTCCGTCACCGCCGTCGCGGCTACCGTGAGGAGCGAAAAGGGGTCCACGCCTACGATGAGCTGAGAAGCACAGCGTGGTATGTTCAGTCGTCATTCGATGCTTCCGCGAGTAATCAATTCATACACTTACCAAAATGTACAGCCCCTGGAAGACAACTAGGTGAGCAGCCAGAATTGCCCAAGTTACCCAAGCGCACAGAGTGACGAGGGACGGTTGCGTCCCGCCTTGGGCAGCCTCATCGTTAAAGTCGACACGCTGACGCTGTAAGACCGCGATGAAGGTTCCGGTGATGCAGGTTGCTATCACTTCTCCCGCAAGCAGAGCGCTATGACACAAGATGAGTTTGACTTCGAATTTTGCTCAATCAAGCTCTGTACTGACAACCAAGAATGCCTACCGGCGAAGACCCCCCCGACGCCACACCCGCACCCAAGCACTAGCAACACAACTTCGTGATATCGGTGACTAGGTGAGCGACTCTGTCTGCTATCACTGGCACGTGTGCTTACAGTTGATCAACATCGGTCTTCTGAACTCCCACCCCCAGAAAGCCGCCCACCCGATTTGCATGAGCGACCACACCTTTCCCCGCAGCACTTGCCACCACACCTTCCCTCCCGCCTTCCCACCATTGTTCGCGTTTCCCGGCGACGCCTTATCAGTAGAGGCCTGAGTGCCAGGGCCGCCTGAGCTTGAGGGGCCGGCGTCTGGGGCAGGAGCGTCCGGAGTGCGAGAGAGGGAGTGGGTAGAGGCGGTTACCTGGGGGGCGTCCGCGCTCTGAGGGTTCGGGGTTGGCAATGGAGAGGTACGTGTTTGCAGGTTAGAGGCCGACTCCTGCGAGCCCGAAGCCTGACCCTTTATGATCTTGATCTGACGGATAAACCTGACGATCTCGTCTCTCGGTACGTCCTTGAAGTCCATGTTGGCAAGGTCAAGGGACGGCCAAAGTGCTGCTGACGGCTGTGCAGGAAGGTGGTCAACGATCGCTCTAGGGTGGTGAGGCGACAGCGTATACCACCTTCCCCCAAGTGACCAGCAGCTAACGACTGTCTTTGCCCGGGGTCACTCACAGCGTTACTTCGTCCATCCCCACCATACACCGGCTGTCTCTGCTCGTCCTTTCCGCCGCCGCCATTCCCTCCCCCTCCCCCTCCACTTTCCTCTTCCTGCGACGGCAGAGCAGGTGCCTCACTGGGCTCTCTCTCCTTTTGCTTCTCCTCCGAAGTTAACCTCCTCTGCTGGGGAGAGCCGGTGCTGGCGGAGCCTGTGGATCCCGAGGGAGACGCCTTGTACCTTCTACGGGTGGTGTTGGAGCTTCCGGGGGCTGCCACGGCGGACGAGGACGCGCCATGACTGTCCTTGGGAGGCGTGCGCTTGGCCACCGCTTCTCCCTCTTGCGAAGGTGCTGTGGAGGGGTTGCGTGGTTCTGGGGCTAACATGGTAATGCTGGTCGGTGGGGTGTAAACTGCTGATGCTTTGTGTGCTAACGACAGGCTGCAAAGTTTCGATGCTGACATTCGACAGGAGCACGAGGAGGGGCTGTGTGCAGCATGGCCGCCTCGGAGTTTCTTTTCCTCAATCTGTTTCACCTCTACATGATACGACAGGCAGCTGACCCTTCCACTCTCTCCCATCCCACAGATACGACTGTAGACGACTCGCTCGCTCCATCGTGAGCACATACGCCCTCCAGCCACCGACTCTCGCCGACCTCCAACGACACCTGCCCATGAACAAGCGGATCGCCTCCCTCTCAAAGTCCATTTCGGCCTCGTCCTTGGCGACAGCACGGGTTACAGCACGGGGTTGTCTCCAGCCTAATCGCCGACAGGACATCGGGGTGTTCCGAGTTGACGACGACGGCCCTGAACCCCTTCGCGACGAGACTGACAAAGAGACCACAACAGCAGGCATCACCCGTCTTCTTCTTCTTCTCATTCACACCGCCAGCATCCTCTTCCTATCCTCCCTACCCCTCGGCCGACGCTGCCTTCGTGGACTTGCTGTCACGAGCTTCTTGCGGCCTGGCCTTCGTCGACAAGCTCTCTCTCTCTCTGTGCTCTCTCAAGCTGGCTCGACGCTCCGGCATCAACAGCCAATCAACCAGCCGCAGAGCTCCGCTCCTCGTCTGGTGTTGGCCAATTCGGCATGTATCCCTTCTACCGCGACATCCATCCCTCTCCCTCCGCGGCACCCTCTTGCGTAGACGTCTCGAGGCCATAGGGCAAGGGAAGGAGGGCGTGGTGAGCGTGGTGATGGCGCAGGGGATCAAGTGGGCTATGCGGGTGTTGACTCGCTGGCAGAAGTATGGCGAGAGGTGGATGGGGAGAAAAGGGCAGTGAAGAGCGGCGGGTTCCGGAGCGTCATGTGCGAGTACGTTCGTCTTTCTCCATTTGAATCGACGCGAATCACGTACTAACAGCCCAATGATTGCAGCCCCGAACGCCTCCCTCCCACCGCGTTCAACCCCTCCCCACCCTCCTGGGCATCCACCGCCTCTACACCGCCCCGTTCTACCCCTCTCACGGACTCTCTCTGCACTTCCTCGAGGCAGCACGAGAATACACCGTGTACGACTGCTCCTTCGACCCTTCGAAGGGTGACGCGGCGTTCTCGCGGGCGACGTGGAGTGAGCAGGCGGTGGTGTAGAGGTGGAGAGGGGCGCAGGTGCGAATTTTGTGGACGACGATGAGAGTCAGGTGTCAGCGCGGATGGGAGGTGCTGTTCATCCCTCGAGCATCCTCGTTATCGTGGACACGCTCGCTGAGCAGGGCCACCCTCACGTCGACGCGAAACTCGCGACCGTGGAGCGCAGCAGCCCACTCGGCAGCCCCGTCCATGCTCCTCCGGCGTTCACTGTCCCCGCCGACCTAATCGTGTCCAACCCACCCTCCCTCCTTCCCACACTCCTTCACAGTGCGCTTCATCTCCACCATCCCCGCCGCCGTCTTCCTCGCGCTCGCCGATGTTCGTTTCACGTTCTCCGCGTTCTCGCAAGCTGGGTCCTTTGCAGTGTGGGGACGGTGAGCTTGGCCGTGCCCCTGCTGTGCATGCCCCTCCTTCCTCTGTCTTGCAGCTACTTCGCGCATTGGAGAATGAGGACGGCAGGGTGCTATCGAGACGTTGTCGACGTGCTACGGCCATGCAGGGGCTGCAGACGCGGCCAGCGGCACATCCGGTGCGACTCGCCTTTATCACTCGCATACTACGCCCATGGGATACGCCTCACCACTCTCGCCCAGACGTCCCTGGCAGGGGAAACGTGGTGCTCAACCCCTTCTTCCGTCGCCTTCTGGGCGTCGCACCCTTTCCTTGCATTATCCGACATCTCTCGCCGGTCCTTCCTCGGCACCCCAAGCCACAATGCCCCGGCTTATCTCTGGTGTTTGGTGCCACGATCCCATCTCCACTGGGGCCCACGGTCTCACCCTCACCGTCACCTTTGGGTACCCACACATCGGGACCCGTCACGCTCCCGCCAATCGACACTTCACCTAGCGTGCCCACCTGGGCTCGTTCCCCTCGCCCCAACATCATTTCATCCCACAGCTCCATATCTACACCGCGATCCAGCGCGACCACGTCCTCCGCCATCCGGCTGGCCTCTCCAGCGTCTTCGACGGCATGCGTGTCATCCCGTCCTCCTCCCTAGACGCCAGGTTCGAGCTGCACCGCGCGGTAGACGGTTGGCTCGCGCGTCGCCCCCGTCATTCTCAACTACTCCTTTGAGGTTCTGCACTGGATCCTACAGCACTTGCGGCAAGTCACTAGACTGAAGGGACCGGTGGCAGTGCTTGTGTGCACCTAGGGCTTATGCATTTCGCTGGTGGGTTGCAAGCACTGGAGGTCTTGTCGCCAGCTATTCAATCTCATGCACCGTCTCCAGCACCTTGAATCTAGCACGAGTACTTAGGGTCAGAGGCTTTATGCATTACCTCGACGACATCTTTAATAAGACAGTCACCCCCGCTGTCTTCGCTTTCCCTCTGGCTGCCTTTCCATAGGCGTGCAAGCAGCCCGGCTTGCAGACTATCAGAAGATCCTCTGGCCCCATACCACCGTATGCGCCGAGATACTGGGCATCGAGGTTGACACCGTGGTGGTCAAGCAAGCCCGACTCGACCGCCCGCACCTCTCACCTGGCCCCCGGCCGACTGTATGAGGTCCAGGAGAGGGGGCTGCTCTTTCCGACTACTGCTCCAGCAGCTCGGGGACATCTTCCTCTTTACGCCTCGGGTTTCCCGCTTCAGCACGTGATGTTCCTCCAGCGCCTCTCGCGCCCTATCCCTCATCTTATCCTCGTAACCTACTTTATCACCCCGCAACCACGTCTACTTATGCTAGTGGCTTTGCATCCTGTCCATCTGATCAGGTATCCTTCACATTTCTTCTCCCCCTTCCCTCCTAATGTTCAAAGCTGGACAGACGTCGCCGGCGGGGGCAGTCACTTCAACCCCGCTCGCTGACGCCACCGCCGACGGGTCTGCCTATGATCCTTCCCTCCTCGTCACTCCGACAAGCGCATCATTTTCAATGAGCTTCACGCCGTCGTACACCCTGTCGTCAAACTCGGGGAATATGACGGCACTTGGAAACACCACTGCATCGTCATCCTTTCCGACAATTCCGTCGTAGCAGGAGTTATTCCCCGCGACCACCACGTTCTTTCGTCAACGGTCCTCCCAGTCTCTGATCTCCTCACCTGATTTATCTGGGGGCAAGCACACGGCGGTCTCACCATCGCCACCGTCTGTCTGCCGTCCTCCCTTCCAAGGGTAATGTCCTCCCTGATACCTTTTTTCGCTATGATTTGCACGAAACTCGTTGTATTCACTAATACTAATGCTACTCGTCACGCCTTGCAGCGTCGCCAGCTTTAACATCCTCTTCCCTCCCGCCCCTCGCACTCTCGAAAGAATAGCCTCATCATTCCATCAACACGTCACACGAACAAACGTATCGCCGCACTAACCTAGGGTGAACGACCCAGGCGATGTGAAAGCGGTACATAGAGGGGCAAGAATGGGTACAGATGGTGGAGAGTGGACAGCAGGAGACGCGGTGGCAGATGGAGAGGAGGAGGCAGGTAGCAGGAACGAATCAGGGCACGTGGGGCGCGGCACGAATGAAGCTAGACTGGCCAGTCTTGGGCAACTCATGCAATACCTTTAAATCTGTATCAGTACTCTACGAAACGCGCATCCCATACATAAAGTGCCACAGCTGTCAACCAAACAATATTATTCAGAATGGGCAATAATGTTTCCACTGGAAAAGGAAATCATCACCATCGGACGATAAGAAGAGGTTCCGAACAGAACGACTGGCCCTCGCTCCCGCGTTCTTCGCCACCACCTTCCTACAGGAGCCGACGCCCGCGTTCGCACTCCTCGCCAACAGCCAAGATACGAGGGATTAACCCCCTCGCGGAAGAAACTGTGCGAAGAACTGCTGATAAGCCCTTGGCTGCTACCAAAGGCCGACCGTGCGCAAATGGTACTGGCGTCTGGTACAAGATCCTGGATGATCTTCCCGAAGAGCCCATCTACATCACAGACCTCGGCGGCTTCCTAATACCAACGTCCTCTGCATGCTACTCTGGGCCTCCATTAACAGTTATCTATGATAATGGGGAAGCCGTTGAACATGTCTGGGTAGAGGAATGTGGCAATTCTGTCTCTCTATATTGAGGAATGACTATACTGACAATCACCTTCATACTCCGTGGTGTGATCTGTCTTGGCCCGATCAGATGACACGCATCGATCTCATCGAATCATGGGTACTCGCTGTCAACAGTGTGCATTTCTTTCAGGCTGTTGGCAAAGAACTGCGAAAGAACAAAGCCTGGAAAGAGGAGTATCTATTTGATGATTACGAGTATGAAGTTGTTCGAGAGATAACCGCAGGGGTAAGTCCATTGTAGCTACAGCAAAGGCCGGCGCAGGATCCTGGTGATGTGATGAGCTGACCTGAGAAATTGGCATTGGGTCATACAGATACGAGGATGTATGGGTATGTGCAATCACTCGTTATATTATGAAGCCATTAGTACCGTTTTGACACCTGTGTCCCTCCTCAACACGACAGATCAACTTGACGCCGCCTTGGTCTCTTTGGGCACCTGGGAATCGGAAAATTCCATCCCCTATGCGTACCTCCCGAGAAACTGGCCTGACTTTGACATGAACTACGGGAACATGCCGATCGGCGAGGCCTTGGAGGGTATAGGTTCGTGTGCCATCGCAGCGGCAATGCGTATACACGTCTTCAACCGGGATTGGTACAATGAAGATGTTTGGGAGCGTATCAAAAGCTTGGATTTGCAAGTGGATTGGTACACCTTGCCGGAGAGTATCTGCCTCGATAGTGACAGGACAAAGCCTAGAGTCGCGATCACGACAAGGAGCTCAAGCACCGCTGACAAGGGCACACAAACCGGAACTGATGACTCTCCGTCCCTAGCCCCGGTACGTTTTTAGCACTGCTTGTTGTCTTCGGGAGGGGCTTAGTTAACCCAACGCTAGCAGTGGCCAGTGAACCTCGTGACCCCAGATAACCGAAAAGGGTATTTGAGAAAGGCGAAGCCGGATAGTAACAACAGAAGGTCTTCATTCGCCCATGCGGTACCGCCGACGACTTGGGCGGACTGCAGAAGTTGGCGTTTGAGCCGTTATTCGCTCACCGATAGGGATGCAGTCCGTGGCGTGCAATTGCACGTTATCAGCAATCATGAATGAAAACCATCCACCCTCATTTTTCATCTCCAATCACTCTCTGGTTGTCTCGTTCCCTTAGTCTGTGTTGTGCTGCGGCAGAGTGGGTAGGTCCGTTGTCGTATCCGATCTTCTGCGCCTTTATCTTTTTATCTTTTCTTAGCGCATCGCGATGATACAGTAATCATTTCAATACAGTGCAGTGATCTCAGTGCATACACATTACAACTGTCATTCAACGGGTATCCATCATGGGCAATAACATCTCTACTGAAAAAGGGCATCATCATCATCCCATAAGACGTCCCGAAAACATCAACAACCCACCGCTCCCGCTCCCGTGTTCGCCACCACCCTCCTACAGAAGCCACCGCCGGCGTTCGAATTCCTCTCCGAAAGTTGAGATATGAGTGATCTATCCACCTGCGGAAGACACTATGTTGAGAACTGCTGCTCAGCCCTTGGCCGCTGCCAAAGGCCGGCCGTGCGCAAATGGTGCTGGCGTTTGGTACAAGATCATGGATGATCTTCCCGCAGAGCGCATCTACATCACAGACCTTGGCGCCTTCCTTCCACCTACGTCCTCTGCATGCTACACTGGACCTACGGTAGGTGTTTCAATTGATAATGGGGAAGCTGTGGAACATGTTTGGGTAGAGGTGTGTGGTGTATCTGCCGCTAACAACGAGGAATGACTATAATACTGACAATCACATGCACACTGTGGTATGCTCTGTCTTGGCCTCATCAGATGACACGCGTCGATCTCATCGAAGCATGGGCACTGGCGGTCAATAGTGTGCAGTTCTTTCATGCTGTTAGCCAAGAAATACGAAAGAAAGAAGCCTGGCAAGAGGGATACATCTTTCATGATTACGAGTATGAAGTTGTTCGAGAGATGACCGCAGGTGTAAGTCCATTAGTGTAACACATTTGTGTTTGAGTAGCACCTTGGAAACCTGGAAGCGTGATGTGCTGACCCAACGTTATGGGGGGCATGTGTCGTACAGATACGGGGGTGTAAGGGTAAGTGGTTTCATGTGAAATGACACCTTACATCACACCATTTTGACACGTGAAGTCCTCCGCCACCACAGGTCAACTAGACGCCGCCTTGATGGGGTTGGGCATCTGGGAAGCAGCACGTTTCGCTCCCCATGATTACCTCTCGCAAGACTGGCCCGACTTTGATATGAACTGCGGTAACCAGCCAACCCCCTATGCTGAGAACAAGATATCTTTGTGTGCCATCGCAGCAGCAATGCGTGTACACGTCTTCGACCGCGATTGGTACAATGCAGATGTCTGGGAGCGCATCAAAACTCTGGATTTGCAAGTTGATTGGTACACCTTGCCGGAGAACATCTGCCTCGATAGTGACCAACGAAGCCTAGAGCTGCCATCATGGCAAGGAAATCGAACACTGCTGATAAGGGTACACAGACCGAATCTGACCGCTCCCCTCCGTCTCCATCCCCGGTACGTTTTGAGAGACCCTTGTTTGAACGCTTGGCTGATTCAACGACGACAGTGGCCAGTGAACCTGGCGACTTCTGATAGCCTGAGAGACTATTTGAAAAAGCCGAAACCGGATCACAACAAAAGACCTTCATTCGCTCACGCGGTACCGCCGACGACGGGCGGACTGCAGAACTTGGCGTTTGAGCTGTTATCCGCCGATAATTAGTGGTGAGGTCCGTGGCGTGCATTTGATACGTATACGTTAGTGGTGATGGATGTGGGTGCTATTCCCCATTAGGTGTCGTCTCCCTCGGCTTTCTGATTGTCTCGTTTCCCGTACAGCAGAAGTGCTGGTAGGTCGGTGGTGATGAACGCGACGATATAAATGCGGCAGGCAGATACCACAGGCCGTATCATGATGATAGACCAGGAGTGACAGATCTCTGACGGGATGCCCAGCCAGTGCAGGATATGCACGAGCTGAGGGGTTTTGGTTGCGACAGGAGAAGAGTTCATGATAGACAAAAAGTCGTCGGCCAACAACTGTGCCCGAGACTCGCTCATGCCATATCCGTTCTTCGTCTTCCTTTTCTAATTCTGTCCTTCTGATTCAGTCTTGTGTTCCTGTTCACTGTTAGTGACAGAAGGAACCAGAGCTGCATGACGAATCGCCCATGTGCATACGTAGCTCAATGATTCACTGTACTCACAGCCCCTGCCACCCCCATCCCCACCCCCGTCTCACGTACTCATTCAACAAGCTGATGACCTCCCCCCCCCCCTACCCCTCCTTCCTCGTCTGGAACTATGCCTCATATACACACGTAGCCCTGGCACTATACACATCTAGTCACTACTATACATACCTACTCCCCCCTATCCACACTTCGCTCTCATCGCTCATATGGCTGTACCTGCGGCGCCGGTGAAGAATGTGGGATGCACGAAACCTCCGAGCGTCTGGAGTGGACAAACAGAGCCGGGTAAGTTCAGTCATCCAAAGAATCTTTAGCAGAGGACTCCGTTCACAAACTTACCAAGATGCACGCAAGACGAAGCGTCAACACCACCATTACGGCCCAGACGGATAACTGATTGAGCGTCTGTGGTCTCGGAGGTGTAGCCCTCTCCAGCATGATGTCTCTTCGCTGTTCTATGAGGAGGATGATGAGGATGGAAAGGATCGAAAAACTGATAGACTCTGCCCAAAAGAGGGTGCTACGGACCAAAGATGAGTGAGGTTCCGGGCCCAGCTGTGGCTGTTGAACTCACAACCAAGAAGATCTCGTCTCATACCAGTAGAGGCCCCTTGTCACGAGCCTATCGGCTCGTGCCCTCTCTCAGGCGCGGAACCTCCCGCCAGGCGTCAGGTTAGATCAGGGGAAGAGAGATGGAACGCGGGGATGCGGCGGTGTCAGGGGATATGGTAGCGAGGCCGGGGACGTGCGTTGTCGTTGCAGAGACGTATATAGCTGGCTCCCTCTTCCATAGCTCTTGATACCTCGTCGATCCGATATCGTTGTCTTCTTCGCAAACGCTGGCGGCCTCCGGCCGTGGCTCGGCTACCCCCTCGGTCCTCGGGTCACACTCCATCCTCCCGGCTGCTCAAGGTCTCTCGCCAGAGGTCCCAGTCACTTGTGACACCCCTGAACCCGACACGTACCCCAAATGCAACAGAATGGCTATTGTACCAATGGGTGAGCGAGCCATTCCATCTTCGATCGCTCGCACTTGTGCTTACCGTCGGTGACCATCCACTGATAACCCCACGTCCTTCCCTCCTCCTGGTCAACAGGCATCGATGCAATCGCTCCAGCCTCCCTACCCCCCTCCTCCTCTGATTCACCGTCCTGATGGACCTCGGCACCCGCCTCTCGTGAGATTCGAGACGCCTCTCTCCACCTCACCCCCCTCACGGTGGGCCTTCTCTCACGCGAAGGATCGGATGATGGCGCGTGGGGGGGAGGTGACGGCCGCCCTCCAATGGCGTCGGCGGCGACATCCTCACTCGTTGAATGGGCAGAGGAGTAATAGCCGCCTTCGGCATTGTCTTCGGGGGGCGAAAG
Source organism: Cryptococcus sp. DSM 104549 (assembly GCA_036427605.1). NCBI lineage: Eukaryota > Fungi > Basidiomycota > Tremellomycetes > Tremellales > Cryptococcaceae > Cryptococcus > Cryptococcus jaspeensis. The sequence goes on from CP144048.1 coordinate 2,521,679, forward strand.
CTCGTGCGCTGTCATGTCGACTTGCTGGGGTGTCTCGACGGGATCCCAAGACTCTCAAGTTGGGCTCCTTCGTGCTGAGGGGGACGTGATGTTGCTTGATGGTTGGTGGACAGCTTCTGATGCTTTTAGGATCAGCTCACGAGGAGCCGGGACGAGAGGGTGAGTCGACAAGGAGGACGAGGGAGGGTGCCGGTGACAACAGTCGACAACGACCGTGCACACAATTTTCTCCGCCTCGATCGGCGTTTTCATGCTCGTGGCACACCACGGTTGCTCTACCCGCTCAAGCTTACAGTCGTACAAGTTCCCCCCATCCCTCTCCACGGCCTGACGCCCCATCGCGTCTGTATCTCCAATCGCAGACGGCCGTCGATGCCCTGCCGATCACTCTCACCTTGCACCAGCCTAAGCGAAGAGCTTAGTCCAGCCCCCTCTTTGGCAGCGTAACCTCTGGGCCCGATGCAACGGCATCCATTGGTAGTCGACTTGGGCGTAATGGTGAACCATGAGACTGTAGACAGATGCCACGGTCATCAGGGGAAGGACGGCTTCACGAGACTCGGCATGTGCAGCTGTTGCGTGCCGGTGATATCTTAGCAAAGCACACCATCATCGGATTATAATCTCCAGTGGTTTAGGGGTTAGAATACCTGCTTTTCATTAGCTTTGATGAAGTGCGCAGTAGACCCGGGTTCGATTCCCGGCTGGGGAAGTATCCTTTTTTGTGTCTTTTTGCTGCCAGACACTACATCCATCCGATTCGCCACCACTTTAGGCTCATATGCATTTGAGCTCCTTTTTTTTTTTGGGCACTTCGTAAAGCTCTTTCGTTATGCATGGGGAAGAGGTCTGGCAGACTGGCAGCCGGCGAGTAATAATAGATAGTCGGCAAGCAAGTGGTGTGTGGGCGCGGACAGCGGAGGTCGAGGTCGGCATCGCCTCCTGCACTTCACATCCTTCTTCATTCTTCATCCATCACTCCAGCTTGGCACAATGCCGCACAATACCTCCCCGACCACCCACACCCTCAGCACCGCGTCTGTCGTAGACTTGCTCGGCATTTCAAGCTGCCCAGGACCACACCAGCTGGGCCCTCTCAATCAATTTTCACGGCCATACATAAAACGAATCATATAACCCCTCTGGCCCCCCGGCCCTCGGCTGCTCCCCATCGCCCCCCCCTCTCCCCCGCAGCGTCTCTATGGACGGTACAAGTTACTACGCACGACCTTAGTCGGCTCTACAACTATGCTCGGACGCAGCCGGCAAACCACGACTCTATGTACAAACAAAACATTATAGGGGCCACAGCAAATGTCCGTTCGGAAGTAGGTGTATATAGGCAAGCATTGTGGAAGGCGCTGGGGGAACGTCAGCGAGCGCTAGGGGGGTGAATGACGATGCTAGCTCACTGTGTGCATAGCAGGTATCCAGCATGCACGCACTTGTGCAAGACCAAGCACCGGGCCAGCACCTGTGTTGTGGATTGTCAGCTTTGGACACCCCACCTAGCCAAAAAGACAGACTCACATCCTCCACTTTGCAGGTATATACACACCGCCGACGACACCTCGGGGGGGCGGCCGAGGCGAGAATGTTGCTCGGGGGGACGGCCGAGCAGGAGATGTCGGGACCGAGCCGGTGAGGCCGAAGAGCCGACGCCGGAGGTGGTCGAGGCGACGGCGCGCGGAGAAGAGGTCGAGGGAGGTGTGGGGGGTTCTGCTGGAGGGAGGGAGACGGTTGGGGACTTGCTTGAAGGTGGGTCGGCTATTGTTGGCCACGACACAGTGCACCGCCGGCCTAACAGCCTCGCTGATGCACTGTCCCCCGCAGTATCACACTGGGGCCCACCACATCGTCCGTGTCTCACCTCAGCGCCTTGCCCGCAAGTCGGGCGGAGCGGCGCACCGGCCCCAGCGCGGGGACCTCCTCCTCGACCTTCACCCCCTTCCTCCCCCTCCCAGCCCTCGAGTTGGCAGGCTTGCTCTCCTCCCCTGCGTCGACGCGGCCGACGTTCGGGCCCGCCTCTTGCAGGGCGCGAGCGCGCTTGGCCTTGCGCTCGACGGGCTCGGGGTGCTGGTCCTCGTCAGGGTCGCGGCTTTTCCTCTTGCGTACGTTGACCGCAAGAGGTGCGCCGGCGGTAGGCGCCGAGACGGGGGTGGCAGCGAGGGCGCGGGTGCGCGAGCGGGTGCGCGGGGGGGAAGTGGCGGAGGTGGCCGGCGCGGTCGAGCGGGTCGGCTTGGGACCGGCGGCTCGCACAACCTTCGCCTCCTTCTCACCGTCGGGAGACTGGATCGAAGCGCTGCCCGTGAGGGTTGCGCATTGCGTTCCAGCCTCGACACCGGCCTCGGAAGTCGAAGCGCTGCCCGTGAAGGTTGCGCAGTTCGCTTCTTCAGCGCGGTTCGACGGCGCCTGGCCCGTAAGGGCATCGTCTCGGAGGAAAGAAGAAGCACTGCCCGCGAGGGTTACGCATTCATCTTTATCTCCGACCGACGAAGACGAAGCGCTGCCCGCGAGGGTTGCGCGGTTCGCTCCGTCGAACGACGATCCACCAGTGACGGTGGCAAGCACGCCCGACTTGTTGGCAGGAGCCTCCTTGTCCGCAGGTTCCTCGCTAGCAGCAGCAGTCCTCGAAGGTCTGGGCTGCAGCGTACGAGGCACCTTCTGGGGAGGCTCCATCGGGTCGGGGGTGAGCCCGCGCTTGCGCTTGCCGGAGAAGCGGGGTGAGGACGGGGCGGCCGGGGTGGATGGGGCGGTCGCGGTCTCGGGGTTGGCGATGGCGGTGGTGGTGGCGGTGGTGGCGCTCGTGTCATCGACGCGGGCGGAGCTGGACCCGTGGTCGGACTCGGGGTTCTATGGTGCATGCGGCTGGTCAGCTTGTCTCTGGGATATACGTTGACGGGCAAGCTTACCTTGGCGGTACGCCAGTTGTACCCCTGCCGGAGGCTGTTCACGGTGACGCTGGCCGAGGACGGGTATCGAGAAGGCCCTGCTTGAGCCCCCTCAGCGGACTTGTCGATAGAGCTATAGCTCATACCGACTGTGTCCTCACCCGCACCCCCGAACTCAGCATCCAGCACCTCACGTTGAGCCGCCAATTGGGCAGATGTAACATCTGCTTGATCGGCGTGACTCTTGCTCGGCACTTGCGCTCCCAGACCCCCGTTGCGCCACACACCACCCGCCGCCGCACTCCCACTCGACCCCGACGCCACCGCCCCCGCACTCCCACTAGACCCCGACACCATACCCGCATGCCCCTGCCCCCACGCACCACCCTGGTTCCACCCCCTGCCCCGCGCCTCAGCCTCCCGCCTCCGCCCCTGCTCCGCCTCGTACTTCGCCCGCTTGACCACAGGGTTGTCGAAGTCCTCGAGCGGCCGCTTGGTCGCCCTCGCGATGTCGCGGCGGTACTTCGCCAGGAGTGAGCGGGGAGAGGGACGGGCCGGATGAGGCTGCGCGACGGGGCCGGTGTAGGCACCCCGCTGAGGCGTAGACGACGGCCCGGCGGGAGGAGATGCGGTGGGGGGAGAGATGGGGGGCTGCTCGGTGGGGGAAGGCGCGGCGGGTGACGAGCGCGGCGGGATGGCCTCGTGCTCGGTCGGGGAAGGCTGGTCTACGACGACGGGGTGGTGGTGCCGCGAGGAAGCCGGGCGACGCCCGGCAGAGGGCACGGAGTTGGCGCGGTAGCCTAGGGTCTTGGGGATACCGGTGATCGTAAGGATCAGCTCGGCGATAACCCACACGACATAGTCCATGACAGTCCTCGAGGAAGAAGGGGGCGTCACCCCGCCATATCCCCCGATGCGACCGTCGGACCCGCCGTGCAGCCCCTTGAGACCCTTGCGCGCCGCCCCCGAATCCTCAACCCTCGCACCTTGCCTACCCATACCCGCCTCACACCTGCCGGCACTACGAAGACACGCCCGAGTCTCGGAGGTGGAGAACGCTGCGGAGATGGCGACGGGGATGGGGAAGGTAGCACAGACCATGCTAACCTCAACCCAGACACAGGCGCAGACGAGCATGACAAAGGCGAAAGCGGCACGGAAGAACGAGACAGGTGTCACCCCATCCCCCATCCCCGCACCTCCTTCAACCTCTTCGCCGCCTTGCTTGTGCCCTTCGCCCTGCCCCTCTCGCTCAACCAACCCCTCACCCGCACCCGCGTGCTCAGGCTCGCCACCCTCCACCACGTGCACCACAGGCACCGTCTCGACCCTCCTCCTCACATCCTCCGCCCGCACCAGCCCAGTCCCCACAAGCCACTCCCTCTCGTTCACCACCTTCAACACTGGCCCCGCGCCGAACCGCGCAAGCCAGTCGCTGATGATGCTCGCGAGGTAGCGAGGGCCATGGCGGACGGCCTCCTGGCAGGTGCCCCGGTCGGGAAAAGGCGCGAGGGACCGCCTGTTCCTCAACCTCTCGGGGGTGGCGAGGCTGAGTCTGAGGAGCTCATCGGCGTCCTCGTCGACGTCGGGGGTAGGGTCGACGGCGTTGACGGAGCCGCCGGAGGTGGAGGAAGGGGTGTCGGAGGTGGAGGAAGGGGAGGGAGGGGAGGGAGAGGGAGGAGAGGGGGAGGGAGGGGACGGGGATCGTCCAAAGGAGTGACAAAAGTTGGAGGACGGAGGAGGGGAGGAGGGGAGGAGGGGGAAGGGGAGGGAAGTGCAGCGAGAGTCGGCGCGCGACATGATGCTTTATGAGCTAGGAGTGGCACGCGGATGAGCTGCTGGGGTTTGGGGAGGGGGAGGGAAGATGAAGTAAGGAAGAGGAAGGGGATGTGAATTGGGAGGGGGATTTATAGGCAGGTGCGTGGATGGGTCGTTCAACCCTCGGCAGGCGGCCGGTGGAGGCACGCTGCGGGGCTCTTCGGTGGCGAATCCGCCCTCCTGGGCGAATTTAATGCACACGTCATGCATGAGCACTCTCTCGACGATGGAAGCAGCTTACATAACCCACCGTCATGCATATGCCGCCAGCCACAAACACTTGCCCCTTCGGTCCCACACACCCAAGCCCACCACTCTGCCTTCGTCCATCCACAACCACACATCGTATAGATGCTTAGGTGGGATTTGAGTCACGGGCGTTCTCTCTGGCCTAGACACAGGGGTAGCAGAGAGGAAGGTGTCTTAGGCGCTCAGTGTAGTCCTCAAGCATGCCTACGTGAAAAGAAGAGTATATGCATCATGCGTGAGGTGTCCTCTGGGCTAGAGCGGGACAGCTACCTCCTAGTCTACCTCTTGGGCTCCACCCCTGTCTCCTCTCAGATCATCCCCACCCCACCAACCCCCAGCCCCACCACCACCCCAACAACCACCCCGACCCCTTCCCACCCCCCACCCCATCTTTCCACCCCCCAACCCCCACCGACTCCCGCCCTCCTCCTTGCCGAGCTAGTCCCCGTCTGCGTATTCTGGCTCACCTGCAGCGCATCCGGTATCTGCTGATCCTCCACATCATCCCAGTTCACTGTACTGCCCGTATCCGGGTCTGCGGGGCACGAGTTTTTCAGGTGGTCGCCGAGGGATGTTGTGAGGTCTTGGCCCCGGATGGAGGGGGTTGTGTAGACTCTACCGTTCCACGCCTTATGTCAGCACCAAGCCCCCCCGCTCACCATAGAAGAACAAGAAGGAGAGAAACTCACGCAGCCTTGTACATCTCATACATACACCCCGTACAGCTCGCCTGCCCAAAGACCGAGTCCGCATACCCCTCCAGAGTCGTCGTATCCCCCGAGACGAGCGCGTCGAAAAAGGTGTTGGAGTTGGCGGCGGAGGAGGAGTTGAGGACTGAGGGGAGGCAGAGGTCTGCTGTGCCGTTGCTGCGGGTGTCGGGGTCGTAAGTACGAGGACGCCGAGTCTTTCGTTGGGGGGACTCACTAGTGCACCTGACAAGCCAGCGTCCGATAGCTCGTCGAATAATTATCAATAACCTTCCCCAAAACCCCCACCAACCCCCCACCCCCCTGCGCCTGCCCGCTACAACTCTCCTCCAGTTGTCTCTTCCCCTCCCCCAGATCCCCTTCACTACACGTCTCCCCACAAACCCCACCCAGATACCCACTCAGCCCGTCCGAGAAAGACTGGTTTGTCGGCGGAGCGGAGATGAGGGAGGAGAGAGTGGTGAGGCCCAGGCATGAGCCGAGCGGGGTGGTGGTGAGGTTGACGAGGGTGATGAGGCATGACATGGAGGATATCTGGGCGGATTGGAGGGTTTGGAGGAAGGCGACTTGGGGGTTGGCGGATTGGGTTGAGCTGGCGTCGGATGAGTTGGAAGAGTCGGAGGAAGAGGAGGAGGAGCTAGATGGAGAGGTGGAAGCGGCAGAGGCGGCGGTGGTGGAGTCGCTCCCACCAAACAGGCCTGCTAGGGCTGGTCCAGCCAGTGCTAGCGGCGCGAGCAGTGTCGTGAGCCGCATCGCTCTCTCTGTTCTGCCGGTAGGGTATGCGAGCAAAGAATGTAATCAATGACAGTGGAAAGCAATCTTCCGCCAGACCTGCAGAGCTTTCAGAGCGTGTGCTACTTGCGTTGACCTCAACAAGTCCTGCGATGTCGACGAAACCACTACACAAAGACTCACATTCATACCCCCCTCCCTACGACCAGCCCCAATCACACACCTGCCAGCGCTCTCGACAAGGTGCATCAACGTGAAGGGAAGGACGCACGCGAGGGCTTGCTGGTGGGGAGCGAGGAGCCGGGTAGACAAAGGACCACGGGGGGGGGGTTGGTATATGCGCGTTTCGGTGCCGAGGGGCGGCGTAAAGGAAGGACAGGGGCGCACGCATGAGGGCGGCTAGGACAGCTCTGGTCAGTATACTGTATGCCAGAAACAGGCATAAATAACTCAGAGACGTACCCTGCCGCAGACTCCACTTGCTGGAAGGGGACAATGCTATCGAGTGAAGTGGGTGTCGTGAAAGGGTGAACCTGGGGGTGAGCGAGGTGGCATTTGATGTAGCTCCCACGCTGCCGGGTGCAGCTTCCGAGGGCAAGTTGGTTAAACGGTGCATTTAGAGCTGGGCCTTGCCCCCACACTACCGATGCTGACGCCGACGCAGAGAATACTCCCATCCCGTGCATCAGACTACCGAGGCTCCTCTTCGCCTTAACCTGAGTACAGCGTGAAGATCGGACATGGGAGCGGGTGAAGATGGGAAGAAGAGGAGAAGGGGGGGACAGAAAACGTGAAAAGACAGCAAAACAGAAGAGAGGCTTCAAATGGTCATGAGGAGGGGTTTCGTGAGGGTATGCTACAGATGGAAGAAGAGACTGGTCGTTATGAAGATTACTGTTCTGTCCTGTTTCGTCGAAGGATGGGAAGGTTGGGTGTGAGGAATAGGTGGGTTGGTGGGTGGGCGAGTGGGTAGACAGCTTGTGAAGTTGGGGGGCACAGGGGAGAGCGAGGAGCTATCTAGAGCTGGAGCAGGGCCATACCCCGCCGCTCACTGCCCCCAGACCCCCGCCCCGGCGCCAACACTTCCCGTCCCCGCCCCCGCCCCTGCACCAGCCTCAGCCGTCGCAACCCCACCCGTCTGGGCGCCGGCACCCGCACCACCGCCCTGCACCCTCGCCAACCTCTCCTCGGCCGCCTTGATCTGCGCCTCGAGGTCTGCGAGCTGGCTCTCCAAGCGGGGGAGCTGCGAGCGGCTATCACACCCCATCCCATATTCTTGTCAGCTCGTTGAAATCTTGGAGTGGTTGCGAGCGAAGGAATAGTGGGAGTGGATGAGACACGGACTCACCGCTTGGCGACTTTCTCCTGCAAATCCTTGACCACCTCCCCGCCCCCCTCCTCACCCTCTCCCTCCTCTTTCCCCCCGCCCCTCCTCCCGCCAGAAACACCCCCCTCATTAACCCTCCCACTAGCATCACTCAGCACATCCCAATCGCTCTCCCCCCTCTCACTGATTCTCACGAGGCTGCTGCTGTCACCGCGGGAGAGGCTCGAGGCGGCTGTGGAGTTGCCGCCTGCGCTCCCGCCGCCGTTGCCTCCGCCGGTGGTCCCGGGGTAAGGGTGGGAGGCGTGGGGGCCGAGGGAGAAGGCGGAGGGAGGAGGCGGCGCGGTGCGTGGGTAAGAGCCGCGGGATCCAGCGCCGCCGCCGCCGCCGCCGCCGCTGCCGCCGATGACGGCGTCAAGCAGGGAAGAGGCGGAAGAGTTGCGCTGGGGCTGGAGGTATGGGAGGGCGAGGTGGTGGGGGATTGAGGGGGCCGGGGCGGTGCTGCTGTGTCGAGCGTGGGTGGTCAGCGGGAGGGCATTAAAGTGCGGGAAGGAGAGGAAGCTCACCCATCGTCATACTCGCCCTGCTGGCGGGAGAGAGAGGGGTACCTGTGCTGGTCTGTGGCCATGGCGTGGTGGTGTGTGCGGGAGTGAGTGATGGATGTGAAGAGGAGATCAAGAAGATGGCGGGATGAGAAAGGAGTGTGTCTGTGTGGCTGTGTGGGTGGGGGAGTAGTACTAGATAAGATGCTCTCTTCTGCTAGCACCTGTATCTTCTTCACCTTGCTTCTGTGTTCTTCTCTCTCTTACAGATGCACTCACAGAGCAAAGACTCGCCCGTCGCCAGGCTGCCGCTCGTCGTCGTTGCAGAGGACGCGCCGGAATGCCACGTGGCTGCCACATCGGCCCAGATTACGTACGCACCCTGATGCGCCCTTCTGACGCGTTTCATCTCTCCCCGCTGCTGCTTCTTATCGTTGCCGTTGAGATCCACGCTGCAGTGTCTCGGGTCGGGCTCCGGAATGAGGGAGCGAGAAGATCAGTCGCTGCCCACCCCCGGCTTCTGCTCTGTCTCACCAACCATCACCCCACTCTCTCCACTGCTGCCCCCCTCTCTCTATCTCTCCCCCATGCACCCATGCCATCTCCCCACCCACCCCCAGCGACCATCGCCCCCCACCACCCATACGCCATCCACACGCCATACGCCGGCTGATATCACTGCCGCCGACACCCCCTTCACACACGTCTCCACCATGTCCATCACCGAGCCTCATCAGCCCATTGCTGCTCGCCGTTTCCCGTCTGAGCGACACCGGACAAACACCCACTGCTGCTGCGCGCGTCCACTCACTCTGCCGGCGGTCCTTTCGCGGTATTATATTAACGCATCAGTACGCACCAGCTGGTCACCCCTCCTTTCCGCCGTCCCCGAGTGTGCGTGCGCTGCGTCAAACCTTGTGCTTGGCCTCTTTCGCGTCGCCCTTCTCAAGCAACACCCCCACCCGAGTGCTTCCGGAGTCTCACCCCTCCCTCACCCCTCCCCCCTCTCCCTTCTCCCGGGCCGTGACGCTTCAAGTAACCACCAGCTGATGCATCACGCGCTCGCCCCTCGTCCCTGTTCGGAGTGGCGTGATCACTCACCCGCGACATTATTCCCGAGCTACTGTACGGTGAGTGCCTCCCTCCACCTCCCCCACCCCAAGAACGTCAACCGTCGAAAGGAGGGGCGATCATTGTGCTGTTGTGATCTATGGCGGTTTCACAGTGAGTCAAGTAGGCCCATCACGGGGGCCATCAGCTGGGCCATCAGGGGGATAGAGCGGGCGGGGGTATATTAGTGAGACAGCGCCCTCGCTCTTTTCTCTCCATCCATCCCATTCCATCTTCTTCTCCTTTTCTCTCTCCCGCAGAGACCATGGCAGACGCGCTCTATTCGTGTACGTACTCTCTCCTCTCTCTCTTCTATCTTTTACCCGCTGACCCCTCACAGCGTATATCGCACACCCAGACCAATCAGACTATACTCACCCCCTCCCTCAATACCAAAGTAAGCTCCCCCACACTCACCAGCCCTCACCCTACTGACCCATCTAGCAGGCAGCGACGCGTCGTCAGACTACCTTCCCTCCCCCCAGCTTCACGCGGGTTACACTCTCCCCCAAACTCACTCCCCCTTCTTACGCATCAACAGCCCCGTCCGCCTCTTTGGTACGTATCTTCTCCCCCCTCTCCAGCTGTCCCAAAACTGACCCCCGCCGCAGGCAACTCGCCTTCCACCTGGGACCCCTCAACCCAGCCAATCTTCCCCCTCACCCTCGCGCCCATAACCACCCTCACTCTCCCTCCCATGCGCCTTCCCTCTCCACCCCTCACCTCGCTCGGACCGGCGTCTTATTCCGGGCCTGGGTCGTACTCCTCCCTGTCTACTCTCTCCGCGCAAGCCCACGCGCACGCGTCGCTAGCCCCGCTCGGCGGGCAGGGTGTCCCTTGCCAGACTGGTTCGCCGAATGAGATATTCGGGCACGCCGCGAGTCTTCACGGGAGCGCTGGTGACACGCAGAGTGAGCGCGGGGGTGTGCGCCGCTCTAGCTCGGGGCACGCTGGTGTTCGTCAAGTCAACATCGACGGTGACGACGCCGACGACGACGACGAGACTGATGAGGACGACGAGGACGATGAGTCGGACGACGATAGGTCGGACTATGGGGAAGAGCTAGGCAAGGGTAAGGCGTATGCCTACACGACCACTCGCGCCGGCCACGGCGGCGAAGAGGAAGAGGGGGACGATGTGACAGTCGTCCTCGGCCCCGACCCCACCTCCTACTCCACCTCTACGTCTAGCTCTGCACCTAGGTATAGCGTCGGGGCAGCAGGGGAAGTGAGCGGCCAGGGTGCAGCAGACGGAGGGCTGGACCCGTGGGACGTCGCGGCTTTATTTGATTACGAGGGTGGCACCAGTGTAGGGGTCGTTGATCACGATCAAGTCAAAGAGGTGAGTCGTGGCTGCCGAGCTGTTGCTTCAGTCGGGACAGCCATGACCATCAGCTGATGTGTATCTCTTCTTGCTTCAGGCTCACGGGGACCAGCCCAGCGGTAGTTCGGGCGCCTCCCACTCCACCACCGCCACTGCCACCCACATCGCCCAGACCCCCGCGCACCACTCGCCTCTCGCCGTCCCGCAACTCCCCCCGTCCCCACCGAGCGCCAGCGCCAATACAGCCCCCGCCACCCGCAAGCCCGTTTCAGGGCGGCTAAGCGCGTTGGGTAAGATTCAGTTGGCAGCGCGGGGGAGGAGGGGCCGCCCCCCTGCGGCTGCTTCGAGGCCCTCCCCCAGGGCGACGGTGCCAGCAGCCAGGGCTACGACCATCTCCACACCAGCGCCTGCGCCCTCCCCCGCCCCGGCCAAGCCCAAGACCAAGCGCCCCTCCAGGCCTTCCGCCGTCCCCGCCCCCGGGCCCATCAACCCGGAAGACATCCCCATCCCTGCGCACCTCCGCGCTGTGAGGTCTTCTTCTCGGGTGAGGAACAGCGCCCGCTCCACATCAGTTGGGCCGGGGGCGGCTCTGGCTCTGGCTGGGCGAGGGGCTAGTCCGAGGGTGGAGCGGCCGGTGCAGCCTTCGGCGAGGGTGCCAGCGGCGACGCTGGCGCAGGGGAGGGTGACATCGCGGGTAGCATCTCACAGGGCGGAACCAGAGGCCGAGTCAGACTCGGAGCTCTCCGTTATCAACTCGACTGATGGTGATTCCCCCGGCGGCTCAGTGTATGAGCTCCCTGATGAGCCTGCGAAGAAGGGTCGAGGGCGGGGGAGGGTGAGCGGTAGAGGGGCTCGAGTGGAGGCCGTAGCTGGGTCAGGGGCGGGGCGAGGCGGGGGGCGTGCTGAAGGTGGGAGGGGGAAGAAGCGTACCAGAGATAGCGGCGATCACGGGGAGATAGGAGGCGAGGAAGAGGAGGTCAAGCCGAGGGTTACCAAACGCTCCCGCACCTCTCGCACCTCTCGCACCGCTCACACCTGCACCCCACCGACCTCCACCCACGACGCCCCCGACCCCGCGGACGCCTCCGAGCTAGAGGAGATCAAGCCTCGAACCGCAGCGCGCCGGCGGGTGACCAACCCTGCTAGAAGCCGGCAGAATAAGGAGGCTCAGTACAGGTACAGGACGAAGAAGAAGGTGGTAGCCAAGAAAGTGAGTTTTTTTTTTTTTTTTTTTTTAGTTCTCTCACGGGGCGAGAGCGACTCGGCGGGCATCGAGACGCACGGTTACAGCACAAGAACGCACGCTGACCCGCTCGTTCTCGCTGCAGACTTGGGACTACGCCATCAAGCTCGCCTCTCTCCTGTCCTCCGCCCTACGCGGGGAAGAGAAGAAGAAGATGCTCGACCTTACGGACGAATACTTGGCTTGTGAGTCTTTCGTCTCTACCCTCCTTGAGAGTCGTCGAGAGGCTGGAAGGAATCACGGACAGGCGCTGATAGTTTTGCGTGTGTCGGGTGTGTGGGGGTAGCCATCGACCAGGGGTTTGCGGCCGAGTTTTTGACTGCCACGGGGATGTAGTCCCGGTTGTAGATCTGTCTGCCGGCGGGGGTCTTGCGTCTTGCCCGCTCTCTGCGAGGCGTAGTTCCTCCCTTGGTCTTTGGTGTTCACACTATCGGCTCGAGCGTCGGTCCTATGGGAAGCCTTTCTCTTGTCTCGCCTCTATCACTCTTTCGCCTTTTCCCTTCTCTGTCCGGTTGTACCCCTTGTACATCCTTCGTCTTTGTCGGCGTCTATACCCCTCACCCTCATTCACCGTGTCTGTCGCTTCTCTCTCTCCTGTATGTATCCCACACACCAACCGATACCTCTTCTTCCTTTCCCCTCTCACCAGCTTTGTCTCATACTTTCCTTATTTCTATCCTGTTCTCGCGTTTCATTACTCTCTGGGGGGTCAACTTTTAGCTCTTATTATACGTCGTCTCTTGGCCGTACTGCGCCAACCCTATGCATGTAGTTGAGTCTGAGCCAAGTCGAGCCGTCTGCCCTTTGTACTGTACGCCGTGCGGGCATCGCCTCAAGTTCACCTTCCACATGTATGTGAGCTCCCGAGAGCAGCCTCACGACAGCTTTCGGCATCGCAGAACAGATCTCGGCCAGTACCACCCCGAGCACATGGCACATGTTCCAGCGCAGACACAGCACATGTCAGCTGCACTGTCTGATACATAGAGTACTGCACAACACCACACACGTGAAAAAATACGCTTCCGCACCGAGATCGATAGTTGTACACACCGGAAGAACGCCCTCCGAAAGTCGTCTTCCTGACACGCCTCGGCAAAGCGGCATGCCGCAAGCATCACAAGAGGGACGAGCCCAGCATGTGCGCACGCACGACGCACGAGATCGCCTGGAGTGATCGGGAAGGCACTCGGCTTTCGGGATGGCACACGGCAAAGAACATGTTGCACGGCACGAGGAGCACGACGATCCCGCCCGCCCGATAAAGTTAGTTACCAAGAAAACAAACCTGCATCTGCACCTACATCACTCTCCTCTAGATCTAACACTGTAGTATTCTACGCTCTACTCCATCTACACCTTCTGCAACTCTAGATCTTGCTGCTAGGCTTCCCAGCAGCCTCATCCTGCACCAAGGCCTGCTGCTCGGGGCTGTAGTCCTCGAAGCTGCGCACGTGGTGGTCAGCTAATGCCTCGATCGAAGAAGCCGGAAAAGCGGAGGGAGGCTCACTCGATGTAGCCCTCAGCAGTCTGGGTGTAGAATGTGGGACGCTCGTAAGGACGGAGGGGCCAGCCGTTGCGCACGCGGTTGGGGAGGTCGGGGTTGGCTGTGCGAGAGGTTTCTGTTAGCTGCTGCTCGAGCTGAGGTGGTGAAGAGAGAGCAGGGCTTACAGATAAAGTAACGGCCGAACGTGACGAGGTCCTTGGGGTACTTCTCGGCGTGCTCAATCGCCGACTTGCCCTCGTACCCACCCGCCGCGATGAACCTCACGTTCGTCTTGACCACCTCCTGCCTGATGGGGTCCAAGTCGTCCGCCTTGTACCACTCATCCTCAGGTGTCCCGATCCCCCTCCCCTCAACAGCATGCACATAGGCCAGCTCGGGCTGCGCCTCCACGATCGCCTTGGCCCAGGGGACAAACGTCTCGAGCGGCTTGGGCATGCGCATGGACTGGAATTCGGAGAAGGGGGACATGCGGATGCCGACGCGCGGGGCGCCGATGGCGGCGCAGACGGCGTTGAGGATGCGGAGGGGGAAGCGGAGGCGGTTGGGGAGGGAGCCGCCGTAGGCGTCGGTGCGGTCGTTGGAGTTGGTTTGGAGCTGCGCGTGTCGTTAGCCTTGCCCCTGCCCCTGCCTTAATGCTACAGCAACGGGAAAACAGGCCACTCACGAACTGGTCCAAGAAGTACCCATTCGCGCCGTGTACCTCCACCCCATCAAAGCCCGCCTCGATGGCATTCTTCGCCGCCTGGACATAGTGCCCCTCGATACGGTCCATGTCGTCTTCCGTGACGGGCACGAGAGGCTTCTGGACGGTACCGTCCTTGAAGGGCGAGGGCTGGGCGTCCTCGACGGAGCCGGCGGAGTAGACGGTGGGGATGATCTTGGGGTCGGCGACACGGCTGTGGGGTGGGAGGGTGGGGTCAGCTGGCGAGCGGGGGGAAGAGGGGGAGGAGCGACGTACCCAAGGACCCAGAGCTGGCAGAAGATCTTGCCGTTCTTGGAGTGAACACCGTCGGTGATACGCTTCCACTGCGCGATCTGCTCCTTGGACCAGATTCCTATACGTTTCCGTCACCCGTCAGCGCCACCCCCTCCCAGATAGACAAATACGAGCACAACTCACCAGGAACATACTCATACCCCCTCAACTCCGGGTGGATGAACGTCCCCTCCGAGACGATCAGACCCCCATCGCTCGCGCGCTGGGTGTAGTAGTCCACCGCCCAGTCGGACGGGATGGCGGTCTTCTCCTGCGCGCGGAGGCGAGTGAGGGGCGCCATGACGATGCGGTGCTTGAGGGGGAGGGCACCGACTTGGATGGGGGAGAAGAGATTGGGGGTGGTGAGGGTCATTGTTGCTGCTACTTTGCTTGGGGTGTGGGTGATGGGGAGGGGTGCGATAGGATGTCTATATATCTAGGTGGGGGCGGAGGCGGTTGGATTCGGGGGCGTGCTTCTGAACTCTAGGTTCGATCAGGCAACGTGCAAAGTGAGTGAAACAACGTGGTGTGGGAGAGAGAAACACGAGATGGGGTGGTGGTGGTCACCCGTCTTTATATACACAAGCAGGCATGCTGCAACAAGAGAGCAGCCTCCATCCTCGGCTGGAGCGGCTGATTCATCTTTGGCCAAGAGCTGAATCAGCGGGATAGACGGCGGCAGCGGTGAGGGCCTGAGGGGAGCTCGTTGAGGTCATTGCTGCCGGTTCATTCGCCGTCGATGGCGGTGGACGAAAAAGTGGAGGGCGAAGCGAGATGCGATGGCCAGCGCCCAGCAACAAAGTTTATGCAGAGACGATGAGGTCAGCCCAGTGAGGTCACCATAGAAGGCAGCGGAAGCAAATCTGGCGTGGAGCTGACACACCCAGCGCGATTTGCTTCCGTCCGCAGACGCGACTGTGAGCGAGGAGACGCGGGCCTCTCTATCGCCACTCTTTGCTGCCAAGTCGCGTATGTACGCGGGCCAGTTGAACGGCAGACAAGTCGATGATCAACAAAACGAGTGGAGGATCAACAAGATGAGTGGAGGGCCAATTTCGGGACGAGTGGAGGGAGGGTCGATTCGGCCTCGAGTATCTTGCTGCTGTGCTGTGGTGACAC
Source organism: Cryptococcus sp. DSM 104549 (assembly GCA_036427605.1). Lineage (NCBI taxonomy): Eukaryota > Fungi > Basidiomycota > Tremellomycetes > Tremellales > Cryptococcaceae > Cryptococcus > Cryptococcus jaspeensis. The sequence goes on from CP144048.1 coordinate 2,537,221, forward strand.
GGTGAGCCTTGAGAGGTATAAGTATCTCAGTTCCCAGGTGGAGGGAGAGCCCCCCAGATGCACCGAATATGCTGAGCGGAAGTGAGCTACACATGCAGTAAGATATACACACAGGTCCAAGCACAACGGCGGGCTGCTTCTGGTAAGCATGCAGTCCAGACGAGTCTGCAATGAGCGTCCTTCTTCTGGTCCCCCCCGTCGCTGTCGATGATACATACATAACAGAGCATGTACATACGAGTACAAACATGTAGGGGTGATGACAGACGTTGGAGACCTTGGTTGGACTTTATGCCTGCCATTTATACCGCGCGGACACACCACCACTGTGTAGAGCTGATCTGACGTGGCGTTCGGGAAGAAGGCCAGACTTTCACCTGCCCTCCCAGCTTACGTTGACAGAACGTGCGCAACGTAACTCACCCCTGTCATCCAGATCAGACACCTCCACCCCGCGAACCAGGTACAGCGCTCGTGGGATGTTCGATACCGATAAGGAAATAAATGTTTGTGGTGATGTGGGGGGAACGCAACCCCGGTACCCGGCCCGGTGACCCGTGGAGTGGGGGGAGTGGAGAGCATTATCATCCTCTCGTTGGGACGACGACAACAGCATCATCCATTACGTGCGTGCCGGAGGAGCCTGAAGCACATGCGGCGCCAATAGCAACGATCTCATTGCTTGAAGTCATGAATTGGCTCATCGACGGTGCTAACAGAACACCACCATAGAAACACCTCAACCCAGCGCTCGTCTCATCGGCCACCCGAGCCGCCTATATGCGTCTTGAACAGTCGAGGTCCCACCGCTCGCTCACTGACGTTGAGACCACGAAGCCTTCTTTTGACACCTGAGCTACAGTACAGGGCTGCTTGACCTACAGTACGTGCCAGCCCCGCACGGGGATGGCTTCTCCCTTTTACCCACTGTGACTGCGGGGCTTGCGGGAAGGACCAGGCTCTTCGAATAGCTCCGCTCTGTGGCCCCGCGGGCCGGCGGCACATGTACACCAGCATGCCAGGGCGATTCCAGCGATTCGATTTCTATCGGCACAAAGAGATGGTTGTCTGGTTCCCTTGGCAAGGCTGTGAGCTAATTGTAGACACATGATCTCCTCGTGCAGGCTACCCATGCCGTTGTATCTCGTCAGTGTCTAAGCTGACATATAAAGACGACCCAACCACCTTGATCTACTTACTGCCCCCCTTCTCACTGACAGCGTGCTGGAAGCTTGTAGACACATCTTCATCAGCCACAGCTGCTCATCTACCATCTCTTGCACCCTTCCACTGTCATCGATCGCTGCGCCAACATGTCTGCACCACCAACCAGCGACACTATCCCCAACAACCCTTCCGACGGTCACCCCGGCAAACCCCTCTCCAACTCGAACGGCCTCACAGTCCCCAACCCGGACGACGCATACGTCAGGCCCTCCTCCGACGCCTCAGACCAAGGGACGTCGACACCAACCGACCCAAAAACGGGTGGCTTCAGGCTGTCGGAGGATGACTTGCGGTACGCGTCGACCCTCAGGCCGTCTCGGATCTCGGGCAAGTGGTTGACCTGGATGGTAAGTGCGTCTCTTTCTCGAGGTGCAAACCGTATGCACCTGGTGGGTGGCTTGTGCTGACGATGACAGGGATCCAGGTCACCTTTGTTGCCGGCACCGGCTTTACACTTGTCGGGTATGATCAAGGTGTCATGTCTGGTCTGATGTCGCTGCCTTCCTTCGAAGAAACGTTCCCTCAGACCGCTGGAGGCTTCGAGGGTTCGCGTACCGCCACTCTGCAGTCCTTTCTGATCGCCATATGTAAGGTTGCTTGTCATTTGAGCCTGTGCCCAGCTGACGCACGGCCACACCGCAGACCAGATTGGATGTCTTTTCGGAGCCCTCGCGAACCTCTGGGTCGGCGACTGGCTGGGCCGTCGTCATACTATCACTCTGTGAGTGCTCTTAACCACACGTGGGCTGGTGTATGCGTCCAAGCGGCTGACTTGCACTTGTTACAGCGGTGGCATCATCATACCCATCGGTGCTATTCTCCAGACCGCATCTGTAGACTACGCCATGATGCTCGTCGCCCGAGTCGTCACAGGCGTGGGCAACGGTCTGCTCACGTCGACTGTCCCTGCCTACCAAAGCGAGTGTGCAAAGCCTCACCGCCGTGGTCAGCTAGTGCTGATCGAAGGTTCTCTAATCACATTCGGTGAGTTGAGTCTCCTTTTCATTGAATGATAGTCGCGTGCTGACGGAAGGGTGGATTCAAACAGGCATCATGATCTCGTACTGGCTGAACCTCGGGTTCTACTTCACGAGCGGCTCAATCTCATGGAGATTCCCGATTGCCTTTCAGATAATCTTCATCATTGTCATGATCGTTTGCATGGTAAGTCCCTACATACTCGGGCGTTGTACTCTGATGGCATCACTGACCTCCCCGTCTTGCCCTCTAGTATCTCTTCCGCCTCCCCGAGTCTCCGCGATGGCTTGCAGCCAAGGGGAAGCACGCCGAGTCACTTGCCGTCCTCGCTGCCCTAGACAATACCACCGTCGACAACCCCGAGGTCATCAACACTTTCCACGGCATCTCCGATGCGATCAGCGCGGAGGCTAGCGGGGCTTTTGCATGGAAGGAGCTTATGAGTGGGGGGAAGACACAGAACTTCCGGAGAATGATGCTGGGCGTTTTGATACAGTGTTTTCACCAGATCACTGGTATCAAGTGAGCTTCTCTTGCAAGCTGGTATGAAGATATGCTAACCCGGTCACACAGCTTGATCACATACTATTTGCCGTCAGTTCTCAAAGGCCTCGGCTTCAACCCTATGATGTCTCGGGTCTTGTCCGGCGTCAACGGAACGTGTTACTTCCTTACCTCGTAAGCAGCCTACAAACACGAACACGACCGGTGTGGCGCTGATCTAACCCGTACCAACAGTCTTGTGGCTATCGTGATCATCGAGAGTGTCGGCCGCCGTCCCCTCATGCTCTGGATGTCCGTCTTCCAAGGTTTTACTATGGCGATCCTCGCTGGCCTGTACGACATCTCTCAGGCGGGAAACCGCCTCGCCCAAGACTTTGCGGTCTTGATGCTTTTCCTTTTCAATACCTGGTTCTCTATTGGCTTTCTCGGCATGTCGTGGTTATACCCCGCCGAGCTTCCGCCCTTGCGTATCAGAGTGCAGGCGAACGCGCTGTCAACAGCGTCAAACTGGGCCTCCAACTTCATGGTGAGTTGTGGCGTAGTTTGTGTCTCTGTTGATCCTGTACTCGAACTAATACTTGATGTAGGTGGTGATGGCTACCGGGCCCATGTTTGCCAACATAGGCTGGGGCACGTACTGCTTCTTCGCGGCCATGAACCTCGTCATTATCTTCCCTGTCACCTACTTCTTCTTTGTCGAAACTAAACGGTGAGCTACCTTATTTTTGAGAGTTGAAGTCGTGGTTGTACCTGATCCTCTACATCCCTGTAGATACTCTCTTGAAGACCTCGACCTGATTTTCGCCAAGGCCCACGTCGAGAAGCGCAACCCGGTAGCGGTGTCTCTTCGACCTGCAGAAATCCCCCCAGCTGGCTCGCGTGAGGCAGAAATTCTATTGGGCAGGTCGACAGCGGTGCCCGACATGCACGAGATGCCAAAGTCCAAGGAAGGAAGGGGAGTGATGAGCAGGATTATCTCGAGGGAGAGCGCTGGAGGGAAACAGAAGAGGAGTACCCAACACATTGAGCACAGCAATGGCAGCGCGGTTTGAAGATATAGAGTAATAGTTGTACATACATATAGACCTTCCATGTCCATATAGGTGACGCTCCAGAGACGTGCGATGATACTGTATACCTGCCGGGACTCTTCTGGAACACGGACGCGCACGCCTGAACCGACCGTCCATGTTAAGGAAGAAGAAGTTGTTTATGCACAGTGCATTCGAAAACCATTGAAGTGAGTATTGTAATGTGAGACCTACGAGTACGAACCTGTATATTCCCAAGTATGCTTCCCATTACACCGTGCGCCAAACCCCACAGCGCCACACTTCACATGACCCTCCCCACGGTGCCCTTCTCACACCGCCTTCGCAACTGCGCCCTTCTCACACTACCTTCCTCACAACACCGCCCTCCTCACTCTCTCAAGTCGCTGCTCCTTCACACCCTTCAACAGTTCCCCGAAGATCAAATCCGCCGAGATCCCCTTCGTGGATGAGATATAATGCACCATGTGTCGCACGTCGTGCTCCGTGAGCAGGCTGTTGTCGAGGGATTGGAGGGACGAGAGAGCTTTGGGGTCGTCGATGGTTTGGATGAAGAGGATGCCGACGTGGAGAGGAGGGTGGAGGTTCCGCCTGCCGAGCTGCAAGCGGGGACATCGCATCTGTTGAAAGACACGCAGGTCACGGAGGAGCCGGTGTGGCAACACAGCAGGGGGAGGTGGGGGAATTGAGGACGTGAGGTCCGTGACGCAGCGCGTCGGAGGAGTGTTGGAAGAGACGCGCAGGTCACGGAGGAGCAAGGCAGGAGAGGACGTGCATGTGAGGCGGTCAGAGCAAGGAGGCGGTGGTAATGTGGGGAGGAGTATGGAAGATGAAGCGGGGAGATACAGGTGGGGGTGGACGTACACGGTGGAGGGCAGAGTGGTTCAGGCGCGGGGACGAAGAAGGGTCAGGGGACGGACGGGCAGGAGGTCGAAACTCCGGGCGCGGGATGCTGGTACTTAGAAGCACTTGGGATTGCGTCTCGGTACTGCCTCTCTATCGACTGGTAGGAGCAGTGCTGAGACCAACCCAAGGTGAGCTTTCATATAGCATCGGTAGTGCATGCAGATCGACTGGTAGGAGCAGTGCTGAGACCATCAGACAAGGTCGAGGGAGCTCCAAAGGCATCTCTTCTACACACACTCACGTTTTTGGCAAGGGCCACGATCACCTTCCTGTACTCTTCTACGGGAGCTGTAGGGGTGGGATGGTTAGGGGGCGCTTCACAGACAACAACACCCGCAAACCACTCACTCGCATCAGAGACGATGACAATGTTCAGCGTTGTCTCCTCATCGCCTCGCTCGACCGACCTTTCCGACCCGCCACCGGGCGATGCACTGGGCCCTTCGGGATGCGCCACGAATTCTTCCAAGATCTTCTCGAACTTCTTCCAAGCCCTGTCTTCGACTCATTAGCATTTTTGCTTGTAGTCCACGGTTCAAGAGAGCCGATGTACCTATGACGCTCGCCGTTCCCCCCGTCCTTCGTCGCGCGCTTGAACACCTTAGCCACCTTGTCCGTCGATCGGAGGTCCTGGCCCTCCGCGTGACTCTGCACGAACTGAATGTCGATGCCCTCGCCGTATCGCCCTGCGATTGCCGCGACGTCCATGATTACTTCAGTCACTTGGTCCCACGAGGGGCCTTTCATCGCGTACGTGTCGTCAACTGTTATTCCATGAGGGGGGGCCAATTATCACTGAGCGCTAGAGTCTGCCAAGAGGGAGCTATGAGAGTACTCACCAAGGAACAGAGCACGTGTGGTGTAATCCCTAGAAAACTCCAGAGCACCCCCGGCTCTTCCTCGCTGCGAAATTAGTTCCCCAACATCTCGTGGGATGAACGACTGAGAGCGTCCCCCGTGGTTCGAGGGATTGCTGCCATCCGTGCCAAAGACCCGGAAACCCTCTGATGGCACGGGTGTCGGTACCCGAGCGGCCGAGTGGGAGTCGCGGACTAGGTGCTCGCCGCCCACATATGGCAAGGGGCGACGCCCGGAAAAAGGAGAGAAAGCTGTTGGCCAGAGGGGGCTGGGCGCGCTTTGAATGGGGTCGCTCACCACGCTCTGCGGAGGGAAGGAGACCCTTGAGAAAGAGTCTACGCGCCTCAAGGGCGGTAGAGCCGACCCAGGAGCTTCCCTGACTTCTCGCTCGAGCGTGCGCATCCAGGAGTATTCTCGGCCGGAAGGGAGTTCTTCCTCCTCCAGTTGAACCTCCTCCAGTTGAACCGCTGGACTGTGACGCAACTCTGGTCCAGGCGACTGAGGGCCGGGCACGACGATTGGGGGTGAGGATGGGGAGGGCACGATTCCCATCGCCGGAGAGCCATTGACCGCTACAAGCGTGGACAGCCGCCTTGAGGGCAGCACGGGAGCCCCTCCAGACACTTTACCACGGCCCTGAGTGGCAGATGCTGCAGGCGATGGCGGTACGTCCAGTACCACTGGCGCTAGGGAAACCGTGGTTGTTGCAGAGGAATGCGCAGGGTACGGCTGGTGTGAGGCCGACGGGTGATGCGGAGATGGGGCGCGGGATACGTTGGATCGAGTCCTCGTGGCTCTGCTGTGCCGCCCCACAGCGCTCGGCGGGTAGTCCACAATTTCTGGCAGAGTATGCTTTATGTCCCGAGAATTGTAGAAGTTCTCATGGGCAGGCATCTCTGACAGCGAGGCGGGCGCAGTCTGCGGATAGTCCACCTCCTCAAGACCGGGGCCTACAGGCACTCCCGGCGGGCTGGGTTCTGGCACGGGGTGTTCGGGGCGCTGGCGGGAACGGGCCCTGGGGATCTGGCGGGGGGCGAGTCGCTATTATCTCTGGCGAGTGAGTGGGCTGGGACTGCGCGACATGCGTGGCATGTGGTGTCGGCGATGTCAAGAGCACTTCATCCGGCTCCAGAGGTGCCCGGGCGGTTGCCCCTTCCTCCCACACGGGCTCTGTGGGCGAATAGATCGGCTCGACCGACTCAACAGGCGAGACCGGCTGGATAGGCTGGATAGGCTGGAGAGTCCGGAGACTCTGGATAGGCTGGAGAGGTTCAAGAGGTTCAGGAGGCTCAGGAGACTCAAGAGGCTCAAGAGGCTCAAGAGGCTCAAGAGGCTCAAGAGGCTCAAGGGTCTCAAGGGGCTCAGGGGGCTGGAGAGGCTCGACCGGCTCGACCGGCTCGATCGAGTGGACAGCTGATTGGGGATGCACCGTTCTGCAAAGATTTGTCAGTTCAAAATTGTTCGCAACTTTGAATATATCAGTCCGGCGATTTGCTACGAACCTGGTCATATTGGCAAGCTGGCCATCCTGCTCCGTCTCCCAGCCCAAGGCAGCGCTGGCTGACCCTCCATGCTGCTGGTCACGCTCCGAGCGGCGGTCCATCTCGTCGTTTGGTAACAGCCCCCGGGGAGGACCCCACATGTCGAAGGGTGAAGGCTGTGTCCATATACCGACAGTCGGGTCCACACCCGCTTCCGAGGGAGAGCTCGCCATCTGCACCTGGTGCGGCGGGCCATCGGCGGGACCTCTATTGCGTTGCGAAGGCGAGTCCGATGGACTGAGGGTTGATGCACTGTGTAGGATGGGATAATGATCAGTATGTGCGTCCTGTGACTGATCTTTTCTTTTGTGGAGAACTCACCTCGGGGGCACAACAGATCCCGGATACTCAGCGGGTTCCGTCTGGCCGTTGGTGAATGTATTCAAAGGGTGGTCAGTGTACTGGCTGGGGAGTTAAAGCTTGATCAGTGTCTGCATTGTGAGGCTGACCAGTACTTTTCACGGAGATCTTACTTTTGCACCACAGGTGATGCCCGGCCCGCGAGCTCCATCTGATTGCCTGCCGGAGTAATCTCGTTGCCTTCGAGGTGTGCGCTGTGCGGCCTGGTATCTTGTCAGCATTGATGCTGTCTGATAAGCTTGCCATTTCGCTCCATGAGAAGCTCACCTGTGGACCATAGAAGATGTCGGGCCTGCAGGCTCCATCTGGCTATCATCTTGGCTATGTAAGACCTCGGTGATTTCCTCAAAGTTAATCATTCTGCGGTATTGATCAGCACGCATTCACACCATGTTGCTGGCTGGCTACACCTTTTGGGGTGAGACATACCTCGAATCTGGGCGCTCTGCTTGGAGAGGGTTGGTGTCGACATGGCCATTTAAGGAGACTTCGTTAACAGCAAGATCGGCGGCAGCGTGTTCGTCGGTGACGAAAGGGTCGTCGGGGGCAACAGGGCGGTCGGAGGCGACGTCGTTGGGACCGGATTGTTGGCCGTTGTGAGCGGAGGGAGCTCGCAGTGGTGGAGAGTCACCATCGTCTGCCCCCGGTTCTGACCCCACACCTCCTCCGTCGCAGTGTATGTTGAGCATGCCCGTCCCCGCCCCCCACCCGTATCCGACCAACCGCCGGATGATCCCTTGCTGCACCCCCGAGCGGATAGCCATCGTGAAAGAAGTGTCAATCGTGGGGGGGGACGACCTGGACGATGTTTGACCATCCAAGGGCGCTTTGCAAATCCCGATGGAGGTTGCGCAGCTGGACAGAGGTGGGGGCCTGGTTCCCGATCTGGACGAAAGTGACGGCGACTTGGTGGAGGGGAAGGCCGCTCCAGTCGAGCTGTCGTAAGGGCTGAGATGGTGGTGGTGGTAGCGGTGGAGGTGGTGGTTGCAATGGTGATGGCAACGCAAAGGTAAGAGCGCGCGAAAGACAAGAGAGGGGAAAGAGATCAATCAACGGGTCATTAAGATCCACCTGCCAGGCATTCTGTCACTCACGCGCTGGACGATCGACTTGACCATCTCCTTCGGGTCACCCACAAGTGCTACACGATCTCGTGTATTAGCTCCTGATCCGCGGCATCTCCATCAGCATCACACTCACAAAAGTAGGTGATAACGACCAAATTGAGCGGCCTCAGATCCCGATCTTGATCATTCTCTGACTCAACCGTTGTCTTTGGCCTCAGCGAACCGGCGTGTGCCCCCTCGAGCCGCACGATGTACCCCTCCTTCAAATCTCATCCAGCCTTTTCGCTATCGGCACGCTGCCCACCACGTCACCGATTAGCAGCGTCCCTATATCAGTCTCCCAGCTCGAGTAGGAAAAGCCTTAACTCACAACCGAACGTCCTGCGAGTCTTGCTCCGCCCTCAACCTGCTGAACAGCCTGTCGACCTCTGCGCGGCTTCGGAGCCCCTTGGCCGCAGAATGATTGAAGTAGACGTCGGTGCCATGGGGGTCCTGATGCGAAAGGACTTCGACGACATCGCCCATGGCCTGTGCGAGGGGGTGGCATACACGGTTGTGGAACATCTGATAGGAGTCGTTGACTACAGCGGTGCGTCAAGGGGTCATTAGTCTGCAGTCCGGATAAAAGCAAGGCTATAAAGCGAGGCTAGGCGAGGAAGAGAACTCACTGAGAAAGACGGTCTTGTAGGCCTTGAGCATCACTGAGGCTGGTGGACTCAACCCGCCGTCGGGATGGGGTCTCGCCGGATGCGAAGACATGTTGCTGGATGTGCTGGCGGCCCGTATTGTGGGGGGGATGCTGCTGTCTTGTCGAGGAAGAGCATGACGGCGGCCGGCTTATATATGCATATCCGTAGGACTGGGGAGGCGGGGTCCTTACGCATCATGGCGTGCAAGACGAAGTACGAGGATGATCTGTAGACCGCGGATAAGTGAAGAAGACCAGTCGACGTGAGCAAGGCAACAGATCACTCAGCGGGTGGACTGCTGGTGGAGGCGTGTGTCGTAACGTGTTCGGTCCATCATCACCCATCCATGTCATCCGTCTCACCTCATCGATCACCCGTCTATCTCTCTATATGCGGCGGATCGCTCCCGGAGGATATGTCGGTGGCGGTGTAGGTCCGAGTTCTGTTGAGGACCAGTAGTCGAAGATCTGACACACGCGGCAACTCACGATCCTCAGCAGCTGGCTCACATCCTTCCCATCCCAGACCGTCTCGAATCCAGGCAGGACTCGCTACAATGGCTTCTTGGCAGCCTCCTTCGGCATGGTGGAGAGATGTTCCTCGGAAGGGGTGTGCTGAGGGGATCGTGAGAGCGAACGCAGGCTAGCAGGTGGTAGCGAGGCGGGAGCGGAGGCTATCATGAGACGAAGGCGTTGAATGCAGCCGTAGTAGAGGACGATCCCGGAGGTAGAGAGGGTGAGCTTGAAGAAACATGAAGTGAAGGAGGAGGAGAAAGAAGAAGGTGATGGGCAAACGCGTCGTCATGATGTTCGTCAACCGCAGACGAGCGAGCAGGACTGCTGGACGCGTGAACAACGACGCTCGACGCGTTCGCAACGAGACCGACCGACCACCCAGCTGCCCGGCACCACGGTTAACGGTACCACCGCCACCGACCATGCCCTCTGATCTCCGCGTCGTCGGACTGGCCTGAAGGAGAGCGAAGCGTCGTGGCAGGAGGTGATCATGTCATAACGCACAACATGCGTACGCGGAGTCGTGACTCAATCAGATGTCCGGGCTGTCTTTTATCTTGCGAACATCCTCCTTATCTTCTTGTTGGCTTCCGCGAGTCGTGTCGGTGCACCCCTCCGGTCCGACTTCCGATGGTGAGACAGTACAGCATTCAGTCAGGAGTGTATCTACCCTATGGAATGGGGATTTGGGTGGATCACTTAAGAGCGCTAAACCATGCGCACGTTAAGCTTCGTCGATCAGCGACGTTCTTGCGTGCGGTCAAGCCCGTGTACGGTGTACGTCGTGATTTGTGGCTTGTGGTCACCTCCACGTGCAGAAATGATTGGTGAGCAAGTTCGAAACCTATGGAAAATGCATGTAAAAGACGGCCTAAGTATACAGTCACGCCGGCCGCCCTATCTCCGGCGCCTGCTATCTAGAGTAGTATACGTATACCCCGAGGACGTACGCGTGTGAAGTACGCACTCACTCATTCTCTCGCTCACCCAGAAGAAAAACCCCAACGAAACCTCCACTGCCCTCCACCCCACCCCTCCACCCGGCCTCTCCACCTCCTATATGTGTCATCCCCTCTGATCAAGCAAACAGAGCAACCTGATCAAGCCTCCACAAACGCCCTAAACACCTCCACACCTTCCATCGCCTCCCACTCCACCTCCTTCCCTGCACCCACAAACAGTACATCCCCCCTCTCAAACTCTGTCCCCTCCGCCCCGACCTCACGTACCACCCCCTTCCCCCCCGTCACGATACACACGCTCGGCCCGTCCACCACCCTATGGGCCGCCTTCCCGCCCTCGGCGAGCTCCACCCGGAGGACAGAGAACTCTGCAATAGGCGGGTCGTACAGCTGCGTCGCGCTGTCTTCGGGGGAGAAGGGCGCGGGGCGGAGGAGCTGTTTGTTGCCGGGGGCGGCTTCGTACGTGAGCATCGAGACGAGGGTGGGGACGTCTCGGAGTTTGGGGGTGAGCCCTGCGCGGACGACGTTGTCGGATGTTGCCATGCACTCGATGATGTCTGTGTCTGAGATCAGCTTGGTGTTCCTATTGACGAATGGTTGAGCAAAGCTGGATTTTGGACTCACCGCCTTCGATGTACGCGTGCGGCTCGTTCGCGCCGAGGAACGCCGCCTCGCCCTTCTTGAGCTCCACCACATTCAGCATGAACACGCAAAGCACCCCGACGTCCCCCGGGTACTGCCCATTCAGCATCAAAGCCAAATCCACCAACTCCTTCTCGCTCTCCGCGATACTCTCCTTCTTCTCGTACCTCTCCACCAGCTGGGCGATCGCCTGCTCCACCGCGGGCTTCTCCGCGTTCATGAGCGCTCCAAAGATATCTTTGAGGATATCTTTCTGGGCGGCGGTGGGCGCGGAGGCGAGGGGCTGGAAGAGGAATGGGTCGGGAGGGAGGGTGGTGGGTAAGGTGAGGGAGGTGGCGAGGGCTTGGACGTGCTGGGAGGGGATGAGCGGGGAGAGCTCGGGGACGGTGAGGAGGTGGAGGAGGAGGGTGGGGAGGGGGAGGAAGTTCAGGAACGCGAGGAAGGGGGTGAGGGCGATAGCCATCTCGGGCTTGTGGTTCGGGTCTGCATGCCATGGCTCGTCAGCATCATCCTCACCGTCATGAAGCGGTCTTCAGCCACAAGGGTCATCCCGACGCGTCGCCCTGACGCGTCGTGTGAACCGAACAGCAAAAAACCGCGAGCGCACCCTTGTAAACCTCAGGCCTCTCATCAAACAGCTTCCTCGCGAGCGGCTTGTCCGGGTGCGCCTGGATACTCAGGGCAGTGCCGATACTGAGCACCTTGAACAAGAACGGGAGGGAGCCGTCCTTGCAGTCTTCGAATTTGGCGGAGACGGACGCGCCGATGAGCTCGGGGTGGGCTTTGAGGTGGGCGGAGAGGAGGGTGGAGTCGGAGAGCTTGGAGGGGAGGGTGGGGTGGGTGCCCATCCAGAGCTGGTCGCAGGTGAGGGGTTAGCGTGAAGGGAGGAGTGGAAGGCATAGGCGAGCGCACGCACCTCGGCATAGGTCTTGTCCTCGTCGATAGCGAAGTCTGGGATGCAGTTGAGTGCGAGCTGGGCTGCGAGGGAGGCCGAGCCCTTCTTGCCCCAGTCGTAGGACTGGATTCCCGGTGCGAGCTTGAAGATGGACATTGCGGTGTGTGGGTGAAGTGTATAGAGTACAGAGAGAAAAGAAGATGCAAACAGATCACGATGGTTTGCTGGTTGCCCGCGGTGGTGAGTCGCGCAAACGTGGAGAGAAGAATGGAGGCGGGCTGGGCCCGTTCAGGGAAAACACACGTGCACGTTCAGGGTCCATCCGGCAGGTGTCCGCTGTGCGGAGAGAAGGCGAAGAACTAACTGCTCCAGAGAAATGTTGTCCTCTGTCTAACACGTATCTCAGGTCACTGGCGCGCGCATGGCGGCATGACTGAGAACAAGCGTGAGCCCGAGGTCGTGTCTCGTCGTTGTTGACAACCAAAGACGTACCGTGGGGATTTCCTCGGCATCGAGACCGTCGAAATTGACGTATGATCTGGAGCGGAGATCCTTCAAGTGGTTGATATAGTCGTATGTTTTGTGTGTCTTGAGCAGGTGGGCCACAAGGCCAATTGTGCGCCAGTCCGGGAAGGGGGAGACGATACGAGTGGCGGATCAACATTGGCCTTGTGACCCACCTTTTCAAGACTCGCAAGAGGTACGACTTCATCAACCACTTGAAGGATCTCCTCTCCAGCAGGTCATACGTCAATTTCGACGGTCTCGATGCCGAGGAGATCCCCTCCTACGTGAACGGTACAACGTTGGCTGTCAACGACGACGACGTGTGATTGTTGCCCGTCTCCTCTCTGTCGCCACCATGCAGTTTTCTGACAGTCGTCCTGCAGGCCGTTCTGGTTCGTGGGACACAAGTCTTCTGTCGGTTGGAACACGAGTCCTGTCGGCAATATGACGCCCGTGAAAGAAGAAGAGCATGGCGGGTAAAGTAGAGAAGAATCGTCGCATATCATGTCTGCCATCACCATACCTCATCTATCAAACGTACTTTACCTACTCATACATGTACAACATCTCTGTGCGATTGATTGTATGCCGTCCACGGGCTCACTCCGCCGCCACGCGCTTCGCCTCCCTCTGCGCCCTCTCCGCCTCGAACCGCTCCTTCTCCGCCTGCTTCCTCGCCTGCGCCTCCTCATACCTCTGCCTCCACGGCAGCTCCTCCTCCGAGATCTCCTCCTTCTTCTCCGGATTTTCGGCCCTCGGCACAGCATTCTCCGTCGTCCGCCGCATTTTCTCCGCCTCCACCCTCGCCCTCTCCTTCTCCCTCTCAACCCTCTCCACCTCCTTCCTCTCCCGCTCCTTCTCCCCCTCCACGCGCACCCTCTCTTTCTCCCTCTCCTGCTCCTTCCTCTCTTCCTCTACCAGCCCCGCCAACTCGCTCGCCAGCTCCTCCTCGTCCACATCCGCATCCGCCCGGCGCCCGCCCATGGCCACCTCGCCGCCCACGCGGACGGCCTGGTCGATCTCTTCTTGGTCGGCCATGGCGTCGGCGAGGGCGTCGGTGGTCTCTGCGATCCGGTCGGCAGAGAGTGACGGGTGGGAGAGGACAGAGGTGAGTGTGGCAGTGGACGTTTCGTAGGCCGCCATGATCTGCACGGATGAGTTAGAACTTGCTGTGGAGACCCCAACCTCAACCCTAGCAACGCACCTCAACATCGCCCTTGGCCTGGTCGATACTTCTCACCACAGCTCGCAGCTGCTCGGATGAACCCACGCGCTTCGCAAGCAGGTCCTCGAGCTGCTTCTTGGAGCGCAGGTACGAGAGCGCAATGTTCTTCTGCCCGGCTGCGAGGTGCTTCTTTGCCTTCTCGTGCGATCTGTAGAAGTACACGATGTTAGCCAAGCCGATGAACAGTCCAGATGAGGATCAGCTAGCAAAGTGGCGTACTGGGTGATTTGGTCCTCGATGCCGAGTATCTGCTTCTCAACCTTGCGGAGGGCATTGAGCACCGACACAGCCCCGCGGTCGGCTTCCGTGGTAGGGTGGTCTGCCGCCACCTGATCTGTATCTAGCACCTTGATCACCTGCAGTCCAGATTCACGTCAGTTACAATCGCAGGCTGCAAGAACGCAGAGGATCAATGACCCACCGAGCCATCAGAAACCACCAGCCCGCAATCCCTCGACAACCACTTCACCAGCACCTCCACATCCCGCCTGCTCAGCGCATGCTTCCCCTTTGGCAGCTTCTTTGCCGTCGGACCGACAGGGATGCACGCCTCAGCATACTCGGAGAGGAAGGAGTCAATGTCGAATAGGGAGGAGGTGTATGATAGGAGGGGGTGGTCGAGCATGTACGCTGTGAAGGCTGCGGCAGATTGCTACGAGCAAACGCATGCTGGATGAGTTTCATAGTCACCACAGAAGCGGCGCAAAGGACACTCACCTCGAGCAGCTGCATATGCACATACTCCTTACCCTTACCATACTTGTTCCACAAAACATCTTCCTTGACCACCGGACTGGCGGAGCCGAACGGGTTAAGCTGGGAGAGAGCCCACCATAACGGCCGGCCGACAAAGCGCGATGTGAGGGACGCGGGGGCGTGCAGGGGGGTCGGGGAGGCGAAGAAATGCGGGAGGGGGTGGAGCGTGGGCGGGGTTGTCGTTGAGAGCGTTTCCTACGTGAGAGCTATCAGCTGTCGGGTGACATACGTCTGCTGCTGCGCCAAGCACCAACTCACCACCACCCCACCAACCCCCCTCGGCCTCGCCCCCTTCCCATCCTCCCACCTCCCCAGCAGCCCCTCATCAACCTTAACCACCAGCCTATCCCCCCCCTCTCCATTCACCCACCCACTCCGAAGAGTCTCCTCCAAGACACCGGCCCACCAGTGGGTGTTGGCGGCGTAGCCTGTGGGGTTGGTAGCCCGCTGGGTGGCGGTGGAGGCGTAGAGCGCTTGGAGGCGGGCTTGGGAGGGCGGGGCGGTGGGAGGGGGTTTGGTTTGGAGGAAGGGCGGGAGGGGGTGGTCTGGCATGGCGGCGAGGGTGGTGGTGGTGGTGTGTGTGGAGTTGTGGTTGTTAGAGATTGTTTCTGGTTTGACGGGCCATTTATTGACGCATTTTCCAGGCTGGAGCAAGTGTGTGGCGTGATTACGTCAGCCTCCACTTTGCCTAACGCGACTCCTTCCAGCCGGTCCGGTGAAGTGAGTGGGGGAACAACGAAGTTGACTCGAATTGTCAACAGCAAAACCAACACCAAAAAGCTACTTACTGAAGAGAGCAGCTCCTCTGCAAAGCAGCAGCGACATCCATAAAGGATGACCCGAAGCCTCCCCCTCGTCAGGCTCCCCAGCCAAGCCTCCGTACACCGCTTCGGCACGCCCCCCTCTGCACCCCGCTCTTCGGCGCTCCTCCGTTTCCCCGACAAGGGATGGACGATCAACCGCGAAGCTGATGCTGGCGCGGCCAAGAGGTCAGAGGGGTGGGCTATTGTGGGTGACGCAGACGGCCGGAGAGCTGCTGTGGAGGTGAGCTATGGAGTTGTTTGCTAACTGCAGCTGAGCTAACGCGTTATGACCGTCTCAGACCCTCCTCAGCAAACACCGTATCCAGCCCGCCCTCCCTCCCCCCGGACCCTTCCCATACATCTCCACCCTCACATCCTCCACCCTCCCCGAAAACACCACCCGCCCCATCCGGCACCTCGCCTTCGCCCGCCCGCCCACCACCGGCGAGTTCACAGACTTCACCGCGCGCTACGGCGCCCTTCTTGAAGAGGACCGTCTCTCCTTCCGCGAGACACTCCAGGCTTTGCACCCGCCTCCCTCGGCGGAAGAGATTGCCCGCGTGGCGCGGTTGATGCGGATTGATCATTTGCTAGATTTACCGAGCGTGAGCCTCTCGTCGGGCCAGACCAGGCGGGCGAGGATCGCCAGTGCGCTTTTGACCCGCCCGGAGCTGTTGATCTTGGAAGACCCGATGGCGGGGCTGGATATTCCAAGCAGGGCGGAAGTGTCTCGCTTGCTGGGCGAGCTGAACCAGAAGGGGATAAGGATCGTGTTGGTGCTTCGAGGAAAAGGGGGAGGGGAGATGCCAGAGTGGGTGACGGATGTGGCGGAGGTGCGGGGTGGGGAGGTGTGGATTGGGGGTAGGGAAGAGTATGAGGTGAAGCACCAAGAAGAGCAGAAGTTGGGGCAGGCGAAGGTGGAGGAGGTGAAGGAGGAAGTTATAGAGGAGGTCGAGGGGGAGCCGGTGGTCAAGCTTGATGGGGTGTCTGTGTCGTATGGGGAGGGGACACGGCCGGTGAGACAGCTGGATGTTGTATCCTCGAACAAAGAGCTCTTGACTGACTATTGCGGAGCAGGTTCTGAAAGACATCAAGTGGACTATCAAACCTGGAGAAAAGTGGCATCTCATTGGAGCAAACGGTTCGCCAACCGGTATTCTCTACATACCCCAAAGCATAGCTGACATTGCCTACAGGCTCAGGCAAAACGACCCTCCTCTCCATCATCCTCGGCCACCACCCCCGCTCCTACTCCCTCCCCGCCTCCGCCCTCACCCTCTTCTCCAAACCTCGGCGGTCCATCCCCACCCCCATCCTGCGCACGCTTATCGGCCACACCTCGCCCGAGATATACGCGAGCTTCCCCCGCGGAATGGGGTTGAGCGCGATGGATGCGGTGGGTAGTGGATTTGAAGGGATCTTTTCGCGTAGGAATTTGAGTGACGCTCAAAAGGAGAGGGTATTGGGCTTGCTTGACAAGTTTGCCGATCTGCTCAAACCTGCAGCCCGCCCTGGCACACCCACCGCTTCCCCCACCGACGCACTCTCAGCAGCGGACATCGCCAAACGCCAATTCTCCCACTTTACCCCACCGCAACAAGGTCTCCTCCTATTCCTACGCGCCATTGTCAGTCGCCCCAAGCTCTTAATCTTGGACGAGCCGAGCCAGGGGGTCGACGAGGTGATTTGGGAGAGGTGCAAGACGCTTTTGGAGGAGGAGTGGGCGGGGGAGGGGAAGGGGATGGCTGTTATTGTGGTTAGCCATTATGAGGATGAGGTGAGCGATTGTGCTGTAGGAAGTTCCGGTAAGATTGGAGCTGATGGTGTGGCCCTGCAGGTTCCTTGGAAGAAGGGGAGAGGGAAGGTCCTTAAGCTGGACCAGGGCGTGGCGGCAGTGGAGTAGCTGCCGCCCTGGTGCAGACGAACTCTGTTGTATATATCACACACAACCTAAAAGCACATTGTGCAGCATGATGATGGAAAAAAAAAGCCCAAAAAAAAAAACCTAGATTTCACCGCAGAAGATGGCTTTGCCTTCACGCTCATTTCCAGGTGGAAAGCACGCCTCGCCACAGCATATACCCAACCATATATCGGTTTTTCAAAAATTCAACTGCTCCAAGTCCCAGCGGTTCGTGCCGTAGACTGACAGTCATTTACGCGAGTCAAACATTTACGCTAGTCAAAAGGACGCAGACAGGTAGGAAATAAGGCGGTCGCCACCAAAGAGGACGTCGAGAGCGATCATAAAAAGCGGCACGCCCGACTGAATGGCAGCCCACAGGAAGATTCAGCAGTTCACACAGCGAAGGTACAGCCGGAGTGAGGGATTTAGGAAAGTGGAGACAAACTGTGCTCGGATTACGACGTGTATCAGCATTCATTCACTATAAACAATGCAGAATGTTCTATGTAGACAGTCATCTTGAGGCACACATTATCAAATTTTCTGCCCTTCACACATCTCACACAGAGTAGTGACACAGCAGCTAAACCTTCTTGCGGTGCTCCTGAATGCGATGTCAGTACCATAATTATTACGAGCATTTCACTAGCATCGACTCACCGGCTCGTGGGACACCTCGTGGTCCACATGCACGAAACACCTGTCCACCTCCTTCAGCCTCTCAATCTGGTCCTGCAAGTCCTGCGAGATATCGTGCGCCTCGTGCAGCGGCATGTCAGGCGGCAGCACGATGTCGACCTCGACAAAGAACTGCGGGCCAGAGTGGTACACGCGGACGGTGTCGACATGCTTGATCTTGGGAGAGAAGGTCATGGCTTTGTAGGTTACAAGGTTGATGAAGTCGGGAGGGGCGCTGATTCCGGCGAGGAAGGTGAATTGCTCTGTGGAGGGGGTGGTGCAAGGGTCAGCGGGGATCTTGGGTATCGAGGGGAGGGGGGAAAGATCGTACCATGGACAGTGATAGTCCAGACGGTGATGATGCAGATGGCGATTATCGTAGCACCCATCGGGTCGATCTTCTTCTGTGTTAGCTGGTGTCTAAGGAAAAAAAAAAAAAAAAAAAAAAAAGAGGAAAAGAAAGAGATCCAAAAAAAAAGTTGGAAAAGAAAAGGTACTGCACGACTGTGAGGATATCACTCACCCACCAAGCCAGCTTGGAACCACCAGCGGCCGTGAGAATACCGAAACCGTTCCTATGAATATATGCCTGGTTAGCCACAAACCGCGCGACTGAAACACGATGAAGCGCTCACGTCAAGAGATCGTTCCTGTGGTCCTCCCACAGAACTTGCACCTGCGAGGACTGCTTGCGGATCGCCATGCAGTAGAGGAACAAGGAGAACTTGACGCCTGTGCACCGCAAGGTCAGCTCACGAAGTTAAAAAAGGGCGCTGGTCGATGGGCACGTACCAAATGCAACAGCGACAGCGATGATAGACGTCAAGTGGAACTCCTTAAGGTCGTCGCCAGAGTGGGTGACAAACTCCTGGATGGCCTCGACAATGAGGATGACGTTGACGCCGCCCATGATGGAACCGTAGACTATCGGAGACGCGTCAGCTCAACTTGCCGAGGCAGATCTAGCAGATAATTGCCTGAGGACATACCGATGTTGCCACTGCGATCGAGTTGGTTGTTAGTAGGACCCATAGTTACCTCGGAGACAATAGTGTGACGGTGCTTACACTAAATCAAGACAGTCAGCTATGTTGATTTGCTAAGGAAGGTATTTGGCTGACTGGTTTCGAATCGCGAGCCTCTCACGGGCCACTTGTTCTCGTCTGCCTTGTTAGACGCACGGTGAGCCATCCAAAGAATCAGGTTGGCGAAGGGGTCGACTGGATGTCCCGATGGCTGTCAGGACCTGTGGCTCTCTATATGAACACAGGAAGCAGCTCACAGACTGCACGCTGTTGTCAGCACTTACATCTACTACGCGTAAAGCATGGCACACAGTGGACTCACCGGCATCAACACAGCTCGCAAACAGCGCCAGCGACAAACTGCTGATGGCCGCGTACAACTGCAAGATCGCCAGAATAATGTTGCAAACAAACGAGATGTTGACGGCGAGCTTGACTTTGAACGCATTGTCGAGCGTCTCCTGGTTGGCCTCCTCCGAGAGAGTGGCCATGGGCTTGAGGAGGTCCTCGATGCGCTCGTTCTGGGACTGGTAGAAGTTGGCAAGCTTGCCGCCCTTCTTGCGCCTGGGAGCACATTCGTCAGCACCTGCACAGCCTCGCGGTGGCGAGGGGGCAAAACAGGTGTGGTGAGCTAGATGTCACGACGTACTGGCGTATGCTTTCGAGCTCAGCATCGCTCTTGATGCTGTCGCGAAGAAGGTAGGGATCCCTCTCGCCCGCTTCGCGCCCCACGACAGAGGGCATCGACATGAGCTCCAGGTCGTCGTTGACCTTATTGCTGCCGCCAGCCCCGCTAGTCGAGGAGACCTGCGGCTCGAGCATTGTTATCGTAGCTGTGGTGGACATTGTTGCCCGTGCTGGTTATGTGGCTCAGGCTGTGCAGTAGTGGAGTGGTAGAGGGGATTTACATGAGTTGATGGGTCTACGTCGCTGCATATAAACGAAAGATGATCTCTTGGCGGGCGGGGTCTGAATTTTGGGCGCTTGTTCTTTGGCGAGCGCGCCGAAGAAGGCGATGACTCGATGACGATCAGCCGCCGCGCGCATCTATCTCCACGTCACTACTTCTGAGTTCCAGGCAGTCGCGTCCACGTCGGCCAGCAGAAGGGCATTCCCCCTCCACATCACCACCGTCTTCTGCACTCGACATCTTCTGTCCATAGCCTCGTCACCTTCCAGCACGCTCTCCAGCAAGATGGCAGATCCAGCGCAAGACCAGCCCGTCAACAAACAATCCCCATCCCCCTCCGACTCCGTATCACCACCTCCGCGCAAGACCGTCTCATTTCTTGATCTCAGCGACGAGGTCATTCAGGCCATCGCTCAGTTCTGCAATCGCGACAGATATCTGAAAATGCCCTCATTCTTTGACCACAGTCGAAATTATGCTTGTAGACTCAATCCATCATGCCACAAGGATTATACCTCTCTGAAAAATACTTGCAAACGACTGCGCCACACCCTTACTCGTCCCAAATTTCATGTGCGACTCAGGACCGAAAGGGATTTGATAAATTGGGCTGCGAGATTTCCGGACTCTATGCGACTGTCAGTGGTGTGAGTTGATACTTGACCATTTTGGTCCAACATAGCTTCTTGATACTGACATTCGCAAATCGATATCCACAGTCGCTTGGAAATGGCCCTTCCAGCCGGCAGTGGTTTACTGGGAAATGGATCACATATCCACTATCGGTGGGCACTTTTTGTCAGCATGCTTACCGGGATAGAAAACCTGGAGGAGCTCTATTTCCGTACATCATTCTTCTGCCAGCACTCTGGGGCAGCAGGTGATCAAGTTGAGAGGCTGAGCATGCCTCCTTCTCCCGTTTTACAAAAACTTGTGTCATTTGCCAATGAAATTCATTGCCAAGCATGTTCAGCACACTTCAACGATATCATAATTTCAAGATCTTCCAGTGTCAAGCATTTCAAGACTGTTCATGCACAGAGTGCAAATGATCAATCATGTGCCATTCCAAGGCCTCTGCATGTGATTCAAACAAGCGGGGCTACATTGGAAACATTGTATTTGTGCAAGCGAAAATGGGAAACAGGCCAGCTTCTATCACCTATTGCCACAGTCTGCCCTGAGCTCAAGACATTGATTATCTCATCCTGGAAGTCTGACACTGACCCCAGTGCAATCTTCCCTTACATACTATCTGCAGCCCTGTCGTTTGATCATCTACCTGATCCAGACTATGACAAGGCAGAGAAAGATGGAGGTGCTACTGCTTGTGAAAAGTTGGAGGAAGAACATATCAATAGTCTGATCCTGCAGATGCAAAAAAGTCATGAGGACCAATGGTGGGATCATACATGGTCTGTGGATCTTGTCCACACTGATTATTCATGTGTCTCATCGAGTGCTGCATGGGTGAGCCCCAACCTTGCCTCTCACATGTCTTGTCTGATGCTCATTCTTTATTTTTTTATTTCTGTTTTATTTATGTTGCAGCACACTTTCTTTGGTCCTGAACTGGCCCACTTCTCTCAGCTCAAGATGGCCGATCTTGGCATAGCAGTGGATCCAACACAATTTGCCTGCAGCTTGCATCCTTCCATGAAGCCCCCCAAGCAGGGTAGCACTTATCGGAGGCTGCGACCAATGGAGCCCTCAGCAGAGTATTATGTGGACGCACAAACCTACACTAGACTTCAGATGTCCTTGGCAGCATTCCTCACATGGACATTGGTGCAATCTTGCCCAACCTTGAAGAAGGTGCGCTGGACTTTCATAATGCCTAATCCTGAGATTGAGTACCTGCCACACCAGCAAGCTGCTCTTTCCCCCACCTATCTGGTTGCAACCTGCACAGTCCGCAAAGTCAAACCAGTGTACAATCACACAGATTTCCATGTTTGGTTTGATCCCCAAATGTATGATGAAAAATTCATGAGGAACACAGATGGGCAGGGCTCAGGGATGTGAACGGTGTGGAAACAAGGTATGTGAAGCACCATTGCTCTGTGGTGTGAAATGCTGACAATTGACTTTTTACCATCTTGTAGCCTTCAATAGCCTTTTGAACGTCTGGTTGATTTACTGCTTTCCAATTTGTATATGCATGTCAGTAAATTGATGAATATAGTGTAGAGCAAATCAGAGTGACATAGAAACCAAGAAACAATGTTTTGATGAGCAGGCAATAATCGTCTGAGAAATTTCAGATGTACCAGAAGTAAATTGTATCGGAGTCTAGAGAGGTCCACCAGTGTTCAGTGAGTGGTATGAAACATGGTGGGCAATGTGCCGGCTTTGTTGACCTGGTGAGTGGTAAGTGATGGCTGTCAGTACATGTCAACACCATTGCATTCATGAAGGGGCATCTCAGGAATTGCGATATGAAGTAAGCAGTTTGAGGCTGCGGACCTCCTGGCACAGACATGATTGTGGATCTCTTGAGATAGTTCAAGTAGTGTCCTTGAAGCTACACAGTACAGTCCAGTGTGGATGTCAGGCTCTTTTCTTTGAACCAAACTTACAGATCAAAAGTCCAATAGTGCAGCAGCACTGTCATGGGCAGTGGGTTTGCACCATGCCAGCACGCAGAAGTGATTGGTGCAGTGTAGAGGTGCAGTGTAGAGGAAGCGCAGAGTACAATGTGACATGCGAATCAAACAATATCAAACAGCTACCTGTGTGAAAATGAGTCAGTGGATTACCTGTGGGGCAACATTGCGAGCCACTTCTCACCTTTATGGTAGTTAAAATACAGGCTTTTTTGGTAGCGATGCTAAGCCCCTCTTCACTGGCCCCTCAGCTTGGAGCACATTGTTTCCTGCTATTTTCTTGCCAGCCCCATCCACTCCACCCTCTTGCTTTTCGGCAGGTGGTGTTGATCTGCCCCGCTGCGGTGGTGAGACAGCTTTTTTCAGAGGGCCACCATCTTCCCCCTTTGCCACCTCCTGTTCTCGCCCTCCCCTTGATCCCTCGAGCGAGGCCAGCTCAGCCTGCATCTCCATCTCCAGGTCCTCCGCCGCCTTTTGCGCCTCATTGTCACCCAGTAGCTCTTTTGGCACAGGTGATGCTCCCAGCGAAGTGCTGTCAGGCGCCGGGCTGCTTGTGCTTGCCGTAGGGGCCCAAGCTTCTTGATCGGCTGGTCTGCTTCGAGCCATGGATGCGAGTTTTGCCTCCATTGCCGCTATCTGGGCAGCAGCGCTGAAGGCATTGATGTCAGTGGCGACTTTCTCAAAGATTTGTGTCCACGAAAAACCCACCTCTGAGGCTTGCGCGAGCTCTTGAGCAGGGATAGAGTGGTTGTCTTCGCAGGCTCCGTTGGACGACGCCCTTTGAGAGGTAGCATTGCATTTTCAGGAGGTGCCTAACCGTTGTCAGCGATGCTCTTGAAATGCAAGATGGGCGCCAAGGCTCACCGAGCTTGCAAAGGTGACCACGAGCTTTCTGCCTCGCAACAATCGGTCGTGAAGCTTCACCATGGCTTTCAAAGCGTCCTGGTTCCAGTGTTATCAGCACATGCAGCATGGGGGTGTACAGAGAAAGCTCTGAGCAAAACACAACTTACACTCTTGTCAGAGAACTGGACGAAGGCGAATCCCCTCGGCTTTCCCTTCAGAACCCCAGTCTTGTGGAACATGAAGTCCAGTTTGGTGATCTTTCCGTACTTGGAGAAGATCTGTATGAGGGTGAACTCGTCGATGGTTGGTGATAGATTCCCGACATACAGCCTGTCAGCGCTGGAGGGCACCGGCGGTGTGGATGTCGATGAAGAGGCTACGGGCTGGGTGGATTGCATCTTGCGGGAGACTTTAGCCGGAGGTCGATATAGGAAGTTGTGTTGAGCGCAGGTGAAATGTTTGTGATATAGTCGTCAAAGTTGAGATGATGAAAGGAGAACAAGTTGGAAGTCAAGCACTGGGTGACTGCAATCGAAAGGAATCTTGACGAAGAAAGCGAAGCAGTAAGTACTTAGTTGGCCGGTTGGTGATGTTTATTCCTCGCACACAAGACGCCACCGCTCGCGCGCTCGGCATGATCATTAGAAAATGGTAAACCGTCAATTAGAAGTAGCCATTGGAAACAGCCAGGAACTTCACAGATTCATTACCAATGATGTGACTTCATTAAGCCGTGACGGCCGCCGCGTTGTTGCCTCAGTTCCGGCTTCCGGACGCCCATCTTCCGCAACGCCATCATCTTTGGTTTCTTCTTCCTCAGCACTCGGCATCCTACTGAACACACCCCACGAGCAGGCGATAAGGCTGTCATCATGGACTGGTATTCTATCCCTGTTTCTTATCAACCGTGGAGAGCTACGCTGATGCCACCTGACACAGCCTCGATGAACCGCTCCACCTCCAGATCCTCACCTCTCTCGCGTCGAGCTACGCCCGCGATGCCAAACCAGCGGAAGAAGAATCTGCCATTCATCCCTTATTGAAAGGGCTACCGCAGACCCCTTCTCTGGAGAACGGTGCTGGCACAGATGAAGACTATCAGGAGGATGAAGAATGGGTGAGTTGCTGGCAAGAACTTGTTCAGAAGATCGAACTTGTCTGACCGCATTGCCGACAGACCGAGTTCGAGATAAACCACGCTGTGTCCTATGCGCACTACGTCTCGTCCCTCCCTATCACCTCTCCTTACCTCGCTCAATCGCTTCCGCGGCTCAAGAATCTCCTTTCTGGACTTATTCAGCACAGTGCACCGGCCGTAGACCCGAGCGCTTCCCCATCTTCGTCGTCAAGCCGCACGTCGGTCGAAAGCGGCGTGACGGGATCCAACGGGCAAGCGCGGCTGTTCGAGGGCTTGATCAAGGCACTTCTATGGGCTGGCTGGGGGCAAGAGGGTGTCCGGGAGGAGGTCGGCGAGACGCTGGTCCAGCTTGCGCACTCGCTGGGCGACATGATCTCCAGTGACGCAGGGCCGAGTAAGTTTATATCGACAGCTGCATACGAGCCTGGCTGACATGACACGGCCAGCTTTCTCCCTCGTACTTCTCAACAGTCTCCATTCAGTGATTACCCACTGTCCTCTCCCCCCTTTCCCCACCGCCGTGGTGACTCGACTTATCTCCTCCCTTCTCGCCTTATCTTCCCCGCCCAACCTCATCAAGCTCGTACGCAAATCCGCCTCCGCCTCGTCTACGCCCCGATACCACCCCGTTAAGACCAGCCCCTTCGTCGCACCTCACCCCGCCGCCCCTGGGGGTGTCGTAATGCTTGTGGCAGAAATTGTCGCCATTCTTCTCGCCACCGTCGTCCTTACGTACCCAGACGCAACCAAGAACCAGAAAGCGTTTGCGCACCACCTCAGCGGGCACCACTTCCCATTCGCGCAGATACACGCGGACGATGAGGCTCCGCATATCGTGGCATCTCAGACTAGCAGTCTTGTCGCCGCCCCAGTCAACACCGATAATGTGGAATTGCTGTCAGCGACAATGGAAGGACTCGCCGTGCTGGATGACGCCGAGAAAATGGCTTTGAGGTGGTGGAGCGATTTGATGGGTGGTGCAGCTATGGAAACCGACAGGTCTCTGCTCAGGCGAGGCAGTCTGTTCTCTATCGGAGGCGCAGAGCAGCAAGAGGAGGAGGCCGAGATGACAGTTGCTGTTCTTGTGAGTTAAGTTTTGTTGGCATCTGGCAAACCTTGTACTTATCAAGATATCACAGCATCTCCTGAACATGATCGCAATCCATCGTCAAGAAGAGGACAAGGCCCAAGTGGCCCGTCTCAAGCTGCTTTTGTCAGAGACTTCACCTGTGACGGATGGGCGGGTTTTGGAGGCTACGTTTATCTGCATGTCTATCCTTGTCAGAAAGTGAGTCATCTTGGTGCCCATAAATTCCGGGTGTTGGCTAATCTTGTGGTTAACAGCAATCCGGCATTGGGGACCCCCACAACGCATCACATACGACGTCTGTTGATGAACCCTGTTCCTGCCTTTGAGAGTGAAATGGCTGGATTTGGTGCTGGAGTTCCGCCTGCAGTTGTCGCTGCTTCCAAGTGCTTGGCTGTCTGTATCGAGGTGAGCTGGAATTATTGTATTGGGAGATCAAGCTAATTTTTATGTTCTTACCAGATGTCGGCAAACGATGATCTCACATCTTCTACGCTCTACTCGCTTCTGAACACGCTCAGTCATGGCCAAGGGACAACTATCCCTGCTGGGGTTACTTCTGTGCGCTCAATGTCGTTGCATCACCACCACCATCGTGCTGAGACAGACAATGTCACTCTGAAGACTACATTGACAAATGGAAAAGCCTCGGAGGAGCATCGAAAGCTTGTTGCGGTGGCTGCAGTTGAGGTTGTGTCCAGGCTGGCGCTTGAGATTGGCACGGATGATGTGAGTGATCGATTGATTTTTTTTTTTTTCGTTTTCTTTTCGGGTATTTTTATGTTTCCGCTTTTTTTATACTCACCCACCTGCAACATAGATCATCCATCTCAGCATTTCCATGCTTCTTCAGCGTCTGCGTGGTGTGGACCTTGCCACAGAGTCAACAATTGTGAACAACCTTGTTCCTCTCGCCCTTGCTGGGTCAAACACAGATCTTATTGAGGTCTACCGCGCCTTCTCCCAGATATCGCGCTCCTCTCATCCCGAAGACCCTCGAAGATCGTCCAACGCAGTACTTGCTGCCCAGACTACCCTCGCAAAGGGTCTCGGCCGCCGCCTTGATTGTGCAGATGGCTATCTTACCGAGCTGTTGATCCTATTTGCCGACAAGGGTACTCAGACACAAATGATAGCCATGGCAGCACATGGGTTTGACTCCCGGGACAAGGACCAGCACATCCAGCTCCGACAGGAAAGCGAGTCGCGTGTTTCAGACATGAAAGCGTGGCTCTCCGCATTGCTCATCCCGATATCTACACTCTTGTCACACCCATCTTACCATCCTGACCGGGCAGCGACCCCTGAGCTCGTTGCGCACTTCAGGAACTTATGGTTCCTGTGTGTGGTATTTGGCCTCAGTGGGCATGCAGGCAAGAAGAGACTGTCAGAGCATGAGTGGAATGCTTTGGGGACAATTGCGGAGAAAACGCCTGCGTTGGTGCTGGAGAGCTCGAATGATTACGTTGCGAGCGATCTGGAGTACAACTCTATTTTGAGGAAGGACTTCGCTGCCTCTGTGAGCCTTTTGTTCCTCTTTTTTTTTCAGAGAAAATAAAAATACGTTTTGTTTTGTTTCAAAAAAATAAACCCTGCTGACAATTCCAACAGGTGCAACAGCGACAACGTGCTGCGCTTACCGAGTACCTGCCCCATCAGCGACATGCCTATGACATCCGTGCCATGACAACACCGCAGACTACTTTGCTTATGGCAATTTACGATCTCGAGGAGGCGCGAACGCTGAGACACAAGCCCTCAGTCATCTTGCACTACTTCTGCAACGAGTCAATCAACCAGAGCGTGCTTGTTGGATGTTTGGATGCTATAATGCAGAAGGTGGGCGTGTGGCTCATTATGGAGATATAACATCTACTAATTCAAAATAATCATGTTGCAGATTTCATCAACATTCCTCAAACAACTCAGCAGGCAGGTGGTCACCCACTCCTTACCCCCAACTGTCGCAAGCGAAATGTGCAAGATCCTTGTTGCTTGCACTCACAGGATGAGGAAAGTCCGTGAAACAGCACTCAGCTATGCGAGGCAAATCTTGGAAACATTTTCAGCATTGTTGTGCGACCGGCAGGTGGTGTTCACCCTGTTGGAGATTCTGACTCTCTTGAGGCGGAGCTGCGAGCTGCAATACACGGACGAGGTGGGCTTAGTTTATCTGTTGTATCCCCAAAATCGTAGCTCACGGTCCGACTTTCTTCAGTACTCACCTGTGTATGAGTTCACCTCCGACAAGATGGACCTCACTCTGCATCTCACGGATGACTACGCTGTCCGCAACGAAATTGCCTTGCAGCTACACTCTGTCTCGCGCACTTGGCTCACTCTTGCCATTTCTCGCGCACCTATTGAAGTGCAGTCAATCCTGCAGAGTTACCTCAACGAGTCGAGGGATGTACTTCTGATTGACAGTGTGGAGATGGGGGCAGGACTGGCCCTTCACTTCTCCAAAGCTATCTCGAGGTTGGATCGTCAAGAGAGTGAGTTAAATTAACGGATGTTGTTTTGACAATGGACACTGACTCCATCTCAATAGCCATCATGCCCAGCATTGGAGGATGGCCTTCGGACAGCTCAAACCTTGTGGCCAGCCAATTCGCCTCCAAGAACTACTTCACTGGAGAACTCAGTGGTGCTCGGATGATCTTAGCAAAAGGTGAGTGCGCTCCAACAGAGAAGTAATTCGAGTTTCGAGCTAATGGGCAAGTGCAGGGTTGAACGACTTGCAAGAGGGGTCACCGGCAGAATCCTCGGTGGCTGAGCTAGCCGCGTTTAAATCGCAAATGGCGCAGGCGGTGTCTAACATCCGCACCAAAAACAAACCGTTCAGCGTTCCGGAAATTCGTAGAATTTTGCTTCGTGCTGTGTCGGTCTTGACAGCTTCACCTCTGGTATGGAGGCCTGTTCATATGCTTGGGAGTACTGGAGCTAACTGGCATGAAACTGGCATAAAAAATATAGATGGACCGAGACATCCTCCATTATCTTGTGGAGCTTCCCATGGTGGCTTTCACACCTCTCGCCATCGCCGCTGGTGTTGATGCTTGGACATGGCTTCTGCGTCAAAGGCCGGAAGCCGAGGTGTCCATCATTGGGGCAATTGCAGCAGGGTGGATGCAGACCATCGGAGCTCGCAAGGGCTTCTTCAACTCGTCCATGGAGTGAGATGATTCGCGTTATCATCTTCGTTGAAGCTGACGTGATGGATTGCAGCTATGTCGACCCCTTCGAAATTCCAGTCGAGTACTCGCCCAGCGACAAGAAGATTATGGACCTTGAGCTGGCCAAGGCACGCCGACTGCTTCGCCCCCACACCCTACTTATCCAGGTCCTCTCGAGCCAATTCCAGGCAATCAAGTACCGCGAGAGGGGTGTGACGGTGTCACTCCTGAAGTTGATGATGCACTCGCTCAAGGCGCACAAGCACATGAGGTGAGCTATATATAACTGATTTCCCAGGAAAAAAAAAAAAAAAGAAAAGAAAAAAAAACATCATCACTGACATGTCATTGCTCAGCACGCACCCTCTGGCACGCGAAGTTCGCTTCTCATTCTTACTGTTTGGATTCCAGATCTTGGCCAGTAGCAGGATGGAGGCTCTCTTGGAGCTTCGGTTCAGAGACAGATTGTTCCAAGCTGCATTCTCTTGGTTCTCTGTCAGACCTCAGTGAGTGGCAGCGAAAAGGAGTCAGTCACCGGACGGTTACTGATCTTGAACACTCAGGTGGTCATTCGGGAGCGACAGGATCCAAGTTGGAGCCGAGATCAAGCTGCTGCAAGACTTTTTGGTTGCGATCGCGGACGATCATGTCCGAGGAGACCACTCGACATCGTCTCTCGCAGACCGTACTCCTGCTTTCCTTGTGCCGGGTACGTGTCACCTCTTGTTTCAGTTCTGGCCGATGAGCTGACACGCGATATAAGGCGCCACATCCATCCAGGACTACACAGCACAGCACAAGGACCGAGTGAAGCTGCTTCAATTGCTTGTGGAGAATGAGATCTCGCGGTTGGCAGTGTGGAGCAACCCAGTGAATGAGCCTGGCAGGCCCTCGGCACCTACTGTGGGCGGTCTCGAAAGGGCCACAACTGGCGTAAGTGTTATTGCTCTCGTACCATTATATCGATCGCTGACCTTGTCCTCGCAGGACGAGTGGACGCGTCTCATTCAGAAGGCTTGGAAGTTCTCTCCAGCGATGGCTGTGCACATGGGCGAGCGGTTCAAGAATGCCCCGGTCCAGGCGGAAATCAGTCGATTGGTCAAGTCGGACCCCAAGGCCGTCATTGACGTGGCGGAGGCATTGCATTTCCTCCTGGGCGACAAATTGGAGCAGAACGCCAAGCAGGCTTTGAAGGTGAGCTAAAAATGTCCTGAGTTTGTGGACGAGTAGCTTACTGGTATATTCAGTGGCTCCCTGTATGGGCTGCAGTACCGCCTGTTACGGCGATCGTTTACTTCCAGCCAAGATACGGGAATCACCCACTCATCTTGCAGTATGCCATGCGCGTGCTTGAGCAGCACCCTGTCGAGTTGACATTCTTCTTTGTACCGCAAGTGGTGCAGGCACTCCGGGCGGATGGTCTTGGTATGTTTTTGTCAATCACCTTGGGTGTGCGTTTGGTGGGGGCTGACCAGCTGTACAGGCTATGTCGAGCGCTTCATCTTCGAAACCTCCAAGATTTCGCAACTGTTCTGCCATCAGATCATTTGGAATATGAAAGCGAACACCTACATGGACGATAATGCTGTGAGCTTAGCTAAATCTTCTTGACATTGCCATTAAATTTGCTAACCAATGATCCTAGTCTCAACCGGACCCCATGAAGCCACTTCTTGACCGGATGATCGACATGATTGTCGAGGGTCTCTCGGGCAAGGCCAAGGCATTCTACGACCTCGAGTTCACCTTCTTTGACGCCGTCACGTCCATTTCTGGCAAGTTGAAGCCTTACATCAAGAAGTCAAAGCCGGAGAAAAAGGTAAGTGACAAAGAT
Source organism: Cryptococcus sp. DSM 104549 (assembly GCA_036427605.1). Classification (NCBI taxonomy): domain Eukaryota; kingdom Fungi; phylum Basidiomycota; class Tremellomycetes; order Tremellales; family Cryptococcaceae; genus Cryptococcus; species Cryptococcus jaspeensis. Next base: position 2,567,914 of record CP144048.1, read on the forward strand.
GGACGATTTAGCGCGGATCGTAGCTGACGGAAACCGTGTTTTAGGCCAAGATCGACGAGGAGATGGCGAAGATCAAGCTGTCTGTTGGGGTGTACTTGCCCAGTAACCCTGATGGTGTCGTGGTGGATCTTGACCGAAAGTCAGGCCGACCTTTGCAGAGTCACGCCAAGGTGAGTTGCATGCTTTATAGAACGGCAGGCGCCAGAAGCTCACACCATGTGTCCAGGCGCCCTTCATGGCGACGTTCAAGGTCCAGAAAGAACGTCTCGAGCTTCCCACCAACGCGTCCGTCGAGATCGCCGATGAGGCTGTTATGGTCAGAACCAAGTACGATGTCTGGCAGTCGGCCATCTTCAAGGTCGGAGACGACTGTCGCCAAGATGTTCTGGCACTGCAGATCATCGCAATGTTCAAGAACGTCTTCACCACAATAGGGTTGACTTTGTACCTCTTCCCTTACCGGGTGACGGCAACAGCCCCTGGAGTATGTCCAACGAATTCTACGATCCACGGGCGTGACTGACATGACATACATCTTCTGCAGTGTGGTGTCATCGATGTCGTTCCCAACGCGACTTCCCGTGACGAGATGGGTCGAGCCAAGATCAACGATCTGTTCTCGTACTTTGTCGACAAGTACGGCGGCGTCGACACTGTCACCTTCCAGAAGGCTCGACTCAACTTCATACAGTCCATGGCGGCGTACTCGGTGGCGTGCTACATCCTGCAGATTAAGGATAGACACAACGGAAACATCATGATTGACGGTGAGGGGCACATCGTGCACATCGGTGAGTCTTATAGTTCAGGCAGGTCATTTAGCCAAACAAGAGGTAGGGCTGACAATCATGGGGTAGACTTTGGCTTCCTCTTTGACATCGGGCCTGGAGTGAGCACTCACCAATACATCTGGGACTTTTGAGCATGAAGCTGACGGGTATCGCAGGGGGTGAAATTCGAGCCCTCGAGTTTCAAGCTCAACCACGAGATGGTCGCGCTCATGGGCGGCCGCGACTCCCAGGGCTACAGGATGTTCACCGAGCTCACCGTCAAGGCGTTCCTCGCCATCCGACCACACGCCGATCAGCTCATCGACTGCGTGCACCTCATGCTTGGTACGGCACTGCCGTCGTTCAAGGGCGAGGGCACCATCATGCGCTTGAGGAATCGGTTCCAGTTGCAGCTGGGAGAGAGGCAGGCTGCGGAGTTCATGATGGGGGTGATAAGGAATGCGCACGAGAACGTGAGGAGTAACGTGTATGACGGGTTCCAGAAGATGCAGAAGTGAGTGATTGGAGGAGCAAGGGTGAGAGGACATGGCTGACAACGTCTTTACAGCGGCATCCCGTACTAGGCGATGGAGGATGGGAAGGATGTGGTAAGGGTTCGTGGTCAAGGATTGGAATTTGGCGAAGTGGATGGGCATCTGGCACAAATGCATTGGCTTTCTGATTGCCTATTTAAGAAGCGCAGTGCTGTATAGGGCTTGCTGCCTATTGCTTACTGCTGAATTATCGTGTTGCAGCTCAACATGCATGCAAAAGAGCATCATGGCGACCGTTGGTTGCAAAGTGGAGAGGGAGACTGGAGTGACGCGTGAAAAAGTGCCACACTCGGTTGCCCGTTGAATCCCGACGCCTTCGAAAAAAGTCCGCTCAACGAGCAACCATCCATCTCGCTCTTTCGTCCACATCGCATCGTCTGCTCAAAACACATCTTCTCTTCCCAGCCCACCATGGCCTCCTTCCTCCGCCCCGCTGCCATTTCCTCCCGCGCCGCTTTCAGCACCCCCGCCTCCGCGTGGGGCGCAGCGGCCGGCGTCATCCCCAACTTTGCTTCCTCCTCGCGCCTCCGGCTAGACTCCCCCAGCTCTGTGCGTCGAAGCTACGCTACGGCCCCGGGGACCGTCTTCACCACCACCCAGACTCAGGAGGCGGAGCCTGCTCCTACGGGTGCGAGCGAGGCCGGATCTTCCGAACCCTCTTCCATCCCCGACCCCAACCCTCTCCCTGGCTCTGCCCCGGGCTCCGCCGGCCCGTCTGCGACGCACACCCCCATGTTCTCTCTCGGCGGCGCCGACCCCAACGTCTCCCCCGACTCCCCCTACTTCTCCACCCGCTGGGCGCCCGAGGACAAGCACCCCAATAACCAGGACCCGCGCGTCCCCACCCACACCCTGCACGTCTACTCCACGCGCAACAACGTCCACTTGAACTTCACCGACCGCCTTGGCCCCTTGTTTGCAAACATCACGGGCGGGACGGGCAAGATGTTCAAGAGCGGGCAGAGGCAGTCGTATGAGGCGGCGACGCAGGCGTCGACCAAGATTTTCAACAAGATTGTGGACTGGGCGAGGACGAGGGGGAGGGGTTCAGCGGAGAGGCCGAAGATTAGGGTGGCGTATAGGGGGCAATTTGGGACGGGGAGGGATGCGGTGACGGCGGCGCTGGCGGGGGCGGAGGGGCAGGAGTTGAGGACGCTGATTGTGAGGGTTGAGGATCGGTCAAAGGTCAAGATCGGTGGGACAAGGGCGAAGAAGCCGAGGAGGTTGTAAGAAGTGAGTGACTGCGAACCTGCTGTATCTCGAGTGTGTGCTGATGTATACTGCCAGGTTTATGAGCATACAATGCATGGCAATACGAATCAGCGGGCTGCCCGAAATCTACTAACCCCCATCTCTACCTCTCTTCTCGTTGTGTTCCCCCACCCCCACCCCAATCTTCGTCTGCCACTCGGCTCTTTCGAAGCCCCTCTGCATCGCTCTCTACGATCCGAGGGGTCAAAAAGTAAGCCAACAAAATACGTAATACATCAGATATTCTAGCCTCGTTTTATCCTCTTTGTCCACCTATCCACGGGCGGGGAGTTATGCTTTGAGGAGACACTTCTTTGTATCTATGAACAGATCATGCATGATACTATGGATAAAGACCTGATGCGAGGGGAGAGGATATTTTGGGATATGTTTGGTGTGTGGGGAAAAGAAGGGTGTCATGGAGAATCGTAGATTGCTGATGAAATGAGGTATGCTCTGGGCTTGGTGGCTGTAAGGCTATATACAAAGGCTATGGGGAAAGAGCCGAAGCTCGTGGTGCGGGAGAACTGTGTCAACTCAAACCTATAGCTATACAAACGAGAGCGATAGATCCTACCAACCTTTCCGTGCAAACATGAATGAAAATCAAACCACACCGTCACCTCTTTCCGCCCCTCCGCCTCCTGCCGTGAGACGGCTTGTCCGCCACGAGCTCCGGAGTCGGGGGGATAGCCAGCGCATCATCGCCAGGCTCAGAGATAGCCTTGGCAGACTTCTTGAGCAGCTCACCAGCGCCGGGGGTGCCCTTGGCGGCGGAAGTGCTGGTGAAGCGGCGAGAGCTCGGGGCAGACTTGGGGGAACCGGGCGTCTTGTTGGTGTTGGAGACAGATGCCTTGTTGGGTGTGACGGGGGTGTGGGTGGGGGCCTTGGTGTTGACGTTGGCGCTGATCTCGCTGAGGGGCTGAGCGGCGTTGCGAGGGGTGCTGGGAGCGGCAGTTGTGGCCTGTCGTGTGTACTGCGATGAACGTGAGTATGGCTGCAAAACGATGGTCGCATGGAGCGGTATTCACCTTGGGCACGGACTTGGTCGCCGGACTGTCCATCGCCGGGCTCTTGATGGCCACCCGGTGTGAATTCTACACGGAGTGTTAGCTGTGCCGAGCACCAGCGGACGAGACGGCTCACCCGAGGCGACGCAAATCTCTCAAAGAGACTGTCGATAGTCATCACCTTGCGCCCTGCTCCCTCCGCACCAGCTGCTCCCTGCTCTCGCTGCTGCCCCTCTGCTCCACCACGAGCCTTGACCGGGGTAGACGAGTACACAGCAGCCCCTCCAGCCCCGCCGTGCGCCTTCCTCGCCTCAGCCCTCGTCCTCCAATTATCACTGACATCCGCCTTGCTCGACGACGCTGCAGTCTGAGGCTTGGCAGCCTGCCCAGCAGCAGCCGGGAAGATGGGCAGGTGCTCGCGAGCAGCAGGACGCTCGGGGGAGAGGTTGAGCTCGTACGTCATAGACGCGGGGTCGTAGTACACTGGCACAAACGCCGGGATGCGGATCGGCGGCGCGTATGAGGATGTGTAGTCCTCGGTCGGGCGCCGCTGGGGGTGTTGGTTTTGGTCCGCGGCAGACACAGAGGCCGCGCGGAGACGGCGGTTGGGGAGCATGAAGGGGATAGAGGACTGGCGTCGAGATGACTCGACGGGCGAGCCGGGGATGGGGGAGAGGGCTGTGAACTCGCGGATGTTGTGGTAGGACTTGGAGGGGCCGATGACCGACATGCCGAGCCTAGGCTCCAGAGTGGCCGAGTCGGAGACGTGGCGCTTGTCGTCTGGCGAGAGGGGAGTAGGGGTATCCTTGAAGATGCCGGCGTAGTCGTTGTTGGAGCCGTAGGTGTTTGTCAGGTGGACGGCCGCTGCCGGTGCTTGAACAGTGTAGGGACGAGCGGGAATGGTCTGCAAACATGTCAGCGTGTGCACTCACACCATCAATCTCACCTCAGCACCAGCATCCTTCATCCCGACTGCTCCCTTCCTGATCCCAATGTTCTGATAAGGATCCCTCATAACCAGCGGCCTGGGATGGTACGCCCCTCCCGACGACAGGTAGCTCGACCCTTCCGTCAAGAGGCTCACATCCGTGCTCCTCTTCGTCCCGCCGCTGGACGCGTAGACGCTGGAGCCAGAGGTGGACCGCGACTGGGTGCCGGAGGATTGGGTGCCAGTGGAGACGGACCGGCTAGTATTGGTGCTCGTGTTCTTGGCCGCCCCGCCTGGGACGGGGCGAAGGCCAAAAACATGAGAGAGATAAGCGGTTTCGTCGGCAACGGTAGCATCCACTCCACTGTAATGCCATGGTTAGCATGTGTCCGTGACAGCAGAAACCTAGACACAGGCTCACCTCGGGTTCCTCGCGTACGGTAAGGACAACGGTCCATAAAGCGTTGGGATAGGCCTTGGCGTCGGGTCACCCATCAGCGTCGGGGGCCTCTCCGCAGCCCACCTCAATTGCTCCCTCCTCCAGGAAGACAACTTCCTCTCCGGAGCTTGCTGGAACGCAGGACGCGGAGGGGTTGGTCTCGCCGCCTGCTCACGCTCGGCCGTCTCCTGCACGCCCGCCGAGTCTGCCTCGGGGACACGCTGAGGCTCGTCCGGTCGGATGGTGATAGCAGGCACATTGGACTCCCACGGCAACTTCAAAGCCCTCGCGCCCCTCGCGGGAGCCTTGGACGGGGTGGATGATTGATCGATGTCCCGACGACGAAACATGAAGGGAAGGCTTTGCGGGCCAAAGCTGATGTCAGCAGGGGTGGAGAACATGCTAGCCGCACCCGCAGAGGCAGGGGTCGTGCCGAGCTCCGCCGTGCCGGCCGGGATGGCAGCCGCGCTGATCTGGGGAGGAGCCTCGCGCGGCTCGCTGGACTCACGCCCGAGAGGCTCGAGCACCATGGACTCGCTGTCGCCGCTGGTGTTGTGCTCGTCGGACGAGCCGTCGACCTCGGAGCGCGCAGTCACGAAGCTGATGTTGCCATCGCTCGTGTCTGGCTGGGTGGGGAGGAGCATGTTGGAAGACGGGACGCGCGGCTTGGGGAGGGTGGTGGCCGGCGCGTCCGAGGCAACGGACGGCGCAGTGCGAGAGGGGAAGGGCGTGCTCATGCGAGGGCCCGAGGAGGGCTCGGCGGGAAGGGAAGGAGGGGTGAATGCGATAAGGTCACCCTCCGGCGCGTGCGCACTGTCCTCCTTGGGCTTGCCGCTCGTAGAGGTTGGCATCTTCCACTTGGAGATGTCGGGGGTGGGGTCGGTGTCAGCTGTGGACAGAGGTGGGCCCTTGGAGGTGGGGTCACCCGACGTGTCCCCCATGGTGTGAGGGGGAGTGAGAGGGGTGGGTGTGGAGGCGTGAGCACTGGTGTGTGAGGGTGTGTATGGAAGGAAGAAGGCCGGGGAAGGAAGATGCTACGCGTGAGTGCTGTGAGGAGGAGGGAGGAGAGTGGGGTGCCAGCGATCACTAGGGGACGTGAAGTGGTCTGCGGGATAGGAGAGGGGGTGAGAAGACAGGGAAGGGTATGAGAGAGGAAGAAGAAAGAGAGGGAAGAGAGAGAGATGAGATGGGAGGACGGTATATATAGCTGCGGGAAGGAAGGGAAGATGCGACGTGACGTGGACGGCGAGTGGGGAAGGCAGGCGCGCTGATCTGATGGCTGATGGCTGATGCTGATGCTGATGGCTGAGACGCGCACCGTGCACCGTGCACTTGAGTGTGGCACTTTTGACCCCGCTCCATGGAGCCTATCAAGATGTATAGACAGCAATTATGAGTGCCCTTCTGGCCGCCATGCATGCTTACCTCGGAGCGCTACTTGCAGACCACGACGAATGCAAAGACACGAAGAAGGAGCTCCCGCTGGTGCGTCGAGTCCAACCAGGGCCCCCGAGCCCCGACGAGGGCACCCGACGAGGAGAACGGGCCACGTGGTTTTGCTTCCGTCACAGGCTTTCGACCTCGCTGCTCCTCTCGCTCTTCTTCGGCATCGACGTACTTTTCAAGCAAGCATCTCATCCTCTCCTCCAACACCACAACTTACGATCATGTTTGGCGCTTTCAGAGCAACCCAGTCCCTTGGGAGTGGTCTCCTTTGGTGTGTTCATCTCGCGTTCACCATCCATCAATCGTCACAGCACACGACACTGACTCCGCTCCCTTGCATCTCCATAGGAAATCCCCATGGCGACTCTCCCCCACCCGCAAAGCCAACCAGCGCAAGCGTCTGAAGCGTGTAGATGATGTGATCACCGCGCTCTCCGACACGGGCTTGACTACGAGGAGTCTGACCAAGGCTCTGGCGCTGCCGACGGAGGATGAGATGCGTCCCAAGGGTGAGTGAGATGCCATGAGAGGGGTTGTGGGATGATGGTGGATGGTGGTGGTTGGGCGGAAAGGGCGCAGGGTGGCGGGAGATCATCCAGTAGAGAGGCTGGATATCTGAACGGGAAGGCAGCACACTGACAATCCCCCACAGACAAGTACACGACCTTCTCCAAGCACGACCGGGGATTCCGCAAGTCGATGCACAAGGTGCCCAAGTGGACACGGGTACGCCTCTTGCACAGCTCTCTTCAATTCATGCCAGACTAAGCTGACGACGCGGGGCAGTTGACATTACGGGAGAACCCCAAGGGTTTCTAGGTGTACTCGTTCGCATATCTCACATGTACCATCATCTCGCATTACAGACGTTATCCCCGATCGCAGCACCAAGCAAGCAGTTCCCACAGATCAAGAAAAATAGAAAATGAAGATTCCCCCCGCCAACCTCGACTTAGCAGCACATGGGCTCATCCCATCCCCGGCCACTGGAAGACCCCCCCGCCATACCAGCTCATCCCATTATTGAACGGCGCGCCGTTCATTCCTACACCAACAGGCGAGAACGCCCTCTGCGGCCCGGCCACACCATTCCATCCGCACATCCCGCCGAAGCTGTTCATCCCCATTGCGGGCTGCGGGTACGCCCCGGGCGGCATCGGCTGCCCCGGAGAGTCAAAGTAGCCCGGCATCCCGCCGTACCCGTTGGCGGCCATGCCATTGTTGGCCATACCGTTCCCCGCCATACCCTGATGCTGGTGCGGCATCTGCTGGAACGTGTTCCCCACGGGATAGTTCACCTCCGTAGCGTTAGGCGTGAACGGGTCGTACGTGCCATGCGCAGGCGCAGGCAGGGACGAGTGGTGCTGTCGTCGGCGCTGGCGGCCCTCGGTGTATGGCGGGGCGTCGGACGGGCGCGGCTGCGACTGCGACGGTCGACCTGCACGCATCGAGTGCGAACGGTCGAATGGCGGGGGCGCGCCAGAGTGGGCCTGGGTGAATTGGTCGCCGTGGGCGCGGGGCCTCTGCAAATTGCCGTATGATCAGCGGGTTGGCTCAGTTCAGAGATGTCGGACAGCTGACGTACGAGGTCGAACGACTGGATGACCCAGGTCGTGAGGCATTGCATCAAAGAAGGCTCTTTGGACCTCCGGTCGATCACGGGGCTGACGGAAGCGACAGTGTAGTCTGCGTTCTGTACATGTCTTCTGCTTGAGCCCAGTGTCACGTCCTCCACGACAGCCAGCAGGCAGGCACTCACGAATTTGCCAAACACCCAGTACTTGAGGTTGGTGACCGCGAAGAAGAAGACGCCGTTTTGAACACAGTTATCATACACCTACCGTCATCTTCACCATCAGCACCCCCATCTCGTCGTCCCCACACCAGTACTCACCTGCGCCTGCAGCAAATTCGCCTGCCCCACATCCCCCACACAAGCATCCTTATGAAACGCCCACCAACCCTCCCCACCCGTACTCCTCGCCCGACTCCTCGCAAACTCCTTGATCACCCCCGAATCCAGCACGCTCGGCGGCCGGATCTCAATGATCATCGACCGGTCCGCGCTAAAGTTCTTGTTGACGAGCACCATCGTGCCGATACCTTCCCAGAGGTATTGCGGGCCGCTGCCGCCGGTGGTGTGCTGGTTGCGTGAGGGGGATGTGGGTGGTGGGAGGTGAGGAGGGCGGGGTGGGGGGGTGATGTGGAATGTGAAGGAGGAGGAGGAGCCGCGGAGCATGTGGAGGGCTGATACGGCGGTTTGGAGGATCTGTGGAGGGGTGTAAGTGGGGTCAGTTCGGCCAAGCCAAGGCTAGACGCTTCACTTACAGTGCCATTCAGCCAGCTCAGGATACCATTGTCCTCGCTTTCACGCGCCGACTGGTCGAAGAACTCGAGGGTGTCGTACCCCGGTGCGTCGAGTGCAAAGATCCTGGGCACTACATCGTCAGCTAAATCTCGGTTTGCTACTGTGTAGCTGCGACACGCACTGTGCCCCCCACCGGTTACCCATGTCTATGGGTAAAGACGGCATATTTTCCGCTTGGACTGCTTGCCCATTAGCAAAATGAGTCCTGCTCCAGTCCCGCACCAAAGCAGCAACTCACACTCGAGCACATGCCTCTGCCATCCCCTCTTCGACTCCCACTCCACCAACGTCCTCCTAAAGATCCCCCCCTCCGCCAAATCCGCCCGGCGATGCCACTCCCAGCTCATCCCCTCCAACCCCTTGCCCCTGCCCCCTCCACTCATACCCATACCCATGCCCATACCCCAGATCCCTCCGGTGCTTGGCGTCTTGCCAACCCCGCCAGGCCACATGTCCCACACAGGGACGTCCGCGAAGCGGAGATAGTCGAGCAGGTCGTCGGCGGGGGTGATCCTGGGGCGGGTGTGTGCGGCTGGGCCAGGTGGAGGAGCGGGCGGGTTACCAGTGTGAGAGTGAGAGTCGGTGACGGATAGGTTGGAGAACAGCGAGCGGAGGCCGAGCCCGCCTCCTCCGCCGCCGCCGCCGCCGGTGGTGCCAGCCGGGGCCGGCCCTGGCTGGGACATGCTCCTCGAGTGCGAGCGGACCCGCGTGGTCGGCGGTTGTGGCTGCTGCTGCTGAGTGTGCGACTGCGGGAACGGTTGCTGACGCGAGTCAAAGCCCATGCCAACTGCACTGCCAGACGGAGTCGGCTGGTGCGATTGCCCGCGAGTTCGAGCGGGGCGCGACGCGCCCCCAAGCAACTGGCTGAAGGTGCCAATGACGGGGTCGATGTACGACATCGGTCTGCTAGGAAGCGGCTTCTCCTGGCCCATCCCGCCGTCCAGGCCCGACAACCCCGCACCCGCTCCATCGCGCATCTCTGCGCGGCTGTTCACGCTCGACGAGCTGCGCAAGGCAGGCTTGAGCATCGCCGCCTGAAACGTCCTGTGCCGAGGCTTCTTCCTCCCCAGCCCAATCACCTCAATCGCCTCCCCCGCCGGACCAATCCCGTTCGTCGACCCGAAACTCGGGTCCAACCCCACCTCTCCGACATCCGAAAACCCATCGGATTCGTAACCCCCATCACTGATACGCCCGCTCCCCCGCGAGCGAGTCGAGTCAAACGACACGCGCGAGCGGATGGAGCGATCACTCTCAATCCTGCGGACGCTGTTCCGCCGCCCAGCGCGTGAAGTGTGCGGGGTAGGCCGCCTTCGCGGGGGGTTGGGGTTGGCAGCGCGTTGCGCGTCGAATGCGCGTTTGGCAGCTTCGGGGGAAGGGTAGAGGATCTCAGTGGAGGAGAGTTTGCGCATGCGCTCGGGCTCGACCAGGGGGGTGGGGCGCGCGCGGGGTGTGTGGGGGTCCCGGGTGTCTGGGCGGCGGGGCTCGCGCGGCTGCTGGTGTGTGGGAGTGGGTGTGGGGGCAGCGGTAGGAGCGGGACGGGGGTGGTGTGTTGTGGGAGGGTGGGTAATGGGGGTGGAAGATGGTTGGGGGTAGGGTTGGGGATGAGAGTGTGTGCGAGGTGGGTTGTGTGGTGCTGGCGCAGGAGCCGCAGGTATCATACGCGGCGGCGGCAGGTCCAACGACTCACGCCTCCTCCTCTCCGGTGCCGTATCTGCCCGATCCGGCACCATCAAATGATCCGTCGACAGTGTCCTCCCATGCCCCGGCCTATTCGACATCACACTCGTAGAGCGCGTGTGCTTACTGCCGTGGTGCGGCTCCCTCATACCAGCTTGCGCCTGGTGCAGCGGGTGCGCCGTCATGGTGCTCATGCTGGTGGGGGTGGTGATACGCGTGGTGCGGGTGGTGCTGCGGCTGAGGTGTACCTCTGCCGCGGGGTGGGGCGGACGATGTGCCGATAGCGGAGGCGCGGGTTTCCTCGCGGTGGTGGTGGTGGTGGTCAAACGAATGTCGCGGCGGGTATGGTGCAGACCCCTCACTCAGCTCGTGGTGGTGCCGATGCTGCTCCTCGTGCTGCAAAGCCAACGCCGCACTCGTACTCGCCGAACGATAATGTCTCGGCCTCACGTCCCCTCCTTTTTCCTGCGCGTACTCGTCTTCCCCGCGCAACCGGTAATTCCCAAGCGCCGGTGAACTCTCGTGGACTTTCGGGGCCTGCCCCGAAAGACGCCTAGACGTGTGTGTGTGGGGCTCGGGCGTGAGCACCCGCCGTGGGTCGGGGTGGTGCTGGTGGTGGCCTGTAGCGTGCTCGTCGAGCGAGTACCGGCGGGCTGGTCTCTCGCGCTGGCGCTGGGAGTCGTAGTACGACTCGTAGTACGACGGCTGGCGGGCTTGGGTCTGAGCCTGGTAAGAATGCCTCTGCTCGGGGTAGTGCGCGCGCGAGTGAGGGCGATCCACGAGGTAAATGTTTTGTTGAGGAGGGTACTGGGGGTACTGGGCTGGGGACGGGCCGTAGGTGGATGAAGGGAATATGGGAGGGGTGGGTGCGAAGGAGCCGGATGGGTAGGGGATGAGAGGTGGAGGGATGGGCGCGGGGGGTACGATGATGGTTCGCTGGATGGGCTGGAGGGGGTAGAGAGGGACTATCGGAGGTGGGACACCTGTTGTTTGTCAGCGGGGGCGGCCCACAATGCGATGGTCACGACTGGTATCTGAGGAGGACGCGGAGTGCAGAGCAGCTCACACAGGCTTTCGAGAGAGGACTTGCGACCAGCTATCGTACTCGCCACCCTAGAGATGGTGGAGATAGGGAAAGAAGGGGTAGGGTATTATACGAAAAAGCACCAGAAACAAGGAGACAGCCCCTCTAAGACTTTCTGTGGCTTTTTCCCAGATGTCGATGCACACGGCCGTAGCGATGCAGAAGATCGCTCCCAACACGCAGAACCCACGCCCTCTTATACCTGGGCGTGCTCTGCCCACCCAGATCCCTCCTTCCGCCGGGCTTCCCAGCACGTTCAGGCGCAGACGATCCGGTGACACTCACCACGAGGACCACCCCACCTGTACACTGGCCGCCTGTCGCAGCAAAAGTCACAGCAGGGTCCACAGCACTCGTTGTCGCAACAGCAGTCGGCAGAGCAATGCTGTTGGCAAGGGGGGCAAGGGTTTGTTAGCGAATGATCTCAGTGATGTGAACGACGCAGGGGGGACAGGGAGTGATGGGTGTGGGGCGGCGTGTGTAGGCCACGTACGATCCAAGTCGATGTGGGGGTAAAGAGAGCAGATGTCTTGAATAGGGAGAGGATGGACGTCGACTCACAGTGGAATAGCAGACTCCCATGAGGGGGAGGGGTCTCTGACAGGCGATGTGCCCTTCTCGCGAATGTGGGGTGAGGGGGAGGTGCCCGAGAGCGAGGTGGTGGAGTCGCTTGTGGGGAGGGCGGCGCTGGTCTCTTGTGACCGGAGTGTTTATAGGAATTTTCTGTGCGTGTCACTCAACTCGGTAACAGATCCGAGCCGGTCGGTATCCGTGCGAAGAGGGGGCGGAACAAGAGAAGGCGCAGGGCGACAGGTGGTGACGAGCGGGCGCGGGGGTCTGATGAACAATGGCGTGGAGGATGCAAGAGGGGGCGAGAGAGGATGAGATACATGGGGGTATGGGCGAGATGGGGCGACATGTTTCGTGGACAAAAGGCGTGGTAGCGAGTGCGGGGGGTGGGATGTGTGGGTCTGATGGCCGAGGAGGTTTCTGATCGACAACAGGGAGCTGTTGTCCCTCGCGTGTCCGAGACGTTTCGGGGGCGAGAAGGACTGTGGGGTTGTTCCGAGAGCAGCAAGTGGTGGTGGGTATGTATGAGTACCATTGTCCTGCTCGCCTGTACAGCAAGCCATATGCACCAGTGCGATGAGAGCATGCAAAGATCGGCGACAAGACGACAACAACGACGACGATGGCAACAACGGCGCGGCGACTCTCTTCGGCTATGGCTCGGACGGAGCTTCGTTCCTGACGGCCACCCGGCGTCCAGGTGTGTGGCGGGGTGGTTGTATTGTTGTTGGGAGCAGGCTGTAAGCGTGGAATGCGTTCAGCCTGTACAGGTATGGATGCATACACTATGGCATCAAGCTTTCGGTCCTACGATCGGCGAGCATCTCGTCTTCCGCCGGGTCTCCTCCCCAATCCATCATCATCATGGACCACGATCGACATCACCAAGATCTACCCCACTTGCTGCATCTTTGAGAATGGTATCACTGCCCTTTCTTACAGTTTAGCCGAACTTATGAAGATACCAAGTGCACTTGTAGTGTGAACCGCGAGCACTGGCATGTATCCGATTCTCTCCAACGATCATAACCCGACTAGACTGCCTTGCGCGCGGCGGAAAGAAATCTTGCATAGCATCCTCCTCTCGTTGACTTGTATCCGACAGCAGCATAGGCAGCAAGACACATACATATAGTCCTGCATTCCGACATTCTTTTTCTGACATTCACTCTCAGTTGCATACAGTGGATACCATCGCATCTTCATACCAAGCATCTGACACCCCTATTGTCATACCAGCTTTTTTGCCACCCAGCGTTCCGCCCTGATGTTCCACGACCACCAGCACATTGCCAACCTCACCATGGAGGGCTACCCGTCCTTCAGGCAATTTCAAGCCTCCAGCGTCACTCGATATCAGATAGACTCAATCCCTTGGGACCAGACAGACCCGACAACCCCTCGATACGAGATCCTCCCAATTCCCGCAGAGCCCGTCCGGCCCAACTCTTGGGCCCCAGAGCAAGCTGCTCAATACCAGCGTGCCCTCGGTGGTTACTACAACACCATTCACCTCCCCAGCCTCTACACCCGCCGTGAACACTCTGTAGCGGAAGGCAAGATCAACCAGTCCGTCAATGCCGACCTGTTGAACTTTTACACCTCTGAGGATTACTCTCCTGAGGAGAAGTGCCTTATCGCCAGCGCCGGGAAACCTAGTGTTATCCTCTCCCAACTGATAAAGTTTCCTTTGGAGGAACAGAGGAAGAACTGGATCGCAGGGCAGATAGAGAGCCTCCGGAGGCAGATGCCTAATCGAGCGGAAGTATTTGAGGCGAAGGAGAGGATGATGGGCTTGGTGACTGAGCCCGCCGAGGCAGAGCCCGCTCCCGCGCCTGAGGCACAGTCCATCGCCACCCACTGCATCGGTAATGCTCGCGACGATCGGGAGGATGATACCGACTCTGAGAGCGAGGGCGACGAGGAGGACGCGGAAGGAGAGGAGGATTGGGATGAGACAAAGAGCGATGATCATGTTCCGCCCTCTGGAGCTCCCGTCTGTTGCTCGAGCTTGACCGAGATATCTGACGACGATCAGGCCGGAGATGGTGACCAGCAGAGCGACGCTGATGAGAGCGAGGACGAGAACGTCTCTGATATCGTTGAAGGTGAAGAGAGTGAGGACGAATATCAGGAGGATGATGACGATGAGGAGTACCAGCCAGCTTCGGAGAGGAGGAAGACTTCCGCTGCTCGCTCCTACCTTGTTACTCCTCAAGTCGCCAACCTCTCCCAATCCGCCAAGATGAGTACCGAGTCTTCCTCATCTCCTGCCGCCTCTGAGACCAGAAAATCTTCAGCCAAGAGAAAGAGGGATCCCCCAGCCCAGGATGATACCTCGGGCAATGGAGAGCAACCGAGGAAGAAGAGGGATAAATGCGCTGTTTCTTGCGAGAGGTGTAAGGCCCTCAAGAAGAAGGTAAGTCCCGTCTCCCCTGCCTATTTATGTCTTAAAATCAACTGACTCGTTTTACCTCTACAACAGTGCGAAGGAGGCTTCCCATGCGACTACTGCATGACAGCCGCCAAGAAAATGGCGCTCCAAAACGGCGGCAAATTGTCTGTCGAGTCTTGGGACAACAGGAAACAGGGAGGGAAGAAAGACAAACCCCCGCCCTGGTGCGTCATCTTGCCCGAGTACGGTATCCCGGACCACTACAACATCGATCTCGCCAAGCCTTACTTTGTCCTTGTGCCCGAGGCTATGCCTGCGCTGAACGCAGCGATGGACAGGAGGGGGAAGTTGGGGATCAGCTTGAGGCAGGAAGTTCCGGAGGAAAAAACTAGCCGTAAGGAAAAGCGGGATGAGAGTCAGGTTTTGCCGGCGGCTGGAGGAACGAAGGGGGACGGCCAGATGGAGAGGAAGAAAGGGTACTCGAAGTCGGGGAAGAAGCTTGGCCGTCCGGTTAAGAACAAGACGGCAAGCTAAAAAAAGCGAAGTTGAGATACACGGACGATTTCCGGAAGACGATACATACATGCTTCGTTCTGAAATACCTTATAATACTTTGTTCAAAATGGCGTTCGATATCTGTATAATATGCATGGCTTTGAGTCTGTGATCATCTCCTATTAGCCTGGCATCGTGCACAAAGCGCACTGTCTGCTCGAGTGGCAAAAACACACAGAAAACCAGGAGCCTCCGCCGTGTCATATCTTCCTCTGGGTCTCCTGTTTAGTTGACCGCCTATGCACTCCATCATATCTATGCAGATACTGGAAAGTCTGCTTCCGCTACCTGGTCTGTCGCTTGTTCCGCTAAGGGCATGAGCGGGGTGGCATGTGTCCCTGCGGAACGCGACGAGTGGCGACTTTCCGCGCGTGCGCGACTGCTATTGTGGTCTTTCCTCTTTTGCCACAGGAGGATAGTATCCGCCGTCATCTTTCCACACCACCATACTCACCAAGGGCCAGGATAGAAGATACCGGCGGATGGGTGGCATATACGAGTGGCTATGCACGATGCTCCTTGACAATTTAAAAGCTCGCTCAATGACGGTGACCTCGTTCCTATTATTATCCTTCCATCCACGTGACCAGCCAGCAGCCGCCACGCCGCCCAAAGCTCCAACAGCACTACCACCACACCGCAGCGCAGCACCTTGCAGCACAAAGCATGTTCTACTACAGCTTTAAGAAGTCGGCCCACAGCACCGACACTCCCATCTATCTCCCATCGGACTTCACGGGGCAGATCAGCGACCAGATCAATGACTTGATGGAAGAAGCAGCCCCTAACCTTCTCGCTTTCCGCCGCCGCAGCATTCCCACCAATGGCTCCCCCGAATCCACCTCCGACCGCTCTATTGAGTCCCCTCTTGGTGCCAGCCCTTTGGTTCCCTCCCTGATCTCCGACACTGGCTCTTCCCCCTCCTCTTCCGCCACCTCGCCCCCTCACATCGCGGCCAAGAGAAGAAGGGGAAGCGTGAAAAAGTTGAGGTTTCCTGCAAACACTGTATGAAACGGCATGCCAAGGTGAGCATAGGAATCGGGCTGCATTCTCGTTTATGGATCAAACATAAAGGCTGATGGTGCATTCACTAAAAGTGTGATGGCAAGTATGTCTGCAGTGTTTGCCTGCATAAGCAAAAGAAGGACCCGGACCATAAGTGTGTCTTCAAAAAGGACTTGCCAGACAACTACACCATTGCCATCCCCGACGGCTACGTCCACGATCCCAAGATGGTCGAGATGCTCGACCGAGTCCTCAAAAGGAGGGAAGAGCTCGGCATCGATATGTCGGGCCGGCCAATCGGGAAGGGGGACGATAATCTTCAGCGGGAGGGTGAAGACAATCCCAAGCCGGATAAGAAGGGGAAAGGGAAGGGGAAGGAGAGGGAGGTGGAAGAAGAGATGGAGGTCGACAGGGGGCCAGAGATGGCAGAGTCATCGAGTTCGCCGGGTGCGCGCAGGGCCGAAGCTATGCGTATGGTCGAGCTCAGAAAAGCTCTACAACAGCTTGAGGAGGATGGGCAGCAAGAAGGTCTTTAGGAAGATCCGGTGCTATGTATATGGGTTCAAGAGGCACCCTCGGAGTGCAGAGCTACCGTCAAACAGCGATTACACGCATGATGACTTGATGGCTGACGTGATGGTGGTGCCTCCAAAGGAGGTGGTGTGTGGACGATCAAAGTCTGGGTTGACGGTTCCAGCTTATATCTCGACGCGTCACATGTTATCTCTCTCTTGTCCAACTCATGACTCACTCTCGATTCTGCCACCATATTCTTGAAGATATCACAAGCACCGCAGTACAAATAGAGCGATCGATCTGCCGACTGGCCGCCACCTTCGGACCGACCGCTCGTCATCAAACCAGTGTCCTTCAGCGAGCTTGCCACCCATTCGAGTGAATAAACCCCCGTAATCAGTAGCCCCAGCCCCCATATATGTCAGTATCCCAGTCATAGCAAAGGGATGACAGCTGACAGACACACAGCTACCCTACATTCCACCTCCTCCTCCACTGCCACCCCCGATCGCAGCAATGCTCCTCCCAGCCGCCGAGATCATCACCAACCCTACTCGTCCCGTGACCCCCGGAGCTGCTCCTCTCGCTCGCCCCTCTCACCAGAACCTTCTCGAATCAGATACCACCACCGACTTCCATCCCTTCTCTCGCCCACCTACTCTCGTCCAGATCCTGGCCTACAACCAGACCCCAGTCCAGCTCCACCGCCGAAACAGCCGTAATGCCCCCACCAGCATCACACCCCGCCCCGGCTGCTCAACAGTCGTTCCTCCTCCCCACCCACCCTCTCGGCATACGATCTACATCCTCGATCCAGCTGCCTGGGGTCTGTCTCCCCAGGATCCCGATACGGAGCAGGAAGATGTGCCTGCGACACCGGTGACGCCTCCAGCGGTGCTCGCGCGCCAGGCTCGAGGAGCCCGCGGAGGATGCCAGATCGGTGCGGGAGGCGGGGGTGGGTGTGCGAGTGAGCTGGTGAAGGACCCGATGTCTCCGAGAGCTTTGACCCAGGAGGTGCTCAGTTCATGGACGGAGAAGGGATGGGGGCAAGGTGTCGCTCGAGGTGTGGTCGACAAGGCGCAACTCTCCACCTGGCTTGCACAGAAGAACCCTAGCCAAAAACTCCACCCCCGCCCCCCTCTGCTCAGCTCAGAGCACGTCGCCAACGCCACATCCGCCTTCCACTCCCCTGTCAAACGCGGCTCCCACATCGGTCCCTCTCTCAACGAGTACCGCTCCGCCCTGACCAGCCGGGCACACGTACCCCCCGAGGCCCAGGGACCCCCGCAGGTCGTCACACCGGAAGAGCTCTCGCGCTGGAAAGCCCGGGTCCACGCGTCTGTCGAGGCGCACTCCCACCGAGACTTGCTCGCCGACTTTGTCCGCACCAACCTGCACACCCAGGCAGAGTGGGAGCTCGCGAGCTCATGCGAGCGACCGACGGACCTGCTTATCTCGTTGACCATGGCGCCCGACCCGGGGGAGGCGCTGCGCAGGTTGATCAAGGATGAGGAGGAGACGAGGGGCTGGGCGAGGGTGGCAGCGAGGGGGGTGGGCCAAGCGGGTTGGTGGGATGATGAGGAAGTGGAGGTGAAGAAAGAGGGGGATGAGATCATTGGACGCCAAATGGGGCATGGGTGGGGACATGAGACGGTGGTGAAGAGGGAGGTGGGGGAGGAGGAGTGGGGGTGGGTGGGGAGGGAACTGGTGGGGAGGAAAGAAGCTGAGGCGGGTGCGGATGGCGCAGGGAGGGAGGGCGAAGACCCGTTTGAGAGGTGAGATAGGGTGGCGAGGCAGGAGGCGATGAGCCAGGAGGTTGATGGAGGGCAGTGTGATTGGTGTCGCTGGAAGGGGTACGAGGTGAGCCTTACCTTGACTGCCGCTAATGTCGAGGCTGGAGCTGACGTGCTGGGTAGTGTAACAATGAGCACGACGAGCAACCATGCTCAGAGTGCAGAAGGAGACAAAAAGTTTATCCCACTCACCAGTGCACTCGTCACCTCCTGCCAGGCAGATGAGTTTGCAGCGGATTCGTTTGGGTCTTTATACACGTACAGTACGCAGCATAGACGGTACTCAGCATAGCCGCAGCCATATGTAAACAGCAGCATAGTAGCCAAAGATTTTGAGCATCGACAAGCGTCAGCGTTACACGCACCAAGCGACAACATCGGTATGCGTGCATCCTGCGAAAAGCTCTATCAATATCGTATACAAAAGACACTTCCCTTGAATAGATCCAGTCCCGTCCAGTGCTGTATTTTGAGTTTTGGTAAGGGCGGTTGGAAGCTCGGCGATTAGACGAGCCCGCCCCATGAGCCCAGGCCTGCAAAGACGCTTCCGAGGGCCACGATCAATCCCTGTAATCCGTCGTCAGCCCATGTCCCATCATCTCGTGAACCAACACAACAAGATAGAGCAGAGCTCACCCCCCAAGTAACCGCCCCAATCCCAACCTTCCCCACCACTTTCCACACAAGGCTCACAGCCACATGCACCACCACAACCAGCGCCCAGACCAGCCAGAGCCACCTACTGGGCTCCGAATCGGGCGATTCCGCGGGCGGGCTGTGCGCGGCTGCTAAATCGTCTGAGAAGGGGGAGGAGTGGCGATAGATGGGTTGGGGGCTGAAGTAGAACGCGGAGAGGAGGAGGGTGAGGCCGAGGTTGAGGAGGAGAGTGTCGAGGCGCCAGAGGAGGTGAAGGGGGAAGGGGATGCACTGAGGGGGTGGGTCAGTATGTGTGGCGGAGCGAAGTGGGAGTGTGGGATGGCTTACGGGGTAGGGTAAACCGATGACCTCTTCCAGCTCTACATATGGACTCAGCGTCGGTCTCACGCATCAAGAGCGGCGAAGGGACGCATCACTCACCTCTTCTCTCCCGCATCCTCTCCAGAATCTCCACCTTCCTTTCCAGCTCAGCCTCATCCAACTGATCCTCCTCTTCCTCCTCCTCCTCCGTCAACTCCGCCTCCCTTTCATCGTCGACACTATCATACCCCTCTTCATCCCTCTCCACCACTGCGCTCAACAACCCCTCGCGCTTGGCCGTCGCTGCCGCTGCCGGCTCCATCTTTGCTCTCTCCTCGGGGGTGGCATCCCCCAGTGCCGCCTGGATCTCCTCTTCGTCTGAGGGTAAGCGGAGCCCGGCGTCATCGGCGGGGCGCATGACCTCTTGGTAAAGCGCGAGCTGCTCCCAGCCATTAACGATCCCCCAAGCGGCCTCGGCGAGACCCCAGCCAAGACCGAGGTAGTATGAGGAGTGGAAGCCGGAGGTTGGGGAGGGAACTATGAGGGGGAGAGTGGACATGCGGAGGAGCTCGTGGATGATTGTGTGGAGGGTGCGGGAGCTGCGGAGACAGACAAGGGGTTAGCAATGACTATAGATGGACACGAGGGACGTCATTTTATCGGACGACGTGTTGCGACGTATAGCGCCCAGCAACACGACTCACAGGAACATGGTTGCGGTCGGTGAGAAACACAACCACGAGACGACGACGTACGTCGGTACGCGTAGTGTCTGGACTGTGCATGATGCAAAGACGCCGATGAGAAGAGGCTTCGGGAGAAGCGGGTGGGGGTATTGTTGTCCGGCTTCGCGCTCTTTTCTGCTTGGTGGCCTGCGCGGCGTAGGTATCGTGTCAGCGATGTGCCAATAGGCAAGGGCAATGTGGTACTGCGAAAGGAGGTAGCTGACCAAGCGTATGTGACAAGGAGGATAAGCAGGGCGAGCCAGACGAGGGTGATGATGGGTACGAGGAGGTAAAGTCTCGACATGTACTTCCATGTGACTGTTCGGTTTCCGGTCTCCGTCAGTACTCTAGCATTGTATGACGGCGAGATACTCAGCAGAACATACCATCAACGACTGGCTGCAAACCTGCCTCGCTCTCCAGATCATCATCATCGTCATACAGCCTCCCCTCCTCCACCACAGCCGGCTCCTTTCCCTTCGGACTCGCTCCCCCGTTAACGCCATTTGACCCGTCCGCGTCCGACGTCGACCCATACGACTCTGTCCTCAGATCCTTGATGGTAAGTCGGCTGCCCTCGCCTTGGGTCTGCTGCTTGGGCTGGTACGTTGGGTAGTGCTGGTACAGATTGGACGCAGAGGCGACGGTGGAGGCTGTCGGTTGGTGGGGGTCGTAGAAAGGCTGAGTGCGGGGCGGTACTTGAAAGTGGGAGTTTTGGATTGCTGCTGGTATGACAGCGTGTACACCCATTGTGGGCAGGAGTAGCTGGTGAGTGTAGCTATAGGTAACCCAAGAGATGCGACCGTATAAAGCAGTCCAAGATTGCGAGCGAGATTGCACCAAGACGACATCCCGCCGGTAACAGCAGCCTGGGATTAACTATAGTTAACTGATAAATAATATTATTCTTACTCTTCGCACACGACAGACACGACACGACGCGGTGGGCAACAACAAATGTCCACTCATCTCTGACAACGCCGACTGTCCAGCTATCACCCTATAACAATACCGCAAAATGGTGAGCTACTATGACATTCGTGGCGGCGATGTGAGGTAGCTGACGCTCCCGACCCTTCAGTCCAACTTGGCCCAGGCCCGCTTGCACGAGGAGAGGAAGCAGTGGAGGAAGGACCACCCTTTTGTGAGTCGACCGGGAACGTCTGGTGGCAATGTCGCGGCGGGCGGGCAGATGTCCGGCTAGATCCACGATATGGGCTCTATATGCTGTCTAGCTGTAATCTCTGTCTTGCCCAGCGCCACCTTACCGAGGCCGCCGGTGGCACGAACGCGACATTGCCGCTACTGTATCAACCGCGTCTGGAGGGGATCCCGGCTGACCGATTGTGACTCTTTTAGGGGTTCTACGCCAAGCCCATCAAGAACGCTGATGGTACGCTCAACATTATGAGCTGGGAGGTCGGAATTGTGAGTCACCTCATTCACAGGGTCAGGCGCTAGATCTGGGTGTGGCGATGAGCGATAGCTGACGGAGCTCTCAACTTGTAGCCCGGCAAGGTGGGGGTAAGTCTCTTATCTCTTATAGGTCCGGCAACTTATTACAGGGAAGAGATCTAACACACATTTTGCACCGTGGTAGACCAACTGGGAGGGTGGAATGTACATTGTCAAGATGGCTTTCCCCGATGGTGAGTGGTCGTTCACGCGATACAGCTGTACATCGAGCGTGTCGACGACCCAAGCTGATTACCCGGTGCAGACTTCCCCACAAAGCCCCCTAAATGTAAGTCACCTGGCCCTAGCTCATTGCGCCACATCGCCAGCTGACGCCGTTCCAACCGCAGGCAAATTCGACCCCCCTCTTTTCCACCCCAACGTCTACCCATCGGGCACCATCTGCCTCTCTATCCTTGACGAGGAGAAGTCGTGGAAGCCCTCAATCACCGTCAAGCAGATAGTACTCGGTGTCCAGGACCTCTTGGAGAACGCCAACATCGGCGATCCCGCGCAGGTCGACGCGTACCAGATGTACAAGTAGGTCTCCGGCTCCGGTAGAGCTCCAAGACCTATCGCTGACAGTGTGGGTGCAGGAACGACAGGGCGTCGTACGACAAGCGCATCAAGCAGCAGGCAATTGAGCGCAGGCAGAAATAGATACAGTATCTATCGTGGAGTGTGTATATCTACACTACTAGCTACATATCGCGCCGTCTATACTTTCCGTGGCCTGGCGTATCTTTTTGACTTTGTCTCGGGCTCTGTGGCTCCTCGGTGTCGTATACCCTGTCCATTTGCATGGCTGTTGCATCATCATGAATGTCGGATTGTACATACGTGGGCGATCAGGTTGGCGTCCGCTGCAGCAGCCAGCTCAATGCATGCATGTGGACTGGTTGGAGACAGGCCATGGCACTGGATGACGGCAGCAGCAGCAGGGACCAAACTGATTGCGGAATCACATCGCTCATCCTGACGCCACGTCGCGACCCTCGGCGCTCGCTCGCTGCTCCCTCTCTCTCCTCCAATTCCATCCATCTCTTTCCATTCCCCTCTTCCCTCCACTCCATCACCTCCCGCCCCAGCTCGCTACCTCCCCGGCCAGCTGGACCCCCCGACCCCATCCAACGGCTCACCACCAAAATTCACAAGCACTAGCACAACCCCTTACTCTTACCGGTTCTGCCTACTCGGTCTTACGGTCAACGGCTACAACGCTACCGATAACTGCGAAGATCCACCAGCTAGAAATTTAAACATGACTTCTGCCGCTGCTGAGCTTCAAAAGGTGAGCTCCAACTGCTTTTTACTGGGCTTGTGGAGCTGGGGGAAGCCGTGGAGCAGAGCGGGACGTGTTTGCCCCTCCGAGGTACTTCTCCGAGCGCTGCGCTAAGACCCCTCTTCTCCCCAACGCATAGCACCACGGGCTCGAGGGTGCCCCCGACCCCTTCCCGACTCTCGGCGGTGCTGCCCCCACCTCCTCCGCCAAGAAGGTCGCCCCCGCCGCCTCCACCCCCGTCGACACCTCGTCCGAGGACGCCTTCCCCTCTCTCGGCGCCTCCTCCGCCCCGGCTACCACCATCACCAAGCCCGCCGTGTCCCTCTGGGCCTCCAAGCCCAGCACCGTCAACAAGGCCAAGGCCGGGAACGGTGCCGGCGGTGTCGGTCGTGTGGGCGTGCCGTCGGCGCGCTCGCACCCCTTCGCGGAGAGCTTTGAGATCCCCCTCAGCGAGCTTCTGCAGGGCAAGTCTGCGCAGGAGGTGTTGCGTAAAGTGCAAGAGCAGACTGGCGCTGTCGTCGAGAGCGCTACCACCATGCGCACTGGGATCAAGACGTTCCACGTCAAGGCGGCGGACCAGGCCCGCTTGGACAAGGCTCGCAAGATCATTGAGCGCGGCCTGCGCAGGCCCGTGACGGTGCTGGTGGAGGTGCCGATCACGACCCTCGGGACCATCATTGGCCCCAAGGGTGCGTCGCTCAAGCAGATCACAGAGTCTACCGGGTGCAAGATTGATATCCCGCGCCGGGACACCCTCCCTGCCTACGAGGGGAAGGGTAACGGGGACGACGACGAGGAGGGCGAGGAGGAGCCCCAGGTGGGGATCAGCGTGACGGGGTCGTCGGCCGCGTGCAAGGACGCCAAGGACCAGATCCTCGGGCTGATTGCGCACAAGATCTCGCAGACAACGGTCGCGATCCGTACGATCCCCTCGGCGTTCTACGCGCTCGTGTCGGCCCGGATTAACGATATCCTCGCGGAGAAGGGTGGGGACGCCATCACGGGCGTGACGGTGCCCACCCCCGCCGTGTGGAAGGCGCTCGAGGCCCAGGCGAGCAGCTCTGGCTTCGAGGATGACGTCCCCGCTGCGGCGGAAGGCGAAGCCCCTATCAAGATTCGCGGTGACAAGGAGCACGTCAAGGCTGTTGTCGACGAGATCATCGCGCAGTACGAGGCCCTCGCTGCGTCCTTTTCCCAGAAGAAGGTCTCTATCCCCAAGAGGCAGCACCGCTTCCTCATCGGCCCCGCCGCGGAGGAGATCCTCGAGCAGACCGGCTCGGTCGTCGAGCTTCCCGCCGTGGACGACGCGTCGGACCGCGTCGTCATCCGTGGTCCTCCCGAGGGGCTCGCGAAAGCCGCGAGCCTCGTGTTTGACAAGGCCAACGCGGTGAGCGTCGAGCCCCTCGACCTCGTTGCGCTCTTCAGGAAGGCTACCGCCGACCCCCTCGCGCACGCGACCAATGTGCTGCGCTTCCTCCGCGCGGGCAAGCTTCGTGAGATTGCCGACGCCCACCCGGGCGTGCAGGTCTTCCCGCCCTTCCCTGCGGCGGTCGCCAACTCTGGGTCCGTCGTTGTTGAGATCCTCGGCGAGGACAGCGATGAGGTTAGCAAGGTCGAGGAGGAGATCACTGCTGCGGCCAAGGCTGTCAAGCCGGAGAGCATCGGCGAGGTGGAGATAGATCACCTCGTGCATGGGCTCTTGACTGGCAAGAAGGGCGGCAAGATTGGCTCGTTCGAGCAGCAGTTCAACGTGGCGACTGTCTTCCCCGCTGTGTCCGAGCTCGACAACTCGACCGTGCTGGTCGTGTACACCGGCGAGGCGCAGGGCGGCAAGGCCAAGGAGGCGCTCGCGGCTGCGCAGGAGGCTCTCGGCAACATCGCCAAGGAGATCGCGGACATCGCCACCAAGGTGCTCCAGGTGGAGAAGAAGTGGCACAGGTTCATCATCGGCCAGGGCGGGTCCGTCCTCAACGCCCTCATCGGCGAGGACCAGCTCGTGTCCATCAAGGTCGGCTCGTCCTCCCACGGCCACGCCGCCTCCGGCACCGACGAGAACACCGTCACCATCCGCGGCCCCCGCGCGGACGTCGAGCGTGTGTCCACGTCCGTGGAGCAGATTGTCGAGGACGCCAAGAACGATGATATCGTGAATGGCTACACGGCCGAGTTTGACGTCGAGAAGAAGCATGTGCCGCACCTCGTTGGGTCGGCGGGCGCGGCGATCAACAAGTTGCGTGAGACGCTGGGTGTCAAGGTCAACTTTGACGATGCGCCTGAGAAAGAGGCGAAGAAGGGCCCCAAGAAGGCTGTGGTGCACTGCAAGGTGGGTCCCATACAGCTTGCTTCACTGCGATAGTAGACAGGGAAAAACTGACAGACATGCGTAGATTGTGGGCCGCAAGGAAGCCGTCGAGGAAGCCAAGAAGCGTCTTCTCGCGCAGATCGAGAAGCTCGAAGACGAGACCACCGACGTGCTCACCATCAAGCGCGCCATCCAGCCCGCCCTCATCGGTGCCGGCGGCAAGTACGCCATCCGCCTCGAGGACAAGTACGGCGTCAAGCTCTCCTTCCCTCGCGGGGAGCGCGATGCCGGCGCCAACCCGGACCAGGTGACGATCCGCGGTGGCAAGAAGGGGGTGGCGGCCGCCAAGGCCGAGCTGCTTGAGGCGGCGGCGTTCGAGACGGAGAGCAGGCAGGAGGCAAGCTTCAAGGTGCCTACCAAGGCTGTGGCGCAGATTGTCGGCAAGGGCGGGTCGACGATCAATGGGATCAAGGATGATACCGGCGCGCAGATTGATATCGACAAGAACGGCGGGGAGGATGGCAAGACGACGATCACTGTCAGGGGTGATAAGAAGGCGATCGCGTCGGCCAAGGAGCAGGTGTTGGCGGTTGTGGCCGAGCTGGGTGATGAGATCACTGTCGAGCTCGACATTGACCCGAAATACGTGAGCTGCGTCGATCGCAATGCTACGGTGAGGATGCAGCTGACATGCGACGACAGCACCGAACTCTTATAGGCCAGGGTGGCGGCAAGCTGCGCGAGCTCATCACCAATGCTGGCGGCCCTACAGAGGGCTACAAGCAGTCCGGCCTCGTCACCTTGTAAGCGTCCTCCGCCCTTGCGACGCGGCCAAGCTGACCCCTTCCAGCCCCAAGAACGGTGACGAGAACCAAGACAAGGTCCGCCTCCGCGGCGACAGCAAGGTCGTCAACAAGATCAAGGCCGAGCTCGAGAAGCAGGTTGCGGTCCTCAAGGAGACGATCCTCATCGGCGTGGTCGTGCCCGCTTCCCAGCATGCGGGCAAGATCGGTCGCGGCGGGATGGCGCTCCAGGACTTGCAGAGGAAGACGGGCGCGGTCGTGCACTTCCCTGGGTCGAGGCAGTATGGTTCGTTCGGTGAAGTTGAGAACAAGGAGGAGCTCGAGGGTGCCGATGAGGGGGATATCGTCAAGGTCTCGGGGACCAAGGAGGCGGTTGAGAAGGCTTCTGAGCTGCTCAAGGTGAGATGTCCACTGCCCGAGAGGATTGCAGAGCCATGCTGACATCGATAAACCGCAGATCGTGACTGAGCGCCCCCCTCGCTCTGACTCTCGCCAGGGCCGCTCTACCCCCGACCTTGCCTCGCGCACCATCTCCATCCCCTCCAAGTACTACCACGCCATCGCCGAGCAGCAGAACCTCATACGCCAGATCCGCTCTGTCGGCGGGTTCCTCACCATCCCCACCCCGGCGCCTGCCAAGCCTTCCGCCCGCCCCGACGCTAACGGCAACTCGCTGGCTGCGAAGACGGCGAGGATCGACCTTGACGCTGGGGATGAGGCTGCGGATGGCCAGGGGGAGTGGGTGATTGAGGAGAACTACAAGGGTGCGGAGGAGGGAGAGCTCGAGTGGAGCGTGAGGGCGAGGGAGGATGATTTGGACAAGGCGGTGAGGGTTTTGGAGGGCGCGTTGGAGAGGGCCAAGGCGGCTACTCACAGTGCGTATTTGGTCGAACCTTTGCCCAAGGATTACGCTGACAAGTGATACTGTGCAGTCGGCTACCTCACCGGCCTGCCCAGGTCTGCCTTCCCCAGGATCATCGGTTCCAAGTAAGTCGCTGCTGTCTTTACGATCGCCTGCATGCCTGACACGTTGGATCTAGGGGTGCGACCATCTCCAGGATGAGGGTCGAGACCGGCGCCGACATCCAGGTGTCCAAGGACGACGACCTCATCACCATCACTGGCGGTAAGCTCCATCGTTGCCTTTCCTCGAGCCCAGGCTGACCCGAGCTTCTCATTCTCTTTTTGCTTCACAGACGAGGACTCGGTGCTCCAGGGTAGGGAGGCGATCTTGGCGATCATCTCGAGGCCTAGCCGCGAGAACAGGGAGAGGTACTGATCTGGGATGGTTGATCTTGTTGGATGGCATGGATTGGGATGTGGGTGAGAGGGCGAGAGGGGCGAGGTGTCATCAAAATCGCGTGTGAGGGCGCGGGTGGGGTGCCACTTGAGCACCTATACACTGCAGCAAAAGTTTGTTATGCATGGTGATGAGCAATGTAGACGGAATGGCTGTGTGACTGCAGTTCACACCACGTATGCCGACAAAAAAGTCAGTCACGGAATGAGCATCTGTGTGATCCATCGGGCAAAAGCGCGACACGCACAAGCGACGCGTTCCAAATACGTCATCCTCTATTTCCAGCCTCGTTCCAGTCCTCGCCTCGTCTGTCCTATAAATACCATCCTCACAGCACATAAGACATGAAAGACGACAATGCCCCCAAGAGCACCCTCCCGTCTTGCACGCACATTCGTCTCCATGTCCAGCACCAGCGCAGCGAGCTCCAAGGCCAAGACGAAGGTCGGCCTCCGTGGGGGCGCGATCCTCAATAGCCCGCGGTTCAACAAGGGGAGTGCTTTCTCGCGCGAGGAGAGGCATGATTTCGGGTTGAGGGGGCGGTTGCCTTATGCGTGAGTGTGCTTTGTGTGTGGTGTCCTCTGGCCTGGGCTGATTTGGTGTGCGCTGGGGCGGTAGAGTTGACACGCTCGAGGAGCAAGTGGAGAGGGCGTACGAGCAGTACAAGGCTCGCGAGTCTGATGTGCTCAAGAACTCGTTCCTCCAGTCCATGAAAAGTAAGTCCCCCCTTCCCAGGAGTCGTCTGCTGGATAGTAACGTGAGGCAAAGACACTGTGCTTAGCTGACTGATGCGACTTCAAAACCAGCCCAAAACTGGACCCTCTTCTACGCCCTCCTCCACGCACACCTCGTCGAGATGTTCCCCATCGTGTACACCCCAACAGAGGCCGACGCCATCGCAGACTACTCGCACCTCTTCAGGCGGAGTGAGGGCTTGTTCTTGAGCCCGCCAGAGGCCAAGTCTATGGAAGATGATTTCTTGGATGCCTGCGAGGGAAGGGAGCTTGAGCTGGTGAGCACGTGTCTGGCTGGGCTGGGAGCCCACTGGGGCCATTCGCCTCGATCTGACCATGCGGTCTTGGGGTAGATCGTCGTATCTGATGCCGAGGCGATCTTGGGTATCGGAGACCAAGGGTCTGGCGGGATCGGCATCTCCTCGGCCAAAGCTGTGATCTACAGCCTGGTCGCTGGTATCGAGTGAGCTACCATTGACCATCATTCGGCCCCAGAAAGCGCTACACTGGTAGCTGACGATATTTGGAAAGCCCCGCGAGG
The DNA here is from genome assembly GCA_036427605.1 of Cryptococcus sp. DSM 104549. Classification (NCBI taxonomy): domain Eukaryota; kingdom Fungi; phylum Basidiomycota; class Tremellomycetes; order Tremellales; family Cryptococcaceae; genus Cryptococcus; species Cryptococcus jaspeensis. The sequence continues at coordinate 2,596,377 of CP144048.1, forward strand.
GCTATGGCCGTCACCTTGGACGTCGGCACCAACAACAAAGACCTTCTAGACGATCCTCTCTATATAGTGCATGCTTCCTGCCGGCTCTGCTCGCCCGTCTCTTTTTCCTCGAGAGCTGACAGCAGTCTCACGCTCGCAGGGCTACAGGGAGAAACGCGTTCGAGGCAAGGAGTACGACGAATTTGTGGCAAAGTTTGTCGGGCTAGTGAAGAAACACCAGCCAAAGTGCTTGTTGCACTTTGAAGACTTTGTGAGCTAGTTCTCCAGACCAGACCGCGCCCCCTAGGGAGGAGTGATGGCTAGCTGACGCTGATGTCCTTGGTAGGGAGTCACAAATGCTCAAAGACTTTTGGCGAGATATAGGTGAGAAGAGTTCCGTCAATCATCTCTGTCAGCTGGCCGGAATAGTAAGCACCAGCTGATGGTCATCGTTGACTGTCACATCGATATAGGGACGAGCACTCTATCGTAAGCTACAAGAACCGATTCCTATCTGGGCCCATCGAGGAAACGTAGCTGACGTATCTGAAGTTCAACGACGATATCCAAGGAACAGGCGCTGTTACTGTAAGCTGCACCTCGTTCACTAGATGATAGCTTACGAAGGCTGATCTTTCGCCTTTCCATGTAGCTGGCTGCGGTGCACGCTGCCATCTCGGTGACCAAGACAAAGGTCAGCTATGTACTCTAACGAGAGAAGACGGCCACGGGTTACTCGGCTTCAGCTGATACATTGCCCTTTAGCTCTCCGACCAGCGCATCGTCATCTACGGCGCTGGCTCCGCCGGCCTAGGCATCGCCCGCCAGCTACGCGACGCCATCCCCCTCGAAGCCTCCGAAGCCTCCGAGTCATCCGACTCCCCATCGGACGAAGCCACCGCCGAAGCCGAGAAGAAGTTCTGGCTCGTCGACAAATACGGTCTCATCAAAAAGTCCTTGGGGGACAAGGTCCGGGAGGAGATTGATAAAGGGTTTGTGAGGGATGAGGAGGACTGGGGTGATGGGGAGACGGGGTTGTTGGAGGTTGTGAAGCGGGTGAAGCCGACGGTGTTGATTGGGACGAGTACGCATGCGGGGGCGTTTACGGAGGAGGTTGTGAGTGGTCTGACGGGAAGCCACCCATGACTCGCACAGGGAGGTGCAGCTTGAGACTGACTTGACGATGTGTGTATGTGCAGGTGAAGGAGATGTGCAAGCACGTCGACAGGCCGATCATCTTCCCGCTGAGCAACCCCACACGACTGTGCGAAGTCAAGTGAGTTGTCATTACACAGGCCGCGTGTAGTGCATCGCCATAAGCAACTGACTGGTGTGGACCTCTGGCAGCCCGAAAGACGCCAACCAGTGGAGTGACGGCAGAGCACTCATGGCTACTGGCTCGCCCTTCCCGCCTGTCGATATTCCCCATTCGGACAAGAAGTACATCATCGCAGAGTGCAACAACGTCAGTTTAGTCCCCCTCCCCCTCATAAGAGGTAGAAGCTGATATAATTTTTGACCTTGTTGTCTTTGAATCCCCAGGCGCTGATCTACCCCGGCCTTGGACTCGGCACCATCCTCGCCAAAGCCACCAAAATGACCGACAAGATGATCATCGCCGGCGCCAGGCGCCTCGCCTCCCTCGCCCCCGCCCTAGCTGAGAAGAACCCCGACCTTGCCCTCTTACCCGAGTTTGGCGATGCCGCAGAAGTCAACTTTGAGGTAGCACTGGCGGTGCTGGAGCAGGCTGTGGAGGAAGGTGTGGCGAGGGCGGAGGGGGTGCCGGAGGGGAAGGAGGAGAGGAGGAAGTGGGCGGAGGGGAAGAGGTGGTTGCCCGAGTATGTGGAGTTTGAGTATGATGAGAATGGGTTGAAGTGAGGAGCAGGAGCGGGCGAGTGTAATGGGCACGTGTGTGCGCGGGTGCGAAGTGTCCCGATAGAAAGGTGGAATGATCAGTAGACAAAAGATAGATGTAGAGTATGCAGAGTCCAAACGCGTAGCTACCATCTCAACACACTCTGCACTCAAGCCGACGCAGTCCACCGCCACATCCCCCACCCCAAGCCATCATTCTCAACCACCTTACCCATCGCATCCACAACCCCACTGTAGATCTCTTCGATCTTGTCTGACTCGCGCACCGCCCCAGCAGCCACCAAAAGCGGAAAGAAGTGCTCGTCTGTGGGATGCGCCTTCTTGTACAGAGGATGGGAGACAAGGTCCAACACGGAGGAGGCGGGGGTAGGGGAGGATTTGAGGGAGGTTTTGGCGGCTTTGAGGAAACCGGAGGTGTATGGCAGGGGACGACCGCTAACTATGAGACCCAGCAGAGTCAGCTAAATCTACAGTGACACACGAACGGGCCATCCAGCTGAGAGGCAGTCTTACAGAGGTCTCTGAGATTGTGCACAATCTGCCCAGTACCGACGACCGCGTAGCCCTCATCCCTCAGCCCGGACAGCACCTTGCCCAGCTTGATTGAGTCGCGGGGGTCGGAGCCTCCGGGAAGGGAGACTTGCACGATGGGAAGGTCTGTCTTCTCGCCTAATCCTGCGCGGAAGGGTACTGTCATATGATACACCGCAATATCTGGTCAGCTGGACTGTTTGGGCTAAGCAGACCGCCGTGAAGGAGCGAACAGACGCACCCCATACACCATGGTCCAGTCCGCGGTCCTCCTCGCTAACGCTCACCCCCCCAGCCTTGAGCGCCTGCTTCACTTTGCTTTGCAGCTCCGGCTCTGCTCGAGAGTTGAACTTGAGCTCGTAGAGGTGCTTGGGGAAGCCGTAGAAGTCGTAGATGAGGGGGTTGGCGGGGTTGGAGTTGACTGCACGAGCAACGTTTGTCAACTAGCTGTGGCTTGCAAACAAGCAGTACTTCCTAGTCGTGCTAGAGCGTACATACCGAGGACCCCGGAGTGCAAGCCGCTCTCATTTTCCCAGTGCGCAGAAACGACCACAACCCCTTTAGGCTGGCTAGCTTTGAGGAGCGAGCCGAACTTCCGCCAGCCCTGGTACGGCTCCGAGTCGTACTGCTCGATGGTGGGTGGGCCCTGATCACAGCAGTATATCAGTCCACATGCCTTGTCTTGGAGCACGCCAGGCTCCACATGTGACTCACCCCATGGGAGATAAAGTACACATCCGCAGGCTTAGGCGCGTTGGTCATTGTGGCAAATCCGTACGCTTGCTGTGGTTGCTTGTAGGTGCCGAGGAACGAGCGAGAGACGAGACCCTTCTTGGGGAGGAGACCGCCGAAAGTGGACGAAATGACTTTTTGGGAGAGTATGGCGACGATGGTGAATACGAGAGCTGTGAGGATGGTAGCTGGGGGGATGCGGGGCATGGGCGAGGGGGTGTTGGGGAGAGAGGGGGGCGAGCACGTCAGAGGAGGCTCTTATACCGGACGGGCGGGTGCCAGGAACGGCAGATAGCCGAGCCTTCTCCTGTCTCTTGTCCCACCGATTTGTCAGCTTTCCCGGCGGACGACCTCCTCCCTCTTCTCCCTTGGCGAGATGCACTCAACCAGCGTAGCATCAATCGGCTCTCTCTTGAAGGGTACATTGGCGAACGCATCCCGTATCTCTCTTCTCCTCCAAGAGTTTGATCTTCCAGCGCATATCGAACCACCCGGTCATCAGGCACCACGCCACGACGCCCGCCGAGGATCGAGAAGCTCGCTCTTCGACTCTCTTCTACTGTGTCTCTTCCCGTCGTCCCCATCATATCCTCTGCTCTCTCTTGCATGGTACATTCGTTTCATCTGTCCAGAAGTATCATCTCACCAGCTACTGTACAACAATGAGAGCGCTCAACACCCATCCGTTTGTCGACGAAACGCTACCTCGGTTTGACCAGGCAGCCCGGGATAATCTTGAGGAGAACAGCATCGCCACCTATCGGTCTTATGGGCGATATTATGGTCACTTACGCAGTTTAGTCGGCCTGCACCGTTTTTACTTTGTGGAGTTTAAATCAGGGGATCATACGGTACGTCTATCTTTGCTCTTTGTGAGCTGCGACATGGGCATCTGACTCTCCGCGCCTGCGCTAGATTTCGCGCCAGGAGCTAAGCAAAGCCTTCGCCTGTGTTTACAACATTGCCTCCTTCTTTATTCAGATGCTGCTGGTACTTGTGTGCTCCCACGGGTTCTTGCCTTTGTCTTCCCAAGAACGTAGGACCCACGAAATGAACGTCCTCAGAGCTTTACAGGAGGTAAGTTGAGGCGCTTGGGCAGTCGTAGAGAAACCGCCAAGTCAGAGTATATACTGACATTGAAACCTTTCATGCTCACATAGTATGAGGATTACCAAAGTGAGTTGAGCTTGTCATATCAACGGACAGTGGACTCGTCTTCCCGTGCAGCTTGCATATACGTGACCTAAGCCTAGCTGATGCCATCCACAGATATCATTGCGCGCGCTCTTGACGCCCTCTATCGATGGGAGCGAATGGGGCATGTTCCCGCAGAGTGGGCCGACAATTCACCATCCACTTTGCCCGAAGTCCTCCAACGGTCGGAGGTGTTTATCGACCGGCGGTAATTATCGGACTACGGCACGTGGCCCTCCGCTTTCATCCTCGCCGCTCGACACATCCTGCGGGTCCATGAGAACGGCCCCGGCCAGGAGTGGTGGGAGCTGTGGGATATTCTGCGGCCGTTTGACACCTTTAATCCCCCAGTCCCCTTTGACCTTCTTCAAGGGGCATTCTTGTCGCTCGACGATATCGTGCTTCACCGACAAGGTGAAATCGGGAGGAGGGGAGAACAAGCAGGTCATCATCAGTCCGAGTGTATCATCCCGCGGACTGCGTACGAGGACAACTAGAGTAACCAACACCCATCCATTTGTTAACGAAAACGCTATCGCTGTCCCACAAGGCAACTCGAGATACTTTGGTGGAGAACGATACCGTCATCTATCGGACTTATGGCCGATATAATGGTCACTTACGCGGCTTGCTTGGCCTGCACCGTCTTCACTTTCTGAAGTTCAAGTCCGGAGATCACGAGGTACGTGTCTCTCCGCTGTCTGTGATCTCTGACATGACGTATCTGACTCTTCACCGCTTCGCTAGATCTTGCGCCAGGAGTTAAGCAAGGCCTTCGCTTGTGTTCACAACATCACCTTCTTCTTCACGCAAATGCTGTGGGTCCTCGTGTGGGCCGACAGGTCTTTGCCTTTGTCTTACAAAGAGTGTCGGGCCTACGAAACGGATGTCATCTCAGCTTTCCTGGAGGTAAGTTGATACGATCAGGTAGTCGGAGGAAGTACCGCCAAGTCAGGGTACTGACATTCTATCGTCGCGCATAGTATCACAACTACCAAAGTGAGCGGGGCTTGTCATATCAACGGACAGCGGACATGACCTGACTAACAAAATTCATAGTGATCCTTGCGCGCGCTTTTGACGCCCTCTATCGATGGGAGCAAATCGGGCATGTTCCCGCAGACTGGAGCAAAGATTCACCAGCCACCCTGCCGGAAGTCCTCCAACAGTCGCAAGGGGGGAGATGATGGAAAGAGGGGCGATGAGAGTGCGAGGTTTTTCCCCGTGTTGACGGACTCGCGCAACAAGAAGGTCAGTTTCAGCACAGCAAATTATACTGCAGTCCAAAGTAATGCTAACCACCTTGCCTATCACAGAAAGACTTCGCTTATTCTAACCCCGCCAACATTGACGAGAGTAGAGATGACCAGCCTCTGTTGTCCGAGAAGAACAATCGCTAGATGCAAGTTTACCCTCTTCACGCCTGACCCAATGTTCTTCTCAGCTGACGGCGAGTTATCCCTCTCAGATGAGACGGATGCTGGAGATCTGGGTACCGGACGAACCTTGGGGTACGTTTCACTAATAGTGTCGAAAGGATATGGCCAATGCGGTGGTGTATCAGATCAGTCAGGGTGGAGCGAGGCTGTGTCTCATCATGAGCTACTTTGTGGGTTTGTATGTGTCTGTTTGTGCAATCCGGTTCGTGTAATGAGTGTCCTCTCTCCCGTTAGAACAGGGCGAGCCGAAGGCGGAGATGGTAATGACGTGCTACATACAAAGTTTGACGATACGCCCACGGGCCGATCCATGTCTGTCGACATCGACAGCTCAAGCCAACGCACTCCAACGCCACATCCCCCAGCCCAGCCCCTCATTCTCCGTCTTCACGCCCCCAACAGCCACCACCCCAACATAGATCTCCTCAATCTTATCCGACGGACGCACGGCCCCAGCCGCGACGAGGAGCGGGAAGAAGTGCTCGTCTGTCGGGTGGGCGGTGCGGTACAGCGGGTGGGCGGTGACCAGGCCCAGGGCGGCGGAGGGGGTGTCGGAGGCGGTGGTGAGGGCGTTCTTGGTGTCGTTGAGGAAGACGGAGGTGAATGGGAGGGGACGACCGCTGACTACGAGATGTGTCTTCATGTCAGCTTGAAACTTGCGGCTATCAGTGGATGGAAGCTGAGAACGGAAACTCACAGAGTGCTGGCAGGTTATGCACCACCTGCCCACTCCCGACGATAGCATACCCCTCATCCCTCAGCTTGGAAAGCGCCTTCCCGAGCTTGATCGAGTCGCGCGGGTCAGGCCCGTCGGGGAGCGATACCTGCAGGACGGGGAAGGCTGCCTTCTTCCCGAGCGAGGCGAGGAATGGGACTGCATCACTCGGCATGTCAGCTGGGCTCTTTTGGTCCTCAGAGGCGAGCAGATCAAGGAGGAGGTAGAACATGACTCACCCCAAGCACCATGGTCCAGCCCGCGGTCCTCCTGGCGCACACCCACCCCACCAGCCTTGAGGGCTTCCACCACCTTCTTCTGCAGCTCTGGCTCTGCGCGAGACTCGAATTTCATCTCGTAAAAGTGCTTGGGGAAGCCCCGGAAGTCATAGACGATCGGGTTGGTGGGGTTGTTGTTGACTGCAGGCATCAAACGCCCTCATGTCAGCTGTTGGGTCTTCGCATGGCCGGGAGCTGAAGGCACGTACCGATCACGCCGGGCCTTGTGGGGCTGTTGTTCTCCCAGTGAGCAGAGACGACGATGATGCCCTTGGGTTTGCTGGCGTTGAGGAGCTTGCCGAACTTGAGCCAGCCCTTGTACGGCTCCGAGTCGTACTGCTCGATGGTAGGCGGGCCCTGCTCACGGCGATGGAATGATCAGTAGTCATTCGATAGACTGGGGTACTGATGTCAACCGAAGGGCTCACTCCATGAGAGATGAAGTACACATCTCCAGGCTTGTTGACAGTGCCGGTCATTGTGTCAAGTTTCGCTTGCTGCTGCTGGTTGGGAGTGACGAGGGGCTGAAGACGAAGGGGGGAGTAGTACACCGCGATGCTAAGAATGAGAGCGAGCGCTGTGAAAATGATAGCTGGGGAAGCCTTGGGCATGGAGAGGGGGGATAGGGGGAAGATCAAGTACTTCAGAGGGAGCCATTATATACGAGCGAAAAGTAGAAAGCCGGAGAGCCGGTCGGACATCAGGAACAAGGATGAATGCTGGAGCCCGACGCGATGCGCGCGTGGTGGCTCAGTCAAAGAGCGTTCTCCCAGCGATTTGTCAGCGTTCCCACAGGGTAGTCACCACCCTTTGAGGCTTTGGTGCTGTCTGGTGGCCTGAAGGAAATGCATCGGCATGGCAATGGCTGTTGTTGACCTGGCTTCGTCTGGGGTCATCATGATCCCGCTCCTTTCAGTGATATTGAGCATGACAAATCGTTGGGTAAATGCTATTCTTCGCCGACATGGCAGCGAGAACGAGGAGGTGCAAATGGGCGGTGCACCCCCCCAGGCCGATGCCCGAGACGAAGATGGTGGTGGCCCGTCCTGTCTGAAGTATGCTGATAGATGCATGTACTCGTACTGGTACACAATAGACAATGCCTGCTATTCTTACAGAGTCTGAGCCTACATCAGGCCACCTCCCGCTTCTTCCAACACTAGCGTAAAATCCCCTGGCCTTCTACTGGTAATTCCACCCATACCGCTTCTTCCAAAGCTCCCCCGTCGTCTTCAGCCCATCCCCGAGCTTTCCATCCCCGGCCGCATCATTGTGGTCCAGAAATTTGCCGAGAAGCCGCTCTGTGTCGGCCTTGTAGCCCGGGCCGTGCAGCTGGTGCGAGTGCCATGCGAGGTCGATGTCGAGTCGCGGGACGAGGAACTGCTGGACTTTGGTGGCGTGCATGAGATCGAGCCAGGCGTCTGTGGCGGGGGAGTCAGTGGTCGTAGACAGTGTCGACGAGATGATGACGCTCTGGGGGTTGATGACCACTTACGATAGAGGACGATACCGATCTGTAGATCTGATGTACCATAGATCCATCTGTCCTCCTTGAGCCACCCGATGTTGTGCATATTGTCCACGAACTTGGCCTGCCGTTGGACGGCGTCGGCAATGTCCTGCGGCGACCATCGGGTGGTCTTGATCTCCGCGGTGGCATGCTCGGATGCCGCAGTGTTTTCCTCACTGTCATCTGGAGGCAGGACATCCTCTTCGAACGCTTTCCTCTACTCTCAGTCAGATCAGCTCAGCCCCCACATCGCCGCCCGCCAGGAATTTAGCTCACCACAAGCTCCAGCGGGAAGCTCCACCCCTCCAAAGCCCCATATGCCCCTTGCACATCCACATCATACACCGTCGGATTCAGCATATGCGAGTGCCAGCAGGCCAGCACCCCTACGCTCGGCAGCTCATCCTTCCTCAACGGGGTGCGTGGCGACTCTCGCGTGGGGAGAACGTGTTGTGCCCAGTGGGCGTAGGCTTTGGCGGAGGAGAGGCATCGAGCGGGGTAGGTGGGAGGGGAGGAGACTCGGAAGTTATAGAGGGCACGGAGGAAGACGAGGTGGTCGCGCACTGCGTGATCGGTATGTGTCAGCTCAATAGCCCAGTTGAGTCTTGACTGATGACAGAGCTCACTCTCAGAGACAGCGACCATAGGCACGACCTTCTCCTCCCCGATCTGGATCGTAGCAGGAAGCCCAGTGATGGGGTCATACTGGTCAAAGGGGAGGTTGAGCACAGAGTCGGGACAGTCGGGCTTCTCTGCCGCAGGCTTTGCTTGTTTCTCGGAGCTCTTTCGGCGGAACGAGTTCAGGAAGGGGATGCTAGGCATAGTGGCAGCGTGCTCGGTGGCGAGTGGGTAGCGGTTAGTGAAGGGGTGTGAGGATGGCGGCGATGCTGAAGGCCACCTGCGGTGCGCTGCTGGCCTTAAGTGCGTCGACGGGGCTGTGTAGATGGAACGAGAGAGTCGACGTGCAAGACAGCCAACAACAGCATCGGGTCGGCTTTGGCCACCATACCCGATGGCGGTGCCTGCATGACGTATCGCGGACAGCGCGGACGCGGGGCGGGAGGATGGGACACAGCACCCAGAAGAGTAGAAGTGCACGTTCGTGGCTGTTGGCTTGCATGCATACTGCTAGTGATGAATCGGGGCATGCATGGAGGGATAGAGACACAGGGGATACTGCAGACTGCAGTTCATACACACAGAGAGTAGTGCAGCACAGAGATCCCTCGCGTGGTCTCCCCTTCGTCTAAACGTCCTCCGATGAAGATGGCGTTTACAAGCCTCAGAGGTCTACGATGGGCTCTCCTTTGAGCTTGCCCTTTGTAGGGAGGGTAGATACCATGGCGATCTTGACATCCATACCGAACATCCATGACATGCTCTATACCTGTAGGCACGCTGTTGGAGCGATAGCCACACGAGATGTCCTCCAAAGACAAAAAATCCTCCTCGAAGGACGAGAAGAAGTCAGCCTCCAAAGACAAGAAGTCCTCTAGCAAAGACGAGAAGAAGGCCTCCTCCAAAGACAAGAAGCCATCATCGTCATCCAGATCCTCGAAACCAAAGTCTTCAGACGAGATCCGCGAAGAGGAGTCCAGCGCGTTCATTATGTCAAGTGTGAGTTCCTCGCTCCCAGCAGTGCGTCAGTAGTGCGACAACTGACGCCCACCCGCACACAGCTATCCACCCACGCCCCACTCCTCACCTCCCCCGTCCTCCAGCTCTCCTCCCTCCTCTCCACCTCCCCCTTACCCCCCCTGATCTTCCTCCTCTCAACATTCTTCCTCCTCCATCTCTATACCCCGCTCTTCCTCCTCCCGCACCTCTCTGCCGTACTCACCCTCGCCTGCCCGATCTACGGGACCGCCCTGACGATTCTCGGCGAGCTGGGTAAGAGGGATAAAGGGAAGAAGACGAGAGGGGATGGGGCGCAGTGGTTGTTGTACTGGGCGGTTTATGTGTTGTTGGGCTGGGGGAGGGGGGCGGTGGGGATTTGGGCGCCGGGGTGGAAGGGGGTGTTTGAGTTGGGGAGAGATGGGGTGTTGGTCGTTGTTGGCGGCGGGTGGTTCTCGAGGGAGGGTATGGTGAGTCATCATTTCATGCGAGCTTGAGGTAGTCGAGGTGGAGACTGATGAAACGAAAACGGGGAAAGATGGCCGAGAAGTCCAAAGCGTTGCTGGAAGCTGAGAAACGGGAAGCAGCGGCGGAGAGTAGTCGGGAGAAGGGGAACGAGAAGAAGAAAGAAGTAAAGAAAGACGACAAGAAAGACAGCAAGAAAAAGGAGGATGCGAAGAAGAATAAGAAGAAAGATGGCAAGGATAAGAAGAAGGGCGAGGCGAAAAAGTAGAGACGGTGCGGGGGGATGACGGCTGGCTGGGTCTAGATGACTCCGCAACAGCTCCATTCCATGAATGCAGAATCACCGCAGTAGCCGTCCAATTCCATGTACTCGATACTGGGCATCTGTACGTATGATTTACAAATGATTGGACTACTGTCAACTTGAATTGCAACCCATCTTCTTGTCGTCCGTGGCTGCAGGCCTGCAGCCCAACAGCCCCACACACCTCGTTGATTTGATTCCGTCTGTTTTCACGCGTCAACGCTCGTCGTCACGTCGAATCCATGATCTTTTTCCTCCCCTCCTACTCTTTAAACCCGTACCAACCGGCTGTGTCTTGTACAAAAACCACCTCTCAAAAGTTGAAAAGATCAACATGTCGACTGGATCTGTTGAAGAACCCGAATGGGGTCGAGGTGAGTCGTCTCTTTCTGTTTTCCTCGGACGAGCAAGGCGTTGTTGGTGTTGCCTCGCGACGCGTCGAGATTGGATGGCCCGCGGACTGTTTGGTTCCTTCGAATGAACAGTGTTTCGTGCTGGAACGTCGTACTTGCTCTTGCGCGCTTGATTTTTCGCCGTTATTCCGTTATCTGGCGCTCGGTGTCTGCCGTCTTTCGTTTCGGGGCTTCCCGCCTGCCTTTTCGCGCTCAAAGAGTAGATGGCGATGCTGATCCTAACCCGCTTCCAGTCCTCATCTGCGGCGGAACAGACTGGTATGCCCTCTTCTCCTCTTGCTAGCCCCTTCACTGACATGTCTATAGGGCCACCAACGGCCGCAAAGAACGATCCGTCAAAGCGTGAGCTTCAAACCAGTCGTCGGTCAGACCTTTGCCCCCCAGCTCACTCTCCAGATGGCATCAGCCCCACCGACCTCTCGTACCCTCATATTCTGCGCTCGCTATGTAACGTCAAAGTGCATAAACTCATCACAGGGCCGTCGGCGAACTATGCTGTCGTCCTCGACAGTACGTCTCCCCCTTCCCTCGTTGACTGCTCCTGCCACGCGCAATACAGCCTAACACGCGCAACCCCACCCCCAGTCTTCGGCGCAGCATACATCTTCGGCCGTCCCCCCTCCCCCCACCTCTCCGAGTCGATGAACGGGATCATCCCCGAGAACGTGCCCGTCAAGATCTCCCCTACGTCCGTGGGGCTCCCGAAGGGCACGAAGTGGGTGTCAGGGGCAGCGGGGAGGGGGCACCTATTGTTGGTGGATAGTGAAGGTGGGGTTTGGGGGTGTGGGAATAATGTGGTGGGGCAGGTTGGGTTGGTGAGTCTTTTGTGGAGGATTGGGATCTTCGGAGGGTTCGGAGGGAAGGAGTAGGCCTGGGAGGGGTAGGAGGCTGGGGCCTGGGAGTGGGGAGGCTGAGGGCGATGGGCAGGATGAGAGGAGAGGACAGGCAAGCTGACGTGAGGACACAGCCTGTGTGCGTGTCGGTCGACCACTTGACCAAGATCGGCGGACCATGGATCCGAGACCCCGAAGCCAAGATCATCCAGGTCCGTCCCCCCACCTCCTCTCCTGCTCTCGTATCATTCCAGCATGACAGCCCAGCTAACTTACGCGGCAAAACATAATCTAGGTCACCGCCGGCCACACATTCTCCCTCTTCCTGACCTCCACCGGGCAAGTCTTTGCCTCAGGCTCGAGCGAGTGCGGTCAGCTCGGGAATGGTAAAACGGGGGAGAGGCTCGTCAAAGCTGGGAAGGTTGCGTACGACGTTGAAGTGCCTCCTCGTGCGTCCCTTCTCACCCTTATCTCCTCTTCACCCTCCGTTGAAGAGCATGGTGGCTGACGCGCGAGAAATGGGATCAGGCCTCGTACAAGGCTTCGAAAAAGATAAAGTCAAGATCGTCGAGATCGCGTCGGGGAACCAGCACTCGCTGGCTATGGATGAGGACGGGTTCGTGTACGCCTGGGGGTTCGCGGGGTACTCGCGCTTGGGGCTGCAAGATCAGAAAGACCGGTGAGTCATCTTTCGCCTCTGTTCGCCCTCTACTTAGAGGCAGAAGCTGACAAGGAGTGGTGTAGATTGGTGCCTACGCTGGTCCCTCATGTGCGTCCAAGCTCCCTAGGCTGGAGTATCTCATGTTGCCAATAGCCAGCTGACTCAAGCACTGTGTAGTTTGCTGGAGCCAACGCGGTCACCCGCGCCAGGTCCATCCTCTGCGGCCCAACTAGTACGTGAACGTAGTGTAGGCGTGGGCCCCCAACGCGTACTGACGCCTCTGTCCACAGGCTCGACAGTCATTGACCGACAAAATATGTTGCTGATCGCCGGGAAATGGAAGCTCACGGGAGACGGTACGCCATCTTGTATGCTGGTAAGCATCTGGTACGGGTTGCTGATGGGCATGGTGCAGGGTCGACGGGGCAGCCGTACACGCGATTCAAGTAAGTCTTGCGTTCCAGTGCTTCGTAGTGAGGGTTATCGCTAATACGAAGTACCCGCTTCCTACAGGCATATACAAGAGAGTAAGCTGATTGGGAGAGGGCAGATGTTGTGAACACGGCTGATCCAGCTTGACCCCAGTCATGTCCTGCAAAGTGATCAAGGCGTCCTCGGGAGGGTGTACCCACTTCATCACGACCGCGGATCCGGAGGGCGGAGTGATGACGGTCGGATTTGGGCAGGGTGTGGTGAGTTGGTATAGCTGTTGCTTGAGAAGAAGGTCTGCTGATGAACGTGATCTGCATGCCTGGATTGTAGCTTTACGGAGGTGCGCTCTGTGGAATCTTCGATTGTATGCAGGGACACAGACTAACCAAAGATCATAGAACTCGGCCTTGGTCCAGATGCGGGCAAGAGCGCCACCAAGCCCGTCAAGATCATCCCTCTCGAAAACATCGACGTAATCGAGTAAGCCGTGTCGCCCCTACCAGGTCTCACGCTGACCACCTACATCTCACAGCGTGGCAGGCGGAGCTTTCTTCTCCCTCTTCCTCGCTAAGCCAAACTCGAGCATGTCGGACCTCGACCGGTACCCGGAGCACATCAACTCTGCATCGCTGTGTCTTGTTTGTGAAGAGTCGAGGAAGAACGATTTGCCTCTAGAGTGCGAGCGCGTGAGTCGCTATCTATATATCTACAATGTGTAGCGACAGCGAGCACAAACTGACAGCCTAACTTACGGGAACGCAGTGCGACCAGCCGTACCACCTTGGGTGCCTCGATCCCCCTCTGGAAGAATGGCCCGAAGGCGAATGGTTCTGCCCCGACTGCGTGCTCGAAGCCGACGCCGGGCCCGACGAGCCCTTCATTCCCGCCTTGGGCCTTCCCCGGGCCAAGAAGGTATCTCATAAAGCCGGGCAGGGGAAAGCCGCCATGGCGGCGCGCGCGAGGGCCTCGACGGGCGGGGAGGGGCTGGATGCAGAGCCGAGGACGCCGGTGGGGGAGGGTGGGAAGGGTGGGGTGAAGCGGACGCCTGGGTCGGGGGCGAAGGGGACGCCGACGAGAGTGTCGAAGAGGAAGGTGGAGGAGGAGAGTGCGAAGAATGGTGAGCTGGCAAGGTTACGGGTGGGGGTGAAGGTGGAGGCCATGGCTGACTTGTTGGTGGTCGTGCCGGTAGGCTCGGCGAAGAAGACCAGGAGATGAGTGAGGCTGCGGTTCTGGTGACGGAAAGCATGGCATTGGGTGTTCAAGGGGCCCAAGGGCGTAGCCGTGTATGTGATGGTCTCACAGACATGCATCATTGTTTCTTCTTGGGACATGGAAACCCCAGCGACTCGGGACCAGCGACTCGGGACTGTGGTTCCGTTTGCAGAGTGTACATGTCTTGAAATGTTTGACGAGATCTTGAGATTATGATATCATTGAAGTGTGCTGAGCATGCTTCGCAATGGGTTTCATTGGCAAAGAACAGGAGAAGGAGGCATGCTCAGCCTCTCAACTTGATCACCTGCTGCCCCAAAGTGCTGGCAGAAGATTGATGTGCGGAAATAGAGCTCCTCCAGGGTTTTCATCGAGCAAGAAGCATGCTAATGAAAAGTACCCACCGATAGTGAATCTGTGATCTCGATCCATTTCCCAATATACCACTGCCGGCTGGAAGGGCCATCGCCAAGCGACTGTGGACATTGATTTGGGGATGTCAGTATCAAGAAGCTATGTTGGACCAAAATGGTCAGGCATCTGGCATGGAAAATTCACGCCACTGAGAGTCGCATAGAGTCCGAAAATCTCGCAGCCCCCAATTCACCAATTCGTTCTCTTTCAGCCTTGAGTCGAACATGAAGCTCGGGGCGTGTAAGTGTGTGATGCAGTCGTCTGCAAGTCATTTTCAAAGAGGTGTAGTCCTTGTGGCATGATGGATTGAGCTTACAAGCATAATTTCGATTGTGGTCGAAGAATAATGAGGGCATCTTCATATAGTTGTCGCGATTGCAGAGCTGAGCGATAGCCTGAATGACCTCGTCGCTGAGATCAAGAAATGTGACGGTTTTGCGCGGAGGTGGTGGAGAGTCGGAGGGGGGGAGTGGAGATTGTTTGCTGACAGACTGGTTGGCGAGCCTACTCAGATCCTATGAAAATGCATGTAAAAGGCGGCCTATGTATACAGTTACGCCGGCGGCCGCCCTGACTCCGGCGAATGCTATCATATCTAGAGTAACTGTACTCGTATAATACGTATACCCGGAGGACGTACGGGTGTGAAGTGCGCACTCACTCATTCTCTCGCTCACTCATGTAAAGAAAGACCCAAACGGAACCTCCGCTACCCTTCACCCGACCCCTCCACTCCGCCTCTCCACCTCCTATGTGTCATCGACTCTGATCAAGCAAACAGAGCAACCTGATCAAGCCTCCACAAACGCCCTAAACACCTCCAACCCTTCCTTCGCCTCCCACTCCACCTCCTTCCCCGCGCCCACAAACAGCACATCCCCCCTCTCAAATTCCGTCCCCTCCGCCCCGACCATACGCACCACACCCTTCCCACGCGTGACGATACACACGCTCGGCCCGTCCACCGCCCTATGCGCCGCCTTCCCGCCCTCGGCGAGCTCCACCCGGAGTACAGAGAACTCTGCGATAGGGGGGTCGTACAGCTGTGTGGCGGTGTCTTCGGGGGAGAAGGGCGCCGGGCGGAGGAGCTGTTTGTTGTCGGGCGGCTTCGTATGTGAACATCGAGACGAGGGTGGGGACGTCTCGGAGTTTGGGGGTGAGCCCTGCGCGGACGACGTTGTCGGATGTGGCCATGCACTCGATGATATCTGTGTCCAAGATCAGCTGGGAGTTCCTATTGACGAATGGTTGAGTAAAGCTGGATTTTAGACTCACCGCCTTCGATGTACGCGTGCGGCTCGTTCGCGCCGAGGAACGCCGCCTCGCCCTTCTTGAGCTCCACCACATTCAGCATGAACACGCAAAGCACCCCGACGTCCCCCGGGTACTGCCCTTCCAGCATCAACGCCAAGTCCACCAACTCCTTCTCGCTCTCCGCGATACTCTCCTTCTTCTCGTACCTCTCCACAAGCTGCGCGATCGCTTGCTCCACCGCGGGCTTCTCCGCATTCATGAGCGCGCCAAAGATATCTTTAAGGATATCTTTCTGGGCGGCGGTGGGCGCGGAGGCGAGGGGCCGGAAGAGGAATGGGTTGGGGGGGAGGGTGGTGGGCAAGGTGAGAGAGGTGGCGAGAGCCTGGACGTGCTGGGAGGGGATGAGTGGGGAGAGCTCGGGGACGGTGAGGAGGTGAAGGAGGAGGGTAGGGGGGGGGGGGAGGAAGTTGAGGAACGCGAGGAAGGGGGTGAGGGCGATAGCCATCTCGGGCTTGTGATTGGGGTCTGCACGCCACGGCTCATCAGCATCGTTCCCACCATCATGAACCGGTCTTCAGCCACAAGGGCCATCCCGACGCGTCGCCCTGACGCGTCGTGTGAACCGAACAGCAAAGAACCGCGCACCTTTATAGACCTCAGGCCTCTCGTCAAACAGCTTCCTCGCGAGCGGCTTGTCCGGGTGCGCCTGGATACTCGGTTCCGAGCCGATACTCAGCACCTTGAACAGGAACGGGAGGAAGCCATCCTTGCAGTCTTCGAATTCGGCGGAGACGGACGCACCGATGAGCTCGGGGTGGGCCTTGAGGTGGGCGGACAGGAGGGTGGAGTCGGAGAGCTTGGAGGGGAGGGTGGGGTGGGTGCCCATCCAGAGCTGCTCGTGAGCGAGAGATTAGCGCGTGAAGGGAGGGTAGGAGGGTCTGAACCGCGCACGCACCTCAGCATAGGTGTTGTCCACATCGATGGAGAAGTTTGGGATGGAGGTCACTGCAAGATGGGCTGCGAGGGAGGCTGAGCCCTTCTTGCCCCGGTCGTACAACTGAATGCCAGGTTCCATCTTGAACACAGCCATCGTAGGAGGGGTAGACGCCCGCTTCCGTATCCAGACGACTGTCAGTACGTACAACACGCATGACTCCGACCACTCCTGCCTGGCTCCAGGCCTACTCACCAGGATTTTGACCTCCTCCTTGAGAGCATCGATCAACAGGTGCTGCTCGGTCTGGCGGTGATATGCCTGAGCCAGCTTGTAGGAGAGTCCATCTCTGTCGGTGACGAGCTGGTCGATCCTGTCGTTCTGCGAGACCAGTGGAATATTGATCAGCATCCCTTCGTCCAGAGGGCAGCGAGTCCAGTCCGCTCACCATGGCGCCAAGCTGAGCGTTGAATTGTTCCATCTGCGAAATGGGTCATCTGTTAGCTTCGTGATACCCACTTCAAAACCGGGCCACACATAAGCATCTGCTGTACACACCTGATTGTATATAGCCTGTTGCGTAGATCGTATGGCGAATACGCCCGTCAGCGGAGTGCATCTCGAAGTGTGAGCGGTCCACAGGTGAACTCACCGAAGGTGCTAGTTCTGGGTGCGGTGCTAACTTTCTAGTCTAGACAAGGTCCATTCGTCAGCACCATCCACGACAAAGATAGAAAGGTGATAAAGGCTCACCACGAATGGCGCAGCAAAGAACACTCAAACCAGAAGAAAGACAACACCAAACCCGGCATCTCCCACCCACCGCCACGATCTACCTCGGCGACTGTTGGAAGCCTTGTAAAGCTTCCGCCGTACCCGCCGTACTTGGCTTATCAGGCTGAGTGAACCTAGGACACACGCGGAGTGCACCAACGCTGTGTATCTTTGAGAGGCAGGGCCGAAGTCAGTTCGCGAAGAAGGGCCGCTGGACGAGAGGCACATGCTCACGTCACTATGATGACGCTTGTGGCCGCTGTGAGAATTAGAGCGAGTCCAGTTCCCACTAATACCAAAGCAATCATCAGTACGAGTACTGAGTATATGTATCTCACGGTATGAGATAACAATCTCACCAACTTCCGCCACCTGCAACGCGTCATCCATCGCCCGCCCGTCCGTCTCCTCCTTGAACTCCTTCGCTATCCTCTCAACCGCCTTCCTATCCCCCTGCACCTTCTTCATCGCCTTCTCTACCTCCTTGCCCTTCCCATCTACCTCTTCCTTCTTGACAGCCACTTCCTGCGCCGCCAGCACAGCCACATCCCTCGCCTGCTCCGCGCGTGAGACATCTGTCCCCCCACTGAGCGGATCATCCTTCACTCGTCGTCGCCCTCAATCGGCCAGCGAATAGCGGCGTCACCGGCGGTGGAGGCAGCGCGGGGCTTCTTGGGGTCGGGACCGCTGCTGTTCATGTTGCTGAGGTGCTCGACAAGATGGGTGGCATTGTATGAAGTAGTGTGGAGATGCACCGTCGTGAACACCGGCATCATCGCCGTCGTGGACAGCAACATTTCTGATTCCGCGCATAGCTCTATCGTGACGTCACCACTCACCAGTCGCCGCGGCCGTCGTCTCTTTCTTCGTCTGCTGCCGCGTCGCTGGCCTCGCCACTCGACTTCTGCGATTTCATATCATCGTACCAGCTCGTAGCTCCAGGCTTGCTTGATGAACACCACTCCGGCTTCTAATGTCATGCCCATCGAAGATTCTCGGTATCCGCATTTCATCTTGTCGACATCCGGAACTCCTCGAGAAGGGTTCCAGCGGAGCGCCCTCATCAAGACCGGCGCTGTCGCGTATCAATACGTCAATCCGGATTCTGCACATCAACAAGAAGTCGGCGCATCTTTGCACAATAGCGCGAGTGCTGGCGTCTCCGATTCAGTATATCTGAACTCTTTCTACCTGGATGACGGAACAATTGTAAGCCGCTTCGCCGTTATCCACATCGGAGGTCCAGGACTAAGGTGTTTTTTGGCGGAACCAGCTTTCCCGACAAGACCTGTGCCGAGCCCTCGGGTATTCTGTCAACCGTTTGTTTCTTCTCCAAGATGTTCACTGCTATCTGACAGCTTGGAATAGCCCAGATGGATCTGCATACCGTGCAGCTCTAAGCTGGTTGGAGACCGAGCTCAAAGAGGTAGGTTCACAGTTTATTCCACTGCTGGGTTTATATCACAAAGCTGAACGCTGACGCATGTCCGCCGGATCCAGGCCCGTGGCTTGTTCTGTAAGTCGAGACCGGCGCTTCCATTGGGTCCGACCAGGCGAACAGGAAACACTGACAATGAATGGACGATTGTAGATGAGATAGCCGAAGCCGTCGGGATACTGAGCCAATGGGAGTCTCAAGGTCGTGTCCCTGACGCCTGGGAGCCCACCGGCCCGTTCGACCTGCGCGACCTCTGCAGTGCGCCCAAAACCTTGGCAGAAGAACCCAACCGGCTGGACGCCATTCGCACCTCCCTCACTCCGCTCTTCATCCTCGCGGCTCTCCGTGCATTCTCGTCTCACAGCAGAGGGTATCCTGCGACTCTGTGGCGGTTCTGGAGGCTAGCAGAGAGGGAATGGGGGGGGGACGGGAGGGGGGCGCGGTGGTTTTACCTCCCGCCGGAGTGCGAGATCTCTGCCGGAGAGCTGGTTCCCATCGAACGTCACAGCGTTGAGACCGTGGGGCCGGATGACCAGAGTAATTTTCCTGCAACAGTGAGTGGCAATGTCTTCTGTTGTCTTCTGTTGAACTCCATTGATGTCTGCGGACAGCTAATTCGGCGGGCAGGACGCATTGGGCGTACACGAGACGACATCGGTCCCTTCTCGGGTGACGCTCGCACCTCCCAGCTTACGGAGGAGGCAGGTAAGCGATATGGCTAATGTGTTGATCAGGCTACATGATAGCTGACCAGCATACATATAGCCTCCATCGTTACAATCACCGCCGATAGCCATGGTTCACACCGCGTCGAGGTCAGGTCGTAAGCGCGCTTAGTGGTAACTTGATCTCCTTCGCGACTTGAGAGCGTGGGCGCCATTGACTGGAGGATACATCATAGTGAGTGTATAGCGGCGCCCTTACATACCGCTCCTGCCGCAGAGTGATCGCGTTGGTGGATTTCCAACGTGGCGCCAGTCATTATCATTGTTTCGCATCGTAGCTAGGTTGTTCCATATGTTGAGAGAATTGATTGTGTACAGTAGCTTTGATCACTCATCATGATTCACGGACCCGAGAAAGGCGAAGGTCCCGCCCCATCGCGACATGAGGCTTTCGCGTGGCTAATGTATGTACTTGTACCATACCTACTCCACGAGCACGTTTCATTACAGCACACATTCGAGATAAGCGGCCTGGTAGCTGGTAGAGAGGCTTCCCAGGTGAAGCTGGAACGCTGGACGATGTCCATGGTTACCTCCACCTCCGAGGTCGCCGCCTGTTACGAAGCGCAGGCGGCGTTGCGAGGTGGCGGAAGGTGGTCGCTGAGTGACATCGGCTCAAGCTTCGGCGCACTGTCTTCCCCACCCCCGGCGCCTTGCCGATGCCGCCCACTCCTCTGGTGCTCTTTAAGAGCCGGCACTGCATGCAAACGAGCTGGCACTTCCCCATCCCACTGCGAGACTGCTGCTCTGCTGCCCATCCCCCAGCAGCCCCACAGCCACCACAGCCACCACAGCCACAGCCACAGCTGCCCCCTCCTACGCGTTACGTAATCTCCTCGGCTGGTCCGAAGATACGCCGCGCCGTCGCCGGACCGCCTTCGCTATGGATTCCACAGCCAGCACCACCACCACAGCGATCCATCCCGCCCTGCACTCCCCCTCCGTCACTGCACTCCAGCACCACCACCAGCAGCGGGCAGCACACACTCTCAGGCGCAAGGCCAGCGTCCCACAGACAGCCTCCCTCACCTCCCCAGACTGGCAGCAGCTCGACGAACACCGCCAGGAGCCAAAGAGCAGCCCTCCACAGAAGCTCTCTTCCGCATACCAAGGCGCCGTGACCAAAAAGCGGCCGGGCCTGCAGCGGAACTCGTCCGCGTACTTGCGGAAGCTGCAACTGGACAGAGCGCTGGAGAAAGAGGTGCGTGACTCCTCCACCCGGCCTTTGGCATGGCCGTCGGTGCCGACTCGGCGTCTGTCATCATTCCGGGCTTATGCTGACTCGTCATCTGATCTCCTCGGTGCTTATTATAATCACAGAGATTTGGGCTCGGAGACGTCCATATCTCGACTTCGCCGTACGAGGAGGAGATATTTATTCAGCTGTCGCCGGGCACCGCAACCGACTCTGGGACCACCAGCGGCCCAGAGGACATTGCTTCATCATCAGAGGACGGCGATCGCACGTCTCCAAAAGATACCACCAGCATCGACAACATGCCCACCACCAACTCCCCTTCCGCCTCCTCCCAGACTTCCTCAAACCGTACACCCACAGCTCCCAGCAGCTCGTCCCCCTCCATCTCCGTCCCCACCACCGCACGCATGCGTCACCCCCCTCCTCCCTCACCCCTGTCCAAAGTCCAGCCGTCGTCCCCAGAAAAGTCCTCCCACATCGGGAGCTTGATGACGGACAACGGTAACCTCGCCGCGCCATCCCCCGCGGCGCTCGCCATGCCCCAGAGCTCGCCGTGCTTCATCCACTCCCACCTGGACCGCCACGGTTCTCTTCAAGACTGGTTGAAGAACAAGAGCAACTACCCCCAAGCTCCGCACGGTTCCTCCTCCTCCGTGACAGGCTCCACCACGTCCACCACCGCCCACCCGGCCTCTGGTGCAGGGCACAACCACACAGGTGGGAACGCCCATGGTCACTTGCACGCACACCAGCACCAGCATCAGCAGGGCAACGCCACGAAACCGCTGCACCACTCCTCGCCCTACTCCCCAGGCCCTCGCCACACTGCGCATGCCCATCCGCACGCTCACGCGCACGCAGCCTCCCAACCCGAGAGCCCGTCCCC
The DNA here is from genome assembly GCA_036427605.1 of Cryptococcus sp. DSM 104549. NCBI lineage: Eukaryota > Fungi > Basidiomycota > Tremellomycetes > Tremellales > Cryptococcaceae > Cryptococcus > Cryptococcus jaspeensis. The sequence continues at coordinate 2,618,187 of CP144048.1, forward strand.
TTCTCGCTCGCAAGCGACGAGCCCAACAAGCCGGAGCAGTAGCAGGCTGTCGCATGCGAAGAGTAAAGACATGGGGTTCAGTGGGTATGACTCGGATGCGTCGAGTGGGGCGCCGAATGGGAGGGTGAATGGGGAGGTGAATGGAGGGAGCGCGATTCTGGATGGGGATATGATGGATGATGATGATGCGGGGAGTGGGAGCTTGACAAGGCAGCTGGCTGAGACGGCGCAAGGGGTGAGAGAGATGAGCAAGGAGCTTGGTAGGTCCCTCGTCATTCCCCTTCTCTGCCAGGGATCGCCAACTGACCCAACCCGTCCGCAGGCCGCACCAAAGTCCGCTCGCGCATCCAGCACGTCCTCATCGTCACCAAAGCGCGCGACAACCGGCTCATCAAGCTCACCCGCGAGCTCGCCCTCTACATCATGCAGAAACGCCCCGCCACCTCCCCGGACGGCTCGTCCTCCCGCCACGGCAACGACTCGCGCGACCGCGGGATGGTCGTCTACGTCGACGCTCAGCTCCGCACGTCGAAGAGGTTCGACGCGGCAGGCATGGCGAGGGATTACCCGAACTTGTTCAAGCCGATGGAGAGAAGGAGGTCGTCCTCGTCGGCGTCGGTGAGTACGCTGTCGACGCTGTCGGCGTTCTCGTCGACAACGAGTATGGGGGATGCGGCGAGGAAGTCGAAGGATGAGGGGCAGTTGAGGTACTGGACGAGCGAGATGTGCTCGAACTCGCCGCATCTGTTTGACTTCGTTGTTACTGTGAGTGCCCGCGCCACCTCACCCGTGTCATCAGTACTAGGGCAGGGCTGACACTCATCACAGCTTGGTGGCGATGGTACCGTCCTCTTCACTTCTTGGCTCTTGTAAGCTGTAATCTTCCCGACGCCGACCACGACGCCAGCTAACCCCTCCACCAGCCAACGCATCGTCCCCCCCGTCCTCCCCTTCGCCCTCGGCTCCCTCGGCTTCCTCACCAACTTTGACTTCAAGCTCTACAAAGACACCATGGACAAAGTCATCGATGAAGGTATCCGCGTCAACCTCCGCATGCGCTTCACCTGCACCGTCTACCGCGCTATCGCGCCCGAGGAAGCCGCGCTCGTCTCCCAAAAGGGGAAAAAGCGCAAGGCGATCAAGAAGCCTGGCGGGGAGATCCTCATGAGCCGGGTAGATAAGGGCGGGTGGGAGAGCCTCGAGGGGCCGACGCCGGTGGTGCCGCCGTCCGGGTCCGAGGGGGAGGACAAGGAGATTATGTGTTATTCGACGAGGCCGGTGGAGCAGTTTGAGGTGTTGAATGATTTGGTGGTGGATAGGGGGCCTAGCCCGTATGTCAGCTTGCTGGAGCTGTTTGGTGAGTCTCAGCTCGTATGGCATTGAGAGTAGGAGCTGACAAGGTACTTTCAGGGGACGAGCATCACCTCACCACGGTGCAAGCCGACGGGCTAACAGTCTCAACCCCCACGGGCTCCACAGCCTACTCGCTATCCGCCGGCGGCTCGCTCGTCCACCCCCAGATCCCTGCGATCCTCATCACACCCATCTGCCCGCACACCCTGTCGTTCCGCCCGATGTTGCTCCCAGACAGCATGGAGCTGCGCGTGTGCGTGCCGTACAACTCGAGGAGCACCGCTTGGGCGAGCTTTGATGGGCGTGGGCGTGTGGAGCTTAAGCGTGAGTCTGTTGCGTGTCTCCCGCAGTGGACGAGCCGCTAATGAGGACGCTGTGCGAACAGAGGGCGACCACATCAAGGTGACCGCATCCAAGTACCCCTTCCCAACCGTCTGCGCCGACAAGGCCTCCACCGACTGGTTCTCCTCCATTTCCCGCACCCTGCGGTGGAACGAGCGCGAGAAGCAAAAGTCCTTTGTCGTCGTCGAGGAGGCGAGCGAGCCCCCCGCAAAGCACAACTCGGGTGGGAAGTCGGCGGCGAAGAAGCAGGTGTTTGATGAGAGCAAGGCGACGCCGAGGTATAGGGAGGCGGCGGTGGCGGCGGGGGATGATGTGATTGATCTGGATGATGAGGAGGAGGATGAGGATGATGAGGAGGAAGATGAGGTTTATGACATTGATGAGTGAGTTCTGCGTGTGACGAGCTAGTCCCTCAGTAACGACCGGCACCTGCTCACACGACTTTACTTTCTAGCAAATCCGGCGGCGAGACTCAGCCGTCATCCCCGCCCATCCCGCCAGAGAACGACACCAACAAGCTCCCCCCTTCGCACCTGCACTCCCTGCTCGCCTCTCACCAAAAGTCTGGCCTCCAGACTCCCAACCGCTTCGCAACGCCGTACCAAGCCCCACCCGCACTCTCGCAGCGCCACCTCATCGAGGCGCTTGCCGCGGCCGAGATCCGCGAGAAAGAGAACGAGGAAGGGCAAAGGGACGACATCCGCGGAGACGGCAGCGCGTTCCGCGTAGACGGTGGTCACCACCTCATCCCACCCGGCAGGAGCCAGCTGCCCAGCCCGGAGCTGAGCACGAGCACGACGGGGGAGAGCGAGACAGAAGGCCCGGGGGATAGGGGCAGGGACGGCGAGAGGCGGATGATGGATGAGAAGACGCCGAAACCTGAGTCGCACCATCATCACCATCATCATCAGCATGAGCATCATCACTCGCACTCGCCGCATAGGCAGAGGAAGCATTCCCAGGGGCATGTGGCGGAGAAGCTTTCGGAGTGCAAAGCGAAGGCGTTTGCCTTCTTTGGTCAGGTGAGCTCGCATCAAGGCCAATCACGATTGGTAAACGAGTGCTGACACCCATGACGCAGGACGACTCTGCCTCAGATCTGAGCGATGACCACTCCGAGTGAACGAACGGGGCGGAAGCAATGTGGAAGAGCGGGGGGAGGGAGATGTGCTCCATCTGTATATGTGTGTAATGATCATCAAACATAGACTTGACTCGGATGTGGCTCGGTACTTGAGATGTGATATGAATACGACTTGTGCTGGACACTACTCTTGCTCACCGTTGGGCAATCTCGGTGATACTGGTCGCGTACCCTCCCATGGGTGAAGGCCTCGCAGGCATCCTTGAGGTTGTTGGATCCAGCAGACATCAGCAGACCTTCAACGCTGAGCTGAGATCGTGTCATCACTATGAAGGAGACAACATGTACCAGAAAAAAGTCTGTATTATCCCGCCTTCTTGTCCATCAGCAGAAGACCGACCGTCGCGTCGTTCTTCAAGCCGCAACAATTCCAGAAGGTCTATCTTCTCCCGAGATTGAAGTCATTCCTTTCACATGTTTCTTCTTGTCGTCGTCCGAGTTTGCGCCATCCGCCGCCCTCGTCCTTGCCATCAACGCCACCCCTGTCGCTGCCACCCTCGCGGCCACCTCCACCTTCACGGCCGAGTGCACTGACCACCACCGACCCTAACAACCATCGCTCTCCACTCACTTTCGCCGCCCCCGCCTGCACGTAGAGTAGCAATCTTCATCTTGCTGCCGACCCGCACCTTCAGCCTTCATATCTCCTCAATCCCACTCCCCTCGTCACTTCGGCTCAGCCGCACGCCGCGCCATGTCCACCACCCCGACCTCTTCGACACTCACTACCCTCGCCCCCCTCCCTCACGACATCATCTCCCCCATATACGACTTCTTCGTCGCTTCCATTCCCCTGCACTCCCGGCAGTTCCAGGACCTCCTGATCCTCAGTCGCGATGTCTACGACGCCAACGTCGCGAGGCTCTACGAGGACGTTGTTCTGGACGAGCATAACTCGTCGGGCTTTTTCTATTGGGCGGGCGAGATGAACGGTGATGACGGGGAGAGGGACATTTTGGCACTCATTCCCTCCCGGATCCCATACTCCCAATCCCCTTCCCTCTCCATTCGAAAATACGCCCTCATCCAAAACAACAAGCGTCTCACCATGAAGCACGTCAACGCCTTGACGGCCATCAGCGACGCGGAGTACGCTGCTTCTGGGGCCGCCTTGTGCGACCTCACTGGGAAAGAGCCAAATCATGGCATGACCATATCTTGCCTTTTCCCTGAGACTGCCGTACTGGTGTTCCACCAGAGTCTTATGTCTGGGTGCATGGGCAGCTCGGCCGACGAGTGTTTGGATGCCATCATACGGAACGCCGGCGGGAAGGCTTTCCGATGGCCTCACGTTTGTATCACCTTCGCGGGTGGAGATCCGCCTTGGGAGCTAGTAGACGCTTTCTGCGGTTTCATCAAGAGGATCCGCGGCATCCGCAGCTTGACGCTGCACAACTCCCAAGTGATTCCAAACCTCCAGCTCACCTGTCGGGACGCACCAACACACTTGTTCTTGGCGAAAATTTAGGGCGATGACGGCAGCTTTGAGAAGGACTATCTAGTGGTGTATGTGAAGCGTCTGCTCCAGATTTACGAGGATCATGATATCGAGGAGTGAGTGATTGTATTCTCTATTCTACCTTTGATGTACTTCCAAGCGGCGCTGACACTAACACGTGGGCTTGCGGCGTAGCCTCCCTGCCCCCTTGGCCTTATACAACGTACACGCAAACACGGACCACGTTTTGGACGTACTGGACGACGGCGGCTTTGATGGGGAACAGAGTTGGGAAGGCTGGAAGGATAAGCTGGTGATGGTCCGGGAGGGCGAAGCACACGGCTATGTGTGTCCGTGTGGGAAGACGGAGAAGTAATGCGGTTGGTCGAGAGAGTAAGGGTTGGGGTAATGGGGGTGGTGCGTGATGGAACGTGGCTGGGTGGTGTAAGGTGTTGGGAGGTGGCGTAAGGGGGGAAGCCTTGAAGGTTAGGCCTCGGGCGTGACGTCTGCGGACTGGATTTGAACGACACTATGCACACAGTAGAAGTCGTGACACTGTCATGTGATGGTCGTGTGCACACGAAGAGGGGTCAGACAAAGATGGGCATGGAGGACTTTACAGCAGAGAGAACGAGAGAAGAACATTCGTCCCCAGTGGGCAAGAGTGGCATTTACAGCCCTCCCATCAGCAAGCTCTACAGCGTGAATATGCACTCGTTGCTTTTGGAAAGAATAACAGACAGCTGTGAGTACTGTGAAGCAACGAAGGAGGTCAGCCATGTCTTATTTTGCCATTCACATTCGCATGTAAGCCAGACGATGTTGAGGAAAACGACGTGACTCGATCCAGACATGCATGAATCCAGACGATGGATGATAACCCAACAAATTCCATGCATATTAATACCCCCCTGCCGTAGGTCAGATGTAAACGTGATTGATTCGTAGTGATTCTTATTATGTAAGGTCTCGACGCGTCGTGAATGTGTGTGTCCGGTTCGAGTCCGGGATTTGGCTGATGTATTTTGCACATACTGACCTGGCGGCGCTCGGCTTTAGTACTAACACTTCGGTGCTAATGGCGATGCTTGTATCAGGGGGGGGGGGGAGAGTTTAATGCCGGGCACCGTCCCATGCTTCTCTGCCCTCGGCTACGGCCGAGTATTTTTGTCTGTCGATAATGATGTGTGGGATAATAACTATCGTTTTTTCTTTGTGCTGGATGTAAGACAAGTCCATCCGGTGTTACATGGAGGTAGTCTGCTCAGCATACGTCACTGCACCGTCATACAATCCAATACGCTAGAACTCAAAGCTACGCTGGAACGCCACATTCCCATAAACAGTCTGTCAGCATCTGTTTCGGCTCTGTCATCCTTTGACATTTGCACCCACAAAGTGCTAAAGGAAGACCCACCCGCAGCCACGGAGGGCACTTGCCGGGCGAAAAAGCGAGCTCATCTCCATCTCACCTAATGCCCCGCGGACCCTTCCTCCTTACCATCATCATCCTTCTGGCGACGTTAACACACAGCAAGGGTCGAATGCCACCTTAGACAGACGACTGATGCCGGCGGCGAAGAAACCCGCAGCAGGACCTGGTCCACCGAAGAAGAAGGCGAAGGTTGAAAGTGAGACGGAAAGTGATACAGAGACAGAGACGGAGAGCAGCGAGACGGAGACGGAGACGTGGACAGGGTCAGAGAGTGAGACGGATTCGGAGCCAGAGCGAGGGAAGAGCAAGGGCAAGGCGGCGCCGGCGTCGCCGAAGGGTGGAAGGGCACCGGAACCTAAGACTCGGCTAGGCCATCAGTCGAGGAGAGGTAGTCCTAAGGGTACGGCCGCCGACAAAGCCAGCGAGACGGATAGCGACTCTGAAAGCGAGTCTTCAGCCGAGTCAAGTGAAGATGAGAAGAGGCCACAAAAGCCGGCCCTTCGACCCACCCGACCACCTGCCCGCGACGCCCAAACTCCACCACGAGACCGCTCCCACTCGAAAGCACCACCATCGAGATCCCCCGAGCGCAAACACACTTACCCCCCATCTTCTCAAAAGTCCAGCGAGACACCCGAAAAGAAGAGGGGCAAAATTTCAACCAAGAAAGACTGGGACGAGCGGAATCAGAAGCTTCACGATTCATATCGATCCCGTCCACCAGTATGGGCTGGGGCCTGTGGAGATTGCACGAAATGCTGGAAAGGGTTCTGGGGCTGGTGGTTCTGGAGATGGCTGGTGAGGAAGATGCCATACTTGCTGGCATTGGCAATGATCGTGTCAGCAGGAGTTGTGACAGCAAGTGGGGATATGATTGGGATCTGGGTGGTCGATGTGGCCGGGTCAAAGTATGGAGGAACAGGATACTGTGAAGCGTCAGGACAAGCGTGAGTAGATTGTCGGGAGAAGCTGGCATTAGCTGATTAAGGATTTACAGGTGCGTGACGCAGTTAATGTACAGCGGGCCATCAGCTGGCTCTTGGCCTGCAATTACCCTCCCTGCTCTCCTCCTGGCCTTTGGCCTCGGTATGTCTGGGTCTCCCTCCACATGTGTCGATGCTCCCCACTTACACTCACCTCAAACCTAGTCGGAATCATCCAGCTCTTCCTTCTCATCTTCTGCTACCTCTTCGTCCGCCACAACTTCCAATCATGCTGCGTCGACATCGAGTCACAGAGGTCTAACCGGAAGAAGATTGACGCCCGTCATACACGAGCGCTGATATGGTTTGAGCGGACAATGACGTTGACGGGGTTGGCCTACTTTATAATCGGGGTGATGTTCGCAGAATGGGTGAGCGAGGCTGACGGGGATGGGTTGATTGGATACTCGCTGTGAGTCAGCCTGTCGTTGGATCGCTCCTGGGGGCTAAAGCTGACCTCGACGTGGCAACAGGGGAATTTTCCTCCTCATATCCCCCTTCATATGGTTCGGCCTGCGCATGAGCTACCGCTCCAGCTGGGCATACTATGCCAACGCCGTCTCCAGGTCTGTGTCCAAGAGCAAAGAGAAGGTGGGCGATAAGTGGGACGACGCATACAAGAGCGACGAGGAGGGTCAGTTGGTGATGCGTGACAAGAAGGGTAAGAATGTCAGGAAGCCGCAGAAGAGTCGTGCGAAATACGACTGAGGTCAGTTGGTGGAGGTTGAATCCAATAGATGAGTAGACGTGAGGGTTTCAATGCATGCTGGGTATACGTACAACATTTTCGTCCCACTCTCCTCTTCTCCCCGGCAATGCCTTGATCAGTAACCCATCCCAAACCTCCCCCACTTCTCCCCAATCTCCCCTATCTTCACCACCACCCCCGCCGCCTCCGCCCTCACCTTCCCCTCCCTCTTCCCCCCTTGCCCAGCACTAACCTCCCCACCCTCATTCTCCACCTCAAACACCCCCGACGCCCATTCCCCAACAGCCATGACCAGCGCTGCTTTGTCCATCGCTAGTGTCCTGCCTGCGTCCAGCTCGACAGCTGCGTCGAGACACACGAGGGCGAGCTCCAATGCAGCGGAGAGGACTTGCGCTTCTGCCCCGCTCCCTGGCGCACTGGTATCATGCTCGTCGTCCTCGGGCGAGAAGGTAGGCGGGCGGGGAGGGTGCCTCGCCCCGATGGTGGCCGCCAGCTCGAGCGCTTCTGGGCAAATCACCGACAAGAACACCGAAGCGTGTCTCGCCGCATGGACCATGAGCGCCAAAGCCATCAGCAGCTTCTCGAGCGACATCGGGGAAAGCACCATCCCCGCCCCTGCGCCGCGGTATCGCTGACCAGTGGTTATAGCCCGAGACTCGCGGATGGACGAGTCCTGAAAATGCTGCCAGAAGCGGTTGATCAGGGGCATGATAAAGTACTCGGCGGCGAGGTTTTTGAACGACATTGCCGGTGCGGGGGTGGTCGAGTATGCAGAGGTGAGAGAGTTGACGGCGGTGACCTTGGGTCGCTTGGGCTCCCCTACGCGGAGGCGCTTCTCCCGAGCCAGAGCCGGGACAGTCTCCTCCCCCTTCCTCGCCCCCTTGCTCAAAATGAGATCCCGCACCCCATCAATCGCTTGGTCGATCTGACCTCTCTCGCTCTCCCTCGCCCGAAGGGTAGGTACGTCAGCAGCGCTGATGTACTTGTTGTGCAAAGCGACAGGCAGGACTTTCGAGGGGAAGTCGATAGCGCGGGTGGGGCGGGGTGCTTGTGGGACAGGGAGGCCGGAGAGTTCACGCGCGCCCATGGCTAGGGCGGTGAGGATGACGGATTTTTGTTGGAGGGAGAATTGGGGGTTGAAGTATTGTTCGCAGAGGAGCCTGGTGAAGGTGTCAGCTTTACTCCCCGGGACGGGAATGTCAGATGGTGGAAGCTTACGGGGCGACCTGTTTGGGAGCGCACACGACCAGAGCGTTCATGAGCCCCTGTCGCTTCTCCTCGAACTCTTCAATCTGGAACGGGTCGTTCAGCCCCATGGTCATCAACGCCACTCCCACAGCATTCTCGGCTACACACCCATCACCCTAGTCAGTTGTTTCTCTAACCGTCACATACGGCATAGAAACACCCACCAAGCTCCGTCCCATACTCCCTCTTCGCCCTGACAAGCCCCTCCCCATACTGCAACGCCACCTCCAGACTCTCCGGCTTTTCCCTCTCCTTCAACAGCGCCAACAACTGCGGCACATACACCGGCCTCTGGACTTTATTGCGCTGCTGCGCGTCGAGCGCCAAAGACGGGTCCGCTGCGACTTCCTCGAGGAATTCCGGGGTCGGGGACGGTGCGCGGGATGAGGTGGGGGAAGGGGAGGCGTACCCATCTAGAGGGTCGGCTTCCTGGTCGGGGTCGAGCATGACGATCTTGGGTTTCGGTTTGGGCTTGGTGGGTTTGGTAGGGTTCTGGGGGTGGGGTGCGGGGCGACCACGAGGAGCTGGCTGAGGGGCGGGGCGAGGTTCAGCGTGGGGGGCTGGGATGGCGGTCCAGCCGAGGAGCCATGACTCGGGGTCATCGCTCAGCTCAGCTGACGCATCCCGCACTCCTAGCCCTCTTCTCAACCACCGACACTCCTCCCTCCCATCGCCATCACCGTCCCACATGCCTTTGAATTGAAGCCTCCTCCCACCCCCTCCCCCGCCAGTACTCCCCGGTAAGGGAAGATCCTCCCCATCCCCATCCTCAGCCACTTCTAACCTCTTTCTCAGCTCCTCAATCTCATCCCCCGCCTTCCTCTCCGGCACCTCCCCATCCTCCTGGATAGTAAGCTCGCTGAGTATCTCCCCAACGAGCATCCCGAGCCGACGGATAGATGCGTCCGGGTGGGAGAGGTATGATTGGAAAGCGAGGATGAATGAGACGCGCCGGGAGAGGGCGATGAGCCATGGTGAGAAGGGAGGAAGGAGGGAGATGGCAAGGACGAGGGTGTGGGTGAGACCTAAAAGAAGGAGGCTGGGGTCAGCGGGTACCAAACGAACCTGATAATACAAATACCCACTGAGCTGCTGGCTGTACAGCGAGAACTTGACGTATTTCGAGTCTGTCCATGTTTCAACAATCCTCTCTACGAAAGCCTTGCTCGCTGCTCAAGTCCACCGGGTCAGCTGTCACGCCGTGGATGAATCTTATAGGCTCACCCACCTGGAAGCCCGCCAAGGCCAACCCAGCCCACCACAATCCTATTCCTCGCCTGCTCCCTCTCCTCATGCCCGCCCAACCTTCCCTTCCCCTTCCCACCCAACACACTCCTCACAACACCCTCCCAAGCCTCCCCACCAGGTTTCGCCTCGCCAATAATAGCCTTGAGCACCTCTACAGCCCGCTTGATCCGTTCGTCAAGCCTGTCAGGCTCCAGAGGGAGAGGGGGGCTGATGAGGCGGAAGCTGAGGTGGGAGAGGAGGGAGTCGATGAATGCTGCGAGGGTTGAGGATGGGAGAGGGAGGAAGATGGAGGGGAGGAAGGCGGGGGGGTAAGGGGGGAGTGGGGAGGAAGGCGGGGGATGGAGGTGCGCCAGGAGGGGCGGAAGAAGCGGGGCGAGGAGAGACGGTGAGGGGGTGGACTCGTGGGAAGGTTGTGGGCCGAGTAAGCCGATGGATGAGAGCTTCTCGAACACTAAACGGAGAGGCGTCACGTCTGTTGCAATGGACGTGGGTGGTGAGCGTGATCTACATAAAAAACCTGTCACCTACCAGAGTTTGGCCTTTGTGAGAGCTCGTACGATACACCCTCCAGGTTCGTGACCATTCTATCAAAGTACGCCCTGTGATACACCCATGAGCTCTTGCCCCTCAAGGTCGATCATTGAAAGCTCACCTCGGCAATAAGCCGCTCGGCATCTCGCCAGCCCCGCCATCGGCCTTCCACCGCCCTACCACATTCCCCACTTTTGAAGGTATCCCCACACACGCTCTCACCGTATCTTCCCACTGCAGCGTCCTCCATCCTTCCCCATCTCCCGCAGAGCCCCGAGAACTGGAGTAGACAGCGTGGTAAAGGTCGTCCACTCCATACTCCGCTGCCAGAGCGTCCAAAAGGCTGACGACAAACTCCTGGCTTTTCTTGGGCACAGCCGCCTGCCCAGCTTTGGGAGTGTTCAAGTAAGCTGGCAGAGTGAGGTACGATACCAGCGCAACCGCTCTTCTCAGCTGGATACCCTCTGCTTGCTTCGGCGGCACAAACAGACTCCGCAGAGCCTCTTCCCCCTGCGCATCAAGCACACCCAAGAAATGCGGCAAGACAGTCTCTACAAGTAGAGCCTGCACGCTCGGGAGGTACCGCCCGGCTGCCTTTAGCTCGCCGTCAGAAGCCGAGGCAGGCGGGATGGAAGTGCGGTGGAGGTGCAAGGCAGAGAGGGTGGAGGAAAGGTGGAATGTGAGGTCGGAGAGGGAAGGGGTGGGGAGGCGGAGGAAGTCGCGGAGGGATTTGAGGGCGTCTTCGGGGGTGGACATGGTGAGTTGGAGGGGAGTTGTAGAAGATGTAGAGGAGAAAGGAGATGTCGATATGGGCATACATAGCAAGGTGGCTTTCTTCACCATGTTCGCGTTCGAGGTGAACGTAACGATGTGGAGGTCGTGGCGTCATCACTTTTCCCACACACCTCCTCTTCTATGGTGGCTGGCAGAGAGTCGGTCCTCTACGCTATTCTACTTTACTTCGACTCCCTGCTTCAATGACAAAAGCCCCCTACTGCCCCACAGACCCACACATTCTACCTCGATACGATGTCCTCCCTCCTCGAAGAATCCCACCCCGTCCAACCACCCTCCCTCTCCTCCCTCTCCCTCTCCCCCGACGCCCCCTCGCCCATTCCTTCGTACCAACTCCGCCGAATCATCTGCGGTATCGAGACTGAGCTCCTGATTCAGACGTTCGACGATCGGATCTTGGTTGTAGTCACGCAGAATGGGAAAGTTGGGTGCTTGGTGAGTGGCTTTGGTTTGCTTGAATGTCCGGGTGGACATGGCACGACGCGTGTGCGCGGAGGCTGGTACTGACGACCACCGTCACTCACTTGCCCGCCAACAGACCCAAGCCTCCCTCCCCCCGCACACTCCCCTCCCTCTCCCCCGTCGTCCATCCCCATCCCAAGAATCCCCCGCGCCCACCTCCTCCCTCCACATCCTCCAAATCCTCCCACCACCCCCACCCCAAATCACCCTCACCCCGCTCCTCGGTTCCCCGCCTCACCAAGCGCTGCACGAGCTATACGTCTCGCAGATCGCTACCCTCATTTACTGGGCGTTGGAGACGAGCGGGGAGGGGAGGAGGGGGGTGGTTGTGGGGTTGTCTTTAAAGAGGGGCGGGAGGGAGCTGGGGGGGGACGAGGATGGAGAGGGAGGGGTGTTGGAGGAAGGAGAGCGGGAGAGGTATGCGGGGGTGATGGATCTGGTATCGCAGTGGGCTGGGCCTTCTGCTGCATAGACTCTGCACTCTACATAGACCTCTCATTCATCTCGCACAACTCTGCATGCGATCCCCTTATACATTGTGACAACCACCAGACCAGACCAGTGTACGTATGGAGGACATGCATGTACCCCGAGCGATGCTCTAGGGGGTGGATAAGTAACTCGTGTATATAAAACAAATTGTCCAATACATAGCCGCGCGACTAGAGGGCCCTCGAGGACAGTGCCAACCATCGACGCTGCTGGAAAGAAGAGAGGCGCGAGGCCATGGCCAGACCGTACCCCATCAAAAAGGAGGAGAGAACCGTGAGGGGAAAAAGTAGAGTATATGTGGTATGTAGCGAAAACGTCATCGTCAATCTAATGCGGGCCATAGTCCCCCGTCCCCCGTTACCCCCTCGCGCACCCCGCACACAAATGTCGTCAATCATGCAAAAAGAAACCCCACAACAGCTTATTGTCGGGCCTTGGCGGCCTCGACAGCAGCGGCGTCGTCCTCGGCTTTGGTAGCTGTGCGGGTAGGCTTGTCAGCTATGTTCGCTCGTCGCAGTACTAGCGTTAGCTTACAGGTGTCGATACCAGCACGGGTACCCCACCCAGTCTGGTGCAGAGTGAACGCCGCGTAGACCTTCATGACCGCACTGTGCCGAGTTCCCAGTCAGCTCACTCCCCAAGTCTTGCGGAGATGAGCTAAACTCACAAGTAGTAGCCAAATGCGATGAAGGCAGGGACGTAGATGATGTGCAGAGGGTTGTACCACAAGTGCGGGAGCAGCTTGAGCGTCCTCGTGCACATGAGCCAGACACCGTACTGCGCGGCCATGCTTGTCAGCTACTGCCGCCTTTCACTTGAGCGAGACAAGGCGAGACTCACCGAGACAACAATGTTCCACGCGGGCAAGTGGTAACCGCCGTCGTCGATCGACTTTGTACTCTTGTACAGCAAGTACATGACGAGAACCGGCCCGACGAGGAGGGTGAGGGGGTTGATGAATTTGTCAATCATGGTGTACGCGACGTAAGGGTGGGTCGTCCACACATGGCGCTCCGTAAATATCGACCTGAAGTCCGAACGCCAAGTGTTTCGCGTCCACCTGAGCACCTGCTTGAGGAACCTCCAGTTCGGCTTCATCGTCGACAGCAGCTCGGCCTCCTTGCACACCTGGACGTACGTGTTCCACCCGTGGGAGACCATCCAGCGGGTAAGGAACTTGTCGTCTCCAGAGTTGAGCTTGTACTTGCCGAGCCAGTAGTCGTTGGTGAAGCCGTGGATGAACTCGGGGTCCTTGAGGATCAGGGTGCGGTACGCGGCGGTACGGCCCGAGAGACACGGGATGCCGCCGTCAATGTGCGTCGACGAGGCGATCTCGATGTTTCGGATCGTGAGACGGAACGCCGCGAGCACCTCCCACACCGTCATCTTCTCGTTCACCGGCTTGACCCTCTGGCTCGTCCCCACGCCGCCGACCTGCTGGTCCTCGAAGCACGCGAGCACATACGGCAAGAGTTGGGGCGGCCAGATGGCGTCGTCGTCCGCGAAGAAGATGATGTCGGTGGTGGTGTGCTGGATGCCGACAGACATCTGGTCACGCTTGTTGGCACGGGGGACGGTGAGGACGCGGATACGGGTAGGGTCGACCTCGTTGGCGAGCTCCTGAAGGGGAGCGACCATGGTGACGTCGGTGACGATGATGATTTCTTTGGGGTCTCCCACGAGCCAGGAGCGGGCGGCCTCTGCGAAAAGTCAAGCTCAGTTGTCAGCGTGGCCCACTCGGAACCATCACACCAACTCACCCTTGAACTCGGGACCAGCGTCGATGGTAGGGACGATGATGGTGACATCCTCGCTGGCTATATACGTGGGGTTCTCGGGAAGGGGGATGGGTCGGTAGGCGGCGCGCGCCAAAAGACGGATGATGTACCACAGGTATCGGTAGAAACTGCAGAGTGCCAAGTCAGTTCACGTCTGACGAGCCCGAGAGAGAACGGGTCGGAGCCAAAGGACGTGTGGTGGGATGAATGGGGGAGGCTGTCCAGGCCAAAGGGCGTGTGGATGTAGAGTGATACGTACCCAATGACACCGAATGGCACGACTGCGGTGGCTTATCAGCGCGATTCCCGAATCTTCCCACTGTTCGAAGCCAACTCACAGACTGGGAACTTGTCTGCTGTGAGATACAACATCCTGCTGGTCCTCTCTGTTCTTCGTTCACAAAGTTCAAGCCCGTCTCCTCACGCAAAGCTGCAGCGAGCGATTCGACTATAAGGCGGCTATGTATGTTCAACAGGGAACGGCGTAATGAGGGTGGTAGAACGAGGGTGGCGGGTGGAGAGTGGGCGGGGCGAGGAGGTTTACGAAGGGAGAGTGTGTTGGGAGGGAAGGAGGACACGCAGGAAGGGCGGGCAAGCGGGAATGAAGCGTGGGGTAAGAGTCGTGGGCGATCGTGAGGTGGTGGGCGTTTTGGTCGTGACTACTCCTGTGGCGGGGAGGGGGGTGGTCGAGAGAGGGGGGGAGGGAGGGCGAGGGGGGAGGTGTATGGGGGGTTGTTGAAAAGGAAAAGCGAGAGAACGTAATGGGCTGGTTGTTAGGAAAGCCTTCAAGGGCGGGACCGCAGCACAGCCACTAACAGCTTAATTAACGCGCGAAAGAGCAAGTTAACGCCCCAGTAACTCTAAAAAACGCGCTTGTCCCTGATTTTGGCTGGGGCCGCGTTTACGTCATCGTGGCACAAACAACCGTGAGATGCACCGTGTCGTCTTCATCTTCTCTGATCTCTCTTTTGAAGCCATGCTGGGAGTCGTCCTGGGAGGAGCTCGAGGGGATCAAGGTGTGTATGCGCAGCATCTTCAGATGTTACTCGTGAGCGACATTTGACAAGCGACCATCAATCATGGCGTACCACACGCGCGCGCTGGACAGCTGCTTCGCCCCTTGCATTGCCTCGCGCTCGTCGTATGCCCAATGGTGGCAGCAACATTGAACCCGCTCGCACCACCGGATGGGAATGTTGAGAAGCAGTGTCGCTATGTAACAAGGATGGGAACTGAATGCATTATCTCGACGTACGAGGCCAGGAGTGGATTGAAACAACCTGCCCGAGCTGCTACAGTGAAGAAAGGGTGCGACGAGCAGGACCACGTCGCTTGAGAAAGGAAGCAAGCACGAGCTGATCTGGTTCAGAACCGTTGGCACTCACACGAGGGCTACATCTTCACTTTGCGCAATGAGCACTTGACAAGAGAATATACGTTATGAACCTGGTAAACACAGCTCTGACGGCCGCCTCCTCGTTGCGGCAAAGATCCCTCCTTACCTTCAAACTCAACGAGCATGGGTACTATCTACTATCTGGAAAAAATGCCTCCATACAAAGGGGCAGAGCCATCTGGCGACACCAAAAACTTATGTGAGAACGTGATGGGAGAAGGCGGTCAGGATGATGGGTGAACTGGAATTGGGGGGGCCGTGGGCTCGCAAATGGAACAGCCCGTCGAGTGGTGCAGGCAGTAATCTGGAGATGATTGCGGTTACATATGGGTGGAGGGGGTCTACTGATTCCCGATGGGACCAGCAGGGATCCGTGAAGAAGGCTTGAGGGCTTGAAGGCTTGAGTGGTGTCTTGAGCAGTATATGACCTGCACGGGAGGGAAAATGGCCTCGGATGTCAAAATGTGATTCACCATGACGAGGAGTGACGGGGCATGCACTGTCTGACCGTATAATGTGAAAAGAGCCAACACCAACCGTTGTGTCGAGAACATGAGGAGGAGAAGGAGAAAACGAAGCCTTTCCTTCGGCTCTTGAATCTTGGATGGCCCTTCTTCGGGCTGGCGCGACGACCTCCACTTTGAGCGGCGGCGAGCACATGGGCCACAGGGCGTCTTCAGCCGATATCCGTCCACTTTTGCTCTTGTCTCTCTTCCATCTTTCTTTACACAGCTGCAGCAACTACAGCAACAGCACCACCAGCATGTCCACCAAGTACCCCGCCCGTGCACACGCCGCCAAGGTCGTCGAACAGCTGCTCAAGGTCATCCCGGAGGAGGAGCGGGGCAAGGTGCGTGGGGTGGCCTTTGCCGGCGAGAATGACCTTGAAGCATGCTGATTTTCGCTGATGCCTCTGTTGCTACTATGGTGCACAGCTGCATGGGATTTTCTTGCAAGGCTCGCCTACCCTCTACCGGGATGATACCGACCACGAGCACCCGTTCCGTACGTCTCTTTCTCGTCCTAGGCCTTATTTGCTCTACACCATCAAGTCTCCGTTCACCACGCTGACTTCCACCCTGCCCACCGACATCAGACCAAGAAGCCAACTTCAACTACCTTTCCGGCGCTATCCACCCCAACTGCTCCCTCGCCATCTTCTTCACCCCTTCCGCCTCTCCCCCCAGCATCAAGCACCACCTGTTCATCCCCGCCGCTGACCCAGGCGAGACGATGTGGTCGGTGCCGCCTCCTACGCTCGAAGCTGCCGAAGCGGCTTTCGACACGGACCATATCGCGTTCACCTCTGCGCTGCCCTCTGTGCTTCAGGCTTCTGCCACCTCGTCGTCTGGTGGGGTGACGTTGCACCTCCTCCCGCGTACGACGCTCTACCCGCCCCTACCCGACGCGGTTCAGCAAGCCCAAGGGGTCGTGGTGGAGGACAAATGGCTGCTCCAGGCCGTCCAGGTTGCCAGGCTGGTGAAGGACGAAACAGAGATTAGCCTGATCAGGGAAGCCAACAGGATAGCAAGCGGGGCGCATGAAGTTGTCATGCGCGAGCTGGGGAGGTTTGCTCAAGACCGCGTGGCAGGGGGAAAGGGGGGTAAGGAAGGGAGGACGGGGAAGGAGGGGATCAGGCAGTGGGAGATGGAGGGGGAGCAGGATGTGGAGGCTGTGTTTGTGGCGAGCTGCACGAGGATGGGGGCTCAGCACCAGGCTTATTTGCCTATTGTGGCGAGTGGTACTCGCGCCAGCACGCTCCACTATGTGTAAGCTTTCTTTTTGTCCCTTCAGACAGAAGATGCAGCTGACACTGTCACCATGACGTGCAGCTGCAACGACCGCCTCTTCCCAAGCACCGCCGTCCCCCGCTCCCCCACCGACAAATCCTTCAAGCCCCCCGCCCTCACCCGCGGCTGCTGCGGTACTCTCGCTGCCCCGCACTCACACTCCACTTCCCCGACCGAGCTGCACGACGAGGCGTTCTACCCGCAGGTCCTGCTGATCGACGCAGGCTGCGAGTGGGAGGGGTACGCGTCGGATATTACGAGGGTGGTACCAGTGGGTAATGGGGGGAAGTTTACGAAAGAGGCTGGGGAGATCTATGAGCTTGTGCTCAAGATGCAAAAGGTACGTTTGCGTTTGTAGGGCTCCAGACGACGTCTGACCCACGGCTCACACACGCGGCGCAGGAATGCGAAGCCCTAGTCACCCCCGGCGTTCACTGGGACACTCTCCACCTACACGCCCACAAAGTCCTCATCTCCGGGCTCCTCTCACTCGGTATCCTCGTCGGTTCCCCGGCCGACATCCTCGCCTCGGGCATCAGCGCCGCTTTCTTGCCGCATGGGCTGGGCCATTCTCTCGGGCTTGACACGCACGATTCTCTCCAGTACCTGCGCAGCACGCACCTCTCTCTCCCGCCTAGCACCGCGAAAACCCCAGAAGCGCTGTATCGTTACCTGCGTATCCGCCTGCCCCTCGAAGAGGGCATGGTGCTCACCGTCGAGCCGGGGTGTTACTTCGCGCCCCAGTTGATGGAGGAGCACGGGGTTTGGGAGAGTAAATTTGTGGATCAGGAGAAGCTGAGGGAGTATACGGCGGTTGGGGGTGTGAGGATTGAGGATGTTGTGGTGGTTAGGAAGGAAGGGGTGGAAAATTTGACGACGGTGGGGAAGGAGAGGGAGTGGGTGGAGGGGGTGGCGTCGGGGAGGCTTTGAGGTGGCTGGTGAGTGTATGGGGTGGTGGCAGTGGGATAGGTATGTTCATCGGGGTATGGAGATCTTGGGGGTGTATGTTTGTGTCTCGTTGCTGCGACTGCAATGTATCTGTGTGGTAGACGGGAGGAAGTCATCCAACGGGCAACCAGCCGACACGATGAATAACGTCGTGCGTACTCGACCAGCCTTTGGAAACAGGGGCAACAAGGATTTTTTACACTCGTGATCCGCCGGTAGTTTCATTCCGATCGACTAGAATGAATGCATCGCACATCTATCATCTTCCAACTTGCAAATCCACACACCTCAGTAGAACTATCAACTTTCCCACGGTGTCACTTAGCGCTTTTCACGCACCTTCACCTTTCTTTGCCACCCAGAACGTCATGTTCGTCTTTTGTTCTCACATCATCTCCCGCCTTTTCTCTCTTTCTGAAGGCCCCAACACAAAAGCCACTCTCTCAGTAGAGTCGAGCACTACACACTGTCTTACAAACAGCTCGTTTCCGCCTACCACAAACACATACGAACCACGAGCAAGGCATGTCCCTCCTCGCCCCTTCCCGCACCTCCCACCCCCCTACCGCGGGCCCTTCATCTTCCCACTCCACCCCTCCTCCCCCTTCCTCCTCTTCACCCTCCTCACCAGGACCGTCCACACCAACCCCCCAATCTGAAGCTACCCTCTACCACCTCCTCTCCCTCCCCCCGCTCCTCCAGCCCCTCTCCCCACCACACGCTGCCCTCCACCTCGCGAGGCTGAGGCTTTTGCTGGGTGTGCCGGCTGACAAGGCGGCGGACTCGGAGGCTTTCACTTTGCCTGCTGATGTAAGCGGGAGCGGGGGCGGGAGTGGGGCAGAGAATGGGGTCGGAAGAGGGGCAGGAGGAGGGAAAGAGATGGCAGCAGGGGTGGGAGGGTGGTGTAACCTCTGCGGTGGCCTGAGAGGCGGGCAAGGCGGCGCGGAGCGCTCTAGCGGCAAGGCCAGCGGAGACACCTCCCAGCCCCAAGACGTACCAGACAAAGAAGCCCGCCGCCTCGCCCTACGCGAGCGCGCCCGCGCCCGCGCCCAGCAGTCCGCGCATCTCACCGACGCCCAAAAAGAAGAACGTCGCATGGCGCGCAAGCTCGAGATTGCCGATGGCGCCGCCATCCACCGGGAGAAGGGGAAGCGGAAAGCGGCAGAGTGCACGACGTGCGGGGCGGGGTGGACGAGGCCCCGGCCGGAGAGGGGGACGGTGGAGGCTTTTGCGGGGGCGAGGAGGACGAGAAGGCAGGTGTTGGAGGCGGAGAGAGAGAAGGAGGCGCGGCTGGAGGCCGAGGCAGACGCCGCCGCCGAAGCACAAGCAGACGAGGATGGAATATCAGAACCAGCCCCAGAAGAACCCCCAACCCCCGCCCTCCTCTCCCACCGCCCATACTCCCACATCCCAACATCATCCCCCAACCTCCCATCCTACCCTCCGCCACCGCCGGTGAAAACCCCCACGCCGGGGGCGGGCAGCGATGCAGCAGGCAAGAAGAAGAGGAAGGTGAAGAAGTCGGGGCTGTCAAAGTTGTTGGCGGAGAATAAGGAGAGGAGCCAGGCGGCCCAGGGGTCGGGGATGTGGGGGCTTGGATGAGGGGTGGGGGTTGGCGGATAGATGGGATTCTTTATAATATCGATCTGGGGGTACAACGTGGGGAGTGGGGTGAGAAGCATGGAAGCGCGGGTTGCGCTGGGGAATAGAGCAGGCGCATAATAGATTGTAGCCAGTAGCATGTTGTCACATATCGCCTGTATGTAGATGTGCATACCTCAACAGCTCCCACAACGTAGTGTACAAATACACCATACTCCCTCATCTCTTTCATCACTTCTTTCCATCATACTACCAAAGACAAGTCACGTCAGCTCCACTCAGAGGTTCTCTCACTCCACAGAGCTTCCGGCCCTATTCGAGATCAACTCACCTCGTAGAACCCCTTCCCGTTCTTCCTCCCAAGCCTCCCCTCCTTCACGAGCTTGTCCAGCAGCGGGATGGGTTGCACGAGCTCGGACGAGATGGCGCCGGTGTCGACCTTGTCCCGCCAGCCTTCAGCGATGTACGAGGTGGTGTCTGATATGCCAGATGGGGGGTTAGCAAGTGTACGTGTACGACGTTTGGGTACCGTTATCTGGGAGACGTACCGAGGCCAACAAAGTCAAGAAGTTTGATAGGCTAAGATGGGATTGCTGTTAGTACACGATACTGCAGTGGGCATTAAACCATAGCAACACTCACCCCCATGGCTACGAAGGAAGCGAGGCGTCAGCCGGATCATTGGCGAAAGGCGGTATCTGTCAAGCGAAATAAGGCTTACGATATCCTGCACCGAGCTCCATAGCCGTGTCAATATCCTCCGGGGTCGCATCCCCCCTCTCAATCATCCTGATCGCTTCCACTACAGACACCATATACATCAGCTGCGCAATCAATGCCTTTGGAGAGCCCAGCTCACAGAGGTAAGGAACCAGCAGCCTGTTGACAATGAACCCAGGGGTGTCCTTGCACGTCACAGGGCTCTTGCCCATCTGGATGGTCACCTCGCGGAGGGCGTCGTAAGTCTCTCGGGAGGTTTTGGAGGTCTGAATGATCTCCACGAGCTTCATTGCTGGAGGGGGATAATTATGCACGGGTTGGCTCAGTTAGCGGCTGGATACGCTCGAGAAACCCGGAGGAGGGCTTACCTGGTACGGGGTTGAAGAAGTGCAAGCCCGCAAACCTGGCACAGTCGTCAGCTCTATCGAATATGATCATTCAAGACCCAAGACCAGAGCTCACTTCTCCTGGCGCTCGGCGCTGCATGCCTCAGCGATCTCGGTCACCGACAAAGATGACGTGTTGGTCGCAAAGATACAATGCGGCCTAAAATGACGGGACAGGCTTCAGCTTGGGATTGAGAGTGTGAAGATGTACATAGGCAAGCTGACTTTGCCTTGTCGTCCAAGAACCCAAAGAGATCACGCTTGACTTTCAGCGATTCGATGATGGCCTCCACGACAAGATCGGCATCCTTGACGGCTTCGGCACTGCGTTGAGAGTCGATAATCAGCTGTTGGTGCTGCCCCGACAGAGACACCGTGCAGCTCACGCGTCGGTGGTGGTGGTGATGTTCCTGAGGATGTTGGCGGTGAAGCCCTCGATGTCGTCGGGAGACTTCTTTTTGGCGACCCGGGAGAGGGATTTGGTGATGATGTTGATACCATTGCTGAGCGAAAAGTGTAAGCTTGTGTCACGAGGGTCACTAGAGAAGCATCTCGGATAGCCTTACTCGAGAGCCTTGTCTGTCACGTCGCTCAGAATGACCTGATAGTTCTTCTAGTCAGCTGTATGTCCGCCCCGGACAGAGAAACGCTGCAACTCACTTTCAAGCCATTCTGAGCCCCGATCTGGGCAATCCCGGCACCCATGAGCCCCGCGCCAAAGACAGTAAGCCTCTCCACCTTGCGCGCCGGCGCAGACGTGGAGAGGTGTCGCTGGACAGTGGAGAGCCTAGCGGCTGCTGTGCGCTGGGAGGACATGGCTGTTCTGAGGAGGGGGCTCATGCTGTAAGATATAGAGTGAATGCTTGAAGCTGGAGCTGGAAGGCATGCACCAAGTACTCCAGACACTGCATGGGATGCCCGATGGTTGCGGCCCGCTTATGGCGGGTGCCGGTGCCACGTGGCTGAGGGTGAGCCGTGGGAGAGCTGTAATTAAGGGGAAATAGTTATCTCTCCGGTAGATTCGGGGCGGGTGGAGGGATCCCGCTCTTATCGGCGGAGGACAGTTCTCGGCGGAGATCCACCAGGCAAATCATAGAGAGCAGATATCTCGCGTCTCCAACAGCTCCAGTGTATATATACCACCTTCCTCAACTTCACATTGATCTTTTCCCCACAACAACATATCTTCGCACTTTCACCTTCCACTTCCATCTTCAACACCTTCACTTTTGACACTCACCGCAAACATGTCTCTCCCCGGCTACCTTTCTGCTGCCCGCTACGGTACGTCTGCTTCAGGTCTCTCTGCCACAGGCGGCCACAGCTGACACCCACACAGGCAAGGACCTCGTCAAGGTCTGCCGAGTCGTTCGTGACGGCGAGCAGCATCACGTCATCGAGTACTCCCTCCGAGGTCAGCTCTACGGACAGCTTCAACATCAGTCCCAAGCTCACAAGAATCTGTAGTGCTCCTTGAGGGCGAGATCGAGACTTCCTACACCGAGGCCGACAACTCTTGCGTGGTGGCTACCGACACTGGTGAGTCCCGATTCTCAGCTCGAGCGGGATCCTACTGTCTCACAGAGATTCACGAGCTGACTCCCATTGGTCGGTCCCCCCAGTCAAGAACACTTGCCACAGTACGTAACACCCCCCTCTTATCTCTCACTCCCGTCTCCACAGAACCTAAATCGCGGAGCGGTACCTTGGGACCTTAGGGGCTGACTCTTCCTTTTCCCACTCCCCCGCCACAGTCTTTGCCAAATCCTCGCCCCACGTCCTCGACCCCCCGGTCTTCGCGCTCCACCTCGGCCTCCACTTTGTCAACAAGTACAAGCACATCCACAAGTGCTTTGTCGATGTCGTCCAGCTCAAGTGGTCCAGGATCGAGGTGAGTCGCACGAGATCAGCTAGGGTCACAATGAGATCGTTCAAAGAGTAGCTGACTGGTGCGGACTCGATAGGTCGCGGGCAAGCCCCACAAGTGGTCGTTCGTCCGTGACGGCGATGAGAAGGCGCTCGTGGAGTGCGCGGTGGACGCTACGGAGAGCGTGGAGTCCCCCAAGGCTCACTTGAGCATCGGGATCAGCGACCTTCTTGGTATGTCGTGGCAGCTGTGGAAACGTCTGAGTCCATCTGTTTCGCCCTAAGCTGACGACATGTTTAGTCCTCAAGACGGGTGGTTCTGCGTTCGAGAACTTCTACCAGGACGAGAACACCACCCTCGCCCGTATGTCCCCTACCCACCCCTCCTTCACCGTACCACACAACTACCCCCCCCCCCCCCCCTCGCCTCCCCCCAGCCGTCGCCGACCGCCTCTTCTCCACCTCCGTCTCCCTCCAATGCACCATCGCCCTCCCGCCCAACACCCCCCTCACCATCGCCAACCTCCCCTCCATCGCCAAGGAGCTCGACTTCCCCAAGATGAAGGAGCTCATCCGCAAAGACGTGCTCGAGACGTTCGCGACCGACGAGAGCGCTAGCGTGCAGGCGACGCTCTACCTCACGCTGCAGAACATCTTGACGTCGTGCCCAGCGGTGAAGGACTGCTCGATGCAGTTGCCCAACAAGCACTACATGTGAGTGCAGCTCAGCCAAGCGCAAAACACCTCTCCGAGGAGACAAGACGAGCTGACGATTGGTTCATGTGATAGCCCGATCAACCTCACTCCCTTCGGGCTCGAGAACGGCAAGGGCTACGAGGGCGGCGCCGAGGTGTTCCACCCCACGGCGGACCCCAGCGGGTACATCACCGCTACCGTTACCAGGAAGTAGATGGGGCGTGGACGGTGTCGTTCTGGAGGCTGTGTTTGTCTTTCTTTGGATCTGGATGTTGTTGGGCTTCAAGCTATTGAATGATCGATATAGATGGAGTGGAGAGATGAATGAAAAGTGACAAGACTACCCGTCAGAGGTTCCGTGTGCACAAAACTGCCTATCAGTGGTGCTGCCAAAGGCTGGCTGCATGATGTACAGCTCTAAACTTGCTTCTTGTGCGCCCACTTCCATCATTCTAACTTTCAAGCCTTTCGAGGTGTGTGAGCTGTTTACGTAAGCACCACAGCACGCCAAGATTGGCTGCGTGTCAAAACAAAACGACGCGACGACGACGAAGGCGACCACCCCTTTCACATTGATTCACATTGACCATCCCCGTACCCATCGCTTCTATACAACAGCAAAAATGTCCCGCAAGTGGTTCAGTGAGTGTGATATGCTCTGGGAATAAGAGGGAGAGAGGCTGATCAGGCGGATCAAATCACTCTATCTGTCACTGCCGCGACGCTTCACACTTTCCCACCGCAACGGCACCACGACCTCGTCACCCTCTACTCCCAACGACCGCCTCTAAACACCACCTCATCACTAATCGCCCGACCCATGAACCGCTCTATGATCCTGTACCTATGACCTATGATAACCAGACCTCGAAGCCCAAACCGACGACGCCATCTTCGGCGGGCAGGTCTCGGCGTTCTCGTCCCTCGGTCTGACGAGGACGCAGCGTATCGGCGGTTTTGCAGCTTGTAAGTAGGCTTGCCTCTATCGTGAGGGTCTCTTGCTGTGTATGGTCTGTGCGGTTGCTGGTGCGGACGTGCGTAGGTCGGTGTGGGAAAGTCGTTGCATCCGCGATCAGCTTAGCCCGCACCTACCTCGTCGCAGAGCCAGAGCTCGCTGCGCGCCGTCTGCAGGACGGTGCAACCAAGATCGTAGATTATGCTGACGCCAGTGGACAGGCTTCGTGGGTGGTCTGGCAATCAGCTTGTTGGGTGCCATCTTGCTCTTCCTTGGCGCCACCGGCGCTTTCGCAAGTACGTCTCTCCTCCTACTCCTCGGCACACACACCAATGTGCTTATACCCCATTCAACTCTCCCCGACAGCCCTGTTCGGCCTAGGCGGTATCATCTCGCTCGTCGGCACCGGCTTCCTCGTCGGCTTCAAAACGCAGCTCGAAAAAATGTTCAAGCCCGTGCGCGTGGTCGCGACCGTGCTGCTGTTCGCGTCGATCGTGATGACCTTTGTGAGCGCGTTTGTGCTGCCGGCGATATTGTGTATCGTTTTTGTTATTGTGCAGTATTTGGCGTATCTTTGGTGAGCTACTGTCCTTCGGTTTGGCCCGAGGCGGGAAGGAGAAGAGGAAGCTCGTGGACGGTGGGAGAGCGGGGCGGTAATGCTGACGGGTGGATAACAGGTACTCGCTCTCATACATCCCATACGCCCGAACAGTACGTCGGCTCCATCCTCCCGTTAGAGGTAGCAAAGCTGACGTGACACGACCGCTATCTCTTCAGATGGTTAAGAGCTGGGTGGGGATGTGAACCACCCTACGACCAATTCGAAGGAGGGAGGCAGCGGCAGGACCATATTCATACTCTATCACGACGCGCTACGATACGCATGCATCGATCCACATGTTCCTTGTCACCGCGCTGTCGGTCTGAGTGCCAGGAATGAGTTTTTTATCAGCCACAAGAAGTGACATGCAGATCATGCTGATTATACGAACAGTACCACACGGCACCTACTTGCCCACATCCCACTCCCTCACCCCTCCCTTCTTCACGTACTCATACCCCTCTAACAACGTCTTCCCTCCTTCCTCCTCCTTATCCCTCTCCTTCTCCTTCCTCTTCCGCTCCTTCCGCCTCGCCCGCTCATCATCACTACTACCTTCCTCCCTCCTGCGCCTCGACTTCTTGCGTTCTTTACGGTCTGGCGAGTGGACTCGTTTGGAGGAGGGGAGGATACCGGGGGGAGGCGCTGGTTCGGCGTCGGAGAATGTTGGAGATTGGTGGCGTTTCTGAAGGCATTCGTGATTAAGTCAGCTGCTATCGATAGCCTGGGCACGAAAGGAGCACATACCTTCTTCCCACGCTCTTTCAATATAGCAAGCATGTTATCCCACCCCACCTCCTGCACGAACCCCTCCGAAGGCACAGCAGGCAAGTCCAACCGCGGGTCGTAAGACTCGGCAAAGTATTTGTCCATCTTGGAGACTCGCTCGGTGGGCGAGGGAGGCGAGGGCGGCTCGAGTGGTCCGGGGGGCGAAGACGAGGGAGGAGCAGGGGCGGGGGCGGAGGTGGGTGGAGGGGAAGGGCGTGAGCGGTGGGATTTGGAGTGGTGAGGTGTTGGGGAAGGGGAGCGGGAGGGAGAGTGATGGTGGGACTTGCGAGGTCGGTTTTTGTCTCGCTCGCGGTCTTTGTCAACACCGTTGTCCTTCTCTGCGCGGCGGTCGCGATGGCGCCTTTCGCGTTCGCGCTCCCGCGAGTCATCCCGCCGTGAGCTTCGATGGCGATCTTTCCGAGAGCTGCGCTCATAGTC
Source organism: Cryptococcus sp. DSM 104549 (assembly GCA_036427605.1). Taxonomy (NCBI): domain Eukaryota; kingdom Fungi; phylum Basidiomycota; class Tremellomycetes; order Tremellales; family Cryptococcaceae; genus Cryptococcus; species Cryptococcus jaspeensis. Next base: position 2,644,311 of record CP144048.1, read on the forward strand.
TCGGTCATAGCGCTCATCGTCTGATGAACGGCCGTCGTCCCGCTTGGAGGGCCTTCGTTTCTCCTTCTCAGCCCGCCTGGGGCTATCATCCCGCCTGGACGAGCGATGCTCGTCCCTCTCCCTCTCCCTCCGCGATCTGCTCTCTTTCCCTCCCCTGGAGCTTACATCGTCTTTTCTTTCTTCGCGATCACGATGCGAACGGTGAGAGTGTGAACTCTCGTCATGCTCCCGTCTCGAGCTAGAGGCCTCACTTCTGTGAGACTTGCTCTTGCTCGGTCGCTCGTCGTCACTTGAAGGGCGATCGTCCCTTCGCGAGCTGCGCTCCTTCTCACGCTTGGGGGACCTGGTAGAGGAAGCGCCATCGCTCTCCTCATCCGAGTACCCTCTCATCCTCCTCCGTCCCTTCGAGCTCTCCTCCCCGTCATCCCCTGCCACCACTCGGCTCCTCTCCCGACTGCGACTCTGACTCCTTTCTCTCCTCCCATCAGGGTACTCCGCACCCCTCTTCATCCTCCCAGCAATCTCCTTCGCCCTCTGCACCTCCCTCTCTCTCTCCGCCTTCCTATCACCCTGCCTGCTCGAGCTCCCCGCCATATCCCTCAAGGCCCCGCCGAACAGCCGGCTCGCCCAGCCCGCTGGGCGTCTGCCTCCAGCGGCGGAGGAGGGGCCACCACGGTTAGGTATGAGGTCGGGCATACGCTCTTCACGGGCATCTTTGGCGGCTTGCGCTTGCGCGCGGAGGAGGGCGGTGTTGTGCCCGTCGACTGTGCGAATGATGGATGCGAGGAAACGTTTGTTTGGTTTGGGCTGTGACGGGTCTGGTCTGTGGACCGTAGCTTGTCAGTCTGGTCGCTCATTTATGTGGAATCTACAGGATGCATAGCCTTCGGATGGAACGAGACTCACGAGTCCCGCTCGTTACCCAAACCACTCCCAAGCAAGCCCGTCAAGCCGAGCTCGCTCCATTTCATCTCCTTGGCTTTTGCCTCTTCCGCAAGCAGCTTTGCAACATGCGCATCGAGGTCAGCGTCCGAGATGTCCTGCGAGACGCCGGATGCTGCTCGTATGAGCCTGTTCACTACGTTGTTGAGGGACATGGTGCCCTTTGTGGTGTCGAGTTGTTGTTGTACAGCGAACAATGACGATGTGCGTGCGGTGGACGACGAGGCGGGGGATAAAATGGATATAAATAACGTGAAAATAATGATAAAGTCGCTGGACGCGTCCACTCGTTCTTTCACGTTCCAGCAAGCTCAAAGTGTCGAGAATCCATAGGGTATAGCGACTGTTCAGCGAGTACTCTATACAAAACACCTCCAACAACCCTCAAGATGTCCAGCATAGAGCTCATCAACCCCAGGGCGGAGAGCATCAGGAGGACCCAGGCGCTCCAGGTCAACACCGTTAGTCATCTTGCTCCATCTTCACTCGAAGCCTTGTTCTCCACTGCCGCTTTGTCTGGCCTTCGGTGGAGGGTCCCACGGTCTCCAGACGTCGTATGCTGACTGGTTTGATTGAATAGGCGGGTGCTGTTGGTCTTGCCAATGTCGTAAAGTCAAACCTCGGTATGCCGAAAGATCATCTCCAAAGTTGCAGGGCGGACCGTGCGGAAATCTGGCAAGACGGAGAACTGGGGCTGACACGCTGTACGCTTGACAGGACCCCGAGGAACGATCAAGATGCTGGTGGACGGGTCTGGGCAGATCAAGATGACCAAGGTGAATAGCTGCCGGCGATAGGGCTTGGTTTGGTGGACGTCAAGGCAAGAAGGGGGGCTGACAGGCTGGGCGTGGACAGGACGGCAAAGTTCTTCTCTCTGAGATGCAGATCCAGGTGAGCCACGAGCTTTCGCCAGACACCCATTGACTTAGCTGACACCACCCGACAGAACCCCACAGCGGCGATGATTGCCCGAACGGCCGTCGCGCAGGACGAGCAGTGCGGTGACGGTACCACCTCGGTGGTCCTCCTTGTCGGCGAGCTGCTCAAGCAGGCCGACCGGTATATCCAGGAGGGCGTGCACCCGCGAGTGATTGGCGAGGGATTCGACTTGGCCAAGAAGGAGGCTCTCAAGGTAGGTCGCGGTCCGAATGTCGATATAGAAGGTCAGCGCTGACACTCCCATCGACTTGCAGTTCCTCGACGAGTACAAGCAGACCCCCAAGCTCGACCGCGCCAACCTCATCCAAGTGGCTTACACATCCCTCTCCACCAAGCTGCACGCCAAGCTCGCTCAAAAGCTCTCCGCCGACGTCGCCGACGCCGTGCTCGCCATCCAGGCGCCGGAGCCCACCGAGCCGGGACAGTACCGCGAGCCCATCGACCTTCACATGATTGAGGTGATGAAGATGCAGCACAAGACGGACACGGACACGCAGTTGATCAGGGGTCTTGTTATGGACCACGGCGCGAGACATCCGGATATGCCCAAGAGGGTCGAGAATGCGTACATCTTGACGCTTAACGTGTCGCTCGAGTACGAGAAGACGTGAGTGACAAGACTTTGACATCGCCAGCTGGTCACTCACCAATCACTCTTCTCACAGCGAGGTCAACTCTGGCTTCTTCTACTCCTCCGCCGAGCAGCGCGAGAAGCTCGTCGAGTCCGAGCGCCGCTTCGTCGACTCCAAGCTCAAGAAGATTGTCGAGTTCAAGAACGCCGTGTGCGACGTCGCTGTCGGGTCGGGCGAGAAGCCCAAGAACTTTGTGGTCATCAACCAGAAGGGTATCGACCCCATGAGCTTGGATGTGCTTGCCAAGAACGGGATCTTTGCGCTCAGGCGGGCGAAGAGGAGAAATATGGAGCGGTGCGTCCCCCCGCTAGTGCAAATTCCCACCACCGCTAGCTGTAGCTGACCCAAACTTTCTCGCAGATTGCAGTTCGCCTGTGGCGGTATCGCGCAGAACTCTGTGGAGGACCTCTCCCCCGAGATTCTTGGTTGGGCCGGGCTCGTGTACGAGCACACCCTCGGCGAGGAGAAGTACACCTTTGTGGAGGACGTCAAGGAGCCCAAGAGTGTCACCATGCTCATCAAGGGTGAGTTTATGCCGCGGCCGACTACCAAAACAGGCCATGATACTGACATCCACACCGGCAGGCCCCAACGCGCACACCATGACCCAGATCCAGGATGCCCTCCGCGACGGCTTCCGCTCCATCAAAAACGCCATCGAAGACGCCTCCCTAATCCCCGGCGCCGGCGCCTTTGAGCTCGCCTGCTCCGCGCATCTCCTCACCGCCCTCCGCTCCACAAAGGGTCGCGCTAAGCTCGGTGTCCAGGCATTCGCTGAGGCCATGCTCGTCATCCCCAAGACGCTCGCTGCGAACGGCGGGTTTGACGTGCAGGATGCGATTGTGGGCTTGCAGCAGGAGTTGGAGGAAGGCGGGGAAGGGGTGATTGTGGGGCTGGATTTGAAGAGCGGGGAGCCGATGGACCCTGTTGCGGAGGGGGTGTGGGATAACTATAGGGTGAAGAGGCAGATGTTGCATGGTGCGGCGACGATTGGTGTGAACCTCTTGAATGTCGACGAGGTGTTGAGGGCTGGGAGATCATCGTGAGTTGGGAACGGCGTTTCGATTCTTTGCCAGGTGGTACGTGCTGACAAATTGTGATAGGCTCAAACCCGAGGGCCCCGGGCCATGATTGTGAGGTGATCTCGTTGGGATAGGGATGGCAGCTGCAGGGAAGAGCCATAACATTGTCCATGCATCGTACCACCAGACTAGACAATTCTTCCGCATCAGACCATTCCACATTCAAACTGAGGCCAAAGAACAACGAAGCGGACAAATGACAGGCTTGTACGTAACTTCTATGCATGCTTCTCACGATCTGGGCCACTCGCCCCATAACCTACTGCTACAATAATGGGAGGAAAAATCCCTACAAGTACATACAACGTGACGGAACATGTGTGGGGGGTATACGGGGGAAGTGGTGCGTAAGTGGCGGTGCGCCGGTGGGGTTTGGTGTCTCGTCTAAAGGTGTCCTCCTCCCCTGCTATTATACACCTTCCTCTGCTCTCTGCCTCCTTTCACTGCACCATGGGGTAGAACGAGCCCACGCCTCGTCACCCATCATTATGTTCCCCACTTGTGCCAGCTGCCAGACAGCCAGTTGATGGCGACCGGACGGAAACCTCTGCGCTCCGCTTTGAGGGTACAGGAGTGCGTTGAGCAAGCGGGATTTATTGCCAGTAAAGCGTCTGGATATCCTCCTTCGCAAACGCCCCTCCACAGGTCGGGCACTTGCGTTGTCGGCTAGCGATCCGTGCGTCGAGGCAGTGCTTGCAGAAAGCTGATGAGTTGTCCACTGGTCAGCTTGAAGAGTCCTGCCAGACCAAAAGGGAGACCAGAGGACTGACTGTGGTAGCACTTTGCAATAACTTGTTGCTTGAAGTTTTGCTCGCAGCACGAACACTTGAGCAATTTCTGTGCGAGATCGAAGTCAGCCACGCCACCTGGGTAAAAGCAGCACAGGCCCAACTCACCAGCAGCTTATTGCGCTCCTGCGTGATCGCCCACTCCCCATCCGATATCCCCGTACTACTAGCCGCCGCCACCGCCTCCTGCCTCTCCTTCAACTTCTTCACAGTCCTATGCGCACCCTCAACCTCGTCCTGCAGCTTGGCCTTCGCCTCCTTCTCGCTCAGCGCCTCAGCCACGCGCGCCTGCGCGATCTGCTGCGCGTCACTAAGCGCAGCTTGGGACTGTTGCAACCGAAGCTCAATCTGAGTCTTTTCGGAGACGGTGGTTGCGAGTTGGGTTTGGAGTTCGAGGGCAGAGTTTTTAAGAGAGGTCAGGCCCTTGTCGTTGGCCGCCTAGATGTCGAGGGTGAGCTTGAGCTTTCGATGACCATCTAAGCAGCGGGAAAGCTCACAATCTGCGCCCGAAGACCGGATTCTGCTTCCCTAGCGCGCTCCAGCAGCAAAGTCTGCTTCTCCACCGTGCGCTCCAGCGTCTTGAACTCTGCTTCGCGCGACTCGTTCTTGCGCATCGCAGCAAAGTACTTGTTGTCCGCTTTCGCTCTCTGCACGCTCAACATCAGCCTGTCGTCCAAAGATACAAAAGATACGTTGTATGGAGACTCGACGTACCTCGGTGACGTAGCGAGCGACTTTTTGTTCAGAGTCTCGCAGGTCAAAGACCTTGTTGTGGACCGCCTGGTCAAGACCCTCCCAAAGCTTGGAGAGACCCTCAACCTCGGTGTACAACGCGTTCGTCGCCTAAGCCCACTCATCAGCTAACTTTCGGCGATGTATTACAAGCGTTAGCTCACCTCCTCGGCCTCTGCCAATTTCAGCGCAAGCCCCGCCCTCTCCTTCTCCTTCTCCTCCAACTTCTCCCCCAGCAATCGCACATCCTCCGCCGCCGTCGCATTCGGCCCCAGCACCTTCTCATACTCTGCTATCTTCCGCCACGCCCCCTCCAGCTGCGCCCGCGCTTGCGTCTCTGCTCCAGCTGAAGCAGGGTCTGTGGAGACTCGCTCGAGCTGCGATGTGAGGGCCTTGACCTGATCCTGCGACGAGGCGACCCGTGATTCGAGCTCCTTGATATAATCCCCATCGATCCCCGACTCTGCGAGGAACGACAAGTACCCTTCAGAGCCGTGCTCAGCACCGAGCTTGCCCTTCAGGCGGCGCACCTCAGACACCAGGAGCGCATTGCTCTCCTGCCGCGATTTGGCGAGCTCCTCGAGCTGCGCAGTGTACTCTGTCTTCTCAGCCTCTTTTGCCTGGAAAATGTGGAGGTTGCCAAGGGCATCATCTCGCCCGCCACGGACGCGCAGAAGATCGGCGTCTTTCCGTGCGAGCTGGGCGCGCAGGTTGTCACACTCGGCGCGGGCCTCAGCGAGGACCGCCTCCCGGAATTCGCCGTTGGCATCTCGCACTTGATCGAGCTTGGACTCGGTAGCGGCGAAACGGGCTTGGATGGCGTTGGCGCGGTTTGTCTGGGTGGAAAGTTGTGTGAGGTAGACTTGGAAGAAGGGTGATTCGCGGATTGCGGCCTCTGAAGGATGGTTTGCCTGCAGCCCATGTCAATGAAGATCTCGTACATGTCGAGTGACGGCGTACTCACCAGAACCTTCAACCGGTCAACCTCTTGCTGAAGCTGAACATGCTCCCCTCGCAGCTCTTCCAGCTGCTTCAACCGCGACGCAGACAGCTGCTCGAGCTCCGACGTATCTTGCAGCATGCCAGTCGCTGACGGGCCCGCCCCGTTCGACGGCTTCATGTCCTCGTCCATCTTGCCATTCGGTGTGGCATGGCCCGAGCCATTAGCCCTCACTCCAGGCGTCCCCGTATCTCGCCGGTCTGCGATGTCTTGCCGCCATTCTTGCTGAGCCTTGTCATGCTCCATGCGCTCGCGGTCAAGCGCCTTCTGAGCGCGTTGAAGATCCCGCTCGGCGTCATTTCGCGAAGAAGTCAAGGAGGATATCCGGGACTCGAGGAGCTTCGAGTTGGAGCGGAGAGCGCTGGCTTCAGCCTCGAGCTTCAAGCAGCGAGTTTGGAGGTCGGCGGTGGACGTGGGGCGTGTCGCGTTTCGCGTGGCGAGGTCAACGAAACAGTTGACAAGCTGTTTTGTGGTTGGTAAACGGGCATGGATGGCCTTTTCCAGTTCGGGTCGGGTTAATGAAGGATCCAGTGTAGCTGTGTAAGAGAGGGGTCAATTAGCGGTCGCTCGGAAACTGGTCGCGTGATTAGTCAACTTACGTTCCAGCACTTCCTCTTCTTTGAAGTTGCAGCCTTCACGGCCTCCAAGATCCCGGATGGCGGAAACCACCTACGTACGTTGTCAGTATGAGTCGTTGACTAGCATTCGCTTCACTTATGACTCACCTGTGTCCAGCATACCTCGACCGCATGAAAACTAGCTTCGAGGACTCGCCGCTGGGCTTCGAGTTCGTTGGCTCTTTTGGATTCCCGTTCTGATGAGCGACGGTACTCGAGCATCTGGCGGTAGATAGCCTCCTTGCGCTTGACCTTTGGATAGTAACCATCCGTGGTCAGCACTTGACCATGAAGACCACCATCAACCCTCGGGGTACCTCGTCGGCCGATGCACGTTGACCGCGGACAGCGCACCGGCCGCTGATCCAATTCCCACGGGGTAGCTATCGTACAAGAGCCAAGACTCACCTCTACCACCTTCATCCAATCCTCCATCCCGTCGTCGTCATCGGTAGACTCAACAGGAGGGGAAGGGTGACTGTTCATTCGTCTTTTTGGTGAGGGTGCCGGACTGTCGTCGATAGCATTTTCGCGAACCCTTTTGAGGTCTGCGTTCATTGTCTGGGGTTGCGGGCGACGCTGTGCGGTCCGCCGTGTAGCAGCTGCGCTGGGAGGGGGGTATATGGCGGTGTGGATGAGGAAAAGAGAAGATACAGGCGTCGAGAGTTGATAGAGAGGAGTGAAAGACTGAGGTGCAATAACGCCGAGGAGTGGCGGCGTTATCGCGCTGTGGCACCTAGCCAGCTTCTACCACCCAGCACGCTTTTTGCACCATGCGTCGTGCGTTGAACATGGTCATATGCACAGATGACATGCATTGGAGCTCGGCAGTCGATGAAGACCATGCATGAGTGCCATGTTCGTGGCGGCCACTCCGCTCCGCCTCCAGCCCTCCGGATTCCTCCTGCGGCGCGCGCTGCGGCTGCCCGAGAATGAGAGTTCAGCGTCTTGTCGAAGGGTACCGAACAAACCTTCGGTAGCTGCTTGTTGGGGTATGCAGGTGACTGGATATGAATGATATGCATGGGAAGAAGAAACTTCCAAGAATTGTGACCTTTATGCTGGTCAGTGGCCACAAGACAGGGAGTTAATTACGCCCTTCATTTAACACGCGTCTCGTGTCGCAGGCAACAACAAAGTCGCGAGAGGCCAGGCTATTATAGCTCTTAACAGCTACTCATACCTGCACTAACGCTCTTTAATACTCACGTAGGCCAACGAGGCCACTACTTACCATGTCGGCAGGGCTTCCCGTGCTCGATCTGCCCCCATCCTCGAACGGGATCATGGGCAACGCCTCTGTCCACAAGATGCCCAGCTCGTCCACCATGGGCATTGGCGACAGCGACGAGGACCTGACGTGCGTACGAGTGGTGATAGCACCAATGCATAGTGCAAGCTGATTCCTCGGTATATAGGTTCGACTCCCCAGAAGAGGAGATCGCCCACTACAGAGACAAGTATCGGCAAGCCATTGAGATGCTTACAGACACTCGAGCTGAGCTGGGTGTGTACAGCTGCTTGTGGCTATGGCTGGGCTGGCGCTGACGACTGCGCTGTATCCTAGAGGAATTCCAACAATCTTCAAAGGAGCTGGAAGATGAGATGGAGCAAGAGCTGGCTTCCAATGACAAGCAGCAAGCCGACTTGAGAGACAAGATCAAAAGGCTTGAGGTCGAGAAGGAAGAGTGGAGGGTATGTGACTCCATCTTACCTTTTCAAGAGCTCAGCCGAGGTGCTGACAAGCCCCAAAGTCCAAGCACATATCTCTGCAGAAAATGCACAGCTCTACAACAGCTGCAATGCAGCGAGAGATGGACAATCTGCGGTCAGAGAGGGACAAAACGCTGGTGGCTCTGCGTGACCTGGAGATGGGCAACGACGAGCTGGAAAGGAATGAGCGGTACGTCTCCCTTCTGAGGCCGCAGTATGCTGCTCCTGACACCAGGTGGATGCAGAGTCGCTGTATCTTCGCTCTTGGATCTTGAGAGCAAGTACAACAGGGCCATAGAAGAAAAGACTCTTCTGGAGCAGGATCTGGCGCAGCGAGACGAACTGGAGGCAGAGTGTCAACGGCTGAAGGATGAGATGAGAGGTGAGCTATGATAAAGACACGGCTTATGATCAGTTGGAGCTGACAACCGCATTCCATAGACGCCAACAACGAGATCAGCATCCTGAAGGACCAGCTGTCCCGCGCCATCTCCACCCCGCCCTCATCCATCTCTGCCGCCTCTGCATCGGCACCCATGTCCCCCGTCCACGAAGCCTCTCGCGAACTCTCTGTCTCTCAGACAGGCGCAAACGATGCTCTTCCCTCCCCTACCCCACCGCCCGTTCCCAGCAAAACCCCTGAACCCTCTTCCCCTTCCACCAAGCGCGGGCTCACGCGCAGTGGTACCATGTCCTCCATCCCCGTCGCCTCCCCTTCAGCCAAGCGCTTCTCGATCGCTCCCTCACCCTCCCAGGCAAGCGGTCTCAGCCGCTCCACTACTTCGCGAAACCTCGCAAATGCCGCTGGCCCTGCATCCCCCATGCTCGCTCGGTCTCGCAGCGGTATCCCCCAGGCTTCGCCTGCGCGTCTCGCCATACTCGAGCGGCAGCAGACAAAGTCGCGCGGGTTCAAACTCCTGCATGACCTGCAAGCACGGCTCAAAGCCACGGATGACAAGCTCGGCGGCGCAAAGGTGCCGCGGCGGCAGGTGTCTGGAGGGGGTGGGCCGACGACAGGGTTTACTGGAATGGCGAGGCGAGTGACGTCGACCGCCTCCAATATAAGTGGAAGGAGCACGGCTACTGAGAGGAGCGTGTCGGGGGCAGTGCCGCATGTGCCCAGGGCACCGCATGCGAGGGTGACGGCGCTGGCGAAGGACCAAAATGCCACGCCGGTACCGCCGGCTGGGCGAGACCCGCCAGCGGGGGGTGGCGCGGGAAACCCCATGTCCCCCGGTTGGGTGCTCGTGGGCGACGGGGAGGGTGAAGATACTCCAACAGGACCTTGGTCGATGACTCTCCCCGCTGAGCCTGACTCTCCACTGGACCCCACATTCCGCGCCGTTTCCAGCGCCAGTACATCCTCCAACCGTTCCCTCCCTGCACGACCGGGCATCCCCTCTCCACTCGCGAGTGGGCTCACTCGCTCTACCATCTCCAGCGCAGCGAGGCAACAACCCCGCCCGTCATTCCGTATGGCTACTTCCACACGCGCGGCCAACTCGGCCACCTACCATCGCAAGGAAGAGCAGGACCGTCCCATGTCACCTAGCATGATCCCCCTCCCCGCGTCCGCCAACTCGCTTCGTCCCATGTCGCCCAGCATGATCCCCACCTCCACTCGCCCCATGTCCCCAGGATTGTACCAATCTTACCGCGCGCCTTCCCCTGGGTTCGCCGCCTTCCCTGCCTCCTCCCAACCTCCCTCCCAACCTGCCTCCCGCCCTTCCTCTCGCACGGAGAAACGTCCCATCGGACGAGGGCCCCCACCCGTCTCTGGGCGACATCACGTGAAACCCTCTCTCAATACATCCACCGGGCCAGGCGGGCTCCCCCAACCGCCCACTGGCGCAGAGAAGGTTGAACGCGCCAAGCGTGCGCCTCGACGGAGTAGCTTGGGCGCGCAGGAGGCGTTCCTCCCGCCTACGGGGATCCCGGCGCCGAGGACGCCTGGGGAGGGGGGAGCGGGGGGAGGGAAGGGAAGGCCGCAGAGTGTGCATGTCTTTGGATCGACGCCTCCGCCTGTGCCGAGAATCCCTAGTGCCATGTTGAGGGAGAGTAGTCGGAAGCGATGAATTTACGGAGCGAGAGAGCACGGGAAAAGGATATTTGGGGAAGCATTGATGATGATGGAGAGTAGAGAGTGGGGAGTGTGGGAGCATGGGGGCATGGGGAATAAGTTGGACTTTGTTATGTACGTACGTATCGAGTGGAGGTGGGGTTAACGCCGACTTATGATGATAGACATGACGCCCGTGCACATGCAGTCCTCTGCAACAGTCCTGCATGAAGAAGCTTCGGTTAGTAATGCCTCGTGGAATGATCGTTTCGGTATATTTGCAGATCAAAGGTGATTGTTTACAGGAGCTGTTGAAGTCCAGTATGCCTCCAGGAGTGATAAGCGATGTCCTTGCTCATCCCTCCTCCTTTGAGTTTTTCATCCACGTGTCCCGTGTCACGACTGATCACCAGGTTTTCTGCTGTAAGCGATCAGCTTCGTGTGCTCGCTCCCCTCGTCTGACCCAGCAGATTATAAGTATTGAGAACTGACCCATTGCCTACAAGGCATTGTTGAATTTCATCTTTAATTCGCAACCCCTTACAAATATCATTAACAAGATGAATGTCGCTGATCAGTCAGAGCACATTACGAGCAGTGCCAACGATATCGTCTCTGAAGCACTGGCCCTGGTCGACGCACACAACGAGTCTACTCGCCAGCTCCAAGACGCTTTCGATACACACCGCCGCCAAGAAATGGCCGTTTCAAATTTGGTTGCTCTCCAGCGTCGTCAGCAGGAGGGTTACATTCCCTCAGACGTTGATGTTAGTGCATTGACTTTTCAAGATGCTGAACTTGTTCTCCAGACGCTTGGTGAACATACCCAGTCTGGAAAATCTGGCTTTGGCAAGGATTCGAAATGGAATTCGACGGAGATTACGCGATACGGGAACGTAGTCCACCAGTTAAGCTGGAAGCTCCAAAGCAACAAAAAAAGGCTCCTGAAGACTACTTTCGACGGGGACGAGGAAGCAACATCGGGCAACATCGGGTGCCGTATTGAAGAGACAGTCAGGCTGATTATGGAGGATGGACCCGCTGCAGATCTGTCAGCATTCACGAAAGAGGATCTCAGCAATTTTGCCAAATTCAAGTCTTACTTTGATCAACTGAGCAGCCATCTGACTGCTGACAAGATTTTCACTGACTAAGTAGGAGAAATATACACCGACCTGAGTGTGCTACATCCCATCACCATGGATGTGGCGGTGGGAAAGAACAAGAAGCAAAGTCTTATGCGCTGGCCATGGGCGACTTGGAGCTGGCGCGAGCTGCTGCTTCCCGAGCGTCTTGGGGAATGGAGGGGAAGGCGCAAAGGCTATAGCTGAAAACACTTATCGACTTGAGACTCTTTTGCCAGTGACTCTCCGAGAAGCGATACTCAAGGGACAACTGGATGGTATGACTAACACAGCTGGTAAAGGACAGTACAACGAGGACGCTTTTAGACAGACACGACTATCTGATCTTAGCGAGATGATGGGTGAGAGGGGGGAGGAGGCGTCGTGCATAATCGAAAAAAGGGCCGAAGCAATGGGAATGAACACCGACAATCTCATGGAACAGCTGGTGGACAACTGGTCGTATTCGTACTCTGAGTATGACGAGCGTAAGTTTGTTGTCATTGTCTTCATGTACTGGCCAGCTCATGCACCTCTTGTCAGCCACGGCTTTTGGACTTCCCAAGCACGGTTTATTCACTGGAAAAATGTCAAGGCAAGTAAGGATGAAACTAGAGGAAGAAATGGCGCAACCATACGCTAACCATGATAACAAGATCAACTGCAGCATGTATCCCGTCGTTCGGGGACTCACGTCTTTCATCAATGAAGTACACTCACAGTTTGACGAATGGCTGACCTTTGTGACCATGACCGATCCTGGTACTTGCCCAAGTCGCTTTCAGCTAACCCAATCCTTCAATGAACTGCAAACTCGGGCGTTGAAAAGTCGAAGCAAAGACGATTTAGCCGAACGAAAAGCACGGGGTCAGCAGTTCAAGCGATACGCCGCTGCAGAGAAGCTCTACGACCTCTGCACAGGGGCTCCCTGGAGTGTATCCAAGCCGGAGCAGAAGAAATGGCACGGGACGCGTTTGGCGAGACAAAGCCAGACTTAGGTCACAACCCACGACTGAAGAAGGAAGCCGTCCATCTTCGCGCAAAGTCAGAATACCATTCTCTGAAAGCCCAGATTGACGAGGCAACCACCAAACCGGGAACCTTTGCGAATAAGAACGAGCTCAAAGAGTGGCGTAAACAGCTTCAAAGTGACAGAGATATAGCTAGGGCATGTCTGCTTGAATCAGTGAGATTGTTTGAAAGGGCCGCATCTGGTGAGCAAGATGCAAAGAGTGAAGATGTGATTGTCAAGCGCCAACTCCGTGAGTGATCCCATGGGGAGCCTGTTCTACTTCTCATGCTGATGGAATCGAGCAGGAAAAATGGTATGGGATGAGGAAGTCCAAGATCCTTCTTACATCGATGAGAAGTGGCTTGCTGAAGAGCTTGAGAGTATGAGGCAGCAAACGGAAGCCATGAGCCTCAGATGGGCGCAACATGGGAATTGAAAGCACACGCGGTAAGGTGGCTGATATCAGTCACAAGCCCATTAGCCCGCTGGATGCACATGTGAATACTTGTGATCGATAGCCAGTTTCAACTAACAGTACTGGTACCATGCCCACGATGTCTGTCCCCGAAGAACAGATTGACGTTCGTTGTGATGAAGGAGTTGGGGAATGAAAAGTAACGAAGAATGATTAGTCAACGGGCTAGAGGTTCTGAAGGAGAAATTCATCAGCAACCAATTGGAGAAGGCTTTTGAGAAACCGAGACACAAAATACAAGTGGAGTTGACACACAAAGGCCAGTAACATGTAAGTCCACGCAGGTCATAGTTGCTGACTGGTAAATCATCACAGACCTCAACAGCACCCATCCCATACCTTGCCAATGACTTGTGAGCGGTGAGTTGAATGTATCCCCACGCATTACAACAGGGACTCATTGAAGAGACATACGGGTGGCAGACATGTCATGTACTATACATACGAGCTTGTGATACAAACATACATCCATCATGTCTTCTTGCGCCACTTGCTCTCCCTTTGCCTAGAGATGAGATAATTATCAGCACCGGCACCTATGAGCAAGATCATGTAGCTATTCCGAAAACCACTCACCCCAGCTCTCTGACGATTCGCGCTTCCTTCGCGCTCGCCATCTCATCTGCCTTCCGGTTCAACTCCTCCACCTCCTGCGTATCCGGGAATCCAATCTGCCAGTATCCAGGCGGGGTAGGGGGTTTAACCCACTGGGTGATTTAATTCGAGTCAGTTTGATGCGTAACAGTTGGATTTCAACCAGCTAGATGACGTACGGTTTCTCGGTGCCGCGACACCCTGTTCTGGTGCTCCCTCACGCCCGCTTGCTCGTCATCTTCATCATCATCTTCCCCGTCCCGCCATGCGGGTCGCCGCCGGGTGGAGTTCGGCATCACGCCGACTGCTTCGTAGTACTGTGTATATCTTTGTCAGCTGCAAGTCAAAGATGTCCAGCAGAAAGAAGTTATCACTTACCCCTCTGCAGCATTCACAGTCCCCACCGTGCATCTGCTTTCTCTCAGTCTTTTTGCGCTTGACATCGTGGAACGCGAACTTGGCGCCCTCGTTCTGCTCTGGATCTATTTCATACTCTTCCGTCACGTCCTCCCGCCTGCACAGGTCACTGCGTTAGTACCACTTGTGTATCAGGCCTCCCAGAATAATATGCCAGACTCACAGCTCCTCCGGCATCATATGCCGCCCACCTTTTTTGTACTCCTTATACAGCTCCCTTCTTTCTTTTGCAGGCATCTTGCTGAGGATCCTCCTCTGCACCGCCTTCTCGGCCGGCGAGAGCCCCTCCATATCAATAGCTTTACGCTTCTCGCCTGTCATGGTTGACTTGGAGGAAGACGCAATGCCAGAGGGGTAGGCATTGGTGCCACCCGGGGTGGAGGGGTCAGGGAAGGTCCTGAGGAGGGTGGTCTTCCGCAGAGATGGGCCGGCAGTAGATACTCCGGAGACGGGAGTGGATGCGCCGAGGCGGTCGCGCACAAATGGGGAGAGGGCAGGGGATGCTCGTGGTTGGTTTGCACGAGGGGTCGTGTGGGACGAGGATATGGTGTTGACAGCCTGTGGCGCCGGAGATGCAGGCTCGGGTGGGTCAGGGGAAGCTGTCCTCCGAGGTGGCTTAGGCTGCTTCTCGGAAAAATTCTGAGGAATGTGTTGGGTGGTCGCGCAGGCGCGTGCATGGTGGGATCGAGTTGCGGGTTTCATGCTTCGCGCAACAAGGGTTGTAATACTCTCCTCCTCAGAGGAGTAGTCATTTGACCCCTGGCCAGGTGCCCCTGCCTCGGCCGCAGATGGACCCTTTGACGCTGAACACGGCGCAATGTGTTGCCTCGCAGGATCCTGCGTAGCCCCACTCGCCTCATCGAACGTTTGCAGGTGTCCCTGCTCCTGATCCGCCTCCTCCTTCACTCCCTTATCCACACCCTCAATCGTCGCGCGAGTTTCGCTTAGCAAAGCGCTCATCCCAAGCTCCTCCATCCTCTTCATCCTTTTCTTAGCACGATGATTCTCGTCCCTTTGCAAGTTCTTCAAGTGGTAGGCTTTGGCGTGCCCGATGTCGCGTTGGTACTTGGCCTGAAGATCGCGGTATGCTCGCTGGAGGTGCTTGTGCTGCTGTTTGAGGTGCTCATGGGCCGCCTGACTGAAGATATCTGGTTGGTCTGGGACAGAAACCATGGTCTTCGCAGAGAGTGAGGGCGGGGAGCGAAGGGATGAGATGTTGGGATCCACAGCCTGCAAGGGCCTTTGAGAGCTAACAAGATATGTTAGCTAGTAAAATCAAGAATTGAGAATGATCTGCGCACCTCCTGCCGCACACAAGGTTCTCTAATGCTGCCATCGCGTCGTTCCTCTCTCGTTCAACCTCCTTCACCGTCTCCTTTGCCCTTTCCTTCGATCTCCTTTCCTTATCCATCCCTTCCCTCAAGTCCCATGTGTCTCTCTCATACAGTTTCTCCAGCTCTTTCCTCCGCACTTTCTCCAAATTCAACTCCTCCATCAAGGCTGCCACCTTCTCCTTCTCCTCAACCCACCTCACTTCCTCCTCTCCGTCCCTGTTCCTCGACCGCTCTTCCAGACTGGCAATACGCGCCCGAAGGCCCGTCGCTATCTCTCTCTCACGGAAGATCTCGATCCCATGCCGTCGGATGAGAGCCTCCCGCTCCCGAGAGAGACGATGTATCTCCTGCTCGAGCTGGGAGAGTTTGTGAGACTCAGCTTGCCCTTGGGCATTGGTAAGGGAGTTGGTACGTGAGAGGGATTGCTTTTGGGGAGAACGGAGAGCGTCAAAAGAGCGCATAAAGCTGGCCGCGCGCTCGGGATCTGCGGGACTAGCATGGCGAGTAAGAGTGCGGGAAGCGCTGAGTCGAGGGGTCGGCGGCATGATGCGAGTGAGAGGAGGTTGAGAGTGGAGGTGGCACGAGAGGGGGGCTGTGGTTTGTCGCGTTGTTGTTGGCGTTTAGGGCTTGAGAAGAGGAGTGAAGTTACTGACTCAACACAGCCCCTATGTGCGAACTGTACGCGACTGCTCTTCGGAAGCCGTTGAAAGATACTTTCAAGAAGGAAGATGATCTTCGTTGTTGATTTGTTTTGACGCGCTCGGTTGACTGGACTGGCTGTTTACGTAAACGACTTTACGCGTCAAAACAAACAGCCAAAACAACATGAATAATGACCGTTGAATCGCGATGGAATCCTGTCCAGCAAGCATTTGTATTTCGCCCAAGCAGTAAATATCTCTGTCACTTACCGAACCCTCTCATCTATCGACAGGGCGTTAGACAAAGGGCATATAAAAAGCACATCACTCATCTGCGGCATCATTCCCAAGTCGCTCCACACATAACCGTCACTTCCTTCCGTCCTCCGGCCCCTCCCCCCATTCCTCACCAATGTCCGACTCCCTCTCGCGCATCGTGATCGACAGCGAAGCCGACTGGCTTCGAGTTCAGGGAAATGTTTCTCAGGCTATGATGGAGGTGATGGAGTCGCGGTTGGCCATGATGCCTGGTGGCAAGGACGGAGAGGCGGCAAGGGCAATGCGGACAGAGATGGAGGCGCGGCTGGGCAAGGTGAGTTTCTTGCTGGTATCATATGGATGGAGGAGGCCGTATTGGGCAAAGAACTGTGTGGAAGAGGTACCGGTATCAGGATACATCGCTGACAGTCTTTGCTCCATCTTGCGACATACACAGATTCGCGACCAGATGTTCCAGATGAGCGCCTACAACCTCCAAGTAGACGGGCAGAATTACGAAGACTTTGTACAAGGTACGCCCATCTTGTACTCTCTTACCGCCAAATTATCGCTCTAATGCACCTTGAGCACAGCCACGGAAAGTTTCGACGAAGTCTTGGACCGCAAAATCTACGGTCTCAATGCTGAGAAGGTCGATCACGAGACCCGTATCGCCGAGAAGCGCAAGAAGATGCCAGAGGGTATCCACCTCCTCGAGGAGGATTTGGAGATGAGGCGAACAGAGGCAGAGTGGCTACCGGATGATGTGGAGGATGTTGAGGAAGGTAAGGCGCAATGTCGCGATAGAAAAGCAAATATAGAGCTGATAATACTGTGGCGGATACAGACACGAAGAAGCCGGAGATCCCCAGACCGCCGAGGCATGAGGAGGTCAAGCAAACATTCGAGACGGTGGCATCAAACCTGGCGGACATTGCGAGAGTAAGTTCACGTCTTGTCACAAGAGGAGAGAGAGCTGATGCTTCGGTCACAGACTGCACCAGCACAACTGCAGCGTGCTCAGCGGGCACAGACGGTCCGCGACGAGATCGTCAACATGCCCTCATGATCTTGCTTTGTATTCCAGTCCCACCAGTCCTCATTGATTCTCTACCCTGCTATCCCTGCCTCCCTACTACATAGTCCGACCTTGGACTCCTCTTGACCTCCCAATCCTTTGACTCCGTGGCATGCTCCTGCGCGCCTCAAGGGCGTTTTCACTTTCTGAATACACGTGAATCACTGTTGTACCTGCATTAGCGAGGAGGAAAAGCTTTAGACACATGACACGCTCACATATTACAATGATGTATGTGCCTGCGTTCAACCCATGCCGACTTTCAACCCCGTCTATCCCATCTCTCCCTGGATCAGAACTCATCCCTCTTCGCCCTTTGCTTCATCTCTGGCACAACTTTCACCCCCTTCACCCCCTCCAGCTGCTTTACCTCTTCGAGTAACCCTTTCTCCCCATTCCGCCATAAATCCTCCCCTCGCCTCACCGCTCCGCCCCCATCCCTTTTTACCACCTCGAAGATCCCTTCGCCCTCAAGCTCGCCCACTTGGCCGATGTAATTCAGATTGCAGGAGGAGTGGGATACGGTAGAGGGAGGAATCTGGGGCGGGCTGTGGGTTATGTGGAGGTAGATCTTGGAGGGATCAAGTTGAAGGGGCTTGGCGGGAGCGTTGGAAGTGGACGACATTGTGGATGAAAGGAAAAAGGGGAGGAGCAGCAGCAACTTTGTGGGTTGAATTCTGACTGATTGATCTGGATTTATTGGTATGTCCGATCAGAATTTGTGGAGATTGCTTCTCTCTCTTGCTATGTAAAGCGAGGCAATTTTGGAAGCAACAACAACACCAGCAAGTGACAACATCATGACGGCGTCGAAGGCGTCCCTCCTCGTCATGGCGGTGTGCGCGTCGGCGGGATCAAATAGAGTGGAGGCCACGTGGGATGTTTTGAATTTTCCTTCATAGCCCCGGTTATGGAGGTCCATCTTTTGGTGTCCTTGCCTTCTTGCAACATACGTGTACAACATCAAGAGCTGGGTATCGACACAGCTGAACCATCTCCGGATAGTAGTGAGACATATCAATCATGGGGAAGCCATCAGGGAAAGCTTTGGGGAAGCGTAAGGCTTCTGGCCCAGCATCCAAAGTACGTCCTCCGTCACCTCCGCTCATAGCGGCAGCTACGCTGCCGTCTCGTTGCACGAGCTGACCTCCTCATCTCCTAGCCCGCCCCTAAGAAATCAAAACCTTCCGCCGCCCCCGAAGTCCAATCCAACGGTCGCCCGAAACGCCCCGCTGACCAGCCCAAGAAGGTGAAGCTCCGTGACCAGAAGTACATCCCTGTACCAACATCTGCGTACGCCCGCGGCGGCGAGGACGACGAGGACGACAGTGATGCTGTGGAGGGACTGGGAGAGGAGGATGATTTGGATATGGAAAGCGCCGGGAGGTTCCTTGTAGGGCTGGATACGAATGCGCTAAGTCGGTGAGTTGAGGTGCTGCACATCAACTGCATCTATGCTGCCAACTGCAGATGGTGGATCAAGCGCATAACTGACTGTTGCGCGCAATGCCTTGACAGATCTGCGAAGGAGACGAAACGGTTACACGATATCTCCAAGTCAAATGACGCTATACCTCAACCCAAGAAGGACAAGCTCAAAATCCCCGTCCGCCAGCCTGGATCAGACTCGGACGACGTGTGGGACTCGGACCCCGAGTTTGACTCGGATCTGCAGTCCGACATCGGCTCGGACGACTCCCTTGGGTCTCTCGGGTCCGAAGACGACGACGATGATGATGACGACGAGGACATGAGCTCGGACGAGGACCAGGACGCGGTGGTAGCTGCGTTTGACGATATCAGCGATGACGAGTCAGTCGACTCGAGCCATGAGAAGCGGCACCGCAAGCGCAAAGAGGAGGAAGCCGAGTACGAGGTTGGCGGGCGTTCGCGGTGGACTGCCAAACCCGCAGAGGAGGAGGACTCTGTCGAGGTCGGGCGTCTGCCCATCAAGCTCCCGACTGGTGAGGTGCAGATGGTGAAGGGGTCAACGAGGATTGAGCTTCCGCCCAGTAAAAAGCCGAAGCGGGTGGTGGAGGAGAGCGAGGAGGAGATTGAGGAAGAGAGTGAGGACGAGGGGAGCGATGATGGGGCGCAGGCGGAGAGGATGGCGGGGCAGAAGGGGAAATTTGGGAGGATGGGAATTGCGGAGATTGTCGGGATGAAGGGGTGGAAGAATGCTCAGAGGTTGGAGGCGGCGAAGGAGCAGGTGGCTGGGCTGGGTGCGGAGATCTTGGCGGGTGGAGAGCTGGTCGACATTGTACGCATCTCAGCTGCTTCGAACGTCTTTGGAAATCGCAGAAAAAGCTGACAGTGCATAACAGGGCCCCGTTCTCACAAGATTATCATCCTTCGGTCTACCCACTGTCCCCTCCCTTGAGGAGAACCAGCCCTCTCTTCCCGTCCCAGCCTCCATCCGTGGTCTCGTCTTCCTCTCCCAACTTGCCGTCTACAAGGATCTCATCCCCGGCTACCGTATCCGTGCACTCACGGCGCAAGAGGAGACCGAGAAGGTGCGAGACGAGGTGCGCCGACTGCGCGAGGGCGAGAAGATGCTGGTCAGGAGCTATAAGGGATACTTGAAGATGCTTGAGCAGGAGATCAAGGGTGAGTGTTGCTGTTCGACTAAGGGCATCGGGGCGCAGCTGACTCGAAGACGGTATCAGGTCGTTCCAACCTTGCGAGCCTCTCTTTGAAGTGCATGGCGGACCTGTTGACGTCTGTCACCCACTTCAACTTCAGCGAGAACATCATGGGTGTGCTTGTTGGTCGTCTTGGTCGACGAAGCTGGGACAGCGTGAGTCGCATCGTCTTCGCATTCCCGTGTAGTCACTCATGCCAACCTTTCTATCGCTCAGGACTCGGACCTCGTCCTCCAGTCATTCATCTCCGTCTTCCGCGCCGATCTCACCGGTGTCCCTTCTCAGACGCTTGTACGCCTCATCGCGCGAATGATCAAAGAGCGCCACTACCAGGTCCACCCCAACGTGCTCTTCTGCCTGCTACACCTTCGCCTGCGGGACGAGCTAGACGCGATGCGCCGCGGGAAGAACGCCAAGGGCCCCAAGGGGGACAAGGGCAAGGGCGGAGTCGTGGATGAGATCAAGGGAAAGAAGTTCAAGAGTGAGACGAGGAAGAAGTGGGCGACGAAGAACCAGAAGAAGAAGGAGAAGGAGATGAAGGAATTGGAGAAGGAGATGCAGGAGGCGGAGGCGGAGGTAGACAAGGAGGAGAGGGCGCAGGTGGTAAGCTCAACTGTCATGGTGGCCGTTGGCATTGGTTCAGGCAAGCTAACGTCAGTTCTCGTAGCAAACGGAAACCCTGAAGAACATGTTTGTCCTCTACTTCTCCATCCTCAAAAACCCCGTTCGCACCCCCCTCCTCCCCGCCGCCCTGGAAGGCATCTCCACCTATGCCCACCTTATCAACGTCGACTTCTTCCGCGACTTGCTCGTCGTCCTTCGTAAAATCATGGACGACCACGCATCCGAGACCGCCGGCGAGGATGACGAGGACGCACCCGCATACCAGGCCGACGCCGTGGGCGCCAGCGCACGGACACGTATTCGTCTGCTCGCGATCGTCACCGCCTTTGACCTCTTATCAGGCCAAGGCGAGGCTCTCAACATCGACCTCACGGACTTCATCAACCACCTCTTTGCGCTCTTGCGCCCACTGTCACTCGACACGGGGCTTGAGGACCCTCCCGCTCTCCCCGCGGGCACAAAGTCGTCATCGACGGCAGTACACACCCTCTCAACAGCGTCACTGCTCTTTCGGTGCCTGCACGCGTCTTTCTTTGCGCGCCACTCGCGCTCGCCGGCGTACCGGTACGCGGCTTTCGCCAAGCGCTTGACAGAGTGTGCGCTGCACCTCCCGCCCAAGAGCGCGGGCGAGGCGGTGACGTTCGCGAGGATGTTGGTGAGCAAGGAGCCCAAGGTGGAGGGTCTGCTGGACACGGAGGAGCGGATGGCGGACGGGGTGTACAGACCTGAGATGGATGATCCCCAGCTGGTCAACCCGTTCGCAACTAGCTGGTGGGAAGCGGGGATCTTGGGGAACAGACATTGGGATAGGGTGGTGAGGAACGAGATGAGCAAGTTGAGGGACGGGAAGGTCGTGTAGACGCTAGAGGGAGATCTGTGTGTATGCAGTCTTGTTTTATGTCTTGGGCTCGCCGTCGTGTGATGAGTGATATGCCATGCTGTACAACAAGTAACCAGAGCTCTAGAGCTCCCCAACGCCACTGACACCGAGTTCCCTCCAGACTTTCGGCCTGCCACTATCCGCGTCCGCACCGAACCAGCTCGCCGCAGAGAGCTGTGCTGTGTCATCCGCCCTACAGAGTTGCTCAGTCTCGGAAAGCTACTGGTGATGATTTTGTCACTCAAGCACTTACCACTTGCACTCGACACCTTGCTTATCCAATAAAACCTTGACTGTCGCCCACGAGAATCGCACAATCCCCTTGTACCCAAACACGGGGTCCATCGATCCTCGGAGGAAAGCCTGGGTCTTGGGGTCAGAAGGATAGCCGCTACCTCGCAGTACTTCCTCCTCGTTCTCTTTCTTCGTCGGCATCACGCTATGCCTGACATCAGCTCTCTTCGGGAATAGATGGGAGCTGCCGCTTACCCGTCTTTGACATCCTCGGGGTCAACCCAGGTGTGAATATACCGGTCTCGAGTCACCTTAGCGATGATGGAGGCGGCACCGACGATCTTAAACAAACTGTCGGCTTTGGGGCAGACGGTGAAGGCGATGGTGGGGAAGATGGCGGAGAGACGGGCTTGCCATTGTGGGGCAGGACCGAGGGCATCGACGTA
Source organism: Cryptococcus sp. DSM 104549 (assembly GCA_036427605.1). Lineage (NCBI taxonomy): Eukaryota > Fungi > Basidiomycota > Tremellomycetes > Tremellales > Cryptococcaceae > Cryptococcus > Cryptococcus jaspeensis. The sequence continues at coordinate 2,666,574 of CP144048.1, forward strand.
GCACTGATGGATCGTTCGAGGTCAGCATTCGACACTGCCATCGACAACGTGAGCTTGAAAGGCACCTCTCTGATGTTCAACCCGCGGTCAAGAGCGGACTTGATCAACCCAACTGTGGCATCCTGCGAGACGGTCGAAAGTTAGTCGGGTACACTGAGGAAGACAGTACAGCCATGTATGATTCCGACCGTAGAGCGCCCACTCACCTCAGCCTGCCTGTTCAAGTTGACGGGAATTCTCCTCAGCATATGTGACGAGATATCTTGAGGTGAGAGCGTAGCAGACGAATAGCAGAGAGGCTCGTTGGTGTCGAACGACTCCCAAAGGGCTTGTCTGACTTCTGCAGACAGCGCTTTGGAGTCTGGAGCAAGATTTTGACATATTAGTCACGCTTATAAGACGATCGACCTGGTAGGCCAGCCAGCTTACCGTCGAAGCCAAGGCCCTCAAGAGTGGGTTTGAAGGAAAGAGGGCAGTAGGCAGCCGCGTACACCATCGGCCCTGTTTGGAAGTCAGCGCCTGCTTTGCCTATGCTCGATGCCTCTGCGACGATACTCACCGAGTACAGCTATAGAAGATATGCAATGTATATTCAGTCAGCCATCGTCTCTACAAGTACACAAGCGATAGCAGACTTACGCCCTCGACCCGCCTCATCAATACCCATGATCCACCCGTCCTCTTCTCCCTCCTTCTCGTCTTTGCCGACCGACTCAGGAAGTGCTGAGTGGTAGACATATGAGTCTTGGAGCGCAGGGACTGGGACGAGGTTGACGGGGTCGACTGAATGGGTCATGTTGATCTTCGTGTAGGTGTAGAGGTGATGATACGAAGCAACGAAGGTGCGCGCCTGCGTGAAGAAAAGCTCAAGATGGCTGATGGACGCGACGACGCGTTTTTTCGGATCGAAAAGAATTGTCAAGATAATAAACTGTAAACTATCTTATAACGGGTGTTTAAGCCGAATAACGCGGCCCGATCCAACCATGGTCAAGAAGTGGAGCCGGACAGACCGATGGATGCTGATGGTTTGTTGTATCCGAGACATCATGAGGTTTGATTCCTCTTCTATCAGCCCAACACTCAGCGAATTATGAATAAGCTGGCATCACCGCAATCCTTCTTTGTTGCATTCCACCAACACTACTACACATTTGAAGGCGACTCGAGCGATAATAAGGCCCTCTCAAGCCTCGACGAACAACTCGTGAGCTGTCCATCGCTTCCATTACTCAACTGACAAGACCCGACCACTAACGCTCCAGGCAGCCGCCAGCCTGCATGCGCAATGTCTCCCTTCCGGTCCCAATACAACTTGGGTCTGCTTTCACCGTCACTCACACCCTTGACGGCATCTTCCGTCAGTCTACCAGACACAGCGATTGAAACTAGCGATGAGCAGGTCAAAGGCTTGGAACCGCGGTCCACGGACGACGCCTTCGCGGAAGGTGGACCCTCATATCCAAGAGACATGGCTACCGAAGCGCTCCACTTCGCCTCGAATTTCACTGCAGAACGCCCGGAACACGTCGCCAATATCGATCACTTCTTCCCTGCCCCTTCCGACTCACCAGCTCCCTTACACTCGCCGGTCCTCGCGCGACTTCCCACACCCTTTTCTCCTGCACCTCCTGTCAGTCTAACCATCCCACCTTCCGACCCTTCCGACAGTCTCATTGTCCGACCACCCCCACGAGGACCATTCACCTCCCGCTCCCACGTCGATGTCGTCATGCACGCCTACGCCGTCGAAAATTCTTTCGATATCACCGTCAACCGCTCCGACAAAGCCCGGCACACGGTTACCTACGCCTGTGTTCGGGGTGGCAAATACCGCTGCACCCGGGGAGCAAGCCACGAGCTCACTCGGAAGCGGAAGGTATACACGGGCAAAACTGAGTGCCCGTGGCGCCTGACGGTGAGAGATACGTTGTTGCCTCCAGGGCAGTTGGCGATGGAAGGCGCGGAGGAACGGTGGGAATGGAGAGAGGAGTTTGATCTGGTCAATTGTCATAACCACCCACCTATCCCTTCAAGAACCCTGCCTAAAGTGCGGAAACAGACGGTGACCCTGGAGATCCGGGAGTGGGTGGAACGGGAGGTGTGGATGGGGACATTGACCAGACCCATGTTGGGCAAGCTACAAATGGAGTTCCCAAATTGTCTGGTTACACTCTCAGACCTGAGAAATATGGTGGCGATTGTGAGAAAGGGAGCACCTCTTGTGAACGCCATTACTGTCAAGAATGAGAATGTGGGCTCGTGAGGAGATGCAGGAGAGGCCAAGAGCCATGAGTGCCAGGGGTGTAAGAGGTAGTCATGATGTATGGGTACCAGTGGGTCACAAGAGAGCTACAAATGATGGCGCCTGATGACAAGGAGCGCAAGGCTGAATACCTGTTTGTCTCATTTTAGAGACGAAGCATTGGTTGGTCTCAATAGTTCAGACAAAAGCATTGATTGATCGAAGTCATCGAGTGCGCTTTTTTTTTTTTCTTTTTTTCATTTCATCCACACAACGCCACACACCGACAGAGGCTGACTTATGTTCCAGCTTCCTGTCCCGTTTCTGTGTCATTTCACCAATTGCTGGCGCATGCATGATACTCGATATGCACCTCAGCTGAAGCTCAAAAGGCATTACTCCTGTATAACCGGAGTTTTACTCTGGAAGCGTCCTGCAAGTCAGTCTCACACAACCACGCAAGAATAGCTGACATGGACTTACTTGTCCCGCACAATTTCCAACTCTGTCTCCTCCTCATCCTCGCCATCCCCTTGCCCTTGACCGGCATACAACTTTGCCTCTCCCGCTGCTGTCCAACTTGCAATGTCCCACCTGGACCACCCCCATGTTTCTTTGACCTGTGCACAGGTAATTTATCAGCCAACATCACATAGAGCGCGCTGTATCAGGGCACGCAAACAGCGAATATTTGTAAACGCTGGCAGAAATTACTCACCTCAGGCTTTTTATGAGGCGCAACAATAATAAACCATCTTGCCTTGTTGCTCAGCTCATACATGAGGGCAAACAATTCCGAGGGTGAAGTGACCAAGTGCAGCGCAAAAGAGCAGATGACAATGTCCCATCTAGGTTCACTACTTGTTTCCGAACTGGCAGTGGGGAGAGACGGCGGAATTTCCCCTTGGGCAAGATCAGTGAATGATAAAGGGTGACATGGTCGGGAGGTGCGGTCGGTATATGCCGGTGAGGTATACTGACGGCACAGTGCAAAATCAGATAAAGGCTGCCATAGGCTCTTATGTATGGGGAGAGGACTCACCGGATCAGTAGCCACGACATCAATGTCAAACCCTTCTGGCAGAGTAGGCGGGATCATACCCCCGAACACCTGTTTCCCCTTGGATCCGCCCGCTGTGACTCCTGGTCGCGCGACAGCTCTCCGAGCGTTTGGGGGTACGAAGGCGGGGCGACTGGGAAGGAGCGGATTTGATCGCAGCATGGCGAGTGGATCAGGTGGGGCGTTTGGTGCAGTAGTGGACAAATTTTGTGAAGAGGGCATGGAGGTTGTTGCGAGGGACGAGCAACCGATTTGTGCCCACTCCAAAAGACACAAGGTGGCCTCTCCGCTAAGTAGTAAGTAATGCTTAATCAGCTCTTGATCATACAGCTAGCCCTGGGCAGATCCTTCCCAAGTCAGCATGCTCATAAGCTCACCTCCCCGCAGCCATGTCCAGCACTCTCAAGTGTTTCTTTCTTCCAGGGCCATCGCCCGCATATAAGTCCCGTCCTTCTGATTCCCACCATCTGTTCATGAACGTCCATATCACCTGCACTACGACGTTAACTCAAGCTGGGGGACTTGTGGCTCCCCAAAGATGCTCACTTTCTTGATGCCGGGGAAAAAGGGGTTGCGATATGTGGCAGCCACTTTGCGATAGTACTGGTTGAGGATAGATATGATAGGGTCAGTTCTCATCCGCAACACGCACAGCAAATTCACAACGGTGCATCTGATGCGTAGAGACTGACCTCATCCACCCCATGCTCGTTATAGTTATCCCTCATCGCGTGAGAGAGGTTTCCGTGTACTGCGTCCATTTCGAACGGTGGTTGTTGGTTGTTGTTGGACAAATGATGGGCGGGCAAGCTGGAGCTTCACGTTGGCGCGTGTGGATGATCTTCGTCAATAATTCGCGAGTAGCTTTCGACTGCATGCAGGGCACACGCTGCATTTTCACTTGCTAACAATGTCGTCGAGCTGCATCCACCGCCATCATGTCCATCGCGTCGACTTTTGGACCAGAAGCGCGGAGTATGCTTGATCTCCGCCTTACTGCGACTCAGGGGGCCCACGTTGCAGGGTTCAAATCTTCTGAAGTAAACTTTAATCGCGCTCCACTTCAGTTTGCGATGGCCAGCCCGGCCCAGAAGACCGCGACGCGTGAAGATCATGGGCTGGCTGCGTGCACGGCCACCTTTTTCATTTCGAACTTCGATCTCTTCTGTTTACATCCATCTTTATCTCTCGCCTTCAAATAACAGCGTCATACATTAGCATTATATTACCGTGCGCAGGTCGCCATCCACACTCGCTCGCAAGTCGAAAACACAACCCCCTTCACGTCCTCGTCGTCACCACCATCATCTCCTCCACGTTGACGTGACGCGTACATAAAGACACACCCCACATCACTGTACCCTCACTGCATTTGCGCTATTGTATCGTGTAGCACTATTATCATCCGTTGTTCACCTTCACCATCATCAGTGTCTGTTCACAGTCCACCTTGACTTCCTTCTATCACCACAAATAACACCAAGCACCACCGTGATGTCTATCCCCCAGTCCCCTCCCTCACTTCCTCGTCTTGTCATCACTCCCTCTACTCCCACTTTCGCCGAGGACGACATCTCCATTCTCCCCACCCACAACTACCCTTATTCTCCCACTTCACATCACCACCAATCACGCCCCAAATCTCATCGCTCACACTCCCTCCCCACCTACTCTTCCCAATACCTTTGCCCGCCACCTCGCCTCCCTCCTGCCAAAACCGGCCACCGGCCTCTCCGGAACCCCTTGCTCTCGCTCGCCCTGCTGCTATTGGGTGTAGCCCTGATATGCTCGTCGGTGATGGTCACGGGGAGCCAGGCAGAAATGTTGTTGGAGATGGAGCAGGCTGGGCTGAGGCGGCTGGGAAATGTTGGGAGGGGCATGGGGGCGAAGCTCGGTCTGGATCTGAGCGGGTGGGAAGGGCAGACAAGACAAGGGCCGCAGGTGTACGCGGAGGCGGAACGAGCGGTGTCGGCGGAGGCGATCTGGGCTGAGGACCGGGAGGTGGAAGTGGGGTATTTTGTGGAGGGCGAAGATACCGTGGCTGAAACTGTGTCAATCGTAGAGGGGTTAGAAGGAGACGGCCAGGCTCTTCCGTCAGTAGGGGGTGACGTTTTTGACTATCAGTGGTAGCATTAGACATCACAGTGGGGGTTACATTGGGGCGGGGGTAAGCCAGGGGAAAGGGGGAAATCTCAGCAATGAGTGTATCTTCATGTATATCAATGGTCACATGCTTCTTCTTACAATCGTCCTTGGTCTACCAAACACAGAGCCGACACTTTCAACCAATCTTCCCCAGCCCGCCATCATCATGCACACACACCGGGCAGCGCCCCACCCTCACCCGCACAGCAGCTGCGTACCCCAACTTTGCTCCCAAAGTCCTTGCTTTCCATGCCATCCCTCCCGCCCCTCCGCCCTTGTCGCCGTCTGACAAAAGGTATGTGACAGACTGGTTCTCCTGTCTTTGGGGAAGCTCAACATCTTCTGGCAGAGCACATGTTGCGTGAACAAGGTGACGGCAGAAATAGATGAGGACCAGGGAGGGGTTGGGAGAAAGAGGCGGGAATACGGGGAGAGAACAGACAGCACAGGTGCTGGTTGCTGTAGAACCGAGCAGTTAGCTTTTGGCCAGCTTTATTTTTTTTTTCTGCAAGAAACAGCCCAACAACCAACCTGATCCCCTCAAGTTCCCAGTCTGGGCCTTCTGCAACCTTTCTGTCAAGGTGGCACAATCCCCATTCAGGATATGCTGGCAGCCTTCCAGCAACGACACCTGCAAGTTTGAAGCTTGCAGAATCTTCACAAGGGCAGGCTTCAGGCCAGGAATTTCCAACCCGTCACGGATCCGGCTGATGAGACGGATAGGGTTGATTTCAGCACCAACATGCTCAAGAAGGGCGCGGATGAAGGCTGGTCGAGTTTCAGAGTACTGGAGAAGGTCTTCCCAGAGGTCTTCGTCTGCCTGCTCCTTGGCAAAGTCAATTGCCTGCAATGGTGAGATATCAGTCTCTGTGGTAAATGGTCTCTTTGCATTCCTTTTTGCCTTCAGCTTCACTTACACCCTGCACATCTCCCAGACGCTCAATGATGAGCATCAGCGCCTGCTTGTTGTTGCCCATACGTCCCAAGAGGAACACCATCTCTGACACATAGTCTCGCTCTTTGCACACAGAGTACGCCTGTCGAACAAAGTTAGTAATCATCAGATTTGGACGTGCCTTTGGTGTAACAATTGTGGACATACCTTTTCCAGATCGTAGAAGTTGCTGGCACGAAGGAAAGACATCAACCTCTCAACATCGTATGCTGCATAGAGCTCAACCTATCTCAATGTTAGTCAACTATTTGATACACAGGTGGTAAAAGTGCTTACCATTCTGTCACTGTATGGCAAGCACAGTTGAGTGTCCTTGTCAAACAACGAGTCCAGATACATGTACAAGTACTTTGGTTCAACCTCAAGTTGGTGCACAACTCGATCAATCTGGAAATCGGCACACCATCAGCATTTGTTTTAGAGAGGGAAGTTTTTTTTTTTTTTTTTTTTCCTTGTACAGAAAAGTCAATCAACTCACTGGTATCGAATGGATATGATCCACCAGCAGCTGTATCGCCGCACCATGCTTGCCCCCATCACCCTGCACCTTCCCCTGCTCCTGTTCACTTTTCTCGACGTTTGATCTTCTTTGCTGATCAAATTGCACAAGCAAAAATGCTTGATCTTGTACGGCAGTGAAGAGGTTGTGCTCCCGGATGAGGTCAAACACATATGGCTTCCTGAGTCGAAGGAAGTAAGGCAGAGCTTTGGCAGGGAGACGATTGATGAGATACCTGATAGGAAGAAGGGGTCAGCAAATATCAATTCGACCAAACGTGGTGGAAGACAACTTGCAATTCCCCCAAGCACTCCAAAAGCACTGGATCATCCCGCGTGGCCTGAAGCTCTCCTTGTATAGCTTCAACAACACTAGATAAATCATACACATCAGTGGGCCATGTGGTTATGGTTTGCAGCAAAGCCTGTTATATTGTGTCAGTCAACCTTATCACATGTTGTATTCTAAATTAGAAGTTTGGAGGACACACAGGTTTATCATTGACAAGCAAGTGACCAAAGACCAGCTCATACACAGGGCGCCCAAGCTGCGGTTTTTGTGTAGGGATGTGAGGGATGATGACCTGTAATTGACATTCAGCTTAGCAGTTAAACAACTGAATTGAATTGGGTAACTCACAGGTAGATGGTTATGCTGGACAAATGTGTCAATCCACATTTCCCACCCAGCTGCATCATCTCGTAAGACCTTCGGTGCAAGCTCTGCAGCTTGTTCAAAGTGTTCTGTTGAAGGTTTGTCAGCACATGTCGTCAAGGGAACAAAGACTGGTGATAGAATACCTTGCGCTACAAGATGTGACATGTATTTCAACCCGATAGCCTTCACATCCAACGCATTCCCGTGCTTTCTCTGCAATTCCTCTGCTGCCTCTAGAGCTTCCTGGAATCGCTCTCGCTCAACGAGCCACTCGATGTGGTCTGCCTCGTCCCTTGGCCGCACCTCAATCACATCTGAGGGACTGACCACAAGGAAGACCTCTTCACCCGGGCGCTGTGACTTCACCAAAGTGTAGTCATTGCACCCGTACATGTGGTAATTCCCCAGGCTTAGCGCATCAGCATTTATTTCTTCTCCTTTGTCAATGATCCGCAATTCTGGGCGGTTGGCAGCCTTGCGGCGCTGTTCCGCAGGATTGTCTGTAGCCTCATTTTCGTAGGTGTCTGGAGCAATATACGCCAATACAACGTATGACCCGCCGAAATGGGCAAGTCCAGATACCATACAGTCCACTTGATAGATGGCTGTCATTTCCACAGTGAGAGGGGGAAGGTTCGAAGTAGCCTGTGTGCGGGCACGCGACCGAACACGAACAATCTTGATGTGATCTGCCCAGCCAATGAGGAGTGTCTGGTCGTCTTTCCATTGGAGGGTGCACTTAAACAGCTCTGCACGAGGGGCGTTGGCACCGCGGTCGATGTAGCCTATGCGTTGGCCCGTGGCAGTGTCATATATTTTGACACCCTATTTTAGCATGGCATCAATTAATTGTCAATCCATCTTTTGAAGCACAGAAGCACGTACAAGATCATTTGCCCATGCAATCAGGTTGCCCCTCCATTCAATCGCCCAAATTGGCCCTTCCCCAGAGTGCAGAATCTGCTCCTTGTATCCCATCCAGCCCTTCTCCTGCAGGATGAGGTTTCCCGCCATCCCGCCACATACGAACGCTCGCGATTTGTTCTTGGCGAACCCAGGCTCAAGAGCTATCGCTCGCATAGGTCGCTTATAATCGAAGGCGTAGGACTCGGTACTGGTGAGTGAGTGGATCACAACTCGACCTGCACACCCAGTCTCCATTAGTCCAAACTCCTAATGATTGACGGGCAGACACAGCACTGACCTTCCACACTGGATGTAGCTACGAAATCGTTGTTCTCATCCATCCGTAGACAGGTGACACTTGCAGCATGGGGACGGAAGGAATTGACTTGGGCGCCCTCGTAGCTCAGTACATGTACCATGCCATTGTGTGTTCCCAAAGCCTGCAGCAGGCTGTCAGTCATCGTCCTACTCGAGACTATCAATGTAGCTCACAATGACTCGAGGTGATACTGCGATCGTTGAAGCCGAGTCTTTAGCCAGTATCTCTGGTATCCGACCTTTTAATCGGCTGTACTTCAATGCTCTGATGAAGAGTTCAGCGGTTAGCGGACTTCCGTGGTTTGTCTTGTCTTTGCTTGAACCTACGGCTCCTCATCTTCCTCGTCTTCATCCTCATCGCCTTCGCTCTCGCTATCCTCTGAATCTGCCTCATCGTCCGATCCTTCCACTCCAAGCCTCTCATCCTTCTTCGCGATGCCGTTTGGGCCTGCTGTAACCTCTTCGTTGTCCTTCCCTCCGCCGTCATCTTCCGTCCCCTCGCCGTCATCTTCTTCCTCGCTGTCTTCGTTTTCGTCATCCTCTTCGCTATCTTCTCCAGAGCTATCTCCATCATCCTCGCTACTCTCCTCAGATTCTTCGGCTCTCTCCTTGCCCTTCCGCGAGGTTGAAATGGAGGCCGAAGAGGAGGACGACTGAGACCGAGTGGGGGCGGAGGGACCGGCCTCAGGCTGATCATCTGCAATGCTTCTGCTTGGAGAGGATGACCGCGACCTGGGGAGGGTCGAGGGCGGGCGGGAAGGCATAGCGAGAGTGGTGCTGTATAGGTCCAGATGAAGCAGATGCAAGAACCACCGCGATCGTTGCTGCAAGTAGTCGTGAAGGCGCGCCCAGTCGGTGACGCAGCGAGACTTAGCGCTTCGCGCCGCGGCTGGTGGCTAATGGGTCCTGTCACTCCTGGGCGGGCCGAGAGCCTGGGCATGAAATGTATGTAATCAAACCAGCAGCAGAGCACCACAACAAGAGCATACTGCTTCCACTGCTAGCTATTTTTCTGGGTGCATAATAACTGTCTCAAGCTGCTACGTGGCCACTCTCGTTTCACACTACTCGTAATTAGTAAATGATATTGTCAACTCGTGAAGGTCTTTTGAGGTCGTACATAGCCGCCGATCTTCCTACCCCCTCTTCCTCTTCCTCCTCCCCCATACGCCCTTTACACTCGGCCACAGATTTTCTGTTTCTTCCTCCTTTGCTGCCCATCGGTATCACCCACCCTATGATGTATCCGCCAGCTCATCGGATAAGGAATGACAGGGCCCATTGAACGAAGCACGCAAGAGTGACAAAGTAGAATCCAAGGGGGTACCCGGAAGGGTTGCCGTTGATACTTGCGCTCCATACCTGTGTCTTATGTCAGTCACATTGGAAGAATATCCAAGCAAAGACCAACTCACAGCTCCGCCGATGACTGGGCCAAAGAACCTCGAGAATGACACAGTGCTCTGCGCCAAGCCATTGGCCAGACCGACAACATGGGGCGGAGACATGGCATTCTATAAAAGTGACGTGCCGAAGGTCAGTATTATTGTTGAAGATGTTTGGTAGATTGATCACTCACAATGAGGACCATGACAGATGTGTACGCGAATGTACCAGCGCAGTACCTGACTGCAGTGATGGCGACCAGACCTACATCAAGGGCATTTATCAGCTTTGGTTGAGAGGATAGTAGGCACCTTGCACTTACCAGTCATAAGGAAGAAGCCACCCTCAGAGTCCGCAGACGCGATCTTATGCAGGATTGGGAGTGCAAAGTAGGAAGGAATATACAAAGCACATCCAATTCGGAACATTTGGAGGTGGTTAAAACGACCAAGGGGTGGCCCAAGTCGCGGGTACAGGTAGAACTGGTAGACCAGCTGGCAGAGGCACATGAGGGCAACTACCAAGGAAAAGTGGGCAGGGTTGAGACCCAAACCCCCAGACCGGTATGGTCTATGTAGAAAAAAATTGTCAGCTGCAGGAAACTAATCTCACTACATCAAGCCGGCACCCACGTCACCAAGAAGGAAAGGAAAATTTGGTCATGGATGGTGTTGTGGAGGGCCAACAGGCCATACTACAAGGAACGACACAAGTCAGCACTGTATCCACGTACTGTAGAACCATATACATATGCGCAATAGACTCACCTGGATGATCATTTGCAAGGGCAACAAGCTGAAGGACGACGGCTGTTTCTCTGCCACCTGGCCGCTGGGGCTAAGGGCAGCAGGGTCGATTGCGCTTGCCCCAGGACCTTCCGCAATGACACTCAATCCTCCCACTTGCTGCGCCCTGTTTTCTGCAGATGGCGATGCAGCAAAGAACGGGTCTGTCTCTGTCCTACGCATAGGCGATTCGCCCTCGTTCCAGGCTGCCACCGCAGGAGGGGTCCTGACACCGGTGTTCGAGAAGATAGCCGGCACATGGCCAGAGGAGGTGCTGAAGCGCCTGCCACCGTGGGACACAGAGAGGCGATGTCCGGGAAGGTTGCGTTGAAGGGCGGAGGACGCGCCAATGCTAGTCACGCGGCCACGACTAGATCGGCGCCAAGCCATGCTGCCACTGCGAGCTTCGTCAAAGGGCGATGGAGCAGTGGTAGTAGGGGAAGCAAGAGGCGTGTTTTCGTCTCCTGTTTCTTCTTCCAACGGCTCATCCTCGGTCTCTTCCTCATCATCGAAGACGGCAATGTCTTGGGCAACAGCAGCAGACACCCAAAGGTCATTAATATTGAACGTGTTTTCCTCGTTGGCTATAATTATGGATAAGCTGCAGCCCTGAGCTGAGAGTCGGTGATGTGAGGCATACCCAGAAGAAGCCTCTGTGCAACCCTCAAGGCTTTGTTCCCACTTTCAGTGTTCTCATCGTCGCTTTCATCTTGCGGAGCCACAGCGGCAGACGCGCGTCGAGCCGCTTCCAAAGCTGCCCTTGCAGCCAAAGTAGGGTGCTTGGATCGAATACCACCGTACCCATATGCGGTACCCAAGCTCGCCCTGCTGTCCCTCCTGCCACCGGGAGCGCTACTGGACAAAGCCGGGTAGCCCGCACCAGCAGCGGCAGCGTCTTCCTCATTTCCTGGGGAGAGCATACCCCTCCTGGTGTGAATTGACGGTACCCGGACTGCAGTACGGCTCGAGGGCGCCGGAGAGGCATTGTTTTCAACCTGGGCTGGAGAGGCGCCTGCCAGAGGCTCGTCTTTCTCCAATGGAAGCGCAATTCGACTTCCACCCCGAACACCGCCGTCCCATGAGAGGAAGCAAGAAAGGATGGCGCCTGTGATGAGAACTGCAGCACCAAGCAGCGTAGGAAGGACATAAGGGAAGCTCTTGAAGAGACCTATAGTTCGTGGGTATGAGTTAGCTCCTGAATTCATTAACAGCTGATCTTCTGTACACTTACCAATTTTGCTGAGGACAGATCCCGGGAAATTCTCCTCAGGACTCTCAAACACACCGCCGATGATGGGCCCGATTACACCACCAAATCCCCAGGAAAATCCCAGCACGGCGTATGCACGGGCGGCGTTGGTGTCATCTGTCAAGTCACGAATTGAACCTCGGAACTAAAGTGGCGTCAGATCACATTAATGCACTCGTCCGGTGAATGTGTCTCCCACCGTCACTCACCACACCAACGGCACCACCAAAGATGCCTTGAACAAGACGGATGCAGATGGCCTCGGGAAGCTACAGGCACTCTTGTAAGCTTGTGATGACTTGCTTGATTTTAGTTACATCGATGACGCACCGATTCCGAGGTTCCGAAGATGACTAGCGCTACGAAGATGTCAGCGCCGGCATAGCACACATGCTTCCTCCTTCAAATACGACAACTCACCAATTGCACTTCCAAGCAAACTGGCCACAAGAACAGCCCGTCGTCCATGGCGATCGGCGATGCTACTCCACAGCAAAGAGGTAAAGAACTGAGTGATGAAGAAGACCGATACGAGGTTACCGGTCCAAAGACCGACTGCAGCCTCCGTCTCGCTGTTCTTTTCACGGCCGGAACTGAGAAAGAAGCCTACAGCCGTTGAACATCAGTGCCCTTCATTCAATTCATGGTACTGAATCCACCATAGCTTACCTTCGACCATCTTGAGCATGAATGGAGTGCTCAGGTTCGCAGCTAAGAGCTCGGACAACATGGCCTTCGCTATCCGTCAGCACAAGCCGGCCTGCGTCACAAAAAAATGATGCTCTCTGCAACTCACGATACACATGACAATCATAGGGAGCACGGGAAGAGGCGTAGAGTAGGCAGGCCTGATCCCGGGCACAAGAGTGGGCAGCTTCGGTGCCTCATCGTCTGCGAACAGCTCGTCTACGATGCCGCTTGGCGTCCCTCGGCTAATTCTCCTGCTGGCGCTTCGCCCATATGTAGAGTGCCGACGGCCCTTGGGGAGTGGCACGCTCCCACCTGCTGCGCGGCCGAGGGATCGAGGGGAGTTAAGGTTGTGGTTCGAAGCAGAGGGTGAGGGGGTATCGATCGCGAGCGCTGACCCGCGCAATATGTCGCCAGAGGTGGGTCTAGGCGGGATGGTGATCTGAGTAGGGGGGGTCGCCGTCATGGTGTCTACTACAGTCCCGACGTGCGGGAGAGTATGTTCTGGGGCAGGACGGAGATGAAGATGGGGAGGAGGATGCGCGAATGAGAATGCCCTATGAAGGGGAGTGGTGGTGGGGGGACAAGGTTATGAAGCGAAGGTGAGATGAACGATTGCGGAGCAAGTTAACTTCGTAGTAACGCGCAGGGGCGCCGAGCGCGTCATTGTTTTGCCGACAAGGTCTGTGGGTGGCAGTCGCGAAGCGGGCTCGGACCGGACCACCGGAACCCGTGTAGGAAAGTAATTTCTCGTGTGCATGTGTCATGTACATACTTATGTATCGCATCGTTCGTTGGCCAGCAGTAGTGTGATGCCAATCGGCGTCTCTCTTTCGGTAACGAGACTCACGAGCTACGGGCAAACAGACCCCTATTGCAAATAACGCTGTTTTGTCGTCGCTAGCTTCTTCGTTCCAGGACGGATACATATATTCTCCCGGCGCCTCTTTATGACAGAGCATAGAGGAAGGGGGCGCTTCTTTGAAACCAAATGTCTCTCGATCCTATGTACTAGTGTGGCGAATGCCTGCCTGGTCTCGAGCTCTTACACCTGTCCGAAAAAAAAGGAAAAAGGATATAGTAGGAAGAACCAGGAGACAAGTGCTGACAGCCAAAAATGTCGTCGACAGCTGTCTGTCTGTACTACACGTAAAGTACTTGGGCTAGGGACTGGCCTGTGCTGAATGAATGGAGATACAGGAAGAAATAAAGCATGGTCACCACTCCTATTGTTCTGCACCTCAAGCTGTAGCACTGCATATATCGCTCACAGGACCTGTATTTGTCTCCAGTATTATCAACACAACACTACATCATCATGTCTTCCACAGCAAGCGAATTCGACATCGACACAGCCAAGCAGCTCGGCCATGGTCAAAGCAACTCGTTCACTCGACCAACTCTGCGCCATTGGGCAAAGCTCTTGATCACCACCAACACTGGAGAAGAACGCGTCGCATTCCACCAGCAGCCTTGCGACTGTCTTACTCGAGATGATGTTGTAAGCCACTTGATCGAGTGAGTGTTGTCTTTTTTTTCTCCCCATTCAGGCCAGCCGGCCAAATGTAGAGCTCGAAGGCGTCGCTGATTGATCACCATGCCCTCGCTTCATGATACGCCCCTCTTTTACGATACGTCTATTACATACTTGTAATATCTTCTCTCAATGCTTGGAAACCATATGACCACACAAGAGGGACTAATATCTCCAAAAAAAATGTCAAAGACGTTGCAATTCTCACTGAGTATCAACTCAGCCCATCCGGATGGTCAATTGCAACTACAGCCGACCACCCCAAAGCTACTTCCATTCCGATCCGAACAAGAGACATGTCGTCCGTCTTTTGCAACCATACCGACCCAAATGAACAGTGTGTCTACCAGAAAGTACCAGAAGAACTGTGAGTAATAGTAGTGGCAAAATGGGTGTCCTGCATGTGACTCTCCTACGATGACAGGTGCTGATGACGGTCACAGCGCTGGTATCTTTACTTCAATCCACAGCAACTTCCAGAAGAGAAAGGATGTCGAAGAGGCGCGGGCTGAAGCATTAGAAGGTCTTCAAAACCCACACGTTGCCGAATTTGCCACCCTTCTATTTGGGGAAGACTATATTTCCAGAGCCATGGGGAAGATTACGCCAGAGGTGACCTTCAGTGGTGAGACTACCGCTCCGCAGTCTTCTCAACAGAGGCCCCCAACAGTACAACAAGGAGAAGCCACCAGTGGCAGCACTGTTTCTGGAACACATTCAAGGGATACTGATCACCGAAATGATGATGACTTTACCAACAGACTTCGTACCAAGAAATGGCCGGAATTGTGATTGTTCGGACGTTGATGCCTCGTTCGATCCAACAGATGTTATTCCAGGAGCACCGCGGTGGAGGGCCATACATCTACTACCAAATGGATGAGGATCTCGCGAGTTCATATCAGAACACTGTACGTTCGAGTGGATCTGATTATACACACTTGTTACATACCGAAATGGGTGGTAGCAGCATGGTGACGACATCACCATGGACCATGCATAATGATAAAAAGATAGTCACACACATTGGATGTTGGTAGTTGGCTCTGCACATGACTGTGGGGCGCTTGCCGGTTGATGTCAAACTTGAGCAAAAACATCAATTTGCTCTATATCTGAAGCTGTACTACGTGCAACTCCTTGAGAAGCACTTGGGGTATACTGACGACAACTTACAATACACAAGACAAATGATTGATTTGGTGCAGCGCACTGTGCCTGTCACACGTCAGCCATTATCCGTCGCTACGTCCATACATACACACGAGATTCCTCCCGTCCAAATAAGATCACGTCATATACATGAGTACGATACCGAATAAGCATATGAGCTGGTAAGTACAGAGTACAGCAGCACGCCAAATACATTGTGCGATACAAATACAGGAGGACACATTCTTGCTTCAGCAGGAGAAATGCTCAAAGGGTCACATCAAAGGGGGCATGGGGTCGACGGAGGAACCAAACAGAAGTTACTTAGCTGCGGAACCAAACGCGAAGAGGAGTGACAGGGAGTGACGCGACAAACAGCCGCGCGCCGGTCCTGTTCCGTACTACCGCCCCTGACTTCTGGAGACATGTCCCATCCATTGGGATACCTCATGTCTTTTCCCTTCGAATCTACTATGCATCCAGGCAGCCCGCTCCTTGAAAACGACCCAAAATGCCACGCTGCGTCAGACGATATGTGGCCGCCCCTTCAGGATAGTCGTAATGGTCGTGCTCCTAAAGTAGACTGGGGCGAAGCATGGCTGCGGGGAGGTGATGGCCACAGGCCACAGCCAAGATGGCTCGATGAAGGTGGGTTGTTCTCTTCAAATGAAATCCTTTCCTCATCGTTCTTCATCTCACCATCCTCCCCTCCTCAGCCTCACCTTCCTTTTCGCCTTATCATCCCACGCCCCGACGGGCTTCACCCTCTCTATAATCGCAGTAGACCTGCTCCCCAACTTTTCAAGAGCCGGCTCTTGACCCATTCTTCAGCTCAGGCAGCTGCTTCCCCCCTCCCTTCTTTTCATCCACAGATATCATCGTCATCATGATTTCCAACACGCCCTCCCTCTTCTTCATTCTCACCCTCCTTGCCGGGCAAGCCGCCGCACAGCACCGCACTGTCGGCCGGCATCGACACCCTCGTGCTCCTCGGACCCAGGAGCTCGACGAGCGACTGCTGCCCATAACGGCAACAACAACGGTCGTGGTGCCCATGACGGCTACACGGACAGTATGGGTGCAGCCCACAGGGCAAGTTGTTCTGGGTGACGGGAATGATGGGGATGGCTCTGATGGCAGCGGCAGCGGACAGTCGTCCCAAGCCCCAGCCTCAAGCAGTATCTGGTCTTCGGCGGAGGCCAGCGGTAGTGCAGGTGCGGGTAAGAGTGCGAGTGCGACCGTGACGAGCGCCGAGTCAGAAGGGGTGCCGACTGCGTCGGCGTACCCATCATCTGAGGAGACAAGCTCCGCGTCAGCAGGGTTTACAGACTCTGCGGTATCGTCGCTGGCTCCCAGCACATACTCGGACAACATCACCCCTTCCTCCACCTCAGCATCCGACCCTATTTCGTCTTCCGCCCAGCCCACGGATTACGCTACATCATCCTTTACCACGGACGCTGCCTCTTTCTCCGCCACCTCCAGCGGCATCTTCACCGACACTGCCTCATCCCTTCCCTCGCAATCCGAATCCTCCTCTCTGTCCACCGACTCCATGACCCTTTCCGACTCATCCTCCATCACGGCGTCGACTGTGTCTAGCTCTTCTTCGTTTGCTACCGCTTCGGCAACAGCAAGCGAAGAATCGAGTTCCGCGTCCACTAGTGCATCAAGCGCAGCTGTGACGGAGACCATGACGGAGAGCGCGTCTGCGAGTGCGACAGAGAGTGCCAGCGAGACGGAGAGTGCGTCTGCGACGCATTCTGCGACGGGTACGGCTAGCGAGACAGAGTCAGCCTCAGAGACGCTCTCCGCTTCGGAGACTGAGACTGAGTCGGCGACGGCGACGGCAACGGAGTCGGCTAGCGAGACCCTGTCTAGCGTCGATTCCTCTGCCACTGCCCCGGCGACCGTGAGCGAGACCCAATCTCTCTCTGCGTCCAAGGCCAGCCCCTCCTCCTCTTCTACACACAACTCCTCTGCGACAGCGACCGAGTCATCCTGGGCGTCTGAGTCGGCCTCGGAGACCGCATCTCTGACCGCGTCTTCTACCGCCTCCCTCAGCGCCAGCGAGACTCTCAGCGAAACCGCTTCGGAGACCGCATCGGCGACCGACAGCGAGTCTCTCAGCGCCTCTGAGACGTCCTCTTTCACAGAGAGCGCCACTCTCAGTGTCACATCCTCCCTCTCGGCTACCGAGACCGCTACCTCCACTACCTCCACTACCTCCCCCAACTCTTCCACGACTGCCACTTCTACCTCTTCCTCCGCCTCTTCTACCTCTACCCTCTCCACCCTCGGTGATACTCTTATGCTTGGGTACTACCCGGACTGGTCGGCTACCACGCTTTCTCCCGAGTCGGTGGACTGGTCGCGCTACGACATGCTGGACTTTGCGTTCGCTGTCCCTGCGTCTGACGGGTCTCTCACTTGGACCCAGGACGACTCTGCGGACATCCTCAACCGTCTTGTCTCCACGGGCCACGCGGCAGGCAAGCGAGTCAAGCTCTCCATCGGTGGTTGGACGGGCTCGGCTTACTTCTCTGATCTCGTTGCCTCGTCGTCCTCCCGCTCCAACTTTGTTTCCAACATTGTTGAGTGGTACGACAAGTACGATCTCGATGGTATCGACATCGACTGGGAGTACCCGGGGACCAGCGGAGCGGACGGCAACGCGGTGTCCTCTAGCGACTCCGCCAACTTCTTGTTGTTCCTCCAGGCGTTGAGGTCTGCTCTGCCCAGCGACGCAATCATCACGACTGCTACGCAGGTGTGGCCGTTTGCGGACACCGACGGGAACCCCATGAGCGATGTCAGCGCGTTTGCGGATGTGATTGATTGGATCTTGATCATGAACTATGATGTTTGGGGATGTGAGTTGACTTTATCTATATGATCTGTTTGAAAGATCAGATGCTGACACAATCCGTAGCGTCTACCACGCCGGGAGCCAACGCTCCTCTCTCTGACGGCTGCGGTAACTCTACCCAACCTCTCGCAAACGCCTACGCTGCTGTTGCCTCTTGGACCGCAGCGGGCATGCCTGCCAAGCAGATAACCCTCGGTGTCCCTGCGTATGTACTTCTCACGACTCCGCCCCCCGTCTGCCGTCACTAACGAATCCCACACTCAGCTACGGCTACCTCCAAGAGTCCACCGCTACCCAGCTCAAGGACCGTCGATCATTGCAAACTCTCCCTCCCCACAAGCGTGCCCTGGAGGCCTCGCGACGCGCGTCCTACGTGACTGTCCAGAACGAAGATGGTGGTACATCTGATGGGCAAGTCATGTGGGATCACCTCGTGAGCCAGGGAGCACTCGAGTTGAGCGGGAGCTCGTACATTGGTGCTGGCGGGTTCACAAGGCACTGGGATAGCTGCTCTAGCACTGTACGTTACGGGGATCATAATTCGTGAGGGCATTGAAAACAGGGGCTGATATAAATCTTCTTATAGCCTTGGCTCAAGTCCACTTCGTCCGGGCAAATCATCACCTACGACGACCCCGAGTCGATGAACTTGAAGGGCCAGTTCGCCGCGCAGTCTGGTCTGCGTGGGTGCAACGTCTTCTCAATCGACGGCGACTACACGGACTCGTCCTCGTGGCCTTTGACGGACGCAGTAAGGTCGGGCCTGGGGCTCTGATCTTGATCGTACTGGAGTTGATTGGGGGGGAAGGTTGGGGGTGGGGGCTGAGAAAGGTCGTAGAATATAATGTCGTTTCAGAGTCATGGACTTTGTAGTATAGGAAGTAGTAATAGCTATAACGCGATGCAATTAGCGTATGTAGTCCATACGCAGTCATCTGTTGTAGGCGGCAGTAGTACTTAAAATTTCGTTCCCCGAGTCGCTCCTTGTTGCCGGACCGACCGACCCACCTGGGTCCCGGCGGCTTGACATACAGCAGTACAGTTCTTCGCTTTTGTTTGGGACGTTCTCGCATATTCGGTGAATGGTGCTGAGTGCGTCGCGGCTGAATGGGCACCCTTTGGCGGGCGGGCCGTCCTCACCGTCCTGCCCCATCTGTTTCTGAAGGCCAATAAGTCATCGTCAACTGTTATCGACGTTGACCTGAGGCGGCGTACAACTTCACGTGCGCGGATTGGGTCGAGCGCTTATACTATGGAAAGCTTTTGGAGCCGTGCAGGGGAGGGCATGCCCATCTGTAGCTATACTGTGGTAGTCATACATATGACCTCTCATGGATGTATCTGGAGTACATAGGCGTGGAAAATTACCATCATCTTATCTTGGTCGATCGTTTGGCGGTGAGTCACGATACCGCCGAGGAGGAGGAGGTGCGTCTTAAACGCGTCCAGCTTCGGCGCTTCGTTTTTTTTTCATGTTCGACTCGCGTTTCTTTTTGCGTTCACATTTCACCAGATCACGTCTCCACGCTCGCTTCACCCTCCCTCTACAAGTCTCCGCAACCTCAGAGATGTCCAAGCAACTTATCGTCTTCGACTTTGACTGGTCTTTCGTCGACCAGGACACCGACCGCTGGGTGTTCGAGGTGCTCTCCACCGAGCTGCGAAGGCTGTTGCAGACGAGGAAGGCCCAGGGGATGGGAACGGGGATGCAGTCCATGCCTGAGGTCGTGTGAGTCATCAGTTGTATTTCCGTGGAGATTCAAGATCAGCAGAAGAGTGTGGAAGGGTGGGGCAAGCTGGACGATAGGCGCTGTATCGCGGCGCGGGAGATGGTGAGGCGTAGGGAGATGTCATGGGCGTGTGCTAACATAATGTGGCCGGCAGTAACGATACCATGAAGGATGTCTACGAGAAAGGCTTCAAGAAGGAGGACATTCTCGAGGCTCTCCGAGTTTTGCCTCTTGTGAGTCACATGGCTGCTCGTATCTGTGTCTCCCGGACACGTTCGTTGACGTCTGGCCTGCTATCTTCCTCAGCACCCCGCTATGAAGCGTGCCGTCACTACGCTCCAGAAGCGTTCTGCTGAGACCACCTTCATCTGCCTGTCCAACTCCAACGAGGTGTACATCAACACCATCCTCGAGGTGAATTAGCTGTACCTGCCTGCCGTATTATCGCCCAGCTGACGACTCTCTTTCGCAGAAACACGGCCTGACTGACCTCTTCTCCGAGATCATCACTAACCCCGCCCATTGGTCTGAGGATGCCCCCGACCGACTTAACATCGCTCGCCGTCTCCCAGCCTCTGAGCCTCCCCACGGCTGCCAAATCGGTTGTCTCGCCAACATGTGCAAGGGCAACGAGCTGGATGCCTACCTTGCCGCGCACGGGGGCAAGGACTCATACAAGAAGATCGTGTATGTTGGTGACGGTGGCAACGACTTCTGTCCGCTCCTGCGGATGAGGGAGGGCGACTGGGCGTGTGTCAGGAAGGGGTTTGAGCTGGATGACCGTGTGAAGAACGAGGGGCCTAAGTTGGGCTTGAAGGTGGATGTCAAGCTTTGGGAACAGGCGTGGCACATCGACGAGTGAGTGCGACCAAGATGAGCCAGGTTGCGTGGCAGATGACTAACAAGTATGGCTCAGGTACTTCCAAGAGCTTTAGGCTTTACGGTATCATGGTGAAATATCTCGGGTACACTTTAGATGGGAGAATATCATGGGCGAGAGCTGGGAATCGAAATGATGGGCTCGGGCACATAGGACGTGGGCGCATTAGGGCGCACCGCCATGGCGCAACATACCAACAATGCATCTGCACTACTATCCCTACACCCCGAACTCTCCACTCATATTCTGTACCCTTGACCATCCTTCGCCTGGTCATGCAACGCGCTCCAGATACCTCTGGCGGATTCGGATGCCGGTGCTGCCTCAAGAGTCAAGTTCTTCAAAGGCTTGATCTTAGCCCCCGAGGAATTTAAGAGGAGTTGGACCTATTGGCAGGGGATCAGCTACCGCTTTGCGTATAGAGCACACCGTTTAACATAAAACAACGGACCTTCTTGTCGACCTCGCCCAGCTCCAATCGGTTCACACAGATGACCTTGTCTCGCCCATTGACTAGAGACCGGCGTCAGCTACACGCGGCATGGGGGTATCAAGAATGGCATGACTTCTGCCCACCATAGTGACCCCTCAGGACGGCAGCCTTTCCCCTCTTCAGCTTCCTCACGACAATCTCCACATCCGGGTTCTCCTTTGCCATCCCCAGCAGTGATTTTGAAATGTACCCCCTGATCTATTGTCAGCCAAGTACACGCATTTTGGTGTAATGCTTAGAGAGCCAACGCGATCTGCCATTAGGGTCTAGACTCACTGGATACCCTTCTGATGCGTGGCATCTGCGTCGTAGTCGAAGATGAGCTTCCGGAGAGGGGTGAGGAAGTGTCGATATCCGGGAACGGGGAGGGTTTTCGCGACGGGGGGCAAAGTTGGGAGAAGTCGGGGCATGGTCGGAGGAGTCCAGATGTAGGCGAATGGGTGCAGAGATGTGTTTATGGCGTTTTGCGAAAGTATAGACGAGTTTCAGAAATCTCGAAAGTGCGCGGTGAAAGAGAAGAGTGGGCGGAAACAAATACACGTCAGTCGTTCTATGCTTCTCTTGCGCGCGAGGCTCGAAGCCGCTTTACCCATGTCTGCAAGCAGTCGATGTTGACCACATCAAATAAACTACATCCACACCCTCAAACAACATAGAACCACTATCGATATGGGCGTCCCAGCAGTCATTACTGAGCAGCCCACTGCCGACACCCTCCTCCTCTATCCCGTACCGTCCACTCTACCCGTTTCTCCGCTCCCCTCTCTCCCTCCACTTGTAAATGCCCTCGAGGCACACCTCCAGCAAGCACCGAACGCTGAACAAGTACCCCTGCCGGTACTGACAACTGCCATGCGACAAGTAACAAGAACGACGCACGTTCTTATGAACGCTGCTCGGGCAGGGGTTGCAGAAGCGCGGGAGGAGCTTGATGGAGTTGATGTAGAGTTGCGTGAGGTGGAGTACGAACGGATGAAGATAAGAGAAGAGCTGGAAAGGTGTTCCGGCTACATGTAAGTAGCATCAGCTTGGCTATCCATTTCACTCTGGAATCAATAGCATACATATGCTGACGTATATGCGAGCTCAGACCGGCGTACGAGGCGATGGATCTCGTCGGTGCCGAGACATTTCTGGCATCGGCCGAGCAGAGTGTACTCGACGCATTACGTGAGCTGCTGCTGATTTTGAGTCGATGACAGTGTTACTGACCAGCTTTGACTTCCACAGCACCCAAAGACGACGAAGGCTACGAGTACGCACTCCTGGTACTTCGGCTCGAGCATGAGTTGAAAGAGATCACGGAGCAAGTGTCATTCTCCGATGTTGTGTGCTACTATCAAGCGCTGACAATTCACCTCGCAGCCGTGAAGCACGGATATCTGAGCTCACCAAAGACCGCGACGCTCTTATACGAGCCAAGAAAGAAATAAAATTCAAATCTGACGCCAACGATGTTCACCTCAGCGGCTTCTTGAAGGTGCGTGTTAGTTCCATTACGAGTCGCTACACGACGAATCATACCTGACGAAAGTTGTTCAGACCGCCGGCGCTGTCGCAAAGAAGCTTGTCAACGTGACAGAAGAGGGAAAGGTTGCGTGAACATTGCTCTATCATTTTAGAACTGAGGGCGTGTCAGGATGATAGTAGTGAAAAGGGGCGGAGATACCCAGCACCAGCACCCAAATATACCCGGCAGATACTATGTAGACCGTCCTTCAATGGCGAAAAATATCAGACGATGTACCATATGCATGTTGTGGGCTACCATCATACGAGACAGGCTAATATGTCATCTACTGTCATGTAGTTGAAGAACGCAGGATATCTGCCCCTTTGTGATATACAAAGATGCATAGTCTAGATTGATGCAATTCCGCCTCCCCACCATCTCAAGTCTCTTTCTACGTAAATATATGGCGTTGGCAAGCGTCTCATATCTAAACATCACCATTTCAACACCTATCCTTTTGACAACGTAGTTACAATCATTTGTACACAATCCCCATCAATCCTGCTTTTTCCCTTTCGCCCCTGCCCCCGTACTCCCCTGTCTTCCTAAGCCAATTCCAAGGCCTACCCCGTCTCTTATGCGGGTCACCAGTTCCATCTCTTCCCTTTCACCATCCTCCTTGGCTGCAGCCGTGGCTGACGACACCCTGCGAGGGGTCGATCGTCCGCTACGAGTACCACCACCGCCTACAGAGTCCATGCTCAACCTGCCCCTTGCAGGTGATGTCCCGCGAGGGATGCCATTGCCCATGCCAGCGGCTGAAGCGCTCAGTGGCCCCCCAGATAGAGGGGACAGTGGTGATATGTTGGCCGGAGGAGGAGGGACGGTGAACAGACTTGACAATCTATTCGCCAGAGCACTCCCTGTCTGCAGCGGCGGGGTCTGTTGTGGAGGGCGTAGCCGCACCATTGACTTGCTTTTCCTAGGCGGAGATGCAAGGGTCCCGGTGTGCGGGGGTCGGAGTGGGGCAGGAAGGGTCGCAAGGTCTGGGATGATAGACGGCCCGTTGGAGGGGATGTCCACAGAGCTGCGGGTGGGTCGGGGGAGCTTTGTCGAGGTGCGATCTAATGATGCGCGAGAGGGGGGATCGGGCGGATTGGCGCGGGGGAAGAAGCGAAGCCGAGATGAAGGGATCCGGACGACGTCAAGCACACGGGGAGTGGACTCGGCGTCGTCGTTTGGAAGAGACCCATCAGGGGAGGAGGATAGGGATGAGCTGTTGGGCAACGCCGGGGGCTGAGAGCGAAGAGTGGGTCGCTCGTACGCAGCGTTGGTAGAGGGCATGAACGTCTGGGCAGGATCGCCATTGACTCCTCCTTCCCTCGCCCAAATGTCGCTCTCCCATACCCCCCTCCCCTTGTCCTCTCTCCCCTCGAGTTCTTCTCTGTTCACTTCTTTGCCCTTGCCTTCAGTCTTCTCTCGCGACCTCTCTTTCGGAAGGAGGGTCACTTGGCCCTCTCCAGGCCCTCGGACCAAGCTCTCCTTCGCCTTGTTCCACCGGCAGGCGTCTAGAGGGACGTAAAGGTGAGTCCGGATGTGGATGGGGTCTGAAGC
Source organism: Cryptococcus sp. DSM 104549 (assembly GCA_036427605.1). Lineage (NCBI taxonomy): Eukaryota > Fungi > Basidiomycota > Tremellomycetes > Tremellales > Cryptococcaceae > Cryptococcus > Cryptococcus jaspeensis. Next base: position 2,691,191 of record CP144048.1, read on the forward strand.
CCAAAGCTTGTTGACTTTTCTGAGAGTGGGAAGCTACCACAAGCACACGGTCAGATACACCATAGGGACACACTGCAATAGCGATTTGGATATGGAGACCTACGTCGATACCGTATAGCAGCGCAATGCCAGCTAGTGACTCGCCCTGTTTGATCTGTATGGTATCGTCAGCCGGTGCACCTTGAAATAGTAGACAAACATGGGCGCAAATCTCACTGTATGGATCAAGACCTCGACCTCTGCACCCTTCTCCTCTTCCACACTGCTCATCCTCAACAAGTCCAAACTTCCTCTCATACTCCCTCCCCGCTCGCTCCCCCCACTTCGACTGCTCTCGGCGACCTGACGCTCGGTTTCGGATGTGGCATGCGCGAGGGCTGGGCGAGTGGAGAATGGCACCGAGGATACACGCGGTGTGGATAAGGGATGTGGTGTGGAGGATCGATGGGACATTGGAGGTGGTGATGGCGGCTGGGAAGGGATGGCGGAACCGCTGGGCGTGGCGGACATGCTCGTGTTCGTACTGGATGAAGCGCCAGCCACGGTCGATGCCCCTTGCAATGGGGTATTCCGCCGCCGAAGGTTGTCCCCTCTATCGTCCCAGCTGCCCCTCCCACCTCCTCCTCCTTGGGCGTTATCATAAGACATCCCCCACACATCTGCCTCGTCGCCCAGTCCATACTCCCGTCCTGAAGACTCGGCGTAGGAAGATTGCCGACCGTGCGAGAGGCCGTACGTGCCCGAGGGCGGAGAGAATGTAGGGGTCGGAGCGGAGGGCCGGCGGGTAAGGCCAGAGGTCGGTCGGGAGGCCATCGCTAAGTCATTTGGGATTATGGGTGTGAAGTGAAAGAGGTGATTGAATGAATGGAATGGAATACGCGGCCATCTGGTGTGTCGCGAACGCGGGGCAACGGATCGCGGAGGACTAGCTCTTCTCCACCATTTACGCGTCAGCAGAAGCCCAGAACACGCAACAGCACGAAGACTTCGTTCGTTTCTCAGCTGTTAGTTGGTCTTGGCAGCGCATCCCACCCTTCTCCATCGATATTTGAATAAAGACCTGCACGCCGTTCAACATGGTGAGTCTGATCTACCATGGTAGTCAATCTGTGTCATGCTGATGATTAATGATACCCCACGTAGCCCCCTAAGTCTTCAAACCTGGTGCATGTCACCTGCCACTTCTACCGGTCGGCTATCGTCCTCTCTGTACCCTCTGATATGTACGTCTGCTTATCTCCCTTATCCCGATTATCGAGAGGACCCCAGCTAACGATGCTGTACTACATAGGACGTTCACCACATTCAAAAGCACCATTCTCCCCGCCCTTCAACCCCTGGCTTCAGCCCTCCCCATTCACCTCCCCACTAGCGCCTCTCAGCTCCAGCTTTGGGAGGCAAACCCTCCACCACCCGGTGCCCCTCAAAACGAAGCTGAGGAGGGTATTCGTAATATTGAGTTGGATTCGGGTGTAGGTGGACGAACGTTGGCGGGACTAGGCTGGGTGAGGTGGAAAAGCGTCTTTGTGAGCTTCCAGGACGAGGATGGGACGTTCGCGGAGCCGGTGTACACGGTACCAGACGCAGATGATGAGGAGCCTGAAGGCTCAGAGTGAAGTGGGGTCGGGTAGATGTGGAGGAAGAAACAGAAGCGTAATAGATGATACGTCTGTGATTCATCATCGAGAGACAACATGCGGTCGTCACTAACGTCGTATGCTCATCATCATATCCCGCCTACATTGTTACCTCCCCGTCCCCATCCGCACTCCACCTCTCTTCCGGCTCGTCGTCGTCTGCTATATCATCCTCCTCATAAGCATCCTCATCGACCTCGAGATCCAAGACCTCTATCTCCTTCCCTTCCTCTGCGTCCAACATGACGCACCCCAACCTCCTTCCAGTCCTGCCGTTCAAGGCAATGCTAACGTTAGCGGGCTTGGGAGATTCCATTTGACCGTTTATCAGGAGGCGCTCAGATGACAAAGGGCGCGAACGGGTAATGGGGACCACCGGCATATTTTCCTGCATTTGACCATCAGCTCACTCAGACCCGCGGCACAAATCTGTGACTTCTACTCACTCCAATTTCTCGCCGACCCATCTCGACGAGTTCTCGATATGTCCACTCCATGCCTTCTGGCACTGTGCCCATGGAGTCAAGAATGTCCGTGTACCGCACCGTCACCAGGTATCGCTGCTGCGCCCTTGCCTCCTCTAGAAGCAGCACCAGCTCTTCGTCATCGAAGAACTGAAGCGCAAGGCAAGTTGTGGAGTCATCCGCGTCAGAAAGAGCAAGTGCAGATATGCGGGAAGGCAAGTCAGCAGATGAAGGAGTGTGAATGAGCCACACTGCATTGTCTCAAAGTCAGCTGTGCTCTTCAACAACCGTAGACACCTTGCTTACATTGTCCATCATTGTGGCCTGTCCTTGGTGGTGCCAATGCTACCCACTGCCCATCTTCAACATCCCTCTTATCCTTCAATCCCTCCCAATTTTTCCATCCTTTGTCCCCCTCTGTATCTGGATTTTCCAGTCCCACAGCTTTCTCAATCAACTGTTGACATTTTTCCACCACAGTGTTGACCCACACCCATGGTTCAGCGTCTAATACCCGCTTTATCTCAGGTGGCGCCTCATATTCGTCTTTTTGAGCAACAGTGTCAGGGGAAGAAGGAATTGATGCTGTAGACACAGCACTTCTGTCTAGATTAATTTCATCTTCTGTGACAATTCCTGACAGGCTCATGGCAGAGCCCGACATGTCTGAGTCATCTCCAGCTGATGATGTCTCTCTTGTTTCTTGCCCTTTTCCACCTAACAATCCTAGCGCTTTGTCTAGGACATCTTCCAGCCTCTTCCCAGGCGCACTTTCGCCCAGAGATGTGATCACGTCTTCTGGAAGAGTGTCTTTTGGGGGACGTGTGAGAAGGTCCGGGAAATGCTCATGGAAAATTGAGTGGACAAAGCCATTTTTCATGAAGGACCAGACAAGTTTGATGTCGTGTGTTGCGTACGGGGTCTCGGTTAACATAGAGCGCTCTTGATTGACCACCCGCATTGTCTCTGCAACAAAGAGTGTATCAGACTTAATACCCACATGTAACCAATCGATTCAATAGCTTACCATATCGAAGCCAGTCCATAAATTCAGCAGCAGCGAGCATTTCATGCTCTGCATGACGTCGCATGTTTTCAGCCATTATTGCAAAACCACCAACCAGGTCCTGAGCCTGTTTCAGGACAGACTTATCCAAGTTGAGTTGTTCACAGTAGCTGGGACTGTGATACACGTGTTGTGAGAAAAAATGAAAAACCTTATGAGTTTTGACCTGCAACTCACGTTTTAGTCCACCCTGTTACTTGCTCCAGCAGCAGCATTAATCTCTCCAATGCTGGTGAGATGCTCTCTGAGATCAATTTCTGGATAGTTCGGAATGCGGTGTCCAATGTGCTGTCCCATTTAGTGATAGTCTGGACACAGCGGCATCAGCTCAAGAATTCGATGTCGGTGAATCATTACTCACTCGCCCTGTCATGCGATTACCCAACCACTCTGTGACCGCGATACCGGTCCTTCCAGTAATGAGGTGTCGGAATAAATCAGCGTGGACATCAGGTATTGATGCTGAAACCACAATTAGCTTCCTTCCCATGAACATCAAACGTGAGCATACCACATACTAGCCTGTTGTTTTGCGCATGTTTCCAAATCTTCCCTACAAATCATGGTCTGCTTTTCCCCCTCTCTGAAAGCTGCTTCCGCATTTTCCAACCCCCTGAGGACAGTGTCAAATAAGGTGACCATTTGGTCGGCAATCTGAGCAAGTTCCAACACTGCCGGCGTAGGATCAGATGCTAGTGACAATGTGCCATTCAATAGATACGCCGAGGACGGCTGTTGGGTAGAAATTTGAAGCATTGTTGGCGCAATGGGAGATTTTGAGGGAAGAAGCGATGGGAAGTCTTGTAAGATTGGATGTAAAGTCTGTTTAGGAAGAGCGGCCGCAACAGGGCGCATGAACGGCAGGACGCTGGGTGAGGTCAGCTTATAGCGAGCGACGACTAGGTTTTGTACAGCAGCGATAGGTCTCCTACTTGGCTGGTTTAGGGGGCTCTACCGGGGTCACACGAGGCAGAGACTCAACAACCATGAGAGCCGAACCATTCTGTCGCAGCAGGTCAACCACTGAGCTTGTAGCTCACAACAATACACACAGACTCACGCGCGGCGCTTCCCATTTCAGCCCCGTGTCGTTCCACGTCATCTCCACCCACTGCCCATCAGCCAGATCTGGCACCTCCAACTTCAGCGGCATCGATTTGACAGTCTCGCCGGTATGTACGGACAGCGTGTCGACGCTTTTGTGTGTATTTGAGACCAGCAACAGAGAAATGTGCAGACCTGCCGCAACCTATCAGATATCTTCCCACATAGTTGCTATCCCAAGAATAAACACTCACCGTCTTCCATCCAAGCAAAGCCAGCAACGCGCCCTGTTACCTCAACTTCCCAGACGGCGCTACCCCCACTCGTTCTCCATAGACCGACCTTTGTCTGCCCCTCTTCTTTCCCTTTCCCCTTGGCCGACCAAGGCCGCACTGGTAATGTGGAGGTTGGAGCCGGGTATGGAGAAAGTAGAACAACAAGGTCCATCGCGGGGTTACACGCTCGCGGGTGGAGGAGGCGAGAGGTCGGAAGGGATATCGTGGAGAGAGGCGTGAAGGATGTCGTAGGGGGGAACAGCATGGCGCTTGATATTGGCGGGTACTTGAAGGACTGTAATGAGTCTAGGTATCGGCCGATGGGGGCAGATATTTTGAAGCCCTTTTGAGGCTCATTTGCGATTTGTTGCAACGCGAAGAGTGGTGCCGGCCAGGCGAACAAGAAAGATCAAGAACGGACGACGCGTCAGATTGAGACGGAGAAGGGACAGATGTCCGTTCGCTTCAGGTGTGAACATTGTTCAACTGTAGAAAGTGACCAGTTGAACGCCGCCAGTTAAAGTAGGGCTTGCCACCCCTCATCACAGCGTCAAAAGTATACTTACTAGGCGTCAGGAAGAGTATCACAAGGATTTATTGCGCATAGATATATGAGCAGGTAATGCATGACATGGTACATTACATAAATGCTTCTGATCTCCGACACCGATACGCAAAATAATATGATTATTTCGGATACTGAGCGACATTCACTGGTATCCAGAGCGGTTACAGACACACCGGAATCACCCTTTGTTCATTGTGTTGCCTGCGCCCTTTTTGTTGGTTTCTGTGAACACCGCCCATTTCTCATCTTTTTGCCGCAGTTGTTCGGCATTATCGTCCCCAAGCAATGTCCCGTCTTCCTCTGCCCCCAACTCAAGAAGTTCAGTTTGTGTAGGTGCATCATAAGATGCTTGGCTAAAAGTGGTAATCAACATCTGGCATCAGCTGGGCTCCAAGACTAACCGAAACAGACTCACCCTCCACCGGTTATGATGTTTCCTCTCCTTTGTTCTTCTGCCAAGTACTCATCAATCGTCATGGTTGGAAGCCTCCAGCCTTCCGAGAAAACTTGGTTGTGTAGCCTTTCTCTGTCCGAGGTTTGTGTGGAATTGGGCAGAATTGTAAAAGGCCTGAGCACCTTGCCGCCCTTTGATATCAAACCAGAGGGTTTTGTAAGCGCTGCTGGAGTTTGATCCAACCGCCATGATGTGTCTTCACTTTCGGCACCACCATCTCCTCTGCTTGAGGTGGAGGGATGAGACACAGGAGGTGATGGTGCAGATGCTAAGAGCTCCAGCTCTTGCTCGATGGACGTAAGAGATGACGTTGCAAGTGTATGAAGAAGGCGAAGAACCTCCAGGACAATGGTCCGAGACTGATCTTCCTCTTCAGGTGAAGCTGGGGTGGATGAAGACGTGGAAGATGATTGAAGGAGTGGCAGTATGAATGTGAGAGTACTGGATGACGATTCAGCTTGATTACCAAGCAATGACTGCAATGCAAGATCAGTACAATTCTTGTCACCTGTTATAGCTCTGGTACTTTGTGTGTGTAAACTCACGGCTATCCTCTCGCGGAGATCCCTCTCATATTTGTACTGGCGGATTTTAGCCTCCCGCCGTCGAGCCGCCATGCTGGACTGATCATCGCCATTTCCGTGTGATGTCACCTGTGGCGACACAACTTGATAGGTGTCGAGCAGCTCGATGAATGCGTTGTAGGCGTTCTGGTTTATGTTCAGCCCTTATGTCGTGCTTTTCTTTCGTGAGGATGAGATGACTCTTACCTGGGCTCGATCAAGGGCTTCCATTCTATCACGCGAGCTTCCCAAACCTCCCCTCTCTTCGCACGCGCCCACTACCCATCCTACGCTCATAAAAACGAGCTCGTTCTCTCCCAGTTCACTCGCTAATTCATTGCCTGAGAACAGAGCAAGCGAATTGATCATCCGTTGAATCAGGTAAAGGTTGTCGAGGGAAGAACTGACAATCGGCTGGGCGGAAGACGAGGATAATGTGTCGTCAAACACAGGAAGAAGTGTTGTGAGGGTTTCTCTGTAGAACAGAGGGAGGGGAAGCGACGACATGAGTATCGATGTCAAGCCTGACAGTTATTCTCTTTAGACGCTGATTTTGCGAAAGCACTCCAGTAGCAGTAGTAGTAGTAGTATGTCAAGTCAGCTGCACGTCGCGTTCGTGTCGCAGGCTGATGCCCAAAGAAGAGTTCAGTGCTTATTATTTACGTTCTGAAGATAAGTACAAAGTACATACATACTTACTTATATTACGCCTTAAGAACTGTAAAAAAAAACAGAGAGATTGTGTCCGGATATTATTGTCAACATTCTATGGACATACTGGACATGCCCGTTTATCGCCTCCCGGGCTTGGGATGAGACTTGTCGATGAAGTTCATGTACGTTGCACGACTTGTCTCTTCACTGATATCTTGAACCAATTACTTTATCTAGCCCCGCCAATCATCCAACCTCCCCTCTTGACCCCAACAATACCCCTTGAGGCGCCGGTTCAGAATGAGCCCGGTGCGTTTCCCTTATCCCATCCGACCGAAAACCACCACGGACCACGCTGGGGCTCAGGTCCCATCTGGATCCTCACCAGCTCCCAGTTGGGCTGCTGGCAGCTCATCAGTACCCGTTGCCGCTGCTCTTCGGCACCTGGATAATGCCGGTCTTGGGGCGCCGGGTGCTAGTCGCGGACCCTCCATGGAAGGGGACTCTGAGGCATATGAGGATGCCGACGAATTCATGGGTGAGGATGACGAGGGTGGACCACTGGACGGCGGATGGCCCAACAGATACGGGTCTGATGATGAGGGGAAAGCCTCAAATCAATGGGGAGAGGAGTACGAAGGACTGCAATGTCAGTGGGGGGAGGACTGTCAACAGAGCTTTGAGTATCGGTCAGAGCTCATAGATCATGTCAGAGGTCAGTGCATGAGGTATAGCTATGACACATCAAAGTAGCTGACAAGCCCGAAACAATACCAATTTCTCAACATCTTCTCTAACTTTGCTGTTCGTCTTCACTTTTCAAACTCGTCACCCCGTAGACCACTTAAACGTCAACCCACACAACTATGGAGCCTGTGAATGGCGAGGCTGTCCTCGCCAAGGCATTAATCAGGGTCGATCTATGATTGCAACCCACGTCAGGCAACATACTGGAGAAAGGCCTTTTGGGTGTAACTACCCAGGTATGCTACGCTAACTGTCCCACTGCTCCGAGGCGTTCCCCGCTGATACCAAGCTTTTGTCTTTGACAGGCTGCAGAAAATACTTCGCACGTAATGATGCCCTCACCAAGCACAAACGGACAGTCCACGGGGAGACCCCTCCTCGTTCTCCGGGGATACCTCGTGGGCCTCGTCCCAGAACGACACGTGCACCTGCACCGCCCACCAGTCTCTCTTCAGGCCACGCCGCCAAAGGACTTGTTGGCAGGTCTTCCCTTGGGTCTAAACCCATCCAAGCCGACTCCCCTCCCGGCGGGCATGACCAGGGCAGTGGTCCTTCCCAACATCACTATCAGCATGGTCACCCAAATTCCCTCCCCTATCTCCGCCCTCAACCTGGAAGATCTCACCCAGACTACACCTTACATCACACCTCCCAAGATCCACAGGGCCACCATGCCCTTGTGTCGGGCCCACCAATGCCGCCCGCTGAACAAGAGCTTATGAACGACAAGGAAATTGCTGAAGTCCTTCCACGCTTGCGTTCTCGCACACCCATCATTCCTACAAACGAGGAGATTGCTGCTGTTCACAATTTGAAACGCGCGTATCCTCGACACAGAATTTTCCCAGCATGGGACGGTGGCAGCAGGGAAGTCAGCTTGGACGAGCTCGTTGCAGATCCATTTGATGACCCTGTGCCTGCTGTGATGGACCCAGCCACACAAAGGGACAAGAGAAAGGAGGGAACAACTGTGCTGGGTGGAGATGCAGGTGTTGAGGCGGGTAAGCCGATGATGCTGGACCCTGCCCTTGCTGGGGAAGGTGTTGCACCACCACTTGCTCCTCTTGAGGCTCAGGTCATCGGGTCAATTTCTGATCCAGCTGACCCAAGTGGCGAGCCAATGGCGGTGCTGGGGAGGAGCAGGTGGCAGGTGCGGTACATCGTTGCCAAGGCAAGGTTGATGCTAGTTGATGAGGAGAATCAGATGAGAAGGAGCCAGCTTCTTGCAGTGGAAGATGAGGTTGAAAATAGGGTGGGGAAGGAGTGAGGATTTTCAATTGTGCTACCTATCACCCCACGTTCACGGTGCACTTTTCTTATTGCGGGTAGCATCATTTGGGGACCTTTGGATTGTTCACTTATGGCCACTCATATGTGGCAGCTTCACTGCCATGGTTTCAGCATCTTTTGACCGCAGCTTCATGTTGTATCTTGTATCCGTTGTTGCATACGAGCCATATGAACTAGTCAGATTGGACAACCAGGTCTTTTACGATCCATACACTGTTGCTTCTGATCCACAATTGGAAGCGCAAGTCCCACATATCCTGTCGTACTTGTACATGAAAAATCCCCCATTACAGACTAATGAATCTGAGGCATGTGCACACTCGCCTACGCCATTGCCACATCAGCGGTCTTCCAGAAAGGACATGGAAAATTCCATATCATGTAAACCGAAATTAAAATCAAAACTCACCCTGTTGCCAACCGCATCCGCCGCCGGCCACAGCGCAGTTGTCGTCTTCCTTGTTGTGTAGAAGTCCAGCCCGCTCTTCCCATAGAAGGGGATATCTCCCATGAACGAGCCCTTGTTACCGGACCAGTTGAACATGGGGAGCGGCACAGGGACAGCAACGTTCACACCAATCTGCCCAGGTTCGGCCTCGATTTCGAATTTACGGGCAGTGGAACCAGAGTTGGTGAAGATGGCCGCACCGTTGCCACTAGATACATAGTTAGTGTCATCCATTGTTAAGGTAAGAGAGGATTTAGCTGCTCACTATCGGTTGGCATTGATGATGGCAATAGCGTCATCGAGCGTGTCAGCCTCGACAATGGTCAAAACAGGGCCGAAGATCTCCTCCCTGATGACAATCAAAATAATTAGTGTTGATTAACCTCTTGCCAAGCTCGAAACATCAATAGACTTACTTGTAAGCCTTCATGGTCGTGACAGCCTCAACAACAGTAGGCCCCACAAAGTTGCCATCAGGGTATTCAGCAACAGTGCAGCCCCTCCCGTCAAGCAGGATCTTGCCGCCCTCCTCCTCCACAGAGGCGATGTAACTCTCAATGCGAGCCTTTGCCTGGGGAGAGATTACCGGTCCCCTGTAGATGATTATTGTCAACCTCCTGATACTTGTAGTTTATTTTAAAAGAAGAAACAAAAATGTTGAATGCCACTCACAAATCCGTGTTTTCCTCGAACCCGCCAGAAACTTTGAGAGCCTTGGCTCGTTCCAGTAGGTCCGGGATCATCTCTCGTGCAGTGCCAACAAAAATGGCTAGGTAGTCCATTTGATTAGCTGAAGTTGCACCCGCTTACGAATTCGCCCCACTCACCAACAGACAGAGCCATGCACCGCTGACCAGCGGCGCCGAAAGCAGCACCCGCAACCGCGTTGAGAGCAAGGTTCTTGTTTGCTGTATGATTTACAGTCAGCAATGACGATAAAAATGTCGAATCTGTTTGATGACGCACCATCAGGCATGATCACAGCGTGGTTCTTGGCACCCAAGTTCGCCTGCACCCTTTTGCCCAAGGCAGTAGCCCTGTATTGTATAGGATGTCAGTCACGTCCTGAATAATTAGGTGTGGCCATATCGTGAACGTGGGCACTGACCTGTTGTAAATGTGAGCACCGGCCTTGTCACCACCTACAAAAGAAATAGCCTTGATGGCGGGGTCATCACAAATTCGGTTGACAGTGGGAGCGGTACCGTGGACACTGTATAAAAAGTGGTCAGCTATAAGCTATACCTCCAGAAGCCCAGCGTAGTTCTCAAAAAGAAAGTGTAGGGCAATATGGGCAGACAGTAGCTTACACGTTGAACACTCCAGGGGGCATGCCGGCACGGGCACACAGCTCAGCAATGATCATAGTGGCACCGGGGTCGCGCTCTGATGGCTTTACGATCAAGGTGTTACCTGCATAGTGGAAGAGTACGTTAGATGCTTCCTGAGTACTTGGCGGTGAGTGTGACTCACCAGTGACGGTAGCAAGAGCTGCCGACCAGAGGACAATCATAGCGGGGAAGTTGAAAGGCGTGATGGCGGCCGTCACACCCAGAGGCAGGCGCCTCGAGAACGTGTCCATGTCGGACGACACCTCGAGCTTGTCCCCGAGCAATGTGGAAGTGATAGCGGTCGCGGTCTCGACAACCTGGAGCCCACGGCCGACATCGCCGAGGGCATCAGCAAATGTCTTGCCCTGCTCCAGAACGATGGAGTTGGCGATGTCGGGGGCGTGCTGGCGAATGAGATGCTGGAGCCTGTGCGGTGTGTGTCAGCATTGCTCATCACATGACTTTACTACACCCGGCTGTGTGATACGCACTCAAACATGACACGTTGTCGGCGCATGATACTGGTCTTGGACCACGTCTTGTACGCCTGACTGGCAGCGTCTACTGCAGCTGAGAACTCGTCGGCTGTTGTCTCAGGAACAGTGTTGAGGAGGTATTGGGTCGACTGTGGTGAGGCATTATCGAGGGCATCAGTACACAAAGCCTTCATCAACAGGCCACTGAATGGTAGCCGCTCAGCACACCTCGAAGCCGACTCACAGGATCCCTAACCTCCAGCCACTTGTCCGCCTTGCTCTCGACAAACTCTCCACCGATGTAGTTCTTTGTGGTCCCACCGTGCGCACTTGTACCTCTCCACTTTGAGACCTCCTCTGCTGCCTTGACAGCGAGAGGCGAGAGCGGCTGGCCCGAGGACGAGGGGGCAACCGCGGCGGACGCGTACGTCCGAAGCTGGAGGGCGAGCCTTGGGGCGCGTCGGAAGTGAGTGAGCATGTTGAAGTTGACTCAGTTAGAGAGGACGTTAGGTGGTGTTACAGCGGATACTGTGAAGGAACCGGGATGAAGAGGAAAAGTGATGGAGGCGTGGTGGGCCACACAGTATCGCATAGTTATAGGCAGGGGGCGCGATGGCTGACGACCGTTCTCGGTTATTTGCTCACTGCCGGCTTCTTTCATGTGATCGGCTCAAGTTTTGCCGAGCTCCCTCCCCAGCTCACGCGCTGTCCATCTCGGCTAAGTTGACGGTGGTCTATCATTCGTCCACCACCATCTCCGCCTTCTATGCTTCAGCGCTTAAACTGATGGATCGTCCAAAGTTGTTGCATGGCTGGCAGGGCAGTGGCAGATGGACGGAGTGCCGAGGTAAGAGTTGGCCAGCAAGAGGCGAAGTGGTCGATATTTGGATACCGAGTCTGCCGAGGTTAAGCCCACTTGAGAAGCGAAGTGTGGGCGCGTTCGCATATATAGAACAGAGTAATGATGCATCTTCCAGATCCTCCGCCAACTCCTCATCAAGCCTCCTGGTATCCTACACTTCCCCCATGCAAATGTCCAAGGATAATTGTACAGCACCACTCTCCCATCCTCCTCCCACAGACCTCTGCATAAGTTTCTCCACCATATCCAGGGATCCAATTCCATCCTGCACCAGCAAATCCTTTCCCTTAGTTGGTAGAGACAAGCCTTGAAGCAGCCCTCTTGGCCTCATCCATCAGTTTCGGGCCACCCTCCTCCATGGAGAACTCGCCGAGATCCGGCATTGTCAGCGGACCGGGCTGGAAGCACACGGTGCGCATAACGTCGAGCTGCGTGCGGAGGATCCAGGTCTGTGGGTGTGACGGGGAATTGTGGTATAAAAATGTGGGGTATGGTGGGTGGAAAGGAGTGGGCGTTAGCGATCATAGTGGATCGCGGGGGAGGATGGCGTGGGCAGCCGATACCGCCGGTGATAGAGGAGGAGAAGTGGTTGATGGAGGGTCGATTGGGGTAGCGGAAGAAGAAGGAATTTCGTTGGGGAGAGGAAGGCAAGTCGAGGGGGTGAGAGAACCATGAGCTTTGAGAAACAGCTTTACGGCAAGACCAAACGTTACGTGTGCAACCGAGTAGTAGCGCCAATGCGACCACGGGAAAGTGTATCTTTCCACGCCTTGGAGGGGAAGCTTCTCCGGGTGGTCGACGATCTGTGGGCGAGGCTGTCAGCATATGACCCGCAGCGGGGGCAAAAGGGAGGAAAAGAGTACATACATCTTTCTTCAGGTTCACAAACGCGCCGACCCTGTCGGTCAGGACGGCCTTGACACCCCAGCTCATCGCGACCCTCATCTCCCTCTCGTCGTTGACCGTCCACACGGTCACCTCCTTGCCATTATCCCGGCACTCCTGCAAGAAGGCCTGGCCTTCCGCGCCCATCAAGAGCGGGAAGCACATGGAGAAGCCCTCGCAGACGTCCCAGAAGAAGGACTTGACGATGGAGATGGACAGACCGATGTGGAAACGACGGCAGTGGGGGAGATACTGCAGAGAGGGACGGATGAAGAGAGGATGCCAGAGGCCAAGGATGAGGCGAGGGCACAGGGTTGTCTCGTAGTTCTCATATTGCCTGCTCAGGAGGGTCAGTGTGTGAGGCTCGATATGTCAAAGCTAGCAACGATGCTCACGAGACAATCCTGGCCATCTCCGGCTGTAAATTAGAGAACAAAGTCAGCTGATTGAATATGCGTGAATTTCAGAGTGATGGTAGCCACATACGAAGAGCTTCTCCGGGTCGTTCTGCATCTTACAGTCGATCTGTTTCGAGGTCAGCTTCTGGCGACTACGTGAAATTCATGTCAATTGGCATACATTCAGCGACACATGCGAGTTCTCGGGCTGTTCATCAGCAAGTGTCAGCGTGATCAAAGTGATCGGCAGGCAAAAAGCTTACCTCCATGAGCATGGCAATAAGCTCCTCGAACAGCGGAATAGGCTGAACGGGCGCCTGGACGGTCCTCACATGCCTATTGAGAGCGTCAGTTTACTGCCATAACATCGATTAAGGCAATTCAACTCACTCAATACCACCCTTCCAGGGCTGATTTTTGATCAGGCCCTTGCCGGTGGTAGTTCGATCCAGAGTGGGGTCGTGGAACATGAGGATAACGCCGTCAGAGGTAGCGTGGACATCTGAAGTATGAAAGTCAGCATCGTGTTGACCTGCTGGCATCGTAATCGTGAAAGCCCGACGCACCACTCTCTATGCCGTCACAGCCTTCCGCGATGGCGGCACGGAAACTTGCGAGTCTGCATCAAAGGGGCAGACATCAGCCTCACTTGTTCTCACACTAGACAGTTATCTTGACGCTATCCCAACTCTCTCGGACGACGCGTCCACCCAAAGGGAGGTCTCTTGTCCCCACACGAAATGCCTCGCTGGACGTTGGAGATGCGAACCAGAACTCACGTATTCTCGGGGAGGTGCGCAGAGGCGCCGCGATGTCCCCAGCACTCGATATCCCTCGGGCTATGGGGAGCAAGAGGTTTGGGAGCGGAAGTGGGCGACATGGTGTACAATCAATGTGGTAGACAATGTGATGTGATGGGGGTGACAGGCTCCTCGGGTAATGTGATAGTTCCTCGTGGAGGCTCGGGAATGTGGTAACAGATCTGTGGCGTTCAAGTGTCAGCCCTCTATATATATACCCATGCAATCCCGCGAGCCCTCCGATCTTCGACTCGCGATACCGAGCAGAGGGCATGTTTGCCTGATGAAATAACGCACGTTCGGACCGGTGTGTGATAGTCTCGACTCCTGAAAAGAGCCGACGCAGATGACCGTGTGTTGACTGGTGATAACGCCTGATGGCTTTTGCGCGTTCTCCTGCGTGCTTTGTGCTCTGTCACAAGCGGTTTCGGGCCGGGAGGCTCTACTCTGCAGAGATTATGCAGTTCTAGCTGGTATGCCAAGCGCCGTTGTCTTCGGGATTCGCTATGAATACCCAGAGCGTATGCGTCTTGGTCTGCGAGGAGGGGGGCGGGTGATCAGCGGTGCCGTCGAGCACTGGGGCTGTCGGGCCTGGAACATGTGATTGCGCGAAGGGCGGGACAACAAACAGTGGGGTCTGCGCAACAAGTGGTGTGGTGCGAGGTAAGACTGGGTGCAGTGGGGGGCGGGGTGAGGTCGTGGTGGGGGGGATGAGGCAGATGCAAGATCATACGATGGCCGGGCCACCTTCTTGTGCTATTCTTATGGCAACGTCGCCCGGAGCACAGGAGGCTCGGCCCGAGGCCAACGTTTGCGCGCAAAAACTTTGAGCCCGACGATTGAACCCTGGGCCTCCCGTTTGCGCGAATTGCATATCCAGTGCGTCTTGTATGCATGCGCCAGAACGGCGTGATCTATTTGTGGGAGAGAAAGGCGGGCGCAATCCGGTAGACGGTAGAGCATACAAATCTGTGCTAAAGGGTGTTACGTTATAGCGAGCGGCCGAGCACTGGATGAGGCTGGAAGACTGCAAGTGTGCCAGATCACAGATGATGCCACCACCAATGGTGGGTCTTCGTAACAGGAAGGCGGTGGCCTTTGGAGGAGTCTGGCTGGGGATGTCAAAAAACTTCTCTTGGCCCAGACGACCGACAGTCGTCGTGCGGTGGCTAGCGCAGCCCGAAGGGCAGCAACAACAAGGACCACATCATCGTCGGTACCGCGAGCCACGTTCGTCCATGACTTCATCCTTCGTTCCTACCCTGCTCCTCCTGACCTCGCTCGTTTGCATGGCACGTTCTTGTCTATGCTTGCAGCGGTGCATATGTATAGGTGGCCCCTAGGCTGGGTTTCATGCATAGTTTCGAATGCTTGGCTGCCAATGCTGCTGTTTATGTGCTAGCTCCAGCACCAGGCATGGTGTGTAAGCAACGTAGAGCGAATTAGTGAACATGGTTGGTGCTGGCATGCCGTCTTGCTCTTGTCAGGTAGTATATCACCACGAACAAGTTGGCGTCTACACAGTGCAGGAGACAAATCGCCGCCATTCATCTACTTATCAACAAAGCCAGTGACCTGGAGGGGTGACTACCCTCACACCTACACACAGATATACCTTGTCTTTCACGTGCAAGTACGTAGATCCCCAAGACGACTCGACTGCAACGAACACCCTACTCGGTCTCCGCTCCAGCATCCTGGCTAGTCGCGAACCCCAGCCTTGCCCCCCTCTGCCTCAAAAACCGTACCACCTCCCTCCCGTACCTGTAACCCCCGGGCATGAAGGCGTCTTCAACATCCGAATCAGGATCGCGGATTACGTCGCCTCCAAACTCCTCCACAAGCCAGGCCTGCCCGCCCACTTTACCATTAGACTGCTCCAGCGTGAGAAGCAGGTTTGCGAGCTCGCTAGCAGCTTGCGCGCGGACCCGGAGGACGTGGCGCACAAGGACGCGCGAAGAGAGGCGTTGGGGCTTCTTGTAGACCTCGGGAGCGATGGTGGGTGGGAGACCGGCGACCTTGGGAGGGTCCGGGGCAAAGTTGCGGTAGGAGGCGATGAATGAGGGGAGGGGCATCTCGAAATCGCGGGGAAGCCAGAGGCCGATGACAAGACGCCAGGCGGCAGCGAGGCGCTTCATACTGCGATTGGGGTATTCAATTAGCACAGCTCCGTGGACTGCTGGTTCGCGGGCTTACGCTGTGTAGTTCTCGTCGATTAGAGCAGAGTGGTACCTCCCAAGCCCCCAGACAGCGATGGCCGCCACGGCAGCACCGACCGCCCAGTGCTTAATTAAGCCCCAGAGGGAGAAGAACAGCACAGGGTACGTCAAGAAGCTGAGAATCAACCCGAATGTAACCTTCATCTGCGCCTGCGTTTCCAATTCATCCTCCACGAGGCTGGCGCCGTACACCCCAACGAAGTACATTGGCAGGTGCAAGAGCATCGGCACAATGAAGAACGGCAAGCGCAGAGCGCACCCGAGCGAGTCTTTGATGAGGAGACCGAGAGCCGAGAACCGCGAGGGGAGGGAGGTGACAGTGGAGGGATGAAGTTGGCGGGGGAGCTTGAGGCCAACGAGAGCAGCGTTGGAAAGACGGGATGAGGTGAGGAGGCGCTGATAAGTCGCCAAGAGGAGCTTGAGAGAGTCGATCTTCGGATGAGGGGTAGTGAAGAGGTCGACAAGACTGGCGCGGCGTTCATGTCAGCAGGTGAATGCCACATCTACGAAGTTGACTCACGTTTGAGAAACCTGCACATAGTCCCCCAGGCGCAGATCATCCTCACTCTCCCACAGAAGCTCCCGAGCCATCTGGGCAGCAAGAGCCGTGTCCCTGTGGTGTCAAGCGGTACACGTTAGAGCCAGAACACCAGCCACTATCAACTATGTACTCACCAGTCGGGAGCGTTGACGGTTGTCTCCCTGAACTCTTGCTCGATGTCCCTTGTCAGTCTTTTAACGGCCTGCTTGTTCAGCCCAGGCTCGTCGCTCAAGAATTCGGCCTCGTACTTGTCCATGGAGATTGGCTTTCCGTAGCTGCACGATATGTTAGCTTGGCCTGTTAACCTAACGGCAGGTTAGACTCACTGGACCACCACGCGGCTCCTGTACTTGGCCTTATCGACATACGCGATGCCAACAGGCACGACCACTGCCTTCTTGCCGTGTTTCGCCCCCTGGTTCTCATCGGTGCCCTGGAGGTACCTCACGTACTCGAGGGCAGCCCATGAGGTGCCGTCCTTGAGGAGGATGAGGTGCGGTTCGGTGTGAGACGTGCCCTCGGGGAAGACACCGATTGACTCGCCGCGGGCCAGGGCTAGAGGACAAAGAAGTCAGCTGGGTCAGACTCGTCTGATGAGAAGATATGAAGTAGGTCTGACCTTCAAAGGTGCCGCGGAACAACATCTGGTTGTTTTTTGTCTTCCTGTCGACAGCTACATCTACGTTAGACCTAGTCCATACAAGAGAGCTTCGCGCTTATCGAACGTACCGATATTTCCGGCATTCCGAAGGAGCCATCCTACGGCCGGGTTCTTGAACAAGGAGTCTTTGACCTGTGGGACAGAGGCCCTCCATCAGCTCTTGGATTACCACTAATCTTCCAGAGGTTTAGTCAACGAACCCAGTAATGCAGGAGATGGCCGTGGGGTACAGTGTTACTTAGAACCGCGGGCTACAGACGGACGGATGAGCCTTAGTGCTCAAGGTGTAAGCCGCAGCCTACTCACATCTATGGCCATGTTCGCGTGGGTACAGGCACTGCTTGGATGTTAGTTCGCCGGTCTTCTGCGTCGGCCTTTGGGGCATAAGCCTGGCAGCAGGATGGGGGCTCACAAAATGATGGGCCCCTCCGCGGGGACGTTCTCCGCACCGTGGACCTCGATCTCGCGGAAGAACGAGCAGATCGCCGAGTTGGCAAGTGCCACCAAGGGCTTGTGAGTGAAGCCGAAGGGCATGATGCTGGTATTCTGGCGGGGCTATAGGGCAAGTCTAAAGAAAGAGCAAGATGGGCGTGTGAAGGACGATTGCAATCCCGGGCGCGGGTGGGCCTTCGGTGGATGGACCCGGCCGACCGACCCACGCAGCGGCCATGATGAGATCGGCCACGTGGCTCTTGTTAACTTTCCCACGGACACTCTTGGCGTTAAAAATCTCTCCTCTTCCGGCGGAGGTGGCCGCTCCTTTCTTTATCGCTCGTCATGTCCATCTTGAAATTTCTTCAGCAGCAACGCATCCATAGATTATACACCCCCAGCTACCGACCATGTCCACCAACTCGTCCCCGGAGCTCGACGCCGCTGTTCTCGCGTACCTCATCAAAAAGGGCTACACCAAGACCGTCAAGGCGCTCGAGAAGGAGGCTAACGTCAAGCTCGCGCCTGACCAGGAGGGCAAGCTGGAGGATGCTTGGGCAGCGGCTGCAGTGGCTGCAGTAGCGTCGGTGCTGTGAGTGTGGCTGGATTGAAATGTTTTGCGCTCCCACTGACGCAGTTATCTAGTGCCGACGCTGCTGAGGAGTCCGACAGCGACTCTGACTCCAGCTCGAGCTCCTCCGGCTCATCCTCCGACTCCGATTCTGAGGAGGAAGTTGGTGAGTGCCTCTTGCCCTCGGAAATGATCTACACATGACTGATACTGCTCCTAGATGCCGCCAAGGTGCCTCTTCCCGAGTCTGATTCTGACTCTGACTCCGACTCAGAATCCGACTCCGGCTCCTCTTCATCTTCATCTTCCTCCGGCTCTTCTGCGTCCGAGAAGCCCGAGCCCACCTCTGCCATCTCGAGCGTGACTCTCCAGGCGTCTTCCGACTCGTCAGACTCGGACAGCTCTGACAGCGACTCCGAGGATGAGTCTGAGCCTTCCAGCGAGAAGACGGTGCAGAAGTTCCTCGATGTGGAGGCTGAGGAGTCGGGCGATGACAGCAGTGGTGAGAGCGAGAGTGGGAGCGAGAGCGACTCTAGCTCTGGTGAGCGAAGCCATCCGATCGATGATGTGTGCAGTTGTGCTAACAGAACTTTTTAGGCTCATCTTCTTCGTCTGGCTCGTCTTCGAGCTCATCCAGCAGCGAGTCTGAGTCTGAGGAGGAGGTCGCCAAGCCTGTCATCGGCAAGCGCAAGGCCCGCTCTCCTTCGACCTCTTCTTCCTCTTCCTCCTCCTCCTCCTCATCCTCTTCCTCTTCCTCGTCTTCCAGCTCATCTGGCTCTTCCTCCTCCGAGGCTTCCCCCGCTATCACGGTCGTCACCACCAAGAAGCGCAAGCTCGAGGACGGCTCCGAGACTGTGACCTCCACGACCACTATTACCCCTGCCCGCCACCACCACCACGCCAAGGAGGAGACTCCTGCCAGCGGGGCGGACACGCCCACTGGTTCCAAGGGCCGTGCAGGGAGGGTTCAGGGGCAGAGGTTTGAGAGGATCAAGCAGGACAACGTGACTTACCACCATGAGGGGCTGAAGGACAACTCCTTTGATGCAAGGGTGAGTCCTCTGGAATGAAAACGCATCTGGAAAAAAGCACTGATTGAAATTTTGCAACACAGACGGCGGCCGGTGCTAGCTTGAATGACTACGGAGCGAAGGCATCGCGGGATTTGATCGTCACTAGGGGTGCTGGCTTCAGGAAGGAGAAGAACAAGAAGAAGCGTGGTGTGAGTGTTCAGTCACTTCCCCAAATAATTCAAATAAATGCTGACAAACTGTTGCAGAGCTACGTTGGGGGTGAGATCACTCTCCAAACCCACAGCATCAAGTTCGACGACTAGATGGCCTTGGATTGTTGCACCTGTCTGGGGCATTGTCCTTAGGCTTATACAGAATAGAATGTTTCTGCTTGGGGGATGGGATGAGTGTGTAATCTGGTACTACATATATGTGTTTTTCGTTGATCATCATGCATGCCTGTTGCATAGATATATCTCCAACATCCGATATATCCTGTCTATGTGTGGGTATGGTATTGATACGCGTATCATCAGGTTGAAACTTCTGGCCATCTTTTTATTTTTGTGTATGCTACAATATTTCACCCTGTGTGGTGTCTAGGGTTTCAATTGCAGGCCCTCCATGGCGGCAACAGGTGACCGAGGGTAAGAGAGACATGAGTCGTGAATAACGTTGAGTGCCTTCACAGCATCCTTGTTCTCAATCACTGCAGATGATTTAATTAGCACCATCACCATGGACAATTTCACGTCTTCTATTGATACTCACCACAGCTGATGTTGATCTCGCTGGCACCCTGGCTGATCATCTCGATGTTGACCATGGCCCTGGCAAGGCTGGTGAACATCAAGCCGGCGCTGCCAATGGCGTTGCGCATATTCCGGCCGACAAGGGAGAGAATGGCCATGTCATTGGAGACTGTGACATCGCCAATTTTCTCAAGGTCGCGGACCAGGCGCTCAAGGCGTTTTCGGTGGTTGAAGTCTTGCATAGCCATGGAGACCTGCAAACATGACATAAATCAGTATGGCACCTTCAACTGAGGTGTTATTTGGTGATGCAACTCACATGCACTTCACTGGTGGATATAAGGTCCACTACCACCCCCGACCTGTCCAGCGTGCCAAAGATCCTGGCCAAGAAACCATGCGACAAAGTCTTCCTGTTGGAGTGAATATTCAGAACAATGATGCTATCCTTGATAGTCACCGCTGTCGGCATCCTCTCATCCACACCTTCCACAACCCGCTCCGCCTTGGGTGGCACCGTGTCCAGCCCACGAGGGAAGCCCTCATCAGGGTAGATCACTGTCCCGCCCCCACCGGGGTTTTCCACATTCTTGATTCTGATCGGGATCCTGGCACGGATGACTTGCTCCATGGTGAAGGGGTGGATGACCTCGGAGCCGTAGTAAGTGAGCTCGGCGGCCTCGTCGGGGGTGATGACGGGCACGAGACGGGCAGATGGGACTTTTCGGGGGTCGGCGGTGAAGATGCCGTCGACCTCTTTCCAGACTTGGAGCTCGGAGGCGGCGAGGCCAACAGCGCAGAGGGCGGCACAGAGGTCGGTGTAGCCACGGCCAATCTGAGCAAGAAGGGAGCCGGGGACAGCACCAAAGTAGCCTGCGATACAAAATGATGATTGTGTCAGCAGATGATTCATAAGCAAGGTGTTGAATTAAATGCGACAAACCAGTGACAACCGGAACTCTTTGCCCACACTCTCTCAGTCTTTCACCCAGTCGCACAGCGAGCTGGTCGTAGAACTCCTGGCCAAGCTGGGCCACGCCCTGGTCGCCGGCACCGGTAAGAGCAGCATCGCTCACTGCCGACATGCTCGCGTCGACGATATTGTCCAGCACGACCAGTTCAGAGTCAACACCCTAGAGAGCTGTTAGCGCGGGTAGACAGGTCCACAAAGTCCGAGTTGAAAACGCACTCTATCTCTAAGAGCAGCAGCAACTATTTTGCACGCCAGTCTTTCGCCAGTGCCAACGATAGAATCTTGGCTTCTTGGGCTTATTTCATCAATGATCTGCACATCGGTATCAGCACTGTTCAGCAATGTAAAAGCTAGGCACTCGCTTACCTGCGCAGCATACAAAAAGCCTCTCAGACTCTCACAGTCCCTCTCGATCTCATCCTCCAGCTCATCCCTCAGAGGACCAGCCTTGAGCGATTTCCGCGCTGCGTCCAAATGCCCCTTCTTGATCAAGTCCACAGTCGTGTGGAAAGCAGCCTCCCCCTCCGGCTGTCCCTCAGCGGGCGTTGTAGGGCTCCTGGGGGGCGATCTGCTCGCGCTACTTTGGAAGGGGCTGGGGCTACCGCTCCTCCCGGCTTGAACCTCGAGCTGCGAAAGGGACGACACGGAGGAGGTCATGGAGGAGCTCATGTCCTTGCCGAAGAAGCCCGACCCGACTCGCTTAGGGAAGAACGGAGTAGCGGTGCCGGAGGTGGTCCCGGAGCGGGAGGGGTGCGAAGGGGAAGGGGGAGGTTGGAGAGCCTGGCTGGAAGCTTGCAGGAGGAGGTTGGTGGTGCCGAGGGCTTTTGTCTCGGCAGATCGGGCAGAGCACACGAGCGCGACTCGAGAGTTGGACGCGATGTAGGATCTGCCGGAAGATGTCTGTCAGTATGGCGATAGAAAGCAGCAACAGCAAATCCGGAGGACGCACTCGACGATCTTGGTGATGCTGTCCAAGCTCTTCCCGACAGACGTGCCGCCGTACTTCTGGACAACCCAGGGGACGCTCTCGTCTGCCGAGTTCCTAATGAGGTCCTCGAGAGGGGAGCTGGTCGGCGTGGACGCAGACGACATAATGGCGGCCCTTTTTCCGCTTGCTTGATTGTTTGAGTTTGGCGTGAAGAGGCAGCGGATCCCCAGTGCTTGAGGTGCTGTTTACGAGCCGGTTGATGCGGTTGTGGTTGTGACAAGACGTGGAAAGCGACAAAAGGCAGCTCGCCATTCGGCCAATTCGAGGAAAAATCAGGATTCGAGTCATTTCGGTTAACCGCCCTCGGAATCAACATCGATCTCCGTCTCGGCGCTTGGGCGGCCGCGTCCAGCCGAACCGACCGGCTCAGGAGTCAGGACAAGCAACAAGCGTTCACGCCTTGAGCGAGCGAGCACCACCAGAAAATGATTTGCTTGTTTGAACAAGTCCTCAGCTCAGCAATCCTCGGGCACGACCATGGAACAGCCCGCACAACTAACGGACCATCTTGCCCCCGCAATGACATCGTGCAGGTCGTCCTGTGAGGTCTATGCACGAAGCAAACGTGCCGCTGAAACCGCACACACACAGGCGAGAGGGAAAAAGGTGGAGGATGGGCGGACGCAGTAGAGTACGGGTAAGGATTCATGCACAGCTCGGCATAAGCGTGGGAGTTGGGGAATGCGTGGAGTAGAGTGGAATATACGGACCCATGTCTGCATGTAATTTTCATCTCGTTGTGGTGGCTTAGTGGTTGGTATCTCTCACTTTTAAGGATCTAGCCGTTGATCATTGCACACGCCTCTCGCGTGGTTCGATTCCCAGCCGGGAATTTGTTCAGTTCACACCTGAACCTGTAATATGTCCTCGGCAA
Organism: Cryptococcus sp. DSM 104549; assembly: GCA_036427605.1. Lineage (NCBI taxonomy): Eukaryota > Fungi > Basidiomycota > Tremellomycetes > Tremellales > Cryptococcaceae > Cryptococcus > Cryptococcus jaspeensis. The sequence goes on from CP144048.1 coordinate 2,714,177, forward strand.
GTGGCTGGGTTGGCTGGTTTGTTTGCGGATGAGTCGAAAGATATCGTTATAAACATAGCCAGGACACGGAAAAGGGAGAGCACAAGAAGCAAAGACATGATCACGGGGCTCTTCCTTTTTGTATCTTTCTTGAAGAATTCAATCAGGTTCTTTCGTGCAACCGCCAACCCTGTGGATGGGTTTTCTTGTGCGCATAAGTACGTACTGCCTGGAATTTCTCCAACACGCTGTACATTGCCTCGCATAATAGGTCGTTGAACGGCGCTGTGGACTGAAGCGAAGGGAGAGGATGATGTAGACACCTCGGCGTCGTCGTGGTCCTGCAGAGAGCCCGGGCAGCATTTTGCGGCGGGGCGTCAGCGTAATCTGCATACCTGCGCTCATTACATCCTCGACGACACGTCGACGGGCGTGGGGTGCGGGTGTGAGTAGTGGCGAGTCGTGGTTGTCCAGATACGATGCGGTGTCAAACACGATCAACGGCAACTCTTTCGGTGATGGGGAGATATGTACTTGGCTCATAAACCCTTCATACAGCAATACTCTTCACCCCTCACGGTATCAAGTGCCCAATGCAATATCCATTTACAAAGACTGCTCGTACTCCCATGCCTCCTTCAAGTCGGTCTCGATCATCTTCTTCACCGAGTCAGTGACGGGGCCAAGGGGAAGACGGGCAGAGCCACCGAGACCCTTCTCGACGTAGTGGTCAAGGAAGTATTTCTAGACATCAAGTCAGCTATAGAACTAATGTGTTTCTTGGCCAAAAAATGACCTCGACTTACTGTTCCCTGGATGCCTGCCTTGACAATGGTCCAGTCCGCCTCTGCTACCCGGTCCTGGAGCTCCTGAGCCTCAGCAAGCGCCTTGGCATCCCCCTTGAGCCCAGCAACCGAAGCATCCCAGAGCTTGCGGATAGTCTTAGGGATGGTGTTGCCGGTACCGGTGATGCACCCGGTGTGGCGGGAGACGAGAGCGGGGAGAGTGCTCTCGGAGAAACCGGGGAGGACCTGGAACTGGCCGGTGACGGTGCAGGACTTGAGGAAGTTGCCCTGCTTGGCGAGGTATTCGGGGGAGTTGGTGTAGGCGGCGATGCGGTGGCCCTTGCCGATCATGGCGCAAGTGAGCTAGACACAAGGGTGCATTAGCTGTTATATCCTAAATTGTAACGCTGCCCATTGAGATACCGGTGACATACCTTCACACCGAAGCAGTTAGGGTGGTTGGCCAGTTCGATGATCTCGTCCGAGTTAAGGTCGATACCAGCAGCAGCACCGCTGCATGTGCATGACTGTCAGATCTTGCTTCACAGCCGCAGACTGGCCGCTGGTACTCACGGGAAGTTGTAGATCATCACAGGGATGGGCGACTCGTCAAAGACCTTCTTGAAGAAGTCCTTGATCGCCTCGCGGTCACGCCCCATCATGAAAGCAAAGTAGCCGGGGGTGATGACGATAGAGTGGCTCGCACCAGCCTCGGCAGCCTCCTTCGTGATCTCGATAGTAGTCTGGGCCGAGCCACCGCCGGTTCCAACGAGAAGGGGGGCGTCGGCGAAGCCGGCGTCGTCGAGGGCCTTACGGCAGACAACGGTGCATTGCTTGCGCTCAGCGGGGGAGAGGTGGGAAGCTGCAAGAGACACAGAGTCAGAAAGGGTCACAGTCACTCCCTACGCATAGGGAGCCGTGTCAGATCAGGGAGAAGCTCACCTTCGCCGTTGGTACCAAGGAGAACGATGCCCATGCCGGCCTTCGCAAGCCTCACGGTCTGCTTCGCCAGAGCATCGTAGTTGACGCTCTCGTCCGCGTTCATGGGAGTAACGAGGGGGACAGAGGGGCCGTTGGCCCAAAGACGAGAGGGAGCGTTTCCGTTGACGGTCATTGTGATTGCGATGCGGTCAGGCGTGTGATGGAGGTGGGGCAGAGGTGCGACGCTGTCGTTTATAAAGAGCAGCGTCAGCGCGTTGTGCTTACTCTAGACCCTCATCATCTGCGAGCCGCCTTCCATGTCGACTCACGAATTTGTGTCTGAAAGGCGTAGATGTAAGGAAGATGGGAGTGGAAGCACCAGCTGATTGATTTCCTTTGTATATATGCAGCCTGCCTCGGCGTGGGGGACCACCTCAAGCGCCAGAAAGAAGGGCCGGCCGGTCCGGGTAACCGATGGACTTGTCCCGCGACTTACCGGGCACTCATCGCGGCCAACGACGGCAAACAGATTTGTGGCACTCGGCCATCTTCCTCCAAGGCTTCTCGCAGCGACTTCTTGCTGTCGAATTCCATGCTCTTGCTGTCGAATTCCATGCTCTTGCTGATGATAGTCTCGCATGTGCATATTGCTATGGTCGTCTGTAGCTGCTATGTGCATGGTAGAGAGGATAGAAGGCTGAGTAAAATGCAAAGCAGTGAACCAAAATGACGCAAAAACGCCGTGTCCGCGATGTCCACATCAAGATACCGGCCAAACTGGGCCCGGGCGGCCGGTCCAAAACCATAAGCCACCGGGTGACGACCTCCTCGCTCTTCCTCCTTCGAATCACAGTCGGACATCGACATTGTTGTCCTCGTAGTACCCATCCACCTATTATCTAACCCCGATCCGCCGCAGACGCAAGTAGACAACATCCACCGTGTCTGTCAAGGCGCTCTGGCATCAACTCGCTGTCACAGGCCTCGCTATCATCGCCAGCCCACACAAACACGACGAGGTGACCTCCATCGATGTCCATGCCTCCCACAAATTCATTTGCTCCTAACAATGGCTCAATGAGCCATCTTCCCGGCATGGCGCAGCCTCCATCCCGGTTATCTCCTCCACGCAATGTGGATTTGGCGAGCATCATCGGACATAAAGGTGTTGCCTCCGCCGGCCCATCTCACAATGGTGTCGAGGCCCCCGCCTTGGGATACCCGGGAACTAGCGGGGGTGTCTTACCTCAGACACAACCCGGGTCATCAACAGGGCCTGGTGAAACGAAGAAGAAGCCTGAAAAGGAAACAACTGGGCCAAAGAGAGGTTATAGAGCTTGCGTGAGTGGCAGCAGCTGTGTCAATCATCGACGCAAACACGAATCGACTTAGCAGTGTGAATGGTGGCTGACAACCACGCAATCGATCCAGATCTCTTGCCGTCTCAAAAAGGCTCGTTGTGATTTGGGGGATGTCAATGCGCCGTCCGAGCCGCCATGCTCGCGATGCAGGCGTGAACAAAGAGAATGCGTCTTCCTCCCCAGTGTAAGCCACATATTCAAACTCATGGTCTCTGCTGATCAATCCTCAATATCCATGACCAGAAACGACGGCGGCGAACATCTGTTTCAGATAACGGGCCACGAGAAGGATCATCCGATGCTGCCAAACAAGAAACATTACCCGCCCACCCGGAAGCAATCCAGCTCAGCCAACAACACCCTCCCCAGCAGCTTCCCCCCCAACAGCTTCCTCCTCAACAGCCCCCTCTCCAACAACTTCCCCCCCAACAACTCCCTCCCGCGTCTCTTGCTCAGGCCGCCTCCTCCAGTACCGACTGGAATGGTTCATTTTCCCACTTGGTCGCTGCCGCCACCACAGACTCAAATGGCGATCCCGGAAGTTCCCAGTACCCATCATCCGTTTCATGGATTGACCCCCTCCATCCTTCACCCTCATACGGAGACACCGTTCCAAAGCCTTCTGTTCATCCAGCTGGCCACAACCCTGGAGGCTACTCATTCTCGGTGAGCCATGCCCAGCCGCATGCCGATAACACCCCTGGGTCAATGGGTGAATCATCCACCGCGTCTACGTCGGCACATTCGCCTGGTCATCGCAGTAAAAAGCGGCGAACTGGCCAGGACGAGCGGCAAATTGTGAATGCGAGTCTGAGTAATGAAATGGACGCCCTCGAAATTCTGGCCAACGCCGCAACAGACGGCGAGGATATACTGAGAAGTAAGGGGAAGCACACAGCGAGGGGAAATGACACCAAGCGGGTCTCGTGGGATATAGAGGAGGAGGAAAAGTCGCCTGTGAGGGAATTGCGTGAATTCCCTCTAATCAAACACGGTATATTGGACGAGAATGGGTTACACGTGATGGTCAACACATTCTTTCATTATTACCATCCAACCTTGGTGAGTGATATTTAGCTTCTGTTTCTTTTTCTGCAAACAACACTGCTGATAAATTATGATAGCCCATTTTCCAGACTGCCCGGATACCTCGTACCCGAGAATCGCTTCTCGACCTTGCGCACAATGACAGTTTCCTCCTCACCTGCATCATTGCTGTCGCCTCACGACACCCACCTGATTCCCGATACAAAGAAGTGCACGATCGCACATGGGCTATCCTCCGTGAAGCCATGGCGGATTATTCTTTCGCAGGACTGCCTGGGTCAGTAGGGTTTGTGGAAGGGGTATTACTATTGGCGGAACATTTGCCACGGGAAAAGATGACCCCTCCAAAGGAAACCAGTGTGGACCTGTTGGCGGGCCCTGGAACTGAAGCGGCAGGGGAGCATGGGATGGACAATCGGAGAAGTTGGGCATTAATCGGGGTTGCAATTCGAGCAGCGTATCTTCTTGGGTGTAAGTGCAGCAATAACAAGTTCAAAAAGAAAAATGCTGACAAGGCCCACAGTGGACCAGATTTCATTGGAGATAGACGAATCCCAACGAACACCCGACGTCGAGCGGGCCCGTAGTGTCTGGACATGGTGTTACCTCTATGATCGCACAATAGATGAGTTTTTCTAAATGCTTTTTTTTAGACTTGGCGTATATGCTATGCTGACCTCCTCAAACGTCTTCGCACTGGCCTTGCCTTCTGGTCTCGAGGTCCCTCTCTGTGCTTTGTGGGGTACTCACACATATCACAAACTGGAGAAGCCGCCGCACGCGTCAACTTCCCACTGCAACTGTCGCCTGGTGCAGAGTCGGATGAAACAACACACGATGACTCTGCATCTCTGATGCAGTCACTTGTGGAGTTGACACAGATCATGACAAATGCGCATGACATTCTATATCCGAGTAAGGTGAGGACAGAAGTGCTTGTGAAGCAGGGGGAGTACTTTTTGTTTTTGGACCATTTTCGGCGAGGTGAGTGGGAATGTATCAAGTTTTGAACAGAAGCTGACACATCCATTTAGCTTTGGATAGCTATCGTACAACCTGGAAGCCAAAAATATGGTCAAATCCCACTCTTCAGGAGTTAAGCTGGATGACATATCATTTTGTCAGGTGGGATTTTCTCTCTTTTTCCAGCCACTGAAAAGATCTACATTGACACCTACATCTGCTATAGGCTGTATATCACGTCTTTTGGCTACTCAGCACACGTGAAGCGTGCTCAATGGCGAGCAGAGGAAGAGCCGACAGTAGGACGTGATGGGGCTAAGCTCCCTGTGCAATTGTTTCCTCGAGGTAAGCAAGAGTCTTCAGGTTGAAATTTCGCATTCACTCTTTTTTTCCACACTATGTGTTGTTTGCTCACCTTTCACATAGGCTCAGCAACATCCCCTGATGCGCTGTACATTTATGATTCCATTGGTGCTGCCAATGAGATCATGCACATCGCACTGCGCCTTGCACAGATGGGGAGTCTGCGCTATCTTCCATCCCGGTACCTGATCAACATCTCGTATGCGGCGGTGTTCGCGTTGAAGAGCAGCTACTCGGGCGCGGTCGTGGACAAGGATATGCTCAGGTATGCCTTACTTCCCTGCTGTTTTGTGGTGGTAATCAAATTGAGTCGCAAATTGACGCGTACGATTATACAGGATTCGGGACCTGGTAGACCGAGTTTGTGCCGGGTTGGTGATGGCTTCTTCGGACAAAGACCATCCGGCAGTGAGATACGGTCAGATGCTGAGGATGTTGTCGAAAAAACTGGAGGAACTCCATGATGCAAGTGTAGGTGTATTGTAGTCAGACGCATATAACTCTTCTTTTTTCTCTCAAAACTAATGCTGACACCGACGAGTGATTCTTTACAGGCTGTGCCATCTCGCTTTCCTTCTCCCGAGCCATCCAGCAATGCTGCTGCGCCCACAGAGCCCTCACCTGTCCCCTGGACACTACCCATCACCAACACCGACGCCCCCTCCTTCCAACTACCCGCTTTCCCGGATATGACTTATCCATCCAGCAATGGTAATGGCATTGGTGGCACAGGGCAATTGTATGGCGCAGGAAATACGCAGCTGGGGACAGATGGGGTGACCCACGAGGCAATGTTCGATGTCGAGGGGAAATTTGATTTTGATCTGAAGGGATTTTGGGATGATTTTACTTTGGGAGAAGGGAGTGGGTTCCCATTCAGGTGAAAGGGGAAGCTTTGAGTGCTGGTATGTTCTGTATGCACATAAGTTGTGTGGTGTTGAATGGAACACATGTCATGGATGTCTGTGTTGGGTGATCATTATACGAACGCTGGGACAGAACGCTGGGACAGAACGCTGGGACAGTGTCCATGAGATAGCAGTGTGCAAGATCAAACGGCATCCTTTGTGGTGTGCCATCTTGTGGGCTTTCCACCGTTGATCAAAGACCCCTCGAGGCACATGAAAGGACATGCGCATTTGGAGCAATAGTGAGCCCCAATGACCATGTCGTTGAATCATGTGCTGTACATATAAAGTCAACCCTACGCGAAACATATCTGCAAGCCTGTTTCAAAGACATTGCGCGATCCGACTGTGTGGTGTTCTCTGTCAAATTATCTTTGACTTGCTCACAATCACAACGACACTCTGGTTGTCATGGAGCAGCTCCTCTTCCACCGTGAGCCATCCGAGGAGCTCCTCTCGCCTGCACGATCAACAAGCAATGACACTAGACGAGCCACCATCTCGGGTGTGGGGGACCAGATACCCATACCACCAGTTTTCACAACAAGTCATGGCCATCCAGGACTGGACCCTCGCCGTGAGAGTCTCCCACCACCGCCCCGTCCAGCTTTTTCGAGATCTGCGTCAAGTATCACATCGATTAGTTCTGTATCCTTTGCACCCCAGTCAACAGACTCCCCGGCTTACAATAATTCACCCTATCTTTCTCGTATCGGCCACAAGGACTCCCACAACACACTCACGAGTTTTGATAGCTGTGCCAAAGAGAGTTTGCATAAAAGCCTGGCCACGTTCCATTCAATGTCATCAGACACTTTGAGCCAGGCAGGGTCTACCTTCCCATACCATCATCTCCCATATCCTCATGTCCTTTTCCTGCATATTCATTTACCAACGTACATCCAATTGCCGACACCCATTTTGCCAGTGATACATCTGCTTCTGATTGTGCTCCACTTAGTGCTGTCATCAGTGATCCCCTACATGCTCTACTCTAATTTTATTCAGCCACTTGTCCTGTGAGTGTCATCAATTAGTGTGTGTGAATAACAAGTCAACTTATGACTTTGTGACAGTTGGTTGTTAACTGGAGTGACAACAATGATCGAGAGCGTGTATCTGGTGCCAGTCATTGCATTGGAGCTAACTGGACTGATTCGAAGACGGCCTGTGTGAGTACAGGGGCACAGCATATGATCATTGACAGTCACAGATACTGTTGGAGCAGGCTAAATTCATATGAACTAGAAACTCCGCCTGGCTGCAATCAGGATTGCACTTGACCGTCATGATCATTGCCATACTCCCCCACGTTCGTAGGTCACTTTACTTGAGCATATCCACATTAAACTGCCGACTCACTTTTTTACGCAGTCACCGTCATACTTCTCATAACGGCCACCCAGGTTCCAACTTGCCCATCCGCTCTTGTTTTCAACGCCCCAGCCCTCTCCAACTTTGAGTCGCATCTTCGCTGGTCTGCATGCTCAGCTCTTCCAAAAGTCACCATGATGGGTATGATGAACCTCGTCGTGCTGTTTACTGAGGTTGCCGTGACAGGCGCTGTCGTTGCCATTGATTACTGGATGCAGAAGCGGGAGATCGAAGAGAAGGAAAAGCAAGCACGTGGTATGCTCGATGGGATCGCGGGGATAGACAGGGAATTGAAAGAGAGGAAAACAACTTCTACGCACGGGCGAGAGAGGCAGCGACGATGGATGACTGGAGTAGGGTGCCTCTTGTGGGACATAGAGGGAATAGTCCTCCATCGCCGAGCGAAGAGCACGGGGCATAGCCGCATAGCTGCTGAGATGGATATCTGGTAGTATACGCAACAACCGTATAAACTAGCCAGCTGAGTCGTATGAGCGGGTGGTAAAGTTTGAAAAACTGGAACATATACACAAGAAGGATGCCACCATTTGAAACATACTTACAGTACAAGTACTTGCACTACTATCCGGGCCCACCACCGGTGTTGTGAGTTGTGACGCCCGACGAATGACGATGCCAGTCACAGTCGATAATTACTGTAAGTAAGTAATTGATATTAATAACTCTAAGTGATGTTTACACGATTGAAGGCTTCTTGAAGCACCCAAAAAGTTCTGGCGGACGACACTCCACTGCAAGAAGTTCCAACCAGCCCACAACATCAGCAGAAATCACTCTCAGACATAGCCGTGCACGATGCGGAATCTCCCGTAGACACACCGCTCGCTCCAAGCTTAACCACTCGGCGACTCGCTGGACATCTGTACATGGCTTTGACCACTGCCAGGCCCCGGTGGTCAATGGCGGGAAATTGGCCGGGCGTATCACTATACGCTCCTTGGGCCTTTCCTCCCCATATCTCCCCAGCACGACCTCCATACACCCATCGACCGCGAAACATCGGACTGCGCATGGCCTCGTCATGGCCTGATCCCAAGCATGCCTCTTACCAGCCGTTTTTCGGCCCTGCCTCGGCGTTCCTTCTCCCTCAAGCGCAAAGTCCAGAAAGTGACGCACGCACTAGAAAATGGGCTCGGAGCATCGCTTTCGACCCGTCTCGTATGCCGCCCCTCCCTGATATCTATGACCCCGCTATCGCCAGAGTGGTCACAACTGTTGAGACAGGCTCATCCAGCGAAGCGGAAGAACTGTACAAATTGGCGATACTTGGGGACGCGCTGCTGGACGCGTGTGCAGTGATGTCTTTGTGGAATTCATGCTCCAACTCAGGAAACATCACAGTGGGTCTCCGGGCTGATGCGTGTGCCACTTGTCACTAATGTACATTTATCTTAGTGCGGCAAAAACCTGCTTGTGTCAAATGAGACACTTGCTCACATAGCTGTTTTTTACGGCCTCGATCGACTAATTGATGTTCCCCAGACGGTGGGACCAGTCACACACAAGCACCGTGTAGCTACCTTACTTGAAGCATGGGTCGGGGCTGCGTGGATCGATGCTACCAGGCGTGGAGCTGAAGGGGAAGTGTGGAAATGGGGTGTCGAGGTGTATGACCCTAACATCTGGGAAGGACTGCCTGACCTGCTTAAACAGTTTGAGCAGAAAAGACCCCGGTCTGGGGCAGCAACTAGGGCCACAACATTGGAAGAGGAATGGGCTGCGTTCCAGACCATTTTGTATGGTGAGAGGAGAAAAGTGGGTGCTGTGGCCAAGCTTCTTCTACGGGTCACCCAGCTTCTTCGTTGGTCACAACATACAGGAAGTCAAGGGGGGAAGAGACTGGTATCACTTGTACACCGTCTCTTCTTTGGCGACTCTAAAAGGGCATCTTATGATGCTTCTCAACCTCATGTGCCACTGAAAGAGGCAGTTGCCCAAGCCAGTCATGAAATACCATCAGCTGTAGCACCTGTGGTTCATTCTGCAAGTGCCTCTCGAGGGAAACCACCAACCAAAACAAAAATCAAAATTAATTTTGCTGCCAGTTGGTCATCTATCCCCCTCCCAGCTGGCTGGAAACGGCCAACTTTCCCTGTCAACCTGTCCAACATGCCAAAACCTCTTCATTTCTCACCTACGTTTTCTGCATTCACAGACAAGTCTTCCTATCTTCCACAGCGGCAAAAAGGTCACAAGTTGTACAGTGATGCTGTCTACCACACAGTCAAGATGGCCACTGACAATGATGCTGTTATCAAGGTGAATATGATGTGATTTCCCCATTAAGTACAATGCTAACACCATAGTCACAGTATGGGGTCAATCTGCTTCGAACTGTAGAGATAACATCCCACATTGCCAAGCATTACAATCTAAACCCCCAGGAGATAATTGGCCCCCAAGCAAAACAGACACAGGCTAAGCTCACAGACACTCTATTTGTGTATATCAGCAGTGTGTATCTGGAAGCAGCTGCTCAAGGCAGGGCAGAAGAGGTGATGGATTGGCTCAGGAACCTCGCATCTTTTGATGTGTGGACAACAATGGAACATACTCTGCACCGGTCCGCTGCTGGACTGGCCAAGTCCAAACCTTCTCGAAAAATCAGTACACTTGCATCAACCCCACAACCCCTCATGGTCCCTACATTCAGACCTCAGCCTGTGCCACCATCTTGGCAAGACCCTATATTTTCATTTGTAAAGACACAACTGCCCCGACTGCTTCACATACAGAATCCAGCTCTACTGGCAATCATGTCAAACAAAAATCATCCTGCATATGCATCATACAGCAAACAAGGATGTGACCTTCTTCAGAAGTGGTTCAGAGCTGATCATCTGTATGGGAGGGCCATCATTGGCAAGACTAACTCTGAGGTGAGGCAAGGATTTGTATGTGCACAGCATACCATGCTGATGTACATACAGCCACTCTGGAGCAAGATGGTCGCGAAAAAGACTGTAGCGCATCTTGCATTGTGGTATGGTACCACATCTAGTCTGACACAAGATCCCAAGAAAAACAATGTCTCACAGGACAGTGTTGGTAAAACCTTCTACACATATGTTGGGCTAGTCAGTAAAGACTTAAAGAAGAGGAAGCAGGAAAATCTCCTGGAGAATTGGATTGCAGAAGTGTTCTCAAAAAAAGTGTGGACTACTATGGAAGAAGTGGTGCTTCACCATCAGAAGTTATCACAAGAAAATGGGAAAAGATCTACCAAATTACCTGCTGCATCATCTACAGAGCTGCCATTCAAACATAGTTCTGACTTGTCATCTGCGGCTACAACTCAACCGATCCCTGCATCTCCAGCCATTATTGAGCCTGGTAGCTCAGGTTCAGCACATTGCATTCGGGCAGAAAGTCTGTCTTCGACAGCACCTGGAGTACCCTCCACTTGGAAGCCTTGTGTGTATCACATTGACTTCCTCCAACTACCCCCTCTGTTCCCCATCAAGTCTCCTCAGCTTTTGCATCACATGGAAGTGGGCTCGGATGTATCTGAGGCATCGATGTACTGCAAGACAGGATATTCCTGGATCAGAACGCAGTTGCACAATAATCCTAAACACAAGTGGGATGATCTGGTGAGTCACAGGTGTAATCCAATTAGTCTTTTACAACATTGATGTTGGCATTGACATTGCCCACCATATTTCACATACAGGCTTCTAATGTTACCAGCTCCTACCTCGGCCTGTGGTACAGTTTACCCAGTGTAGTCAACATCAACTTTGGGGCCAAAGGGTCTCCACAAAAAAGGCATTCATCATCATTTTACTTCTACATCGGGCTTGCTCTCCAGGATACAAAAAAAGACAATGTGAGACGAGCTGAATTTCAGCATTGGGCTGCGCAGGGTGTGTATCTGCCTGATGTGTGGCAAGATAAGAAGCCTGGGCAAAGCAGGTATGTACAATGTCTAACTGATAATCCCATGGGGTTTGTCTCTGACTGACAGACACCATCTGCCTTGATCAGTCTGTATACTGTCATACCAGACATGTCCCCACCTTCTCCCCCATATCAAGTGTGGCCACAGTTGGAGGCTGTAGCCCCTCTCACAGGACAGAATAATGCAGAGAAGGGAATATCTTGGGAAAATGTGAGTTGCAGTCTGTAAACAATCAAAGATGTCAGAGCTCAGCAGAGCCTGATTGTTGTGACTTAGATGGCACCAAACACCACCCACAATGACGTTCAGATCAAAGCTCAGGTGGATCTCAATCAAGACCTTGTAGTCAATGTAGTCAATAGTGGTGGTCTGTCATATCCATCTCTCCAGCCATCACGAGCATCTACCGTTAACACGGATGGGAAAACTCAGGATGGTGACACTTCACCATCTCCCACTGCTGCACATTTAACCCATCCAGGTGGCCTTACTCAGCCGCCACAACCAATGGAAAAGTTGGATAGCCATGGGCGGTCATTAGTAACATCATCTCTGGGAGAAAAGGCATCAACCCCTGTAGAAGTATTGCCTCTGACAAACAAGGAGATAATTCAAGAGAAAACACCTGTTGTGAATGTGAATAAGCTGTCCTCTGTGAAAAATCAGAAGGTGAGTCCTTCAGCCAGAAGCATCATCCTGCATACATATTGCTAATCCTTGTAAAATGCAGTCTTCCTTGAAGACTGCCTCCAAAGGCAAGAAGGTGGTGTCACCAAGAATCACTGTCAGGACAACATCCAAGAAGGTATGCAACGTTGTTTCCCAAAAAGCTCCTTGGTTATGACTGACAAATAGTGATATCAAATTGATTACAGGCTGTGGACTCTGGTGCACAATGCATAACAGGCAAGGCATCTGGTGACAGCAAGAGCAAAAAGCCTTCTGTTGCAAAGCAAGGTGCTACCCATGAGAACCCATCTGTGTTCAAGTCTGCCAAGAACAGCCAAAAAGCCAAAGGGGCACATCTGGACAGTCAGGATATGGTGGAAGCAGAAGGTCACAGTCTGGAGGTAAGTGTCATCTTTTTAGCTTTTTGATTCCTCACTGACTATCCAACAGTCAAAGGAGCTCAAAAAGAAACCAAAGAAGCTTGGTGTGAATTTAGAGGTCCTGTCTACAACAAAGAACTCTTCTGTGACCAAAAAGAGGACACCCCATTTGTCTTCTCATTTGGAAGACACACCCTCAACTGCACTATCTCATATCCACTCCTTCCCTTTAGCCGTTGCTCCTACACATTCTTTGCCCATTCCGCCCACCCCTTTTGCAGGTGATGATCCTCCTGCAGAATTCACAATGGCATCCATACAGCCAGAGCTGGCTGTGGCAGAACAGGAACAGCAGAGCAAAGAATACACAAAAAAGCTCCGACCTGCGCTTGATAACATGACCTGCAGACCTGGGTGCAAAAAGAAGGTCCTGTCCACTTGCAATGCAAGTCCTGAGGCAAGTGATGCTTTTAGTTCTGGGAAAAGACACACGACTGGAAGTAAGGTGAACACCAAGGAGGAAGAGAAGGGCATGGACACCAAGAAGGAAGAGAAGGGCATGGACACCAAGGAGGAAGAGAAGGGCAAGAACAGGTCCGAGGCGGTAAAACACAGCCATGGGAAGACAGACAAAATCCCTCTGAGGAAGGCTCCAAATGAGAGCAAGAAGGAGAAGGAGAAGAAAAAGAAGGGGGAGGAGATGGCAGACAAGAAGTGGGAGGAGATGGAAGAGAAGATGGAGAGGAGTGAGGTGAAGAGGGAGGGCAAGAGTGAGGTGAAGAGGGAGGAGAAGAGGGAGAAGAGGCAGGACAATGAGGTTGTGAAAAAGGAGAATAAGGAGGAGGGGAAGGAGAGTGAGGAGAATGTGAAGGGGCAAGTAAAGAAGGGGAGGAAGAAGAGGAAGGAGAAGAGGGAGGAGAAGGAGGAGGCAAAGAGGGAGGAGAAGAGGGAGGAGAAGAGAGAGGAGAAGAGAGAAGAGAAGAGAGAGGAGAAGAGGGATAGGAAGGGGGAGAAGAGGGAGGAGGAGGGGGAGAAGAAGCAGGAGAAGAAGCAGGAGAAGAAGCAGGAGAAGAAGCAGGAGAAGAAGCAGGAGAAGAAGCAGGAGAAGGAGGATGTGGAAAAGGACATTAAGGAGGAAGGGAAGGAGAAAGAGGAGAAGATGAAGGAGCAAGTAAAGAAGGATAGGAAGAAAAGGAAGGAGGGGCAGGAAAAGGGGGGGCAGGGGGAGAAGAAGGAGACCGAGGGAAAAAAAGATAAGGAGAAGGAGGGGGGGCAAAGGAAAATTGCCCGGGCCAAAAGCAAAAGAGGACAAACCGGCAAAGAAGCTCCATCAGCCCCCCAGGAAGATGCTAATGGGTGTGTCTCTCTCCTTTTCTCTCTGACAATTATAGTGATGATTGTCACTGACCTTGAGGCATTAGATCTTCATCTATGGAGAAGGTGGGGCCCAAAACCCTGTATACTGGCCATGGTATCACACAAGTCAAAAAGGCTGCAGGGGGTTAGAAGCGGAAAATAAACCTAAGCTTGGTTTTGTAAGTGCATACACTCTTAAATCAGCCAATGTTTATTCATGAGGGAGCTGACTGGCCTCTGATCTAATCAGCCCTTCTCTTAACATTTCCAAAAATTCTATTCATCCGCTGCTACAAAACCTACATGTTGTTCTTTTATTCTCAAGTGCCGCTGTCTGGCAAAGCAAAGGCTTTGGGTGGGATGCAAAGTCCAGTGTTTGGGCACCTGCGTAGGATAAAAAATGCCACCTCACGGGTAAGTTGCACAACTGTTTTCTTCTTGGGTGTGCATGTACAAAGAGCTAACATTTGCATCCCCAAAACAGAACAGCATTAGATATTTCATGCCTGCCTATGTTCAGCTACATCCCAGATCAGGCCTGCAAATCATGATACCCTGCATTGTTTAGACACATATCCTGCATCACATCTACTTTACCACACAGCATCTCTACATCAGTCATTATATGCATTTCACAGTCTCCAATCACATGGAGTTTTGGGTGGTGCCACTTGCCAATGGGGACGAGTTGCGGCGAAACGGCTCTCACTGCAATTATAAGCAACCTTGAACGTTCGTGCATATTTTGTGTACGCAAAAAACAAGACTGTCTGCCTTCTCTCACTTAACAGATGAGTGATATCATATGATTGCTACATTCTATTACTGAGCTGTATCTCGCGCCAGTGTTACAGATGTCCCTATTTACCACTCCCTGATCATACCATCATCACCACGGAACAGCGGGTTGATCCACGGCTCCAGCTTCTCTGCCTCCGCCGCCTCCTTTCTGATCAAAGCTTCGTCCAGCTCGATACCAAGACCCGGCCCGGTGAGCAGCCCCACCGACCCGCCCTCCACCTTGAACACGTCGGCGTTGAGCATGTAGGTGAACAGGTCAGCGCCAACGTTGTAGTGCATCTTCCAGGACATCTCGCACACAACAAAGTTGGGGGTGGAGAAGCCGATGTGGAGGGAGGCGGCGAAGGCGAGGGGGCCGAGGGGGCAGTGGGGGGCGACGCCGATGTCATATGCTCTGAGAAAGAGGTCAGTTAAGATACGGCATAATATGGCAGTTAAAGAAGGTGTACGCACTCGGCCATGATAGCAATCTTCTTGGTCTCAGAGATACCACCGGCATGGGCAATATCAGGCTGGATGATGTCGATGCAACCAGCCTCGAAGTAGGGTCGGCAGTCGAGACGGGTGAACAGCCTCTCGCCAAGCTGTCATATTGGCCAGCCTGTCAATGAAATCCTAACGGCGTGCTAGACGATTCTACTCACAGCAATGGGGATGGTGGTCTTGTTGTACAAGTCCTTGAGCTCATTGACATGGCCAGGGAGTAGAGGCTCCTCAATGAAAAGAGGTCGATGGGGCTCGAGAGCAGCAGCGAGCTGCTTGGCCATGCCCTTATGCACTCGCCCGTGGAAGTCCCTACAAAAAGAAAAATTAGCTCTGTGAGAGTGCACACAAGACTGCTAGATAGTCCGTCCACTCACAGCCCAGCATCAATACCGATAGCCTTGACCTCAGCCAGACGCTTCACCGTGTCATCGAGAGCATGGGGAGAGTCAAGCCACCCAATGGACTCGGTCGCGTTCATCTTGACGCGGGTGAAGCCTTGGGCCTTACGGACCTTGGCCTGCTCAGCCACATCCGAGGGTCGGTCACCACCACTGTTCCCGTCTATGTCAGCTATGACTCCAGTTCAAAAAAGTCAACATAGCAGCTCTCTGCACTCACATCCAGCCGTAGACGTCACACCTCTCGCGGACTTTGCCGCCGAGGAGCTCCCAAACGGGCACACCGAGGACCTTGCCCTTGATATCCCAGAGAGCAATGTCAACGCCACTCATGGCAGACATGAGCACCTGTGCGAGATTATCAGTACCATTCCATACCTATACAGAAGAGAAAGGTCAACCCACCTCGCCGCCGCGGTAGAATCGGTGTCGGTAAAGGTAAGTGTAAATCTCCTCGATGTTCATGGCGTCCCAGCCGATGAGCCTGCATTGTCGCATAAGTCAGCGGCATTGGACAATAATGGAGATGTAGAGCAAGGAGAGACCCACCTTCGAGAGATGTCCTTCAAGCTCCCCTGGACAGCCTCAGTGTGGCCCTCAAGCGTCCCCTCACCCCAACCAACTACACCTCCCTCCGTCTCGACTCTCACAAACAGCCACCTCGGGCGCACATAAAAGTTCTCAATCTTCTTGATCTTTGTCGACCCTGGAGTCTTTGCGCTAGCATGAGGCTCGACGGTGATAGGCCGCTGGATACCCTTGTGGTACTTGGCTGCGAGCTCGGAGGGCGGGAGGTAGACGGCCTGCTGGGTGGAGATGTCTGTTGCGGCGGTGGAGGTGCCGAGGGGCTGGGGGGTGTTGGCGGACATGGTGTTGGTGGTCACGGGCGGTACTGTGGTAGTGGGAAGGTACAGGTTGAGCTTGAAGATGTGGTTGAGGATGCAGAGAGTCTGTAGATGCGAGATGGCACCTACTAAGTAGTGTGTGGGCGATGAACAGGACAGGCCGACCGGCCCGAAGACCGGCCGGCAATTCTCGGGTACTGCCACGTGAAAACAGCTTGTTCATTTGGGACTGTTTGAGAGTCGAGTTTTATATGCCCCTCCATATAAACTACTATGCATTGGCCGGGGATCATTCATATGTATGCATACGGCCGGTACAACACGGTGCATAACACTAGCCATCAACTTCTTCTCTTCAAGTGTTGAGAGACTGAAAGAAAGCGGCGAGAATGTAGACGGAAAAGGAGCCGGATGAGTCTCTCTATCGTTGAGCCAGCTTCATAGTAGTCTCGCGTTCGTTGATCGGTCGTTTTCTACCTAGTTTCGCATGCAATATGCGTATCTTTCGGTCTTCGCAAGGGGTGCCATCATGACGCGCGCGAGGGGCCGAGGACCACGATCCTCATCGTCTCGGCAAGCCGACGCGTTTGCCGACTCCCCTCGTCGAGGACCTCCTCCACCGACCTGGCTGCCGTTGCTGCCGGTATCCCCCGGGTAGTTCAATTATCTGGTTCTGAATCAAGCATGAATCGCGCTTCGTAATCCCATGTATCGTACGTACACCCGTATACGCGTATCAGCCACCCTCTCTGAGTGAGGAGGCGTGTCAACAATTCTGATGAACAGCCGCCTGCCAGGCCTTTTGTCTGAGCGCCGTGATATACCGCTCAGCCCACCTGATGCCGAAAGAAGCCGGTCAGGAACTGGCGGCTCGTCTTTTCTCTTTTCTCTTTTGACCCAGTAAAAATACCCTTACGAGGCCTTGGCTGCCGCCGGGCCAGCCAATAAGGTTGTTTGCCCGACTAACTCTAGCTTGGCCCCTTCCTGCCCCTTCCGCGGCCCACACGAGACAGCAACGCCCCCTCCGAAAAGCAAACCGATCGAGACAGAGCAGCGCCGATTCGGACTTGGTGGCGGCGAGCCAAGGACAAGAGCCTGGCGGGATATGACGGCCGGATCGTTCCTTCCTGGTTAACCCGGCCTGGACGACCCTGTCCCTCCACAATTTCCAGATGAACAGCACGCTGCGACGGCTCGAGACAAGAGAGAGGCTGACAGAGACAAGAGACGGACTGCGCGAAACGGCAAGACGGCCAGGGAATCCCCATGGCACGATGGGGTGCCCCTTGTCCCCCCGCATGGGGCTCGGAGGGGTATAAAGAGACAGGGGGTGGGGCGTAGGAGGCCCCGCACGATTGACGATATCCCTCACATCTGGTTGTTGCCACCTTGTCTCTGCTGTCTCGCCCCTACACGTAGCCTACACCCCCTTGACTTGACATCGACAGCGTCGACCTTGGTCTCATCTAATATACATCCTACACCGACCACCACCCATCACATCTTCATCCCTACCGACCATGTCCCTCGTCGACGAGAAGAAGCTCGAGCACGACCAGCTCGAGCACTCTATTACCAACGACGATGTCGCCGTCAAGTTTGACGACAGCATCGACCGTCACCTGGCTGTGCGGCTCCCCGAGTCGCTCGTCGGTTTGAGTGCGGAGGAGATTGAGCGTATCGACAAGGCCGCTACGCGCAAGTTGGACATCCTTTTGATGCCGATCTTGGTTGTGCTCTATATCCTGTGAGTTGATGTGACTCTGTAACTGTGCTTGATGATCGGGGGTATTGACTGACTCGTAATGGGATGATCAGCAACTATCTTGACCGACAAAACATCTCGTCTGCCAAGATCGCGGGTATCATGACCGACATCGGGCTCACCACCCAGCAGTACAACACTTGCGTTGCCGTTCTGTTCGCTGGTGAGTATCGCGGCCACGCTTACATTAGGTAGAGCTGACGTGATGGCGCGCGCAAAGGTTATGTCTCCCTCCAAGTCCCTTCCAACATGCTTGCGAGTAAGATCAAGTACCCCGGTATCTGTGAGTCTCACTTCTAGTGCATCGCTCTCTCGACACCGCCGACACCCTCCTTCCACGTAGACATCTGCATCATGTGCGGCGTTTGGGGTGTCATCTCCGCCTGCACCGGCGCCGTCCACTCCTACGCTGGTCTCGCCGTTTGCAGGACCTTCCTCGGTTTCGCCGAAGCCGCTTTCTTTCCCGGTGCCGTCTACCTTGTGTCGTCGTTCTATCCCAAGCGACAGATGGCGTTGCGCACGTCCATCTTGTACTCCGGAAGTCAGATTGGAAACGCGTTCGGAGGGCTGTTTGCGTTGGCAATTCTGGAGTTGGACGTGAGTGCTATGTCTCGGGAGACTCCCCTCAATGAATCGGAGCAGTTGCTGATTGTTCGTTTGGCATGTAGGGTGCACACGGGCTTAAGGGTAAGTCTGCGATGGCCTCTTTCCAAAACTCTGCACCAGCGCGCTGACTTCTGAGTTCTGATCAGGCTGGAGATGGCTCTTCATCGTCGAGGGTATCCTCACCGTTGGTCTCGCCACTATCTTTGCCTTCATCATCCCCAACACCCCCAAAAGTATCCGGTGGCTCACCGCCCAGGAGAAGGACCAGCTCCAGTACCGCCTGGAGGTGGACCGCGCGTCCAAGGACGCCACGAGCGAGGTGTCAGCCATGTCGGCGCTCAAGATGGCTGTTCTCGACCCGAAGACTTGGTTGTTGTGTGCTGTGCTGCAGGGCAACTACATTGCTGCGTCTGGTGAGTGGTCTGGGACTATGTAAGAGATGATGAGTAGGAGCTGATATTCGATGCGATTAGTGACCAACTTCTTCCCCGTCGTCGTCGCCGGCCTTGGCTTCAACCGTACCACCACCCTCGGTATCACCTGCCCTCCCTACGTCCTGTGCTGCTTCGCCATCATCATCAACGGCTGGCACTCGGACAAGAAAAACGAGCGTGCCCTGCACATCATCATCCCCTTCTTCTTCACCATCATCGGCAACGTCATTGCCATTTCGACCACCAAGATCGCCCCGCGCTATGTCGCGATGTGCATCTTGCCTTCGTCGTTCTACGCTGCGAGCTGCATCATTCTCTCGTGGATCAGTTCGTCGATTACGGGGCCTGCGGTGAAGCGAGCCATCGCGTATGCCATGTGAGTAAATCTTCACAGTCCGAGATCAGGTATGCGAGCCCTGTTGGCTGACCAACAGTCTGCAGCATCAACGCGCTGTGTAACACCCCCAACATCTGGACTTCATACCTGTACTACGACTCCCCCCGCTACATCGCTGCCTTCGGTGTCGACCTCGCTGCGGCGGTCCTCACCATCGCGTTCGCGGCTCTCACGTACCTCTACCTTCGCCGACAGAACGCCAAGATTGAGCGTGGGGAGCCTCTGGGCAAGTCGGGGCCTTCGGCTGTGCAGATTGAGGGAGGGTTTAAATATCAGCTGTAAGATGGGTGATGGGTATGGGTTTCCGCTATACTGATAAGTTATACTGCATCGAGAGTCGATAGCGGGGTTGTCTGTGTTTTCCTGTTTTTGGCATGCATTGTTAACTTCTGCACCTGCAATTAAATTATTCGTTCATATAAGCATAGAGACCAGCTAAAATGTACCAGGTGTTACGATAGAGGGTGTCCTCCTCGTGCATACACCTCATCCATTGTCTGTGATGACACCAGGTGGAGGCGAACCCCAGCAATCTGAAGCCTGGCCGCATATGCTATCCATGTTAGTTTGCCGGTGTCCGGGTCAACATCATCAGGGTCCCATGCAGTGTCGGTGGTAGATGAGGATTTGTCTTTCACCTCAGTGGCGTGCCCAGGAACTTTGTGAGTGTTGGACGTGGTACCAGTGGTGTTCAATTTCGGAGTACACCCCACAAAGAAGAGACATAACCACAGTCAGCATGTGTCTGTTGAATGAAGCAACACTGAAATGAGTACCTCACCCTGCTGGAGGTCTGGGTGGGGAGCGAGTATGCCTGATCCGCTGTTTGCTGTGGCTGAGATGCAGGTCAGTAAGGGACATGTGCACTTTTTGTCATGTAAGAGGAAGATAGCTGAGGAAGATAGCTCACCTGATACAGTCCAGGCGGCAACCCGATCTTCAACGCTCACATGCGCTTGGTCTCCAAGAAGGGCCGCCAAGTTTTCACCTGCTGTGCTACACTCTGACCCCAGATACACTCTGTCCGTCATGCCACATGCGACATCTTGGTCACACGTGACATCCTGGTTCTTGTGTGACACCTTGGCCTGTCGATTGCCACCAGTGGTGTGCCCCTTCCCCGCAACCTTTCCTGCCTTGGTCCCCTCACCACCTGTCTTCTCTCCCTCACCACTTTTATTTCCCCTCATGCTACCTCTCTTTCCCTCCTTACCGCCTCTCTTTCCCTCCTTACCACTGTCCCCATTTGAATCTGGCGAGCTATCACGCCTCCGCTTGAGCCCCGGTGTTGTATCGCCGCTAGTCTGCTTTGCCACAGGATTTTTAGGTGCTGTTTTTTTTGTGGATCGCTTCTTCTTTGCAGCAACAAGCTGTAGTGGAGCGGCAGCTGTCTGTGCAGGATCACAAGGAAGCTGCAACTTGTCTTGGAGGGCAAGATCCGGTTCTCTTTCCAGAGGAAAGGGGTATAGAGATGGATCTGCTGACAGCGTATGGTGTAGATGGAAAAATCTAGACGATTCTGAGCCAGCACATTGGGTATATACTCCTCTGAATTCTGAAACAGACTGTTGGGAGGGGTAGCCCAGTAGGCCTCAAGGGTGTGAAGCTCCTCAACGGACAACTTGGTTGCGGATCGAGTTCTGCCTCGTTGCTTGATCACTTCATCTGAGACTTCAACGAGGATGACTTTTTCTGTTCCTATCGCGAAGCGATAATAATGTTCGTTGATCCAAGCAATCCCCATGCGAGTTCCGCACAGCTGGAAAAGCAAGTGGGTATACCAGATTGTTTGAAAACAACCCTCCCCGTAGCAGATTGGCAAGAGATGAAGCATTTGATTTCACAACTTTGTCACGCTCGAATTTCAATTCTACCAAACCAAACACCGCTTTCAAAATGCGATGCCCTTGGTGATGGTAGTTGCCAGACTCCAATGACGCTGTCAGACATTCGTCCGGGTGTGTGGCGCCCTGCTTGAGGGATAGAGCAGTGGACACGCCCGTCGTTCCCTGAGGTACAGCATCACATCAACCAAAAGTCAGAACACAAAGGAGTACGAGATAGAGGGAGAGAGGAAAAGAGGGGGGGAGGAAGGGGCACTCACTCCTGCTTCATGGGCTGATGCTCTGTCATTGTCGCTTTGTCCTTTTCTATCCTGTGCAGATACTGCGTCGGCTGTGAGGCGCTTGCAGGCAGCCACAGATGGCCAAATGTCCCAATCCTCGCTGTTCTCCCGGATTGTCTTCAAATCCAAGGTGAGAAACAAGGTATACTCTGATCCTTGGATTGTTTCATAGAATGAGGACAGATACGGCTGGACGTGAACAGTCTGAAATCCAGACTCATCCATATTGATTGCTGTTTTATACTGTTTGAAGAAAAAACCCCCAAGCCCCGGCCGGTCCGTCTCGACAGGAAGAATTTTGAGTCTGTGATCTACGACTCTGAGGTGAACGATGCGGTCCTTGATGAGATTGAGAGGGTACGGGAGGTCGCGGCCGAGGGAAATCGAGGCTCGACTTCCGGCCGGGAGGTCGTGCCTAGAGGGTGCAATGGGCATGTCGCTGCGGGGGATATGTATATTGGTGTAAGTACTAGAGTGCGTGTAGAAGAGTGTAAAAGTAGTTTATTCGTGGCATCCTTGTGTATCTACCGTATAGACGTCCACAAACACGATGGACATAATGTACCGCATGATATGTAAGAAGGGGTGGCCTCTGGATACTTACGGCCGTGGGAAAGACGTTAATGGACGGGATCAAAATGCGGGGTGTCTTGGCAGGGGGTCCTTGTGGATTATTGGCTTGGAAGGTGTTGTTTGTTTTGTTTCATCGTTTCATCGACAACAACAGTTTGCCGACGGAAGGGGCGTCCATACAATGCCAAGCTTACCACTCAAGACCTGCAACCGTGCCCTCTCCTTCTGGTGCTCTCTCTTCATCCGCATCACTCTCCTCGCATACCCGACGACTAGCTCCCCGCACTTTACTCAAGCTTACTGACACTCTCTAGACTGACCCGAGCTCGGGCTCAACACAGCCCCCGGTTCGCTTTTCACTAGGCTCCGGTCGCACACACCTCTTCTCGGTCGTGCATCGGCGACGACTCTCTCGGAGTCGCGATTGCTCTCTCGGAGTCTCGGTCAGCGCAACAATCCCCTCTTCCTGTTGTGTTCAACGGCTGATGAACGAGCTATATATACCAGCAGGGAGAAGACGACGTCTTTGTTGACCATCTCTTACCCCCTCCTCCATATAATCAACCCTCCTTCGTCAGACTGACACGCCTGCACAATGCGTGCCACACACTCCTTCTTCACTCTTACACTCTTTTCCCTCCTGCCTCTCCTCGCCTCTGGCCTCCCTCAGGCGAAAGCCCACGTCGGTCAGCCCCATCGTGGCCGAACCAACCATGCGGCAGGAGTAAAGCGTCTTGACGCGGCGGCACTCGTGAACCTCGCTGCAGAGATCACCTCTGGGACTCCAAGCCCCACGAGCTCTGCTACCACTGCGTCCGACGCGTCCTCCACAGGCACCACCACCACCTCATCCTCCTCCCCAGCCTTCACCTCCTACTTCCCTCTCACCAACCTGACCTTCCCCTCCGTCAAGGGTTCCAAGCGCATCTCCTCCTCCTCTTACAAGCAGCTCACCAAACTCCTCCCCTCCATCCTCTCCAATGCCAACGGAATATCCGTCCACTCATGGGAACTCGGCGCGTACACCGAAACCCTACTCGAGGTGTACAACCCCGAGCTCACCCCCTTCGGATGGGACGGCGGGCTCTGCCGCGGGGACGTCCCATGGAACGTCCTCGCCATCGCTCAAGACACCATCTCGCACTACGACTGGACCGGCGCACCCGGCCGCGTCACCGGCAATGACCTCTCTACCTACTTGGACGAGAGCACCACGCCGGTCCCATACGTGAGCAAGGCGCTGGTGGGCGGAGACGGCGCGCTGGGCGACCCTGTGTCGCTCGTGCCGGCTGTGTGGCTGCTTGCCAAGTTTGCCAGGCGGAGCGATGTGCGGAGCAGGCTGGGGACAAGGGCGGCGGATGATTATGCTTGGGCGGTGGGGAATCAGCTTCATTACTTGCTGAATGGGCCCAAGGACGACCAGGGTGAGACCACCCTTTCACTTCACGATACACCTTGGACCAACCCGCTGACCCTGCCCGCAGACACAATCTCCCAGCGCGAAGACGGCTACGAGCTCTGGGCCGACATGGGCTACATGATCCCCCCCTCCATCGCGTACCTCGGTCTCGACATTACCTCGTACACTCTTATCAAAGAGGCTATCGACCAATTTACCCACGAGAGCGCCCAGATGCTCAACACGGACGTTAACATCTACAACCACATCCCGAATTGGGATGCAAGGCTTTGGGCAACGGGGAATGGGTGGATGACTTATGGGCTTATGAGGGATGTGGGTGTATCTGTGTCTGAAGCTAGGTGTGGAAAGTCATGAGCTGATTTATTGGGTAGATTGCGTCGGCACATGCTTCTGGCCTTGAGGCTCTTGTTTGGCCCGAGATCAACCAGGCGCAGACCACAATTGCCAACGTTTTCGAAGCTCTCTTTGGCCAGCTCGACGTGAGTGTATGTATTTGCCGTGCCCTCGAGTTTCTCTTCCAGACCCGCTAATCGTCGCCCCACCCCCCAACAGGACCAATCCCTCCTCCCAAATTACATGCTCCAATCCAACCAGACCCTCACCGTCGGTGACACAGCTGGCACAGCACTCGTCGTTGCCGCTTACTACCGTTTCCGCGAAATTGCCCCTTGGCTCGCGAGCGACGAGCTTACGGACAAGGCTGAGCAGGCGTTCGATGGGGTTGTAGCAAAGATTGATTCGGATGGCTGGGTGACGCATGTGAGTCTTCAAGGTCGTCGGAGCGTTCCGACCAGAGCGATACAAGAAAAAAAAAAAAAGACCAGTGCTAATGAATTAATCTGGTGTCTTCATGACAGGCTGTAGACCCAATGGGCACATACACCTGGACGGTCTACCCCGACGACCCAACAATGCACTCCCCCGAGGCACAGGCGTTTGCTGCCAAGATGTGGAGGGCGCGTACCGAAGCGAGGTGTTAAAAGGGCAGTAGGCCTGAACAGGCCTTGGGCATTTCTGGATGGTTTGGCTGCGGGTAATTCAATTGCAGTAGATAGTGTTTCGCTTTGTCTTTTAAAGTGTTTTCGGTTTCTACACGCTGGTCGTGAGCTTGTGATTTTTGACTCACGTATCTTACAACGGACTTTTATACCTCCTCACTTCCTTATTTTGTCCTGATCTCCTCTTTATCTCCTCCTTACCTCATTCCTGTAGTCACCAAGGCTCTTCCTCAATGATAATTCTTTCCTATGAATTTATGCCGGTGTTTGACAGGCTTGATTGAGGCTTGAGTTACAGCGCTTCTGGCCCATGATATCCCTGTCTTGTGGTTATTGAGGCTCCCTTCACCTTCATTGTTGATTCCTTCCTGGCAATTCTGTGGGTGTCTGAGGCTTCAAGGCTTCAAATTCGCAGCGTTTCCAGGCAAAAGCGAAATCAAGGATGAACATTGGCACATGCAAAAGTCGTGGCATGTCGTAGGATACTACATGATGACACAATCCTCTCTTACAGAGAGGGCGTACATAGCCTAGATAACAGAGAAAGATCAGTATCAGCCACCAGCTATTGCTGCTCAACAGATTTGGCAGGACTCACCTTGTCCACTGTCTTTTCAATCTTCTTCCAGTCGCTTCTCCGCTGGATGAACTCGTAGATGCTATTACTTGCATCAGCATCCCAGTCCCCTTCCCTCTGTTGAAGCCGCAATCCAGAGCACTTTGAAGATCGATGAAGATAAAATGGATGAATAAAAACTCACTCCTCAGGCGTGAACGTCCCCCCATACCGTGTCACATCCCTAACAATCTGCGCCAAATCCTTCGCGTCCGACACGATATACACGTGCCCCAGCATTTTGAGGTTGGAGAAATCGTCGGTGATGCGCTGTTGCTTGAGGGACGCGACGAATGCGTGATAGGCGTTGAGGTCGGCGATGATTTGGAAGCCACCTTCGAGAGAGATTATTTGGCGTTTGAGGTGGCGTTGAAGGATGCTACAGAGATTCAAACAAGTGTCATCTGCCGTCTGCTTGCTACCATGATCACAGTCACATGGTGAAGAAAAAAAAAACGCACGCTTCCAGCCGAATCCCAACCTCCTGATAAAACACCTCAAGCACCTCCTTCGAGGTACTCCCTCTCAGCAGGTTACAGTGCATCTCCAGACACTTGATCGCCTCTTTGCATCCCTCCGTAGGGCCGAGATCCATCGGTGCCCCCTCGACGGGGTAATA
Organism: Cryptococcus sp. DSM 104549; assembly: GCA_036427605.1. Lineage (NCBI taxonomy): Eukaryota > Fungi > Basidiomycota > Tremellomycetes > Tremellales > Cryptococcaceae > Cryptococcus > Cryptococcus jaspeensis. The sequence goes on from CP144048.1 coordinate 2,740,291, forward strand.
TTCCCGCGGGCCAGTTTTGACTTGGATGATGTGTTCCACCTGTTGTCCAAGGGTGTTTAGCTTACGATATCGCAATGACGGCGAGATAATCTCAAAGATAAAAGCTGACCTGGTTCATGAGTACCTCAATCCCCGCATTCAGACCCGCCGCTACAGCATCATCCAGCACCGCCTCAAACCTTTTCTTTTCGCGCATTACCGCATTCAAGAAATCGGTTTTGTCGACGTAGGGTGCAATTTCCTTGTCAAAGTAGACTTGGACCATAGACTGGATGGTATCACCAATGTGGACGAGCTCGAAAAATTGGAGGAGGGGAGCGACAGAGGTGGTCTCGTCGTGTTCGGCGGGTTTGTAGGTGCTCATTTGGGTGGTGGCTCTGCAGTTTAAATATATCAGCATTGCTGCGTGTCTTATTTCGGCGTACGTCAGACCCCTGTAAGACTCACATCCGGAAACCAGGGGCAATATGCCGATCCCCCGCCGCCTTCAAACACAGAATAAAAATTTCCTCAATCGCCTCGCGGACATGATGCCCTGTCTTTCCTGGGTATTTCGCAAACGTTTCTGCACGCTTGAGCGAGTCTCTGTCCACCTGGATGAGTTCTAGCGCCGTGTCAAGTGACACGAGAAGCTGTAAGCGGTCGAAGGATTTGTCTTCTTCTGGTGGGTGGGGAGTGTTGGTCCCGCTGCCATTGGGGTGAAGGTCGTGTGATGGGACGGTAAGGTTTGTGTCGAGGGCTTCCTTGACTTCCTCCATCTCCTCTTTTTCGTCGACCACAGCACCCGCATCTTTCTCCTGTACGTCTCCCTCACCTTCCACTGTATCCTTCTCGTCCACCTCAAACACAACATCTCCTTCCCCCTCTTTCCCTTCCCCTTTAACCAACTGGCCCCTCCCAGTCCATTTCTGCGGGTTGAGCATCGCCAGCCCGCTCACAGCCTGCGACCCGCCCGTGACGATCGCGTTCATCCCGAAAGTGACTGTGCGTGGGACGATAGTTACGGGTAAGAGGAGGGCATCGCGAAAGCCGGCGAGGACGTTGCGCTTGACTTGGTCAGGGTTGGAAGAGGTGAGGAAGGTTGGGGCATGGCCTTGTCGGCGGGCGGCGGGGTCGGTGGCACCGAGCTGCGGGAAGGTAGAGGGTTAGGTGAGCTCCATTCAGAAGCGGGGGGCGTGCCACAAGACGAGAGGAGCAAAAAAAAAAAAAAAAAAAAAAAAAAAAAACATAAAATAAACCAAAAAAAAACTCTTACTTGTTGCTCCCACGCGCGACAGATCTCCTCCAAGTGCACCTTCACCCACTCTGTCTCATCATCAAGATACTCATCCAAGTGCTCTTCAAACATGTGGAACCTGCATCACCTGTTCAGCGTACGCTCGTGCTGCGCAACATTTAATCAAGCCCATGTGAACAGACTACTCACACAGAATCCTCGACTTGCGTCTTGGCGATGATTTTCTGGGTATCGCCGAGTACTTCCATCACTACGTCGACGAGCTTCCACGCTTGCACGAACGTTGCGGCTGTGGCTCGCAAGAAGAGATCTTGCGAGACCGCTCGGGCTTGCGACAACAGCGGGTGGATGTACTCTCCAATCTCCAGATGACATAAGCTATGTGGCCGGATTGAGGTCTGTAGCTTGGCATTTTCTGACTCACCACATCGCTCGCCATACGGTCGCAGAAGGACAGCACAACCCGCGCATTGGCAGGGAAGACGCGCGTGGCCGTCTCGGCGTCTATCCGGAATGCCTCGAGAACATGGTTCATGAATGCGTCCATGGGCGTAAAGTCGAGTTGCCGAGTCATGACACCTGTGGATGCTTGTGCTTTGCTAAAACGAAGAAGTGGGGGTTGAGATTATTTCCAAGAGGCGAGCATGTGGAGGCTACCCACATGATGTTTTCGGAAGAGTCCCACCGCGCAGTGTCATAAAACACTTCACGTTTCTCCACCCACACTCTCCCGCACTCCCACTGATCTCGCCCGCCTCCTCCCGCTTCCCACACTTTCCAGCTACTCTCCGCCGCAGCCTGCATGGCCTGCTCGTCCTTGCGCCCATCGGCCACCTCGAACGCAACCAGGCAGGTGGAGTCGAACCTGTCTGCCGCAGCGAGTAGCGCTTGCCGCAGGAATCCCCAGTCGTGTAGCGGCTGTATCTTCGGAGAGAGGAAGAGTAAGAGGGATAGGAGGACGGCGGATTGGTGTGAGAGGGGCGGAGGGAGAGCGGTAGTTGGCGAAGGGGGGAAGAGGAGCGAAAGGGTCGAGCTGGGAGAAGGTGACGAGCGGAGATGTCGGCACAGAGGGAGGAGGGAGAGGTGGTGCGCTTTGTAGGCGCAGTAGAACGGGCCTGGTGGCTGTGATGGGAAAGGTCCACTAGATTTGTGGGGTGTCGAAGGAGTGAGCGCAAAGAAACCCGTACTGCGGGCACCGCTGCCGGTCGGCCGCGAGGGGAGGGGCATGTCGTCAAAGTCGAGCAGGCTTTGTTCTTTCGGTGCGCTGGGTATACTGGAAGGGAATGCGGACCCAGGTGGTTTGAGACCGCCGTTCGGCTTGGCGCCTTCAAAATCACCAAAGTCGACATCTTCAAAGACGTCGTTGCCCTGGGCGGAAAAGTCGCCAAAGTCGTCGTCCAGAGAAACAGAGTTGCCCCGGCCATGGTTGGAGAACGAAGGTTTCTTTGGTGTGGGGACTTTCTTGGGCTGCTGATCTTTCCGCGGCGATACAGCTGTTGCGGGTATCTAGATGTTAGCTTGTGAAATGGCGTCTGGTTAATGTTCACAGCTACACTCACCAGCGGAGTCCGGTGCCAAGGACAACAACATGCACCTCCATTCCCAGCCCCGCTCATCTTTGACCAACCGCGCACACGCTCTGCTCGCCCTCGCCACGTTCGGCAAGTCCGGTATAGGCAAGAATTCTATGATCCGCAGGACCACCTGCTCAGGCCAGCGGCCTATGGAGGGGCCTGTGGCGACGGAGCGCGCGGAGAGTTTACTAGGTTTGAGGACGGAGGCGAAGCGGGAGGAGAGGGCGTGGGTGGAGGTGGCGTGGGCGGAGGATGGCCCGCCTGGCTTTGAGGGCGCCAGTGGGGTCCACTTGTCCATGGGTGCGAATGTTGTTGTTGTTGTTGACGGTTTATAGTCGTGAACGAAGGCATATGCATGCCAAAGACGACTGACTGCCCGAAGCAAGCTGGAGGCAACACAGCCGCGCGAGGTGCGTGGCGCGTGGATCACGTGAGGCGAACGGCGCCGGGCGGGGGGTCGTCGTCACGCTCGCCTCATCGCTATCCATCCTGAGACTGCAAGTATACTCCACAAAGCACAAACCAGAGCACCCAGCATGGCATCCCTACGTCGCCCCTCGACGGCCATCCCCCGAGGATCGGGACAAACCCACATCCAAAGCGGCCCCCGGCCGCCTCTGCCCACCGCCGGAGACAACAACCAGAAGCGCAAGTCCAAGATTGGCGACAAGATCAAGAAGCGCATGAGCATGCGGTGAGTTCGTGTCCCTAATCGCTCTTGGAACAACAGTCTGTGAATCATACGGTTGCAGAATAGGGACGCTTTCTGACATAACTGTGATTCAGATATGGCGATGGGAACGATTCGTTCTCCGCCCCGGCGGTCCCACTCCTGCCTGGCCAGCACTTCCTCACCGCTGACCCGTACGGCGGTGCCGATTTTAACCCTGACGGCCGCACATATGACGACGAGACTGGCGAGACTCTCTTCGGACAGTATGGCTCCCCCGAATTCGCGCAGTCCGGGTTCGATGCCGGGCGGAATCGCGCAGGCGTAGGTTCGGGAGACCGGCTCGGCGGGGACGAAGGGATCCGCCGGCGGGGTGCAGCCGACGCGACGCGCGAGGAGGAGTGGGATCTTGAGGAGTTGGGCAAGGAGGGGTTCGATTTGGCGGGATATGTGAAGAGGGTGTTGACGGGTGCGGATGAGGAAGAGAAGAAGCGGTTCCGGGCGGCGTTGATGCGCGAGCAGCAGACGAACAAGAAGGAGCTGCAGAGGAGTGTCTTCAAGCAGTGAGCTGAATGGCCTCTATACAGCATTCAAGCTGACACATTTCGCAGCTATGCAGAGTTCGTCACGATCTCGAAAGAAATCTCGACGCTCGAGAATGACATGCTTGAACTGAAAGAGCTCTTGGGGCAGTGGAAAGACCTCCCACAGCTGATGGGTATGGAGGATACCCTCGCCCCCACATTGGACAAGAACGGCAACTGTACGTCATCTTGATCATATCTCTAGGTCATATGCCTGCCAATACCTCAAGACCTAGACTAACACTTTCCGTCGCACCACAGTGGAGCGCCGCCGCACACAGCGCAACTCTGTCCTCGACCTCCAAAACATGTATCGCTCCCAACTTACCCAGCTATGGTCCATCGTCGAGGGCTCTCAAAAATACCTCCCCGTCGTCCCGGGCCGTCACCTCGTATTCGAGGCTCACTCACTCGTCGAGCTCAACGCGGCGACGTACAAGCCCAAACAGAATGTCAGCATGTTTTTGCTGAGTGATGTGTTGCTTATTGCGGGAAAGCGGAGGATGAAGGGTGGCGGTACGGGGGAGGAAGGTGGGAGGGAGAAGGAGAGGGGCAGGATGGTGGCGGAGAGGTGCTGGCAGCTGTCAGAGCTGGTTATAGTGGATGTGAAAGATGGCGGTGGTGAGTGGCATCATCTTTCGCCCACTCTTCTCCCATGCAGAAGCTAAGATGATGACTCGTCTCGCAGAACTGTCAAACGTTCTGAAAATACAAAAGGGCAAGGAGCATTGCGTGTATCGCACCGCCAAGCCCGAAGAGAAGAAGGCCCTCCTCTCGGCGTTCAAGCAGGTCTCGCGAGAGCTCGGCGAGAAGAAACGTAAGGATAATGAGCGGGAGCAAGAGAGGAGAAAAACGATGTGGCTGGGCGATGTGAGTTTTCGCGATTCCTTTTAATCTCAAATCGTGTCGCTGATGCGTAACATATCATGTAGAAGTCTAGCAACGGAGGCATGCCCGGGCTCGGCAGCCCAGGACGGCCTTTGTCGACCATCGGGACGTCCATGACAGACATGAAGGACTTCAGGTGGATTGACGAGTACGGCGATGAGCTCACAATGGCTATCGCTACGCGGGACTGGGACGAAGCTGTGAAGCTGGTTGAAAAGGGTGAGCTACCTGTTTCACACCCTTCCACAGGTATAGCTGGCTGGCCAACATTCTGACCTTCCACCATGGTACAGGCTCGGCCCTCTTGAAAACCATCGCCTCCAACCCCGCCGCTCATTCAATCCTATCATCGCGACACGACCAGCTCCTCCCCTCCCTCATCTCCCAACTCACACACGACCTTTCTTCCCCGACTCTCCGCAAAACTACCGCCGCGCACCTGGTCTCCCTCCTCTTGCGACTCGACCAGGCCGACCTCGCACGCGATACGTTCCTCGCCGCCCGGCGGGACGTGATGCTCAAGCGCGTGAGGGGCATCAAGTGCGAGGGGGATATCAGTATCTACGTGAGCGAGCTTGCGGTGGTGTGTTTTACTGTGGTGCGGCATACGAGTGATTGGTATATGGGGGCATTCAAGGAGAACAGGATGGCCTCGGGTGAGTTGCCGTGTAGCTGAGTGCCCAATTGTACGACGTTGGCAAAGCTTATGAATTTGATGCAGGTTTTGTGACATGGGCCAAGGAGCAAATTGAGACTTTTGCAGACCTTTTCCGGCGGCAGGTGTACGCTCCTAACGTCGGGCGGGGGGTCGCGGACGAGTGTCTTCACGTCACTGCATCGCACAACCGCAAGGTATGTCATCCCAGCACGCATGTCTTCTCAGCACGCACCAGCATAAAAGACGACCTCTGACTTTTTTAATGGCAGCTGCTCCGCGACGTTGGCCTCGACTTCACCTACCTCCTCTCCACCCTCCTCCAGCCCGACCCCAGCGCTTCCTCCCCGCACCCCATCTTCTCCGTGTCTGCCACCTCCCCTCTCCCTCCCAGTCTCCCAGGCGCACAAGACCTCGATCGACCGTTCTCTCCCTTCTCCCCTCCTATGGACGTCACCTCACCCCCGCTGGGCGCGGGCACGAGGGAACGCAGCAGAAGTGGGGGGTCGGGGCATGCGATGGGGTACGGGATGGGTAGGGAAAGGTCCACCTCGGGCGCGGGGAAGCAAGCGCCAGGAGGCTACCCCATGGGTCGGGATGGGAGCCACGGGAGTGGTAGTGGCGGCGGGACAGCACCGCTGATCGTGCGTAACCGGGTGCCCTCGGGCGTATCGGACAGGGAGAACGGGCGTGTGACCCCCAGTGGAAGGATGACGCCTAGTGGGCAGGGTGGGGTGGGTGATCCATCACCAAAGTTGCCGCCCAGGAGCGAGAGGCGGCCAAGGATGCCGCAGCAGCAGAACTCGGGGGATAACGAGCGGGGCTCGTTTATTTGAGCCGAGGATGGAATGGAGAGGGAGTCGCGTGTAGCATAGTTGTAATGAATGTGATGATTTTTGGTCACCATTCTCGTTTGGGGCCCTCTGACGATTATTCGGGTGGGAGAGCCAGAATATGAGAATGAGGCTTACCTTGCCAGACCGGTGTGTGTGGGAAGCAGGAAGCTAGAGAAATTGTAATGAGGGCGAGGCACCGACTAATGCTGATTAGCGTTTTGATCGATCTCATTGGAACTCTGAAATTTAGAACTCTGAAATAGTTCGCCGCGACCGCCGTCGTTCTCTTTCTCTCTCGAGGACTTCATTCGCCTCCGGTCTTCTTGTTCTCCCACATCGCCCAGCCATCCACGATGTCCTACAACCAATCCAACCCCTACCACGCCCAAGCCGCCGGCGCAGCGTACCCCAACTACGCCCACCCGGGCCAGTACGACTACTACGCCGGCGGCGCCCGCCCCGTCGTAGCCCCTCGCGCTCCCGCAAACTACGGTGCCCCGTCCTCCCGTCCCATCGCCGGCACCGGGTATAACTACGCCAATGTCAACCCTGTACGGGGCGCACCAGTGGCCAGGCCGGTACCTGTGCCGTACAGGTCGGCGAGTGCGGTACCGCAAGCTCCTGCGGCGAGACCTGTGCCCACTGGACCTGCGGCTGCGCCAGTGCAGGCGCAGGAGCCGAAGCGGGCGACATTCAATATTGGTGCAACGGGTGCTGCAAGGGGAGAGTACGGAGGGCCTACGAAAGTACTCTTCTCGAACATGCCCAAAGATATCGCGGCGGAAGACCTGCGCGTGAGTGTTTTGACCGGCGGATGGTGGCTCGCCAGCGAACCGTTCACATGGGCAGTACTGACGTTCTGTGGGCGTTCTGGTGAATAGGATCTTCTCATCAGTGACCCTCTTCGTCTGAGTGCACTGACTACGAGCGTTACCAACCTGTTCCGCGATAACGGGGAGCCGCTGGGTGTGGCGATGGTCTGCGTGAAGGACCCCGAGGACGCAGAGAGGATTCGGAGAGCGTACAACGGGGAAACGATTGACGGACGTGAGTGCTTTGCTTACACCAGTCAAGATTGTACGAGAGCCGTGGCTAATATATAGTCCTAAACAGAATACTCTCTCGCGGTCCATCACGTTCTCCCCTCCTCCTACGTCCTCCCCCTCTCCGAAAACCATCAACAAGCAGCCCCTGCTCCCGCTCCTGCACCAGCTGCTCAGCCGATGGCCAGCACATCCCAGGCCTACGCTCAGCCCCATGCGGCTCCCGTTCCCACCCAGACGCGCGCCCAGCAAATCCAGCAGCAACAGAAGCTCACTCAGGCGCAGTCCAGGACTGCCAAGGGCTACCCTAACGGGAATGCGAAAGCGCTGCCGGGGAAGCCGCAGGGGGCGAAGACGACGACGGGGCTGGATCTTCTGAAGAGGCTGAGTAAGCCTGGACAGGAGGTTGGGAAGCTGTACGTGTCTCTCTTGTTTCCGCTGCCTCTCTTGTTCATCGAAAACGAAGACTGACTGGGGCGAACCGAACAGTAACAGCCCCAAAGCCAAGAACATCTCCAACAAGCCCTCCACCGCCGCCTCCCTCCTCTCGCGGATGTCCAACCCCACCTCTGCAGCGGCCTCACACTCGTCCGCCAAGACAAAAGCCGCAAAGACCAAAGCCAACCAGCGCTTAGCGTCTGCTACGGCCGGAGGAGCGAGCAAGGTCGGGCGGGCCAAGGCCAAGGCGAATGACGCGATGGATGTGGACGAAGACCTCCCTGCGCAAGCGAGTGGGGCGAGCGGTACGGGGAAGAAAAGCAAGCCGGTGAAGAAGACGCAAGAGGATTTGGATGAGGAGCTGAGGTTGCTCGAGCGGGCGAGGAAGTTTGGTGTGGAGGCGTGAGGTGCTGGGCGGGGCGGGTATGTAGAGAAGAGTGTAGATGGCGACGATTTTGCTGTCATGTAGAGAAGGTGACCTCCACAGATCGCGCACAAAGAATATCGCGCGACCGGTATTCCTGGTATCAAGTACTGTATGGCACTCGCACACCAACAGCAAGCCTTAAATCATCCTAAAATCACAATTCCGCCCCAGTTATGGGCCTTCTGGCTGGCGACTGGCCTGCTTCTGGCCGATTTTTGTGCACCAAGAATCGTCACGTGCCGATCACCCCTCCGCCGGGGCCTCACACACTTCAGTGATTCGACTCTTGCAGTGAACGAATCTTGTTGATTCAGCAAGATACTTATGTCACACCTATACTACTCCATAGCCACGGCATTGAATGCCATTACCCGATATCAATACTGCTGTTGCTGTCACTAGCCGAGTCGCGCGTCTTCCCGCCCATCCACAGTCCACATGTTTGGTTTTATATACAACAAGATAGCAGGCTGGCTCGAGCCTCATCTCGAAAATCATCCCAAGTTTGTATGGGACACCGTCCCCCAGATGGGCGGCAAACCTCCATGGCTCTTGATCACCGACCATCCCACCATCTCCTACTGGTCGCACACAATCACCAGCAGGGCACATCTTCTGGTACTTTACAGAATGCAAAACAATTGAAAGCTTATCGGTACGTCTGACAGCCGTCGCGCTGCTTCCTCCGGTCTCTAGCGCGGGTGGGCCATGAACCAGCGACTGACACCGTGTGCACAGATAACTCGAGAAGAGCTCTGCAAAGGCTGGGGCTGTGCAACTCAAGGTGCCCGTTTTTACTACGCAATAAAGCTCCGCATTCAAGGCGCCAGTGTCGATCAGAGAGAGACGTACGGGGACAGCCTGGCGAGGGTCGAGAAGTTGTTCGCTGAGGTGCGTGCCGCCCACATCCGAAGAAGACTTTGCTGCACAGGAAGCTGACACGTGGGTGATGGATCTGTAGTTCAAGGGTTGTTATGGTCAGTTGCGTCACCTCAACCACTCTTTTTCCATTCTCAGCTTGAGATACATGCTGAGCCGGGACTTCTGCAGATGAGATCGTCATCGCCATGGCCATCCTCTCAAACTGGGAGGACATTCACCACCTCCCGGACGAATGGGCTCCCACTGGGCCATACGATATCTCCGACCTCCGCAGCGCACCCAACCGCCTCGTCGACCGCCCCACCTCGAAGGCTGCCACCCCGCCCATCATCTCTCCGCTGTTCATCCACGCGGCACGACACGCCATACAGCTCGTGGAAGAAGGGTCCGCCGACGAATGGTGGGAGATACGCGAGGCGTACGCGACGGACAAGATGACGATGAAGTCGGAGGTGTATAGAGCGACTGCGCTGGTGAGGATGCCCACGTGGGGGCCGGTGGATGATAAGGAGGTAGCGCCGAGGAGAAGGCGGGAGCAAGGCGTTAGCCCTGAGGCGGAGGAGAGTCGGTTGAGTCGGGAGAGTGTGAGGGTGAGTGCGCAAGCAGCCTCTCTTCATCTTCATAGCGGCGTCCGATGCCCGGTATCGCGCAGTGTCGCTGACAATCGATCTCCTTCCCCCACCCTTTCTTGATCTCGCTCCGTGCAGAAGGACGACTGATCTAGATTGACCCTCGTTTGCTTTGCTGCATTCCCTTTTCTGAAGGATCGCGTCCACTCCATGTATGTAATTGTGTACATTCCGAGTGTACGGGTATGAAAGATGACTTCCACGAAGCAAACCAAGACAAGCCCGACAGGCTACTCGACCTGCTCATCGTGGTGTTATCGCTCTCTACCTGTGTCCACATTCCCTGTCATGTGTCCTGGCGCACAGCCAACAAACAACCCACGGTCCACCTCAATCCAGGAGACTGCCGCTCGTCCACCACCCATGAACGCCACCACCCCCGTTGCCGCCAGGTCATCCGGCGAGGGAGGATCGGTCTCCTTGCCAGACATTGATCGCTCCTTTGCTGTTCTTCCGCGTCTGGACCCAAAGGCAGCGTCCTCAAAGGACAAAGGCAGGTGTAAACACAATCTCTGGATGATGTTTCATTGCATCTGCAGGGGGAGATGGGCATTTGACTACATATCCCCGTCGATATGGGGTGGGGTCATCTCAGGTCAAAGTCGATCGTTATCCGAAAACGAGATGGATGCAGATATGCTTTTGAAGTATGTATAAGGGAGTGCCATCCCATTCTCTTCTCTCTTCTTGTCTCTTTTCCTCCATCTACGCTTAGGACCTGCAGCTCACAACCCACTCCCAGTCACTCTTTTTCGTAGCCTTCGACAGGTCCATATTTCAGCTTTTACCTGCATCAGCGGTACTTCACCCTTATCACCCTTATCACCCTTATCACCCTTGCTCTCCCAGCCCCCTCAACCTTCTCATCACACACCACAATCGCATCATGCGCACTTACGCCCTCCTCGCCCTTCTCCCCTACCTCGCGCTCGTTACCGCTGCTCCCGCCGAGCGTCCTGCCTATCTCGGGAAGGGTAGTCACCCTCTGGCCAAACGCGCTTGCCCCGCCAAAGAGGCGTCGTCGTCGACCACCGCCGGCGTCCCAGCCACCTCTCTCACTTCTGACGTCGCGGCCGCTACCGCCTCTGTGAGCGACATTGCGGCTGTGGCTGTTGGCGGCGGGAACGGCGGTGGAAGCGGGAGGGGTTCGCACACCTGGGGTGGAGCGGGTGGGACGAGGACCGCGTCTGGTGCTGTTGAGGTGCCCACTACGACAGCCGCGGACCCGGTCGTTCCCACCACCGAGGATGGAACCATGTCGATCCTGCCGGTGACGGACATCAAGCCGGTGGAGACTGCCAGCGAGGTGGACTCTGCGACTGCCACAGGTGGTGCGGGGGCCACCGACGCTGCGACAGCTACGTTCGTCGGCACCCTGCCTACTACCACCGCTGGTGCCGACCCCGCCGTCACCTCGGCTGACCCCGCCGTCACTTCGGCTGTCACCTCGGCTGCTGCTGCTACCACCTCTGCCTCCACTGGCGGCAACACCGGTGCCGGATCCACCGGTGGGGTCGGCCTCGCTGTCGACTCCTCTGGCTGGCAAGCGCTGAGCAACCTCCCGGGCCTCGACTGGTACTGGAACTGGAATATTGTGCCGTTCGATGTCGCTGGCGTAGAGTTCGTGCCGTGCGTGTGGGGCAAGGCGATGGTGGAGCAGGTGGCTGGTGCGACCTTCCCGGCAGGGTCCACCCACATCATGAGCTTCAACGAGCGTGAGTCCTCGGCCTGTCATAAACCTGACTTATTCTGGAGGAGCTGACATGCCTGACGGGCGCTTGTAGCCGACCAGGGCAGCAATGTTGGAGGGTCAGACATCGACGCGGCCGAGGCGGCGACACTGCACCAGCAGTGGACGACGGCTCTGACTGCCGACTTGAAGATCGGGTCTCCGGCCGTGGCTCGTGGCGGTACCACATGGTTCAACGTGAGTCATATGTCTGGCTCCCGGCAGTCGATAGATGTCCTGGCGGCTGATTCTCTTTTGTTATTAGAACTGGCTCACAGCCTGCGCGGGGAGTTGCAAATACGACTTTGTCCCCATCCACTTCTACGGCACCAGTGCCCCCGACCTCATCACGTACATCAAGGTATGTTCACCATTCCCCTCTCATACCACCTCCCTGACACACTGACACCCCCCACAGGAATTCCCAGCCGACGGTAAGCCCATCTGGGTCACCGAGTTTGACTGCCAGGACTTCTCCACCGGCTACGTCTGCACCGCCGACGAGGTCAACGAGTTCATGACCACCGCCATCGAGTGGTTCCGGGGGGAAGGCGCCAGCTATGTCGAGAGGTGGTCCTGGTTTGGGGCGTTCCCGGGGATGAGCACCGCGACGAACGGGCTGGAGGCGGCGGATGCGTCGATGAACGCCTTGGGGACGGCGTACTTGGCGCTGTAGATGGGTCTTTGAAGAGGCTTCAAGGAAAGCAGGTTCGGGTGTGCATCCTGGTGATGCCGATAATTGAGTGACATGCATATACAATGGGCAGTATGCCTGCCTGGTTTCTCAGTGATCAGCGTGCACAACTTCACATCGAGCATCGACGAAATACATACGCATAAAGCTCTCGGATTTATGGCCATTGCCGACACCCACAATCAACAAGCAGTCACAGAGAGAGGCGAAAAGCCTGGGGCCGCAAACAAAACATAGATGGCATCCCGACAATAGATCGTCCGTAAAGTATATACCAAAAGTACCCGCAAGTGAAAATAGAAAGTCCAAAGATACCCGGTGTCAAACCGACGGCATGCCCCCCCCGCGTCGCCTTAATACACCACTACTGGAGCATACGCAGGAGATACCAGCCAAGAACGCCAAAGAAGGCGATCTGCTCCACGCCTGAACCAATCCTACCCGCACCATTCGTGCTAGAGCTAGATGCGCCCTCGGCACCGGCGATCTGCCTAACCACGATCGTTCGCTCAGAACCAAATTATCACTTCGAAATGGGGCGAGACTCACGCGCTGGTAGTAGGAGACGTGGAGATGTTGGGCTGGTCGAGGGTGATGGTGGTGGTGGGGCGGTGAGAGGTAGTGCTAGAGCTGGAGCTGGTAGAGGTGGTGATGGTAGCGTATGTAGTGGAGAGGGTGGTAGGCACTTCCGCGGTGATGCTCGGCACTTCGTCGACGGCGGCTGTAGTGGTGACGGCTTCGTCGGCGGACGTGGAGGCTTCCTCTGAAGAGGTCGAGTCCTGAGAGGAGGAGGATTCGACTGAAGACACGGCGGAAGTGATGGTCGCAGTTGCGACCGCTCCGCTGGGGGTGACGGTGGCATCAGGCAAGGAGGAACAGTCGATCCTAGAGTTCACATGTCAGCTTTGGTACGTAGCTTCAAGAAGGAATGGAAAGAGACTCACGGTGTCCCGATGACCGTAGCCCCGTCAATGTCAAACCAGATCAACCCCTTTGTGGCATTCACGGCGTTCTGGTTAGAGAGCACAATCTGGTGGTCTCCTTGCGCCAGCCCCTGAGAGGAGTAGAGCACCGCCTGGATCTGCGCTTGTGTGGAGAAGCCGGAAGCCCAGTTGACGTCGCCGTTGTCGACGACTGCGGCGTAAAGGCCGTGGCTGCAGGCGAGCGAGGTCAGCTTCAGCTTGGATGGGCTGGGAGAGATGCGTCGTGATGACTCACTTCTCGCGCTTAGCGCCAAAGATGGTGATGTCGGTACCGGTCCAGCAGAGCCTTGCCCATGCTCCAGAGATGGTTGTGGTGTGGAATGTCCCATTGGAGTACTTGCCGGTCAGTGGGTCGGCTGTTACGGTTTCATCAGCTTGCACCATCTGTCGCACAGCGCATCCAAGACTGACCGGTGTGGTTGGTGCCCCAGGTATCGCCACCATAGATGAAGAAGTTGGAGTTGTCATCGAGAGTAGTGTTGGCCATCCTGCTTTTGAGCGATCGCGTCTTCAAGATCAGCGTAATGAGGGAGAGAGGAGGAGGATGCTACATGGGGATGCGCGATTTGCCCCCCTCATCCCCATCTTATACATGCATGGAATGCCTTTCGGCCGCTCTGTCCCTCGGCATGCATAATGATTGGATTGAGTGCAACCCCACTCCCCTGTCCTTCCACACCCGCACCCACATCCACACAGTGCCGGAGGTTTATCCCTTTGTTGCAGCGCCTTGAGGGCCCTTTACAGGAGGTGATCCAGGCGCGCTCCCACTCTTCGCAGGCGGTAAAGCGATTGGCCTGGGGGACTTTTGTACCTGTCTTGAAACGTCTGAAACGTATGCAGCTGTTTGCAAGGGGAATGGATGGGTGATGATTGGAGAGGGGCGAGATGAAAGAAGAGGGGCGAACGAGCCAAGCCATGAAGATATTATTGACGCGTCAAGGCGGACCTGGCGACCTCCGCATCATCGCCACCATCATCATGCACCATTTACCAACGACTCTTCCTCTCCAGAACTTCTCAGTCGCATCCGTTCAAGGAGGGTTGTGGGAGGAGCAGATCATAGCGAGGTTTATACAGGTCCGAGAGCAAAGCCTAACAGCTAGCTCGGTTATTCTGCGGTCTCAACGCTCGGGTCGGCTTCGCCGGGATGACGGATGACCGACGCCCTCGTCGTTGTCGTCTGCGAGAAGGCCGCATGTGTGAAATGCGAGCAAACGAAGAGAGCGCAACTCAGGTGTTATACTTGTATGCATGAGCAATTCATAACCACAGTTGTTGTGTTGCAAGTGATAAGAATTTAGATCGTTAAGCTTGCATACGGAACACAGACATTGGAGTCTGGCCCATGTTAATTTCGATCATTAACCAACCAGTTCTCACCCTGCTGGGCGGCTTAAGTCACCACCTAGAAGGACTCCCCAAGTCCCCCCGGGCGAGCGGGGCTCTCTGCGACACAGGAGGGTCCCCACGAAGAGGTGTGGACGGGGAGGGGAACTGGGGGCACTGTGGGGGAGGTTTAATCTGGGCTGGTTGACGACGACTAGATCAGCCAAAGGTTCCTCTTTTTGTTGCGCATCGTGTCAATAGCAGTACACATCAAAGCAAACGGAACGGGGTAAGTATGAGACGTATAAAGGCGGTTATGTCAGTAGATACATACCCTCGAGCCACGCGCATCCAATGCACATTTTCATCAGTATCATGTCTATTCTGCAACCTCCTAATCTACCCGCATGAAAATTAATATACACATTTTAGCTCAAGTCAACCTCTTCCAAGCCCCCCTGGGCCTCGCTTTCGCCCTCCTCCCCTTCCCCCTCATTATCATCCCTCCCGTTCACCCCGTTCGCAGGCGTCGTCGCCCCCGAAGCAGCAGCCTTCTTCTTCTTGTTCTTCTTCTTTTTGTTCTTGCTGCTGGGCGTACTAGCCTGGCTTGCGGGGGCACTGACGTCCGGCGTGGGCGCGAGGGTGTCCTTGTCGGCTTCCTCTTGCGAAGGAGTCGGGACGGCGGGCTCGGGCTCGGAGGTGGTTGTGGGCTCGGCGGGGGTAGCTTCGGCGGGGGCAGCTTCCTGTGAAGCCACCTTAGCCACGGGCTCGGCTTCAGCCACGGGCTGGGCTGTCTCCTTCTTTTGCTCCTCCACCTCCTCCTTGACAGGCTCCTCCTGAATCGCCGCCGGAACCTCCGGCACCTCTTGGACAGGCTTCGGCACCACATACTCGCCCTCATCATCCCCACCCTTCAGCGCCGAGTTGAAGTGTTTCACAGCTTCATCAATCGTTGTCGCCTTCTCCTTGCCTTCGTCCTCCTCTGAATGCCTCTCCGGCACGGCCACAGGTTCATCCTTGACTTCTGCCTGAGGGGGCTCGGTGATCTCCGGGACATGGTCAATCACGATAGGCGGGGTGGTGATCCGGGGGACAGATTCCGCCTGAGACTTGGCCTTCTCCTCGGCCTCATGGACCGCCTCCGCCACCTGCGGTATCTCACTCGGCTCTTCGCTGAGGAGGACCGACCCCGCCTCTGGCTCAACAGCGGGTTCCGGCACAGGCGCGACCACCGAGGTTGCAGCGGTGGCGGCCACGGTAGAGGAAGAGTCGGACGGCCGGGCGGTGCCCACGGAAGACGCAGTAGACGGGTCGGCGGCATTGTCGACAGACTGGGAAAGGGAGGATTTGGCGGGAGGTGCAGGGGAGAAGGTCTGCTGTTGCGAGAGGGGAGAGGATTTGGTGGGCGACGAGACCGGCGAATTGGACGCGCTGGTAGAGAGAGGGAATTTGAAACCTCTGTATAGGCAGACACGTCAGCTTCTGGAACCATACTAATCTCCTAGCAGTCGTGGAACCACGCACCTGTCCAGCTTGCCGTCCGCCTCAGGCTTCGGGCTCCTCGGCCTCGCCTCCACGTCCAAGCTCGACTCCCTACTTCTCCTCCTATCCAACGGCCCAGGGCTCGGCACAGGCCCAGACGGACCGCTGGTCATGCTCATCCTCGCGATCGTCTCTGGGCTAGGAGACCTTTTTATCTCCTCGGGGTGGTCCCTTATAGGGGACGACGGCGCGGACGAGGTGAAGGGCAAGGATGTCCTCTTGAGCGGCTCGGGCCTGCGGAACGGGGCAGGGTCGGAGGCGGAGGGGGTGTTGGCAGCTACCGGGGGGAGGAGGTAGTTGGAGATTGGCATTTGTCTGCAAACAGCTGTCAGTTGTGTTCGACGTCGTATCAATGATGAGCAACCTACTTGCGCTCCGCGGCAACAGCCAACAGCCATCCGGGACCGACAACCGGCAAGTTCATCCTCACCGCTTCTTGATACTCGATATCCAGCCCACCGCCACGCCCAGACTCGTCTCCACCGACGATAGGGGTGGTGCAGACGAAGTGAGTGGTGTCGAGGGCGACGGTGGGGGACTCGCGAGCGCCGATTTGGGCGAGACACTGGCGCAGCTGGTCGAGGAGGGCAGAGGGGTGGATGGGTCCGAAGTGGACAAGAATACCCGTGAGGTTGCTATGATGTAAAGTGAGCATGGGCAGCATGATACAGCACAAGATGCAGTTGCTTACTCCATGGTATGGGTGCGAACGCGGATCAAGTTCGAGCTGTACACTCCGGCCGTGGTTTTACTATATGTACATCATTTCCTGTCAGTACTTTGTCACAGTTAGGCAGGAATCCAGACATAAGTCGACTCACAGCACAAGCTGGAAAGTATACTCCTCCCCACTCTGCAACCCACCAGTCTTCCACTCCCTCTTCTCCCTCTTCCCGCCCCCGTACTCCCCTCCAACCCTCCCCCACCTCTGTCCATTCCTATACATCTCCAGTCCCCTGAACCCCGCACTTCCCACCTCAATCTTGTCCCACTCAACACACACGTTCGTCTGCGTAACATTGCGCAGCTTCATGACGGGCGCAGTGGGCGGGACGGTGAATGTGTCGAGGATGGACCGCTGGAGGGAGGCGAAGCGGGATTGGGCGGCTTGCTCGGCAGCGAGGTCGCGGGAGACGGTGATGGTGAGGATAGATCCGGGGCCGAGGGGCGGGGTGCCGGGTGATGGGGTGGGGAGGAGAAGGGAGGGGAACTCGAGGAGGTGGGCGTTGGGGCCGAGGAGGATGGCCTGGAGTCAGGAAGTGGAGTGTCAACTGGCTGGTACATCGTATATCGCATATGGTGTAGCTGGACTTACCATCCCCGCATCCAGCTTCCCCAGAGTGAAGGTGACTATAATCGAATGACATGCGTCAGTTGATAGTCAAAGCTTCGGAGAACAGCTAGCTCACACTTCTCCATCTTGCTCTTTGTCGGACGCGTAACGATTGACGGCCGCTTCTTGTGCGACGGCCCCGCCGGGGGGGTCGATACCGCAGACATTGCTGATGCTTCTGTCGTGGCTCGTGTCTGTATGATAGCTGCCTTACCAGCTGCTTCCTGTTGCTTATAGGAGTGTCGATAAACAATAGATAGCCCAGGTGATAGAGATGTCGCGCACAGGTCACGTCCACGTCCACGCATATGCGAGCGGAATCAAATCCGACCACGTGGCGAGTGTGGCACCTGGCCAGTTGAGCCATATATGGATATGGAAGAGAGCGTTTGACGTTGTCGTCCCTTGCCCTCCGTTCAGACGTGTCCTTTGATATCCACCCCAGAAAGCAGTATGGATGTCTCACACGAGACGTCTTGGGCAGAGGCACCAATGCATGGGTTTAGGGAAATGGGACTGGCGCGAGATGGAGGTCTGCTGTCTTCTCTTGCAACTGATTTGTCGTGTAGACTTGCCTGGGATAAGCTACGAAAGTCAAGCGGGAAAGCCCCATTTGGACTCTGGATTTCAATCAACATCATGCCTGTGTCTGATATCGTTCTGATCACCGGTGAGTTCCCACCGCCCCTCCTCTCTCCGCATGAGCAAGACTGACGAGCTCCACTCTCAAAGTCGTGGTCGCCTCCCCGGTCGTCTTCTTCTCCCTCCTCTTTCTCTTCGCCTTCCTCTACCGCCGCCACCGTGTTCCTCGCTTCCTCAACCCCCCAAGCACGCGCTCAAACCATATCGGTGGTGTCGGTGCTGCCCCATGTTGTCAGGCCTGCGAAGCTCACGCGCACCGCAATCCAGGCGGGTTAAAAGTGACCGTTGAAGACGGCGATGTCGCTCGACCCGTTATGGGCCGTGAATTCGGCAGCGGTCCTCCCCCATCTCAGCAAAGCCTCACTCGAGGGAGTCTTAGCCAGCCGCATTTCGCAGAGAAGAGCGTTTCCGTCAGAAGACTCACGCATAATCCATACGCCCCCGACGTCATCTCCCGTGTCCACTCGATCTCTTCCACTCTCCACACCGACATCTCCGGATCATCTGGTGAGCAGGAGCCAGCGAAAGCTTCCAGCGAGGCGCTCCCCTTTGGGGGAGGTAGGCGAGGGAGTCATGCGAGTACCACCCAGCCGGCGCTGCTAGGGTATCAGGGTGTAGAAGCGAACTCGATCGCGCACGGGGTGGTAGCAGTTGGCGACCGCCGGCCGAGCGTCTTGTCTGGTGGCATGCCTGATAGGAAGGAGAGCGATACACTCTCTGTTCGCCGAGTCAGCGCTGGAGGGGCAGAAGATGTCGTGTGTGTCAAGCCAGCGTCGATTGATCTGGCGCAATTGCCTGTAAGAGTTGTTGGAAGTGGTCCGGAGCAAACTCACGGGCAAAGAGGACGCCGACCGTCCATCAAGGATGGAGAGTTGCAGCCCCCCAGCCCTCCACCGTCTGGCACGATGCCCCCCTCTCACCCATTCAACACTAGCCCGCACAATCGCAACACCCGCAGCACTAGCAGCACCCCCGCCACCCAACCCCCCAGCGACCCCTTCCCCATCCTGCCCGGCTCCATCGCATTCCCCACACCGTACGTCCCGCGCATGAACAAGCCACCCCTGGGGCGAAAGACTTCTCGGCCGGACTCGCTCCGGCTCACCTCGGTGAGGAGGCAGATGACGGGGGATTCGGCGATTGGGCAGGGGGCAACGACGGGGGCATCTGTTATGGCGTTGAAGTCTGCGCCCCTGGGGTCTGCGTCGGCGGATACTTTGAACACTGTGTCAACTTCGGAGAACGAGGAAAGTGGAGTGGGAAGTTCACAGGAACACATCAACGAGCCAGAACCAACGCCGCATCTTTTCGAAGCTTGGAAGGGCTTCCCGCAGAGAGCTAGTGCGAGCGCGAAAGCCGTCTTCCTTCAGCCTCGACACAGTCAGCCGCCGCCCCCGCTGTCTCACACGTTACCACAGATCATCGTGCCCGCCGGGGGAGAAGCTGATGGCGAGATCTCGCCGACAACGCCTCGTAGAGCCGCTGTCCAGCCGACCCCGACGTTGAAAGTCCCTACCCCTTCAACGGCCGCCCCCGTCCCAACCCCGACCTTATCAGGCGGGCTCGCCCCACCTGGAGCTACCACTCCTGCCCCCGACAACAAACGCTCTAGCACCGACAGCCGCGCAAGCAAGATCACCTACCTAGCCGACGTGGTCAAAGAGAACGAGGAGAAGAGGCGGAGCGCGGTGGTGGTGGTGGAGAAGCCGGAGGAGGAGCGTCCGAAGAGTGTGCACGGGGAGGTTGTTGAGAATAGGGGAGAAGGAGAGGGGGTACCGGAGGTGCCGGTGAGGAAAGGAAGTATTGTTAGTGAGACGCCGCCTGTGTTGTCGCCGTTCCCGTTCCAGGGGGTGACGATTCCTCTCGAAGGAGGCGACGGTGAGCCTCGGGCACTGTAAAATCGTCAGTTGTTAGTAGCGACAAGTCAGTAGTGGCGAGAGAAAGGGGGGCAAATCTATACTGTAGCATTCTATATCCAAGCTACAACCAACATCCAAGTCGTCAGTGATAATATCTATCTCTAAGATCTCTATCTCTACGATCTCTAAGTATCTACGATATCTCGTGAGTCCGTCTAGGGGTACAGTCACCGCGGCACGATCGTCCACCATCCACGACCCACCGCTCTCCTCCCCACCGCTGCCCAGCCGCCAACTTACGACCACCCCATCCTGACCCCCACCCCCAACTCCCCACCCTGCTTCCTCATCTCCTCCTTCCTCTTCGCCGCCCTCCTCACATCCTCCTCTGCCCTCCCCACCTCCCTCTCCCGCTTCTCCAGATCCTCCCCTGGCACCCCATCCGCCGCCAGATCCGCATGCAAGTGCGCCTCGGCGAGCCGCACGGTCGCGGCGGCGAGGAGCTTGTTGTTGCGGTTGTTCTGCCATGAGAGGAAGATGTTCCAGCAGAGGCCGACGGACTGGACGGTGAGGAACCGGTGCGGGGCAGGGACGAGGGTGAAGTTTATGATTTGGGTGGGGCCGAAGACGCAGACGGCTTTTTGCCAGGTGGGGAACCAGCCCTGTGTACGAGGAGCTGGGTGTCAGCGCGAAAGGATTGGAGGGGCAAGAGAAGGATGACGTACCATAGCGACTTTCGTCTTTACTTCATTGACGCTTTTCCCCTCAAGTAACCCCAACGTCGTGGGAAACATGAACGTCACGAAAGGACTCCATACCAGGCAGTCAAGGGTGACCTTCGATGCCAGAGCTGCGCCCAATTCATCACCCGTCAGCTCAGCCACCAAGGATTATCTCAATCCCAGGAGATAAAAAGCTCACTATAGACGCGTGATGTCATGTGAATCTTCTCGAGGTTGGTCAGCCAGAAGTGAGCGAGGGGGGCAAAGACCGAAGCGCCGTCTGTAGCAAGCGGTCAGCTTACAACCCTTCTTCAGATCGGGCAAGCTGGGCAGCGCAGACTCACACAGCGTCAGTCTTGCTGTTCTTAACGGCTACATCAGGAGGTCGGTCAGCATTAGGTCAGCCACTCGTCCACATGTTCACGTCGCCCCAAAAGCCCTCGTATGAGTTGCGACAACAAAGGACCAGTCGTCCACCAAGCAATCCCTCAAAGAGCGACTTACGTCCCAAACCCCCTCCCCCTCCTCCCCTCTTAACAAGCCTCCCATCCCCCTCCCCTCAATCCCAAACTGCGCCACCATGTCCGCCGAGACGAAGAGGACCCCGCTCTGGATCATTTTTGTGCGCAAGGGGCGTTCGCGGAGGGCGGTAGTGTAGCGTATCCACAGGCGGGAGGCGAGGCGCGGAGACGGGGCGAGAGGGGACATGGCGGACGAGATGGGAGGAGGGAGAAGAGAGGGGCGGGGGACCTGGGCAGCTTGCTTATGAAGAGATGATGTCGTCCAGGCTATCCTTGATGGTCGTCCTCGTCACCCAGTTTGAGATTTTGTGACTCGGTCCTGAGTCAACATTCGAAATTTGTAGTCATCGACTAGAAGGTTTGTAATGATTCGCCGCGTTATTCCGGGTTTCTCCGAAAAGCACTACAAATCACGGTGTAATTGAGAATACAAAGTGCCTGGTGGCTGCCTCCACCGTGCGTGTCTCGGCCGGCGCGTCGACGGGTGGTGGGTGGATCACCGATAGTGGATGGCGCGCGCAAGCATCATCAGGCTCTTCTTGGGGAGACTCATGACCACCTGGTTGTTTTGGGAAGAGTGGTGATCGACAGTGCCAGAGAAGAGTAGAATCAGTCTGCCATGTACCATGCATCCCAAGACCAGATCATGTAGGCTCTACAACGAACATCTACTTCGTTCTACTCGTCATCTTCTTCCTTCCCCCAGTCCCCAGACAATTATCATGCAGATCCCCATCTAATCTACCCCATCTAAAACCTCCCAAGCGGCTCCCTCACCCTGAAGCTCGCCCCCGTCTTCTTCTGCACCTCCTCCAACGTCGTCCCCTCCGCAATCTCCACCAACTCCAACCCGCCGCCGTTCTCCCCGGTCCTGTCCACATCAAACACCGCCAAGTCCGTGATGATCCTGCTCACACACCCGACACCGGTCAGGGGGAGCTTGCAGTTCTCAACGACCTTGGGGCGGCCGTGCTTGTCGGTGTGCACGGTGACGACGACAATCTTGGTCTCGTCAGGGTTGGAGACGAGGTCCATGGCGCCGCCCATGCCCTTGACGAGCTTGCCGGGGATCATGTAGTTGGCCTGTACGCATCGTGGGTCTTGTCAGCGCTACTCTCCTGATTGCATGCTGTCATTGCACGAGCAGTGCCAGGGGAGAGGGGGACTCACAAGATCACCGTTGGCAGACACCTCCATGGCACCGAGGATGGACACGTCAACGTGACCACCGCGGATCATGCCGAACGACTCGGATGAGTCAAACACGGAAGCACCGGGGATAAGGGTGACGGTCTCCTTGCCCGCGTTGATGATGTCCCTGCATAGAACGCTCATCAGCTACCGCCCCTTACAGACTTCACAGGAAAAGAAGGTGATGATGCCAGACTCACGCGTCCACCTGGTCCTTGGTGGGGTAAGGCCCCATCCCCAAAATACCATTCTCACTCTGCACCCAAACCTTCATCCCCTCAGGCAAGTAGTTCGCCGCCAACACGGGAATTCCCACACCGAGGTTCACATACGCGCCATCGTACAGCTCCTTGCTCGCGCGCTTCGCGATGCGCTCCCTGCCCGCCTTGGCCGCGTCCTTTGCGGGCGCAGCGGGCTCCTCACCAGAGGAAGGAGAGATGTTCTCAGACTCCTCGCGGGTGGTGACGATCTCGATCTGCTTGTCGACGGTGGCGGGGACGATGCGGTCGACGTAGATGCCGGGGAGGTCGATCTCCATGGGGTCGATCTCGCCGATCTCGACGATGTTCTCGGCCTGGGGGAGAGTCAGTCAGGAGGCAAATCCAGGCTGGGCGACGAAGGTACATACCTCGACGATGGTAAGCTTGGAAGCTCGCGCGACAAGCCCGCCAAACGCCCTAGTTGTGTACCTAAAACCGTACCCCATCAGCTCTGCCCCAGCCAAGTACCAAACCCGAACCTGGAACTCACCGGAAGACACAGTTCCCCGCCTTGTCAACCTTCCACGCCCTAAAGATCCCCACATCTCCGTGGATAGCCGGCTCGAACAAGTACTTCTTGCCGTCAAACACGGCAGTGTCCTTCTTCACACCGGGGACGACGACGGTCTGGTTCCCGTCGGCGTCGGGGGCGGAGAATTTGCGGGGGATACCGCCGGTCTCGATGAATGTGCCTGCGCGATGAGACTGCATGTCAGCGAGGGAAGACTCGGGACTTGGAGACTAGACTCACCAGCACCAGTCCGGGTGTAGAACCCAGGCATCCCAGCCCCAGCGGCCCTCAGTCTCTCCGCGATCGTCCCCTGGGGGGAGAGCTCGAGCTGGATGTTACCGGTGAGGTACGAATCTTGGAGACCCTTGTTGGTGCCGAGGTAGGAGAGGATCATTTTGGAGATTTGGCGGGAGGTAACGAGGGGGGCTGTGGGGGTGAGAAGGGTGAGAGGGTGGGAGTTGTCAGCGGGTGATAGATCGGGGTGGGTCGCGGCGGGGCCAGATGACAGGCTTCAGGCGCCGTAAGAGTCGTGCATGAAACAAATGCCAGATGATGACGGCAGCCTCAACCCCAGCAAAGGACGGGGCGGGAGCGCGGGACGGAAAGTGTACGCGCTCGCCCAGTCAAGTGCCGCCGGCAGTTGATCGGCGATTGAAGCTAAATTATTTCCAGAACAACGAGAGAACGACGCAACTCACAGAGACCGTGGGTGCCGGCGTTGCCTGCATTGTTGGACACGACGGTGAGGTCCTGGAGATCGCTCTTCTTGATCGCATGGATGATCGTCTCCGCCGTCCCGCACAGCCCGAACCCGGCCGAAAGCACGACATCGCCAGACTTGATGTCCTTGATGGCGGTCTCGGCGTCAGGCCAGACTTTGCTCTTCTCGCTGGGGGTGATGGTGGATTTGGTGTTGGCGGCTTTGGAGGGGACGGAAGCGAGGTCGGACGGGCCTGGCGTGAGACGGGGGGCGGAGGTGGTGAGGAGGCGGGGGAGGGGCGCGAGGCGGGCAGCCCGGGGGACGAGGGAGGGGAGGCGGGAGCGCGAGACGGCTCGGGCGGGGGGGAGTGCTGTGCGAAGCATGCTGTCTAGTATCTATGTGTGAGTCTAACGGAGCAGGAAAAGAGGCAGATGGTCGAGATGGAGAAGCGGGGGACAAGTGTGGGGCTTCCTGGGGCTGTTTATAAAGAAGATCTCATCGTCAGACGGTCCCCCAACGCCATTTCAGGTGTCGAGATTGTGAACTCGGTTGGCTCCGTCGGCCAGAGAGCGGCTTGTCGCGGGCGCCCGTGTAAAGTTCAGGGCAATCGCACGCCAATCAGGAACAGTCCGCTTCCGTGCGCGGTCCAATCGCCTTATTTCCGTTGGCCGACCGGCGGGGGACCAGAAGGCGCGCCGTTTGGCGTTGCTATTCGGTTTAGGCTTGCGCATGTTCTCAGCTGCTCGGTAGGCATGCACGGCTACAACACATAACCGGTAGCGATATCGCGTTAAATCGGGCCGAGTGTGCGAATCTTCTGGTAATCTCGGTCACCGCTCAGCTCTCGGCGAGGGAAAGAGAGTGGCTTGCGTCAGATTTGTGATCGACGACGCTGGAGTGGCTGGGGAGAATGGAGAAGGCTGCCGCTGAGCCCCACGGGTCCACTCTGACAGCAGGTTTCACCTCAGCTTAACCCCGCACAACAGCTGCTCGTGGGGGCCTGGGGCAGGCAATCGTCTCTCAGCTTCCTCAAGCTTCCCTGTGCTTTGGTGGCTGTGCCGGCGGGAAGTAGGCTCTTGAGACAAGAGGGTTTTGCAGCTTTTTGCACGGACTGAACTCAAAGTCACTGTTGAGAAGAGACGCGAGTGGCTTTTATGTACAATCACAGCCATGTAGGGAAAAGAGCACATTGCGATCAGAATCAGACGTGGCGAGTCGTGGGCTTGCTGGAGAGAAGATGTGACCGACTACAGTACATACGGGCCCAGAGGAGTTGCGGTGATGTCCAACGGAAGAGGCGCGTGGTATGGCGGTAGTATCTCCAGCTAAGACGCGATTGTCTGGTTTTAAACCTCGAGTCTACACTACGCTCGAATATGGCAATACTGCATGCAATACATATTCCATACCAATCGTAGTGAGCTGCCCCCCAACTGCAAAGTGCTGACGGGAGCGGCGAAGAACGAGGAGAGGCGGCGAAGAAAGAACAGAGCTTGGGCGTGGATGAATTTGCCACCCGGCGATCGGCCAAGGTGGAGGCAAGGGGTCGCAGTGCCTGCCGGGTCATCTATTTACTGCGCGCTGCTCACCGCTGCGCATTCTTCGTTCTCAACGACTCTTTTGGAGCTGCTCTTCTCACGCTCGCTGCTTGCAGAAGAGAGCTCGGCGCAGCAACACAACACCGAGGGAGCACAGCAGCATTTCCCCGGGCGACAGCGAGTGACGATCTGCAAAGCAGGCACCCACCCAGGCACACACACATGTCCAATTCGGCACGCTGCGGCGCGTAAGCGTTTCTCGCCACCCAAAAGGTATATAAGACCCCATCCACACTCGGTATCCCTCCTCTTTTCTTCATCCCACTCCTATCGCGCCACCCACCCAAGCACAAACAAAACACACAGAATGAAGTTCACCAACGACAACACCACCACCCCGGCCGCTGACAACACTGTCGACGGCTTCGACATCGTCTCGCACCACTCGGCTGGCGACGACTCCACCCTCGCCCAGCAGCACGAGCAGGCGCAGGACGAGAACATGTTCGCCACCAAGGATACCCAAGAGGCTGACCCCGACACCATCGGTACGTATACCCTCTACCCCCTCTTCCATTTGAATGACTTCGCTGACCATGCCTCCCCCCTTACAGTCGAGGGAGCCAAGAACCTCCGTATCACCTCGCCCGAGCCGGCAGGCGATGCTCCTCCTCCCCCTCACACACATACCGACAAGGACAAGCACGCCCTCCGTCACCGCGGCAAGGGGCATCGCCACCACGGTCCCCCGCCTCCCGGCGCGCACGACCACTTCGGCCACCATGGTCCCCACGGCCACGGCGCCATCTCCCCACCTCCTGGGTTCTACGTCCACCCTGCTCTCGAGCACCTCTCTCTCCCCGGCGGGCCTGGTGGCTTCGGTGGGCCTGGGGCTATCCCCCCTCCCCCTGGCTTCGGCTTCGCTTACCCCGGCGGTGGGTTTGGCGGGTTCGGTGGACCCGGTGGGTTTGGCGGCAAGCACGGCCGTCACGGCAAGCACCACCGCCATGGTGGCAAGCACGCGCACTCGGCCTCTGAGCGCGAGGACAAGCGCGAGCGTCACCACGGGCACAAGGGCAGGCATCACAGGGCGTACTCCCCTCCCAGCTGGGAGGAGTACAAGGCCGAGTCTCCTCGTGGGCCGCGTGAGCACCGCGGGCATCGCGAGTGCCGCGAGCGCCGCGGTGAGCGCGAGCACAGCAAGGGTTTGATGGAGGGTGATGAGCGTCGTCACGGCCACCATGGCCGACACGGCCACGCTCACGCCCATGGTCTTCGTGGGTTCGGCGGCCGCCCTCACCACCACCACGGTGGCCACCGTAGGCACCGCCCCAAGTCCCCTTCCCCCGAGGTCCCGACCGAGGGCGCTGAGGTCCCTGTCACGGAGCAGGACCAGGAGAAGAAGCCCCTCGCTGTCACCGACTCTGAGTCTACCTCCACCTCCGACTCATCCACCTCATCCGAGTCATCGTCCGACTCCGAGTCTGGCACCGAGTCCGACTCCAGCGTCACCCCCTCCGACGTGGAGGCATACCACAAGGTCCTCCGCGCGAGGGCGCGCCACATGGGCGCTGGCGGGTTCGGCGGCAGGGGCGGGTTCGGGGGCAGGGGAGGTCACCGACACGGTGGGAGGGGTGGGTTTGGCGGGATGGGTAGGCATGCGAGCATGGGGCCGTTCGGTATGGGCTCTATGGGCATGGGCTCGATGGGTATGGGCCCGATGGGTATGGGCGGTCCCGCTCGCCCTCTCCCTCAAATGGGGCACGCGCACCACTCCCACTTCAACACCGATGAGCTGTCCGGCATCCCCCCTCCCCCTCCCCCTCCTCCTCATCACGCACCCGCGCCTCTCGGTTCCACCCCCTTCGGCGCCTGGGGCCGCCCCGCCGGTCTCTCCGGCCCCGCGCCCTTCCGCGCGCACCGTCCCGAGCACCGCCACCACCGTGGCCCCCACGCGCCCGAGCCGTTCTCGGAGGGCGACCTCTCGCCTGAGGAGTACGAGCCGTACTACTTGCACGGGCCGCACGGCCACGCGCACCACGAGCAGGCTCACGCTGGGCCGTCGCACCACGGGCTCGGGGGCTCTCTGGGCTTCGGCGGTGCCCGTCGAGGGCCTCCTCCTCCCCCTCCGACCTTTGGCGGGTTCGGCGGGCTCGGTGGGTTCGGGATGCGCGACCACGAGCACGGTCGCGAGGAAGGTCACGGAGGTAGGCATGCTGAGCGCCAGAACTGGCACCCGTTGCCTCACGTCTAAGCCCACCAACTAGGTGGCTCAGCGTGAGCGTCAAGAGCTCGAGGATCGGTGAGGTGAGAAGAGTAGCTTTTGCGTGTTTACGACACTATCAAGCAGCCCTTTCGACATCAACAGACCGACATCGACAAAGCATCCTCCCCCACACATCATTTCCAATCCACAATCCACAATCCAAAAACACTGTACATTGTCATCAACGGATAACGCCAGCGCCCACCCTTACCACCCACGTGTTCATTACTGGCGGGCGGGAGGAGTGAAGACGATGAGTGTGAGCGAGAAGCTGTGGATAGGCTGTAGGGGTGAGTACGATGCCGGGGGGATAGGGGGAAGAAGAGTGTGACGAAGTAGGAGTATCGTGAGAGTAAGCAGGAGGACCGGGGCTTTTGGGGGTTGGATGTTTCTTCTTTTTGTTTCTGTTTTGTCTTCTTCTTTTATCGCTTTCAGTCTGACTTTGGTTTGGGAATTTCATAGATACACGGGATCGGGTTCAGTCTATACACGTACATACATCAAACACAAAAAAAAGTGAGAAGGAGGTGGGGGTGGAGGTATATGAATAGAAAATGCGGATTGATAAGACTTCTTGATGACCATGACTTGACCACTAACGAGCACACCCACTGACACCCATCATGACCACTGAGGACTGACTGAACTGATATGGTTTCATCCCAAGATATATAGCTTCTGTCCAGCATCTATTCTGTGCTTTCACATTCTGTTTCTTTCTCTTCCGGATATCGCCATGTTCCGAATCACCCCTTTCCCCCAGAAGCGTTCACTTCACCGTCGCCCAAACCCCGATTTAAGCAACATCCCCAGCCTGATCCAAGTTCAAGATCATTGCCTGGTAGAACCTCGCAAACTCCACAAGGTCATGCGCATTGGCGTACTCGTTGATTGTGTGTGCGCCAGCCGAGCCAGCCATGGGCGTGTAGCGGAAGCGGTAAATGTTTCGGGTGAGTCCCCAGTAGCGACGGGTGTCGGTATTCTGTGCAGGTGGGGTTAGCGAGCTGACGTGGTGGGTGGGAAAGGGGTGGGGGTGAGGGACTCACGCCGGTGCTCATAAGCGGCGCCATCACAAGATCCTCTCCGTCCTTAAGCTCCACAATTGTCCCATCCTCACTGACCTCTGCCCGACTCGCCCAAATCCCTCTAGCAGTCCCCGCCATCACCCTCCAAGCCGGGTCCTCCACGCTCACAGGCGAATGAGGCGAGGGGTCCGTGTAGTACCCGTACGCGTTCGACAGGCTGACCTTGGAGGTGGGGGATCCGGCGAAGGCGATCTCGCCGGAGAAGTCGATGAGGGTGAGGTTGAGGGACTTGCAAAGAGGGAGGAGGAGGGAGAGGGTGCGGGTTTGGAGGTCGAGGTGGTCAGAGAGGACGTTGACGCGGTGGTTGACGACGGCAGTGACGGACTCGGGCTGGGAGTTGTGCTGTCAGCTAGATGCTTAGTGAGGGGGACTTGTGAGCACCACTCACGAGAGCGTTAACCTTTAACCCGCCGTTGATGATATCCACCGCCTGCGTCGTCGATAACATGCTCTTGATGGGATCACCCTGCCCGGGCCCAGCTGGTGCCCCGCCCAAGCCATACTTGATGATCTCCTCAGGCAGGCTATCCCAGGCCTTGAGATCCCCACCCTCCGCCTTCACCACCAGACTCTTCAAGCTCCCCGGCATCTCCCCAGCGTAAGCCGCCGCGCAGGTCATGAACTCATAGACCGGCGACTCGGGCGCGATCGATGGGCTGTGAGGGTGAGCCTCGAGCTCAGCGATGAGCAGGGAGATGAGACCAATGGCGGTGTGTGGTGGGGGCACGGAGGAGTGGCCTCCGAGGGTGGAGACGGTGATGTCGAGGTCGTAGTGGCCCTTCTCGGCGACGCCCGGGGTGGCGAATTGCTGGCCCCAGGTGTTAATCATGCCGGAGCCTTCGTCGATGAGCCTGCGCACGAAGAGTCAGCTTGCCGAATCGCCGCTCAAGTTGAGCTCAGGAGAATAGGATCATAAGCTCACAGGGCCATAGAGTCCGGCCCGTATTTCTCGGTCAAGTACCGCGAGATGGCAGGCGCGCCCACCTGGCCACCACGCTCCTCGTCGCTCCCGAACCCGAGGATGATCGTCCTCTTGGGCTTGAAGTCAGTTGTCTTGAGCAGATGCTCGATGGCAGACATGACAGCTGTGCAAAAGCGTCAGCTTCGTCTCCAGGCGGAGACAATCTGGAGCATAGCTGGACTGACCGATAAGGCTGCTTTTGGTGTCGGCCGCACCTCGCCCGTGGATGACGGTGCCATCGTACTCGCCGCCGTATGGGTCATGAATCCACTGGTCGCGCGTAGAGGGGAGCACCGGCACGACATCTATGCGATATGTCAGTCTCTGTGCTCATGTGTAGAAGCTGGGAAGAGACATACCTTGGTGGGCGGTGAGGAAGATAGGCTTGAGAGAGGGGTCGGACCCCGCAATCTCGTAGACCAACGCCCAGTCGGTCTTGGTGACTTCAGCGACCTTGTAGCTATCCGATAATCAGCGTCAGCCACATCCTTGGTATCGATGTCAGGCGATACGAACATGAGCGGGAATGTCTCTTCAAGGACTGGAGGGTGTATGGTCAGCTATCTATAGCTATAGCAACTTGGGCAGCAGAGTTAGCTGAACTCACACGCATGGAACTTGGTGAAGATCTGCCACCTGGGATCCTCGTCCACGGGACCCATCTCATCGAAGATCTCCGTGGGAATCCTCACCTATAGAGGATACCCCATCAGCTTCCCCACCACTCAACAGTAGCCGACGGGTCCAGCTCACAGCTTCCTGCAGTCTCTTGATGATAACGTCCTTCTCCTCCCAGATCTTGCTCGTGTTGTACCCCTCAGGCAGGATAGGCTCCGCCTGCGCACACAGCCCCTTGCGCATATCATCGCTGAGGGCGGTATACCCCTCCTCGGTGTCACGGTAGGCGAACTGGGAAACGGACAGAGGCCAGGAGGTCAAGACTGCCGAGGTGGCCAGCAGCCCGAGGGCGACAAGAGGCCAGCGGCGCTTGCCCCCCTGGACCTGGGGCTCTGGGGCGTCGGAGGATGTGACGGGGAGGTAGATTGGGCCTTTTGCCATGGCGGAGTTCTATACACAAGGTGTAGAAGAGGGGGGAGGAAGGGAAAGTTCAAAAATAGGAAGGCAGGCTTTAAGAGATTGCGCGATGGACCGGCGTTTAAGATGTCGTCGCAGATGGCCGATTGCGGTGGAAGTCGCCGCTATCGGAGAAGCACGATGGCGGCTAGGGTGGGGGAGAGTGGGGGCCCTTATCTCGGTCGGCCTCTTGCGCGCTCGGTATACGCCGAGGTGGCAGCGAGCAGCGACTGTTGGCGGACATTATATGGATCACCTTGCTGCAGTGCGCGGTGTCCGTGAGTGTATGATGCATAGAGCGTTGAGACTTTGGGTCAAGATGAAGAAGCAGATGGCGATTGATGTATGGATCATCGCATCGCATATTATATACTTTACTCACAGTGAGAGCAGCTCTCCTCAATTACAGCATTGCAACGTGGCCAGCCCAGTCTGGCCCAGAAGCTCTGTGATATAGGAGCCTCGTTCTGATACTTCATCCCTCACCTTAAACAACACCATAAGCAACACCATAAGCAACACCATAAGCAACACCATAAACAACACCATCAGCGACGACAAGCTGGCAACCCCATCCTTTCTGGTACACTCTCTGGCCGGCTGTAGTCGATGTCTTCCAACCTAGTCAAGGAAGATTAAGATCACTCCTTCTCGTAGCACGAAAGGCTGATCCATCCCCACTCACCTTGGAGCTCGGAATGGCAAGTCGGACAGATCCTCCCAGTCCAGTCCCCTCCCATGGAAGCCGACTTTTATCACGCGTTCAAGCCTACCCCATAGGACCTTATAGCCCTCAGTGGTGAAGTGTAGCCCGTCTCTGCCATCGGGTGGATACAAATCAGCATGATGAGCACTGCTTAAAAATTCCTCGTCCGTATCACAGCTCACGTAAAGAATCTTGCCAGCTCTGGCCCCTGCTCTTTCCCTCCATTCGCCTCAACCATCGCCTGCCAAAGGTCAATGACCCCAAACTTCCATCCAGTTCCCTCCTTTTCGTTCTCCTTCCATTCCAGCCCCACCTCAAGCACCGCGTCCCTATACGCCCTCGTTGACTCCAAGCTCCGCGACCGTTTGTCCGCTGGCAAGCCCGCTTCCCATTGGAGAGGGCTGAATATGGTAGGTGTGATGAGAACGATGTTGAGAGCTTGAGGGGAGTGGGCGGCGGCGTATGGGGAAGAGGGGGATGTGAGGTTGGTTAGGAAGGTGCGAAGGTTGGCTTTGAAGACGTCGACTGGGACGTGCTGGTTCTGGCCCGGCAGGACGGAGTCATTGGTCCCTGCGCCGTCAGATCAGTATGTGTGCTACAGCGTACTGCTCTACCTGGACATAATCAGAGAAGCAACTCACCGAGAAAGATTGTGACCAGCCTCACTGCAGGCCGATCAAGAGCGTCTTCCTTCTTCGTAAAGATCTTGTCAAACAGTTGGTTCACCCACACTGTGTTATAGCCGCCGTACCCCCGGTTTAACACGTCCAGCTTTCCCCGGTACGCCTCTTAGCCATCGTACATCAGTAAACATATGCGAGCGAGAAGTAAGTATACAGAACCACACTCACGACTGAGACAGTGATGCAGGTTCCACGGGACCTCTTGTCGCGAGGTGATGGAATCACCCTATTGACGCGTCAGCGCGCTGCTTGCCTGGGAAGGTGACGGGAGAGCGTACGAGGAGAACGATGGAGTCTTGAAGGTAGGCCGCCATGATGACGGAATAGGTTGAAGAGGCTGGTAAGGCTTTGGATACAAAAGATGACAAGAAGGCAGATGGATTTAGAAACGAGACCATAACACAGCGCAGGAGAATGCAGCCTCTCGCCGGCCCGGTAGCCGCCGGCAAGACGAATACACGCAAGAAGAGTATCCACTCTTCGGTCTTCAGCAGTAGTCTTCACCAACTCATCTTCCAAAATCAGAATGCTTGAACTCTGCTCTTTGACATAGAGGACGTATTTCTTCGAGCTGTAGCATGCACATACATACATCGACGCATTGCAATTTCTGGTACACTTGGTAAGATATGCCATTTCCTGCGCTACAAGAGACGCCAACGAGCCCTACCGGACATCCTCCTCCATCCTTACTGTTCGTTCACGAACACACCCGCCATACCCTGCATTGCCGTCAGCCCTTGCTCTCTACCGAATCCGAAGATGCACGTGTCCACTCACCATGCCGGTACCGATACACATACTCGTCACAAACACCTTCTGCTTCTCTCGCTTGGCGTGCGACAGCGCCGTCGCAATCTGCCTCGCACCCGTGCACCCGAGCGGGTGACCGAGAGCGATAGCTCCGCCGTTAGGGTTCACGCGATCATAGGGAAGGTGGAGGTGCTCGATGGACATGACTGCTTGGGAGGCGAAGGCCTGTTATGGGGTTGGAAAGGTGTCAGTATTCACGCCTCGCTGATGGATATGAAGAAGGGCGTACCTCATTGATCTCGAAGAAGTCAACGTCGTCTTTGGTGATGCCGGCCTTCTTGAGGGCCGCTGGGATAGCGAAAGCGGGACCGATGCTGTATGGCATGCAGGGTTAGTTATTGATTTCCAGCTGTGCTACCATTGCACTCACCCCATGACCTTGGGCGGAACTATGACAGCGCTGATCAGCGATTACTCTTCAGCGTCCATACACATGAACGACACTCACCACCAACCACAGCCGAGGCCACATACTTCCCCAGAATCGGCAATCCCAGCTTCTGAGCCACAGAGCGCCTAGCAAGCAGAACTGCCGCCGCCCCGTCGGTAACTTGCGAGGCATTACCGGCGTGCGTCGAGCCGTCTGCCTTGAACGCCGGCTTGAGCTTGCTGAGGGACTCGGCGGTCACTCCCTCTCGGATCCCATCGTCGGCATCGACAATGATCTCGTGCGTCTCGCCGGTCTTTTGGCTCATCGACAGCACCTGTACCGCAGGGTCAGCCGAGTGGTCCGTTACAGTGTGATGAGAAGGAGGCATGACCCACCTTGACTGGAACGATCTCCTCCTTGAAGTGCCCCGCCTTCTGGGCCTTCGCCGCCCTGGCATAGCTCTCAGCGGCAAACCGGTCCTGCTGGGCACGCGTAATGCCGTAGGCTGTCGCGACGTTCTCGGAGGTGATACCCATGGGGATAAGGCAGTCGGCGGCCTCGGGGTTGGTCTGGATTTCATCAGAGATGTAGTCGGGGACGGTGCCCTTGCCGTAGTGATGCGTCATCGACTCGACACCACATCCTGCATCTGCATGTCAGCGGGGCGTGCCATACAACAGCGTGAGCGAGCCGCTTGGGACGACATACCAATACCAATGTCGATGTCCCCCGCTTTGATCTCGTTGGCAATCTTCGAGACACGACGTCAATGTCTGCTGGTATCTGTTGTATCGTTGAGCTTACCTGTACCACAGCAGCAAGGCCCGAGGAGCACTGCCTGTTGATAGAGTTGAGAGATGCTCTGCCATGGGGGATCAGGGATCAGCAAACTGCTATTGGTACCCTCCGCGAAGAATGGTCCGGCTCACGTGTAAGGGATGCCAGCATAGAGCTGGGCCATTCTCGCTACGCGTGCCCCCCCACCCGGAGTAGCGACTGATCCGACCGCGATATCCCTGCCATGCCGTCAGCCTTCTGCACACCCTTGCGTGAAATACTCAGAACTCAGAAGTAGCTCACTCAATCTTGGACGGCTCGATCTTGCTTCGCTTGAGGGTGTCTGCCAGCACAGCTGCGAGAAGCTCCTCCACTGTGGCATCTTTGAAGCCGCCCTTCTTCGCCTGCAACGCACATCAGCACTGTGCGCAAATCATTCCACAGCCCTTCGATATGCCAGATTGTACATACCTTCGTAAGAGCTGTACGAGTCGCGCTGACGATGACCACATCGTCCGCCGAGTTGATGAGCAGTCGCGCCCTGCCGAACGAAGGGATGGAGCTGGTGATGTTTTGGAGCGTCGAGGTCATTCTGAACGTTTTGTCTGTGTTTGTCTGGTGTATTGCCGTGCAGCTACAATGATTGATAAGACACAGCCTGGGGACATCGCTGCTTGAAGCATATATATAGTGTCGTGGTCGCTCAAAAGAGAGCGAAGAAGTCCCGTCGTTTGCGGCTGGCGCGTAACCGGTGGGCTTCACGTCAGGTTCCTCGGCCACCTCCGACCACGTCGTCTGCTTCCTGCTGAACTTTGCCTCTGCAATCTGCATGCATCATGTGATACTCGAACAGTCTCCGTATAAACAGGGGTTTCATCGACACGAAATATTGGATTATCGGCGGAGAGGGACGACCACCCTGGACAGTCGCCGAATGCACAGTAGCCATCTACTGCCTGCAACGAGGAAGCGCAAGCTTCTCCCCGACGCTCTCGGGCCGGGCGTCGTCAATTTGCTCCCACCTGGCGGCCGCCTTGTCAACAAACGTCTCCTCTGTCACAGACTCAGTCCTGAGATGATGATCTGCTCACGAAAGAGTACGACTGGGAAGGTCTTCCGGATCAGCCCAGTCGAGTCCCCGACCCTTCCATTCTCCGCGTACGAGGTCCTCGTACAGCTTCCAGAAGATTGCGTAGCCTTCAGTGGACAAGTGAACGCCGTCGCTATGTAGCACATTTGTCAGCGAACGTTCTCTAGTATGGTTTCAGAGCGTGAGCTAGAGAGGTAGCTCACACGAAGAAATCGGCGAGCCCGTCACCCAATCCGCCGGCCGCCTTCTCGATCCCTTCCCAAAGGTCCAGCACCTCCAGCTTCCACTTCTCGCCCTTCGCCTTCTCCTTCCACACGTCCCCTAGCTCTCGCACCGCGTCGGCGTACTCCTTTGCACGCTCCAGGGTGCGGGTATTGAACCTCTCCGCAGAGAACTGGGGGATACAGATAGGCGGCGGGGTGATCAGGGCGATGTTGAGCCCGCCGGGGGTGTCGGCCGTGGCGTAGGGGGACGTCGGAGACGTGAGAGACTCGAGCATGTAGGTGAGGTCGTCGCGGTATTGGGAGAGGGGATTCGTTTCCTTCAAGTGGGGGAGGACCGCGTCGTTGGTGCCTACAAGGGTGATAGTACATATGTACACGCTCGTAAGCCACTATCCGTCAAGGAGGCATGCAGTAGGTTGCAAATTACCAAGGAGGATGGTCACCAGGCGTACGACCGGTGCAGGCTCGCCCTTTTTGGCGAAGATGTCGTCTAAGAGACACCTCGCCCTGTATATGCGCATGAGTCAGCTGTGGGGAGAGAGAAAAGAGCACGCTCATCGGATCTATGGCAGCTGCCATCCGGCTGAGATAGGGACTTACCAAAGAGAATTGTATCCAGAAAACCCGCGGTTGATGATGTCTAGCTTCCTGACATACGCCTCTGGAACAACGCTTTGTGAGCTGGTAGCCTCGCAAGCCTCAGTTCGGCAAATCCCCCACGTACCAGACATCTTCTGCTGCAATGACCCTGGGACTTTCTGCCACTCCGTCAGGCTATCGCCCTACACGTGAGTAGTTGCCGGGCACATCAGCACTTCGACATCGCGGATGAACTTCTCTAGACTATTACTCACAAACAACACGATACAGTCTTGGGACGGTTTCGCCATAATGCTCGTTTATCAGTATGTCTAGAAGTGGATAAGATGGACCCGGGGGTGGGGGGGGGGGGGGGATTCAAGAGGCTGATGACACAAATACTCGATGCTTATCGATGCTCCAGAGAGCGGCCTGCTTTCGGCGACCTCGGCTAACACGGTGGTGGTTCCTTTCAAGAGGAGTGCTTCTTGCTTGACCTGTGTGACCTGTGTTAGGTGTGTACCTCCAGTGTTACCCGCCCGTCCTGATCCATGAAAGGGGCTTCAGCCAGCATGAATGGTCTACCATAGCTTCCTGTCTTTGGCATGTTGTCGTGTTGTTGTTGGTGTTGAGGAATGACAACGAACGCGTTGCCAGAAGTTGATTCGAATGATGCAATTTGGGCCCACGCTGCCCAATATCTGATTATTGTGGCTGAAATTTGAAAATGCTACCAACGGAATGGGCCAGAAAGTAGACAGTGATTTGGGCCACTCTTCACGCGTCGCCTCCTCACACCTCATCGTCGTGGCCACGACTTCTTGAGATGGTGAGCAGTCTCGTTCTCATATCTCTTCTGATCAACTCTATACCCCCACGTCCGGCACCACCCCATCAATTCTCCCCTGCTAATCCCCTTTCTGCTTGGCCCGTCTTCAGCATGTCGGACCTCCGCCCCCCATCTCCAGAACCTCGACTCTCGACATCTTCCTCCACCTCTGCCCACTCCCTCGACCTCCCCTCTCTCCAACCTCTTTCGCACACCCACCCCCTCTTGTCAGCAGAAACCTTCTCTGCTGACACATTTCTTCTCTCTCGGATCCACATTCCTCTAGAGGAGCTGCGGGCGGAGCTTCGAGGGTACTTAGGAGGACTGAGAGAAGAGCTCGTGCAGCTCATCAATGAGGACTACGAGGAGTTCATCTCCCTTGGGACAGGGCTGCGTGGCGAGGAAGGGAGACTGAAGAGATTGGAGGGGCCACTGGAGAGTGTGCGACAAGAGGTTGAGGTGAGCTGGATCCCCATCCAATCTAGAGGCCAGATGTGCTGATCATGTCTGCGCGTCTCAGTCTGTGAGGGATGTGCTGGCAGAGCACCAGGCGAAAGTGCAGGGCAAGCTCGATGAGCGGGCAGCGTTGCGTGAGGAGAAGGTGTGTATAGCAGGATGACATTTGGCAGACTTCTACTTGCTGACCGCAACTGTAAATAGGCTCTTCTTGACCTCTTACAACGCCTTTTCGAAACCCTCTCACGTGCGGAAACCCTCCTCGACCAGCCCCATCCGGACGAGCACGGCTCTTCCAAGATGGTTACACGTGTCGCCGGCGAGTACACACAGGTGGTATATCTGTTGAACAAGGCGAAGGGAGAAGGATGTGCTATCGTCAGCGTGGTCGAAGAGGTGCGCAGTAACTGACGCTTAAGGCTGTTGAAGGAAGATGCTAACGCTCGAATCGTCGTCACAGAGAATCGAGAAGATCAAGAGCCGAATATCTAAAGATCTCTCGACCATCCTTAACACTGAGCTGGAGAACTCAACCCTGCCGGGGCTGAAGCAGTGTCTGAAGACGTATGAACTTATCGAGGGATGGGAGGAGGCAGAAGAGGTCGTGCGGCAATCTGTTCGAAAGTTTTGCCAAGAGGTATGTTTCACTGGCGTGGCCGTTGAGCTGGTCATATACTGATGAGAAATCATGCCTCCAACAGACCATTGTGCCCCCGGCTCTGACTCTGCCGACTTCCCCAACCGCACCTCAAACTCCCCATGCGTCGTTGAACCCGTTCAATCAGCTCCGCCTGCCTCCGACGGACACCTCCCCTCTCGCCACTTTGTATAACCGCGTGCTGGCCTTCGTCGGGGCGTATCAGCCCCTGCTGACAGTAGCAGAAGAGGTTTCGGACAAATTCGACTTCTTTGCGAGAGTTATCTGGCCTGAAGTGAGCGAGGCGGTGATGGAGAAGCTGGGAGGTGTGATCTTTGCTGCGGGGCGACCAGATGAGCTCCACAAAGTATGTGTTCTCAGCTTCTGCTTCTTTGTTCGGTTAAGATACAAGCTGACAAATCACAATAGCATTACACCACCACGCACACGTTCATCGCCCTCCTCGAGACCACTGCCCCGTCCGCGCGCAGTGTCCTCGCGATGCGTCACAGCCCCTCTTACGAGACATTCGAGCGAAGATGGCAGCTTCCCGTATACTTCCAACTGCGCTGGAAAGAGATTGTCGGCGCGCTGGAAACGGCACTCGCGGGGCAGCCGTCTTTCGCTAGCGACAAGGACGAGTGGGCTCTGGCGCAGTCGGCGGCAGTGTGGAAGGCGCTGAGCACGTGCTGGAGTGATGAGGTGTATATCCCGGAGCTGGCTCCTAGGTTCTGGCGATTGAGTCTGCAGGTGAGTGCAGACAGAACAGTGCTCCGGGTGCTTTGGCATAGCTTACCTGCCATCTGTACTCAGATCACTGCTCGATATGGGACATACCTCAAGTCGACGGCGGACAGCCACACCATCAATGAGGAAGATACTTCGCAGGAGGATGCTGCCTTGCGCTTCGCTGCTGCGGCCATCATTGACTTGGACAAGCTGGCGACGATGGTCGGAGAGCTTGATGTCGTGTGCGAGTTAGATCTGACGGGTATGTTTTTCTCTCCCAATGTGTGCCACGGATCACAGAAGACAATGCTCATTTGCGACTACCAGACCACCTCAAGCTGTCTACGAGCCACTACTCCTCCAAGATCCTTCTCATCCTCACTCGTCGGTGCACCGACCCTCTCAAGCTCATCCGCTCCATCGCCTCCCAATTCCGCGCCGCCCCTACCCCTTCCACCGCATCCTCCACTTCCATCCAACCCAGCTACTTTATCCCTTCCGTCCTCAAACCCCTCCACACGCTCTTTTCGCAGCGCCCCGCGCTCAAGGAAAAGTACTCGAAAGAGTGGGGCACGCAGGTGATGGATGCGGTGTGTAGCAACTATGCCAGTATCCTCGCAAGTGTGAAGAAGACGGAGGATTTGCTGAGGAAGCACCGCAAGTCGAAGAAGTCGGGATTCTCGAGCTTCTTTGGTGGAGGGGCTGCAGCACCCGAGGAAGGCGGCGAGAAGGAGGAGGAAAGGTTCACGAAGCAGATGAAGGTGGATATAGAGGCTTTGAAGAATGACGCGCAGGGGCTGGGGGTGGATGTGGAGGGGCTGGCGAGCTGGACCGAGTTGGAGGCTGTCGTGAGCCGGCCAAGCGAGACTTGATTTCGGGTTGGGGGTGTCATGTAACAAATGCATACATCTGATCGTGTACTAGATGCGTATAGTAGGTGACAATGACCCGATACCCCACATCTTAAAATACAAATGATGGAAAAGGTGAACAATCCGGGACCCTTGTCCCATCTATAGACCCATCTCTCCTCCCCCAACAAGCTCTACCGGACGTCTCAAACAGCTATCACTCGAGCGGTGGAGGCGTGATGTCCTCAACGACCGGAGGGGTGCTGGTAAGCGACACATCCTCCGCTGGGGGGATGGCCTCATGCGATGCAAGGGCATCAGGATACTCCTGCTCCAGCTCCGCCTAGCACGCATGCACATCAGCGCCTATACTCGACATGAAAAAAGGGGCATAGATGATTCGACTCACCATCTGTTGCAGCATCGGTACGAGCCACTCGTCATTGAGTAATTCGCTCGCCGACGGTCTGGCCTCCGGGTCGAGTGATATGCACGACTCGATGAACTCGATTCCGGGCTCTGACATCTCATGCGGGTCGGGCAGAGGTGGGTGCTCTGTGGTCGCTCCGAGGTGGAACATGATCGCCCTATAGGATCAGACTGTCAGCCAGCTGGCCGATCTCTTGCGTGGTACGAGTCGCCCAGCAGACCAACTCACCATTCGTTGTCAAAGTCCAAGAAACTCCACGGCTTCCTCCCCGTGACCATCTGCAGCACGATGCACCCCAACCCCCAGATATCGCACGCTCCCAGACGGCCTGTCCGGACGTTCTTGATCATCTCCGGCGCCATGTACATCGGCGTGCCCTCCAGCCCTTCCATCTTGGCGTGCGCGCCGCCCCGGGTCCGCGCGAGCGTCTTGTTGCCCTTGATTATCTTGGCGGTACCGAAATCGGCGAGCTTCAGGACGGAGTTGGCGCCGATGAGGATGTCTACGGGGATGGATTGCGCGCTGTCAGCAAGGGATATGATGTTATAATGATAGCGCACGGCTACTCACTCTCTGGCTTGAGGTCTCGGTGCTCGATTCGGTTAGCGTGGAGATACTCCAGACCCCTCAGAAGCTGGACTGTGAAGGCCCCGATAACCTCCTCGTCGTCTATTTTGCCGTACTCGAGCATCCCCCCAAGCGACCCTCCCTCGCAGTACTACAGGCATCACAGCGTTAGCTATTGCTCAGCTCGACCTCCATCAACATCGAAACTCACCTCCTGGAACAAGCACACTCTGTTCCTGTGCACCTCCAGACCCAAAAACCCAACAATATTGGGGTGGCTCAGTAGACTCATTACGTCCGACTCGCGCTTGATGCTCTCATACAGCGCCGGGCTACTCTGCAGATCCACCGTCGGCAAGATTTTCACAGCAAACACTGTGTTGTCCTGCAACGAGTAGCCCAAGTACACTGAGCCGCTCGCGCCTCCGCCAATGTACGCGCCCTGCTGCCATCGCATCGAGATGTTGGACTTCGACGCAGCGAGGAAGACGAGCGCGCGGTCCTCCGTGACCTCCTCGTCGAGGACAGTCCCCACCGGAGCGGGGGCAGCCTCATTGCGGCGAGCCTCAAGTTCCGTTATGAGACGCATCCGCTCTTCGACGCTCAGGCGGATGGAGCGGTCCAAGCGGGGTTGGCCGGATGGCGAAGGAGTGCGGGGGAGGAAGTCGTCGTCCAAATTCTCCTGGAGGCGCTGCAATCTGCGCATTGCCTCGATCCTGTCCGCCTCCTTCTTCGCTTCTATACTGCTCCTTGCGCCGAGGATGTCAAAGTGACTGATGAGGAGCGACACGCACACCCCGACGTACCGCCGCAGGAGCCCGAACTCGCCCCTGTCGAGCGCGAGGATATTGTTCCCGCGCGTCATGTTGAACGCGT
Source organism: Cryptococcus sp. DSM 104549 (assembly GCA_036427605.1). NCBI lineage: Eukaryota > Fungi > Basidiomycota > Tremellomycetes > Tremellales > Cryptococcaceae > Cryptococcus > Cryptococcus jaspeensis. The sequence continues at coordinate 2,781,711 of CP144048.1, forward strand.
ACGTCAACGCCGTGATCGTCCACCTGAACGTCTTGCGGTCCGTCGGGTCACACTCCTGCGAGATGAAGCTGATCCAGCTGATCGCGAGGCGCATGAGCAGCCGGCTGAACCGCTCCCAAGCCGAGGGGTCGATGTGCATGCTCACGCGCGTGCCGTGCTCCGTCGCAAAGATGTACCAGTTCTCCACCAGCTCTTGCGAGCCGGGAGTGCCCCGGAAAGCGTTGCGCACGAGCGGCGCGGACTGCACGATGCACTCCGACAGGCGGTAGCTCGACTTGGCGATCTTAACGAGCTGGTTCTGTATACTGGGCAGGTGGGCTTGCGCCTCGACCACACACGGCAGGGGGAGGGCGAACCCGGTGTCATGGTTGACGAGCGCCTCGGAAAAGAAGTGCTTGCACATCGCCAGTCGTGTCGTGGGCCCGTCGGCGATGAGCCGCACCCGGTTATCGGCCAGGTCGTACTCGATGTACTCCACCGGGAGGGTCATCACCGCACCGGACCAGACAAAGTTCTGGCGCGGTGATATGAGGAGCACATACGACGCAAGGCTCTCTGCGTCCTCCTCGTCCTCGTCCACCTCCACCACCACCGGCTGCTCCACCTGATCTGGTGGCGTCGCCGCCCCGTTGACACCAATTCCATCGCCCATCTGCTGCGGCTGGGCCGCCTGGGCCGTGGCCACAGACTGTCTGCGAACCCTCGCCCCCGGGATAGTCACCGAGAATGCCCGCTGTAAGAGGTGCCGCACCTCATCCGGCTGACCCCACAGGTTCCCATCCGCAACTATGTACGTCCCCTTTGCCTCAAACTGGTTGGTGTACACCAAAAAGTGCCCCGAGTCCTGGAGCATCTCCACCAGTTGGTCAATGTCCGTCTCCTCCAGCGAGTACTCTGCCGAGTTGTCGAATCGCTGGGTGAGTTTCCGGCAGAAACGCTGGGTCTTGCGATGCCGCATACGCGCCGAGTCGAGGAGCTTGGAGTACCATCCAATGAGCTCTTCGGGCTTCATTGCCTTGAGAGTGTTTGCAGACGGATCACGGTCGCGCTCGCGCTCTCGATCGCGTTCGCGGTGGTGCTGCTGTTGATTGGGGGCACGTAGTTGTTGGTCAAGGTAGTTGGATGCGCGGATCAGGAGTTTGTTGGACAGCGCGCTACGTGTCAAGCGTCAGCTTCGATCTTCTGCTGTCTTCCTAGCTGACTTACCAGAAGTGCTCCGCTACGACCATATCACCGCCCTCAATAGCCTCTGCCGCCTCATACAGGAACGGCGCCTCCTCATCCAGCACCTCCGTCTCCTTCAAATAGCTCCCCCGCCCCACACCCCTCAACCGCCAATGCAAGAGCTTGAAGAACGCCCTCAGCGCATCGAGCAGCACGTCATTGTACTCCCGCGGCAGACAGTGCGGAATCTTCCACCGCCCCTCGAGGTCCGGCGCCATGATCTCGTCGTACTGCTTGCGGATCAGGACCGCAAGCGAGATCGACAGACGCAGGTTCTCGATAAAGTCTGCGACGACCATGGGGTTGGGGTCGGACAGACGCGAGGCCGCGTCCAGCCTAACCTTGACCGCCTCGATGATCAGCCGCCCGGGGAACCCGATGAGGCGGACAATCTCGTATTGGAAGTCAGGGAGGTTCTGCTCCCGGAAGAACGGGAGGTACGAGATAACGGTCTCCTTTGCGCTGCGCACGAGGTTTATCATGTCGACGAACGAGCGGCGCTCGAACGTCTGCTGGAGGTTGTCTTCCTTCATGACACGGTCGAGAAAACTCGAGTCGTCCGCAGCGTCGCCCCCAGGGTTGGTCGCCTTCGGGTCAAGTGGGTGATACCGGTACTTGCCCACGAGCGCCTTCTCCTTGGTGGTGTTGGGTTTGGTGATGTCGAGATCGTCTGAGCCAGTCCACTTTTGGAGGAGCTTGAGCTCAGTCTGGAGGGACGATACGACTATCGACCACGCGGTGAGCGCGTCGGCGCGTTGGCGGAAGTCCGCCGACGTGTAGATGGCCTTGTCCTGGCGCATGGCCGCGAGGGTAGGGTAAAGGGCCTTGACCGCTCCAAGCTTGGCAAGCAGTGTGTTGACCTGTGCCAAAGCGCGGGACTGGGGCGCAGCGGTGGACGTGGGATCCTCCGGGTCCTCGTCGGCGTCGCCTTCGCCCACAGACCCCGCCTTGGGGTCGTACTTGAACGACGCGACCTCCTCCAGCACGGGGTCTACCAGCCTCGCCCGCCGTTCATTCACCCGCTTCTTCTCTTCTTCCTCCGTCCTTCCTCTCAATTTCGCCCGGATCCCCCACCACAGCGCCTGCCCGAATTCTCCTCTGAACGAGTCGGTGGGCATCGTCTGCGAGATTCGCGCCTCCTCAAGTTTGAGGACGTCCGACTTGAGCACGCTCTCTAGCATCCCCTGCCAGTCGAGCCGCTCTTGCCCCTCATCTTCGCTGAAGTCCAACGAGGCGATATCAAGCTGGTGCGCGGGATCGTCTTGCTTGGACTGGTCTATCGCGTGCGGCCAGCCAGGGGAGCCCATCGCCTCGTCCTCGTCATCCGAGCCGAGGTCGCCCTGCCTTGACGGACCTGCGTGGAAGTAGTTCGCATCCGGGTCGGCAGAGTACGTCCTGCCTCTCCCACCGGCGCTGGCGGCACCGGCTCCCGAGCCGTCCCCGCGGCTCAGCACCCGAGCGACCCCGTCACTGGCGTACTTTGTCCGCCAGGCGTCGTACGCTGCGTTGACAGCGGGCGGAGGGGCAGTGGAGGGGTCCGAGACGTTGGGCGTGAGAGGGAAGGAAGGGCGGGAGGAGACGGACGAGGGGGCGACATAGGTGATGGACCGGGCGAGTTTGGGCTGGGCAGCAGAGGCCGAGGATACGATAGATGAGATGCGTGAAGTAGGCGAGGTGTGCGTCGGAGGGCCCGGGTACGATGACGAACGGGTGTTTGTTGGTGGAACTGAAATGGATAATGAAGTCAGCGGTGCTATAGCGGATGTATATATCAGGATAGCACTCACCATCGTCCTTTCCAAAAGACGGGTCGCCTCCACTGGCCCCTATCAAGCCCTCTTCGTCAGAGCTCGACTCTTCGTCAGGGGCGAAGAGGCGGACCGATCTTCTCCCTGTTTTTGACGAGGACGAGGTAAGGGGCGTGGGGGCGTCTGTGGAGTTGAGCGGGGAGGTAGGAGGGGACATGGGGAGCGGTGTGTGGAGGGTGGAGGGGGCGGGGGTAGTGTGGATGGGTATACTGCTGCAATGCGACGAGCTGAGGAAAGCGAAGAGTGGTGCGTTGGTGCTTGCCGTGCTTGGTGCTGGTGCGGCACTTCGATGGTGGGATTCTCAGGAACGGACTCGAGGGCGCGTATACTAACCACCGCCGTCTATTTTCCCTCTGTTCTTGTTCTCCATGCATCGCCCAGCAGCGACAACAGCGATACGGGACCACGCTGGGGGTGGCATGCATGGCCTAGACCATGCATGATACACGGGAATCGAGCTAGTGAAAGGGGGAGGGCCGCCGGCCCCACCAGCACGTCGTCCTCCGTCTTCTCGGCGGCCTTCGCGTGGATGACCTCAACAATTTGTGACGCTGACGACAGAGCCCAACTCATGAAGCTGCCAGACTGCATCCAATCCCTATGTGCTTTACTACCATGCCTTAGGTGAGTATCTTGACTCCCTGCCATGTCTTCATGCCATCCTCGATGCCGTACCATCGTGACCGGACAATCCGCTGACGACCCACATCTCGACCAGACCTTATGATCACGAGTGCATGAGATGGATGCTCGTTGAGCGACGATGGGCTCCACCTTCCCCACATCTCTCTCGATCTGTCACCTCCACAACCCACCTTTGATGCGGTGAAACTCGCCGTCATGGCTCGGTACCCCCCATCGAAGCCATGAAAGGATACCGCCGGCTACCTGGACCCACCCGGCACGCATCAATGGAGGGTCGTATGCTTTGTCGATACTTGCATGGCTGACAAATATGGCTGAGAGAGGTGTGAGCGCTACTCGGATTCATCTACAAAGCTTCAAGCTAACGAAGTGGTCTCGAAAGCTGCCATCGTACCATGGGCTCTACCACCGCATACACCCCCTTGACGGCGCGGGTTCGCCAAAGTCTCGTCTCTGCGAGCGAGCATTTCAACGATGAAGTGAGTATCTTCATGTAATTCGACGCTTTCCTCTCTCTGAGTTCGTCTTCAGCTGACCCGTACCCTGCCAGAAAATGTCCCAATACCCCCTCCTCCTATCCATCTCAAATCGCATTGACCGCCCTCCATTTGTTTTGGCCCACTGCTCTCTCCTCATCCTCCTATCTGTTCTCCTCTTAAACCCTAATCACCTCTCCCCGGTACTCACCAACCTCCTCGGGCTCCTCCCTGCATTCTACTTGACTTTCAAGCACCTTCACGCTCCCGCTTTGGGCCTTTCCGGTTCTACCCCACCCATGACGCCAGGTCTGCAGAGGAAGAGGAACGACGATGCAGAGTGGGCGAAGCACCAGACCACGAGATGGTGGATGGACTACTGGGTGGTGTACGGGACGTCTGTCTTTGTCGAGAGCACCCTTGGTGAGGACACGGTTCTGGCTCTTGTCCCGCTTTGGTGGGCGTTCAAGGCCGTGGGTCTCGTTTGGGCACTGGTGAGCTACGGCGAGGGCGAGACTGGTAAAGAGAGGGCGCGCCCCAAGCCTCTGGTAAGCTACACATAGCATCGCAATTGATGGCATCCCAGCTGACATCATCGCAGCGCCTGAAACCCCGCTCAAAGAACCCCCAGCAAGTCGCCGTATCCTCCCCCTCCCCCTCCCCAGAACACAAAGATACCGCCCAGCTCCTCGCTGCTCGACCCAGTGCCCGCCCCACCGACGGCGACGACGAGTCTGAAGGCACCACTGCTGTCGAGTCCCCCACGCCCTCCAGCGCCCAGCTGCGCGACATGCGCGCCGAGATGCGGGACATCACTCCGCCTGCTCTGTCGGCTCCACCGGTGAACATGACTACGCCGGTGGACACACCGCGGAGTGAGGTGGGGTCAGAGAGGTCGGAGCCATTCGGGCTGACAGACTCGGACGATGATTCGGATAGCGAGGAGAGTGATTCGGGGTCGGACTCTGATGACTCTGACTCTGACTCGGACTCCGAGTCGTCTGATGGCACCCCCTCGGACGGGTCCGGGTCTGGTACAGCTTCATCCACTGGCTCACCCTCTGTGCTCAACTCTGCAAACTCGGATGAGTCCAGCGACTCCAACGACGCTATCCTCCCGCCTGACACACCGCTCGACGAGCTCGCTTTGGCGGACAAACTTACCCTCCAATTGCCTAAGTCTGGGAGCGAGCTGAGCGAGGAGCACCTCAAGATGCAGGCGCTTAACGCCAAAGAGCTCGGGTCTGGGTCACAGGCCGATGGAGAAGGGGCTGTAGAAGTCGAGCTTGGTGGGGCAAAGGAAAAGCCTAAACTCGCGGACATCAGCACCACCTCCCCTATCGCCTCTCGCCCTGCTTTCACAAACCCTCCTGCCCCAGCACAAAGCGGCACCACACCCGCTCCCCGTCCCACCACCGCCTCCACCCCCGGCTCGGGCATCGCCACCGGCGGCGCAGACGGAGAAGTCACCCGCCTGACGCTGGATGATCTGCTTGCTATGGAGGGTGATGGGTCGGAGATGGAGGAAGGTGTTGTGGGCGAAGTGGTCCGGGGTGAGAAGGTGCAGGTGGGTGCTGGGATTGGAACTGAGGGGAAGGGGTACGAGGGTGGGGGTGTACTGCCGTTGAATGTGGGGAAGAAGGAAGGGGTGGTGGTCCCACCGTCGGGCTTGGTCCTGTAGCTTTACACCGTTTGATCGCGGGAAGCGACTTGTGTATACATCTACATACCTCATGGCCATCATGTGCTTGAGCCTCAATGAAGGTCGTGTGTCCTTCACTTGTGGATCAGGCTGGTCAGACCAAAAATGTATCACATCTTCTTGTATATGTTCATACAGCTGTGACTCTCGGCACCTCTTCCGGGTCCTGTCCCGCACTACTACTTCCGCGCCCTCCGGCACCCCGCCGCAGCCATGAATGATTCCATGACCTTTTCTGCGGGGTTCGTCTTCCTTCCCCTGTCCTTCCTGCGCAAGACTTGGGAACGACACCCGAACAAGCACGGAAGGGTAGCCCGAAGAATCTGTGTCGGTACACCTAGGCACACCATGGCCTCCCATCATTTGTATCCACCGCCGCCTCTCGTCGACCGACAAGCGCGCGATCCCCGTCGATCCATTCAGTTGGCCTACATACAACGGCCTGTCGGATCAGATGTCAGCATGGCATAGTACTATGCAATTCATACCTCCGTTGAGATGCACTAGTAGTAGTGCAGTACCTATCATGCCCCTGCGTGACTGAGGCTGGAAGTCTCCTTGGGATAGTGCAAGTAGATACATAGTACTCACGGAAGTGAGACAATACGGGTGCGCGTCAGGCGTACAATTTCTGGTACTAGGGCCAGTGTAGGAGTTTACAGTGGGAGCTCACCCACACCATGCATCTCTTGGCCAAACGCGTCTCATCATTAATTAATACATAGACCCTCCTCCTCACTCGAAAGGAGTCCATCAATCTCCATGCACTTGAGACTTGACACATTCAGGCTATCAGAGGGTGTGGCCGATATGGCGTCACCTCTTGTCCTGCGAAAAGTGCAAGGATGCATGCAAGATAGCGCAGATTACTTCGATGTGAGAAGAGTCGTCGGGACGCGTTGCGCCGCTGTTGTCATCAAGCCGTACATGAGATTACGTTTTAGCCTGATTTTCACAGAAGGACCCTTAGTTCAGTGGTAGAATGCCGGATTCCAAAAATCCACTACGATCAGTAGTTTGCTATCCGTCGGTCGTCTGTTCGATCCAGGCAGGGTTCAGATCTTTTTGTCTTTTTGTCACTTCGAAACTACTCGGAAGTATAATTCACCCCTACTATTTGATTGATTTTGATGATTTGATTTAAAGTGGCATCGTTGTGTATATACATAGCGTTTTACAGTTTCTTGTATAATTTGATGAATCGGCGTGATATGCCGCCGCTTTAAAGGAATAATCATCAACAACCAGCGAGCACTAGGTCACGCAACAACAATGTTGTGTTCTTCTTGAATCTTCGCGCCCTTCCAACAGTTCTCAGACCATTGTTCGACGCGCCAGTGGCCCCCACAAGGGGAAAGCTCTGGGTCCCGATGAAGAAGCCTCGGAGGAAATCTGAGAGCGGAGATTGATGAAGGGATAAAGGTGAGTCTTATGTTCTAGTGCGGTGTGGTAGGATCCCGGAGGAGGTCGGTCCATCGTGGATTTGCGAGGGTAGGTGAGTTGACGAGAGTGAAGAGGTCGCAGGTCGAAGGTCAGTGCAGAGGGGTTATAGCTCATGACTTGCTCGAGTATGTATGTGGTCTTCATACGTCCATGTTAGGTCCGATGAACAGAGGCGAGGCGATCATGATCAGTCTAGGTGGATGCATTAGCCAGTCTAACGCCTCTACCAGCCCGTCAGAGCTTTGCGTTCAAATCCTCCTCATCCACCCCCGCTTCCGGCATTCTCCTCCTCGGCTCCCCAGGCCTCTGTGCCCTCATGATCCCCTCCTGCGCCGTAAGCGCCAATAGATGCCCATCCTCCGTATAGATCCTCCCCCGTGCGATCCCCCTCCCCCCACCGATATGCGCGTACTGCGCCTCCTTGACGTGCAAGACTGGCCTGCGAGGGTCATAGTTCGCGGGGAAGGGGTAGAAGTGGATGGAGTGGTCGATGGAGGCGAGCATGTTGAGCGCTGGGGTGGAGTTGGTGTTTAGGCCGGCGGCGCGGGAGGCGGTGGCTGCGAGTTGGTAGTCGCTGATGAAAGCGAGCATGATCTTGGGGGGTCATGGTCAGCTACGGTCAGTGACACTCTTCCCAGTTCTTGAGTAGAACACACCTTGGCCAGCTCATGGTCAACTACGTCCTCTGGGTAGATCATAGGCTGATACCAAGCCATGCGGGTAGTCGGTAAGCCTTTGTGATAATAGTCGGGGTTGTACGGGGCATCAGGCTTCCTCCTGGCAGCTGTGGTGGTGAACACGGCGCCCCTCTTGAACTGCAGCGCCACGTGTCCGCATTAGCACGGCCCAAGATGATAAGAGTGATTGATGATGCGACCATGCCAACCAACTCACATGGGCCATGTCCTGCCAGTACTGCCATTTGTAGCCCAGCTCCTTCTCCCCCTTCTCCCTCGTCTGCCGAAGGATATACGCCATGTTGTCCTCGCACTCTTCAAACGGCAGCATGTGCTCGGGGAATGGCACCTGGTATGTCGCTCTCGGTCGAGAGTCTTCCAGCCCTTCATCCTCGCCCCATGGCTGCGACATCATCGTGAGTGAGTTTGACACCTTGACCAGCCCACTTTCCTCTGTCCCATCAGCCTGCCAGGCCTCCTTGGGGAGTGGCTTGCCAGGGAGTGCAAAGCTCGCCATAGAGATACACACCACCTTCTCCCCCTGACAGGCCTTCACCAGCCTACACGCCATGCTCCGCCCATCACTGAGCTTCTCCACCTTGAACTCGATCTGCTTGTCGTTCGGCGCGGGCAGCAGGAAGTAGCACCTCCCGCTGTGCAAGCCCAGAGGTGGCTTCACCGTCTTGCTCGCCGCGTGCAGGCATTGGGCGACTAGCATGCCCCCGTATGCCCCGCGCGGGCCGGAGGGCACGCTGGAGCCGCCCATGAGCCAGATGAGGGGGTCGGTGGGGTGGGGCTGGAGCTGGATGCCAGCGATGAGGGATGGGTGGGTGGACCGCCAGGAGGACATGGTGGGCGGACGTGGCGGGTGAAAGGGTTCATGAGTGACAGAAGAGACGAGTTGGCGATATATAACACGGACGACGGCAGCCGGAGGAGCGACGAGGAGCAGCGTCAATATCCAGAAGAGCGGTACAGCTGCCGAGAAGACGGGAGGGTGCAAGAGAAGATGGATCGCTGGGCCGGGTATTCACGCGACGCGTTTATCCGGTGGGTGCGTCGTGCGGCGGCCTCCAGCAGCCTCCAGGTCCAGGCAGCTATCGAGCTATCGATGATAGATATGCGAGGCCCAAGTCCTTGTACGATCATCTGTTCTGGTGCAGGCCAGAAGTATGCACAGGTAATGCTTATTCATCGGCACGGTACAACTGCTCAGCTTCAGCTCAGAGCCTCGCTCCCAAATCCTCCGCGTCCAACCCCGCTTCAGCAACCCCCTTAGGAGCAGCCCCCGGCCTCTGAGCCCTATACAGCGCCTCCTGACCAGTGACCGCCAACAGATGCCCATCCGTGCTATAGATCCTCCCCCTAGACATCCCCCTGTTTGCTGCGGTATTGGCCACCTGCGCCTCCATGACATGGAGGAAAGGTTTGTGCGGGTCAATGTCCTTGGGGAAGGGGTAGAAGTGGATGGCGTGGTCGAGGGACGCGAGCATCGCGATGGTTGGGGTAGAGTTGGAGTTGAGACCGGTGGAGCGGGAGGAGGTGCCTCCTAGATGAAAGTCGCTCGTGAATGCGACCATCAGCTATGGAGTGGGGGTGAGGCGTCAGTAATGACCCGATGACAGCCATCATCAGTGAAGTCACGCACCTTCAAAGTCTCCTCGTCAAACTCGTCGTCTGGACTCGTCCTCGGGCCAAACCATGTCATCCGCGTGGTCGGCCTCCCATTGTGAGAGTAGTTGGGGTCGTACGGAGCCCCAGGCTGTCGTCTGGCCGCAGCGGTGGTGAAGGCGGCGTCGTCTCCGTACTGCATGGAGCTCGCATCAGCTGCTGACCAAACAGTCTCACGGAATAGACGATACTCACCAGAACAAGCGCCTTCCAGTACTGCTCCTTCCAGCCGAGCTCCTGCCCCTTCTTCTCATCCAGCAGCTGCTGGAGTGTTTGCCGGTCGATCGGGGTCTGGTCCCATGGCAGCAAGTACTTTGGGAACGGCACCTCGAATGCCTCTACTGGCGGCGCCCTGGACCCGTCCTTCCCCACCTCCTGTCTTGACTTCTCCTTGTTATCTTCCCACGCCTGAACCATCATGGTCAGGGAGTTCGACTCCTTCACCGCCCCACCCTGGTCCGCCGCGTCCCCTTCATCCTTGGCAAACACCCCTTCGGGAAGCGGCACCGGCGGCCGCGTCCAGCTCGCCGTCACCACGCAAATCACCTTCCCATCCTGCTTTACCTTGACCAGCCTATTGGCAAAGCTCTTGCCATCGCTAAGGTTCTCCACGTGATACTCGATCTGGTGGTCGATACGCCCCGGGTGGAGAAAGTAGCAGTGGGCGCTGTGTAGACCGAGGGGAGGGGGGATGGAGTAGCTCGCGGATCGCAAGGCTTGGCAGAGGAGCAGGCCGCCGTACGCACCGCGCTTGCCAGGTGGGACGCTGGAGTCGGCGCCGGAGAGGAAGATGAGGGGATCGGAGGGGTGCGGTTCGACCTTGATGAGAGAGACGAGCGACTTCGCGAGAGGGTTGTTGGGCGGTTGGGACATGTCGAGAGCGATGAGAGCGTGGGTATCACGTTCTCATGTGTGGGTTCGGATCCATATATACAGCGGCAGGAATGAAGGGCCTCGGGCTCTGGCCTGGTGGCTGATACCGGATGATGTGAGACCATCTCATCATGGCAAACACGCACCACAGGCGCGACGCGGAGACGCGCGAACTGCTGCCGGCTATCCACATGACCCGATGACCCGGGCCCGAGGACGTGAGCCCGAGGTGGTGTGTGTACTTTGAGCTCGCCTGCTCAGTCAACATGCCATGCATAGAGAGTGATAAAGATGCCCCGTCGAGCCCAAGGGTAATATGTGATGCATATCATGAAAGGATCAGTATCCCACTTCGCCTACCGAGCGAGCCGCTTCACCCCCAGGTGGAAACGAACGAAGAAGAGATGAAGTATCATGTAATCGTGCGCTCCACCATCACTTCGCGGGCCGTCAGTCTGTCTAGCGAAACACTCTTGGTTATCGATAACAAGAGGTCATCTGAAAGAGTCTCAAGTGGTACGTATCAGACATACCCAGTACATAAAGAAAGAACTCCTTGTCTTAGCGACAGAAGATGGCGGAGTAGTTGACGCACGCGACGACGGCTCACGTGTTTCAGTGCTGAGAAATCAGGAGCCTACGGCGCCACCAGCAAGATGGAGGGAGGCATGCTTCAGCCTTATCGCTACCCAAGGTGCTACGAGATCCAGGAAACATGGTCGGTAAGCCCTTGACCCAAACGACCCAGCTGTATCCTCGGGCACAGGACGTGATGAGACTCCACCACCATAATATCGCTTATGCTTCCCTTACGTATAAGAGCCACCTTGCTCCACTCTGTACTATCTTCTACCCATCTAACAAGCTCCTCGAGAAACCAAGCAAGCCGACTACTATCTTCAGGATAGCAAGACAACATGAGTAGCGACAGAGACACCCGATACCTCCTCGACAAGAGCCGCACCCAAACCCTCTCCTCGACCTATTCGGGCGGGAGACGGCGAGAATCCGGCTCGAGCGACTATCAAGACAACAACCGAATCCTGTCTACTGCCAGTGAGGCGATGCAAAAAGCGCATTACCATCATCCTTCTGGTTCTGGAAGCGGGTACCCCCGCTCCTCGAGCTCTTCCGCCACCAGTAACGCCACATTAAACGCCGGTCAGTCTGGGGCTGGTAATGGACGCCGACCTCAGACCAACCAGGGGTACTACTAGCTAGCTTCCATGGAGTACCGAGAGCCTTCCTCGCGTTCTTCGAATGCCGGGAGCAACGCTTCTTCTGGTACCCGGGGGGACACCTGCTGTGAAAAATGCGGTGACTGCATCGGTAACAACGCCAGATGCGTCGCTTGCTGTACGGCGTTAACCGTGGGAGGCGCGACCATTACGGGCCTTTATCTTGGAGGATGCTTCGAGCCATAGGTCAAGACGAGGATGAGGTTCTGATTGATGCCATAGGATCATAGTGTTCGTAAATACTTCAGTACTTCAATCTGTGCCGTGGTCCGGTGTGATGATGAATGCACGATGCCCGAAACGCCCGTCCGCCTAGGGCCAGGACTCCGCTGAAGGTGCGTGACGATCTGAATCCTATGAGTAGTGTTTGAGAATGTTATGTTACCTCCCCCTGTGCCATAGTTTTTGAACTTCATGATATGATTCGATGCATTTGGTGTGTGTGAATATGGTGGAAGAGTGTGGACTCGCGTTGAATCACAGAATCTTGCTACATCGGTAAACTAGCCTTCTAGGGATGGTTTCACAAAGGATTTTGACTCACTTTAGCATTGCGTGTAAAGCAATGGCCCCCTCCTCCTTGCCCCTCGTCCACGGTTCGTTAAGCAACGGTCTCACTGAGTCACTGGAAGGATCAGGAGAAGCCATGTCTGTGTTGGGACCAAACTTAGTCATACAGGGCTCGCTGAGAATTATTAGTTAGTTAGTCAACGGTGGGTCATATCTCATATCTTCCAACATAGGAAAAAGTAAAACACTTCTCGATCTCGGGCTACCGTACTGTCACGCGGCTGTCGCCACTTCGACCTCTCTAGCTAGTTCGAGTAGGTTCTAGTACCTTCCACTCCTTTCCACATCGTTCTGGCACCTTCTCTTTCGACATACGTATCTAGTTCCAAGACCCTGGGGATTACCAAAGCTTAGTCAGCCTCATGGGGAGTGCATAGGTATATAAGCTCGTCTCCTTTCCATACATCCTAGATACCTTGTCGATCTGATATTGTTGTCCTCTCCCACTCGCAATCGGCTGCTCCGGCCGTGGCCTGGCTACCTTCCATGGTCCTCAGGTCATTCTATTCCATCCACCTCTCTCGAGTTCCAAGGGCATGCCGGAGAGCTGTACGCTTGTGACACGTACTCTGTCACATGTTCTGCCTGGTAGTCCGAGCTGGGGAGTCCGAAGCCGTGTCGATGCTTCTTTTGATCATGCTATTGATCACGAGTCGCAGAAGATGAATCACGCTTCCACTCAGATCAGAGAAGCGAGAGGTGCTGTTTCATCAATGGACAGACAACGTGCAACTCATGTGGTACCCGAAGGTGTCGCATGAATAGAAATCCTCGGTGAGTTTAATGTCATATCAGTGAGATAACGCTCCTGGTGTTTCATTCAAGTATGAGAGGGGAAGTGATGCTTCTTTAGGTGATGCTTCTCTAGAGGCAGGACAATCCACTGCTTACCGTATAAAGAGTCTGCACCCACGCCTGGCAACGTCTCTCTCAACTCAGCACACCCACCTCAGTTTGGCAACCTCTTGCACCAAGTCACCGAAGCACCACACCTCCTATGATGAGCAGTGAAGACTACTACCAATACCTCAACGAAGAAGACCAGGACGCTCTCTCGAGGTTCTCCACCACTGAGACTCCCGCCCCGACTTACTCGAGCGGGCAAGAGCGCGATGCCAGTTCGGGTGATTACCAGTTCAGCGAAGACTTGTCAGCGTCCAACGCCGGTATGGCAGAGGCCCATTATTATGAGCAAGCGGGGAAGTATGGCGGTGGTGAGTACACGTACACCAGCGGGACCAGTGGGGAGGGTGGTGCCACCAGTGGAACTGGGGGTGAGCAACCGCCCGCTTATGAAGATCACACCACCGGCGGCCACGAGACCGAGGGCTATGAGATGTCTTCGATGGAGTACCAGTCCTCGACGACTTCTACTGCTGGGGGCAACTCCTCCAGCGGGGAAGCCAGCGGCGGTGGCGAGGACAACTATTGTGAGCAGTGCGGGGAGTGTATCGGGAATAATTTGAAGTGCATCGGTTGTGGGCTTGTCGTTGGTGCATTGGGGCTTACCACTGGTATCGTCTATGGGGTCTGCTTGCATTAGTCGAACAGTCTCGTGAAGAGTAGTCATTCATCAGCTTCTTCCATGTTAGCATATCCTCTCACGCTTGGTGTCTAGTATGATGCATTGTGTCCGTGTACATACAATGAGAATGGTATGACGGTATTGCAGCGTCTCACTGCCCGTTCTCAACTTGCCCCACGCTACTCCTTCTTATCGCACACCGACTCCCAATCCCCCCACAACGCCGCCCTGTCATCCACAAACTTGTAAAACGTCTCCCACTTGCACGACCCCTCCACCCCATCCTCACAACCACTCATGATCTGCTGTTTCCCATTCACCCTCGCGCGTACGTAGTCGCCATCACCTTTACAGTGGAATCGCTCGAGAGCGACGTGCCCGAGGAAGGAGACGAGGTGTGAAGTGCGCCAGGAACGGTTGCGGTGCCAATGGTCGAGGGGAGGGGAATGGGAGGCAGGGTGGGGGAGGTCGGTGGAGTTGAAGAGGTTTAGGAAGACGGCGACGAATGCGGGGGACTCGCGGTGGGTGAACGAGGGGTGGAGACTGTGAGGTAGAAATGGTCAGTTATGCTACAGCTATGTTTAGAAGATGAGAGCCCAGCTCACAGCTGCGTGTGGGTAGCATTAGGAGGCAACTTCGGCGCCGGAAGCTTCTTCTTAAACTCCTCAAACTCCTCCGGCTCTTCTCCAGTATGACCCCCACCTCCCGTGTCCTTCCCATCCAGCAAGTGCTTCGCCGTCTTGACCCACGGCATGCCCAGGTACGGCGACAAGGGGTTACCGTACCCCATCATGTAGTGGAACCTGACGTCAAAGTAGTACTCGCCGTCAAGCCACTCTTGGTCGGTGAACACGTGACAGAAGTGGGAGTGGCCTTGGGCGATGGTCTCGTACCCGCAGAGCTATGATGGGGAGCTTGTCAGCTGATGTGCACATCGGATGGGGTTCAACAGCTCACCATCTGCATGGCGAGGATGTCCTGGTCGTTGAGCTCGGCGGCTACCTCGGGGATGATCTGAGACAGCCTCTCGCGGATCCTGGGGGCGTAGATCCCAAGCCATACGTTGGCAGGAGCCAGCGAGCTCTTCTTCTCAAACGCGTTGCACGCTTTCTGCAGATTCACACTTTAGATCAGCTACTATAGCTGCGACTTTGCGCTACGGATAGCTACCCACATGCGGAGTCAACGACCTGTCCCAGTCCCTCGCCTTGTTTGGGACCTTCACAAGCTGCACCACCTCACCGTCTCCTTCCCCGTGGTCCCCGCTCTGGCCCTTGGGGAACGCGCCGTTGATCCACGACTTGGCGGTGACGATGTCCCTCTCTGAACTGGCGGTCCACACTTTGTAAGGCGTGGTCTTCTTGCCCTTTTTGTTTTTGTTCTTCTTGCTGGACTTGCCGAGGATCTTGGGAGGAAACAAGGTGTCGTACTGCTTGCGGATCCTCTTGCCAAGGTACTGCCACGGCGGTGTCAGCATGGGAGCTTAGAGCTTCACAACACCATACCGAAGCACAAAGCTCACCTCAGAGTCCTCCTTGCCCCGCTTACTGACCACCTCTAAAGTCTCCTCCACGATAGGCGTCTTCCACTCCCTCAAGAACTTCCACTCCCCCTCCTTCGGCAGCTTCTCCCTGTCCATCCCCTGGATCTTCTCGATGAACGGCTGCATCGTCTCCTCAAACTCGTCATCGTTCCCCTGGATGCTCGAATGGCGGATGAGCAAGCTGACGCTCGTGAACTCGCATTTGTCGGGCAGCGGGGTGGGCTCTTCGTTGGGGATGAAGAAGGGGGAGATGGCGGAGAGGTGCTTGAGGGGGTTGATGTGCCGGTTGGTGAAAGGGGACTGGGGGGGCGAGGGGGCGGCGGCGGCCAGGAGGGGCACGAGGGCCAGGAAGGCGAAAAGCATCGCGCTGGTGTCTGAGGCAAGAAGAAGAAAAGAAAGAGCTGCATACTCTCCTGCCATATAGACCCTTGACCCGCTTCCGGACAGGTCGACTTTGAGAGGATTCATCGGTGCGACGTCATTTCAAGCTCCGCACCAGATCGCAGCGCAGATCGAAGAGATCGATTGTTTGGTTCCGTGCTCAGGTGCACTTTAACTGCTCCTTCCACTTACGCCACGTGCGTGCGCAACAACAAACATCAACGAACGAGACTGACTTTTGACATCCCCCTTTCACATGCAGCCGCTTTCTGTTCAGTCACCATTATCATCAGCTCATAGGCCATCAGCCTATCGAAAAATCTACAGCATACATCCCCACAGCACATGCCCACCCTACCACCCCCGCCCACACCATGGGTCCCCACCCGCTTCACCGACGAATCCCTGCTGCTCGACGCCGAGCCCATCTTTGACGTCTCGCTCGGCGAGTCCGAGTGGGGCGGCGAGAAGACCGTCGCTCTCGATGGGGCTTTCTCGGAGAAAGTCGCGGAGGACAGAAAGTTGCAGGATAGACAGGCGCCAGATATGACGCTGGACCTGGAAGACTATCTGCCTGAGGATTCGGAGACACTCATGGAGAATACAGTGGCGGTCGTCGAACAACGGAAGGAGGAGGTGGCCGAGCGGGGGTACGAGAGAGGGAGGTCAGAGGGGAGCGTATCGGTAGCTTCAAGCTCCGAGGCCTCTTCTTTCTCGACATCCCAGTCCACGGCGTCGAGCGTTTCGCAGACACAGTTAACGCACAAGAGGATGGGCAGCGGGTCAGAGCAGGCGGCACCTATCAAGAAGCGTGAGTTGACGGATCTCTACTCTGTAGTGGCTGACCAATAACTGACTGTCATCGCTGTCATAGATCGACCCCGGCTGCCTGTCGATAACGACTTCTTCTCCCGCCGCCTGTCAGACTCCAACCGCCGCTCCAGCATCACCCACCTCTCATCCATGCTTCCTCCTCCTCCCCCTTCCTCGCGGCATCGCACCACCCCCCTTGACGACTCTGTTCTCAGCGGCTTTTCCAAATCGGGACCGTCTGATCCATCATCCTCCGGCATTGTACCATCACAGCCAACCAACAATGCAAGCAGGCGGCTGAAGGCGTCCATCCTGGCTGAGAACAAACCGCGGGAGGAGAGTGAAGCGCGAGCATCAAGGACGAGTGACCAGCCTGTGAGTCAACCTCTCCTGTCTACTGGCTGCATGGATGTTAACAATCACTTCATTAGGCCTCGGCAGGTAGCTCATCGGGAAGAAAGAGCTCGGCGCTTTCGAGATACCTCGCAACATCGTCGGTGCTCGCTCCCAAGCAGGCGGCCGACGAGGCTGAGCCAGGACCTACCCCCTCCTCATCTGCATCCGGGTCCCAAGCACCACACGTCCCAATGCCCCCTCGTCCACTTTCTACTACTTCTACCGCCCCTGCCACAACATCACCTCCCCTCCCTGTCGCTGTCGACGAGCGTCAGCCTGTGACAGCAACTCAGGCTACAAACATGAACGAGTCGCGGGGTTCGAGGCGGACATCGATGGGCGAGAAGGTGGTCAACTTCTTTTCTGGACTGATCCGGCCGCCTACGCCTTCCGGGTCGTCGGAGAAGGGGTGTGAGAAGGAGATGTCGGGGGCGAAGGATGCGGAAAGAGTTGAGGGTGGGGAAGAGAAGGAGAGGCGAGGGTCAGGGAAGGATGCAAATGAAGGCGGGGTGGGGGGAGTGCGGGCGGTGAAGGGTGGTGCGACGCGTACACTCACCAAGCCTATCCCCTTCTCCCGTCCTCTTCACTTGCCCAAAGGCTCCGCAAAAACCTCACGTCCAGCCACCTCTACCAAAGCCCCCACCGCCAACCCCACGCGCGCGCCCCTCCAACCCACTCGCACCCAGCCCAACGCTCTCTCACTCACTAAGCCCGTCCCTCCCAAATTCTCCACCTCGGATAATAAACCCAGGCCCAAACCGTACTCTCGTCCGGCGACTACGTCGGCATTTGCGACCGCCGCACTGGCACGCTTGCCCCCACCGGGGAGGGGAGCGTCTGCGGCGGCCCAGCCGGTGACAGTGAAGGATGGGGAGAGGGCGAGGGACCTCCGCGCTAGGAGAGATGTGTTCGAGCGGTTGGCGGCGTCGTCTTCCTCTGCTTCCGGCCCCTCCCATGCCCCCGCGCCCAAGGCCCACTCCGCGGCCGCTGGGCTCCACCGCACCGTTCCCCTCCGCGGGCACACCCCCGGTAAATCCTCTGCCCTCCGCGCCCAGCAGCGCGCCCAATTTGACGAGGCCGTGCGTGCCAAGGCCAAGGAGAAGGAAGAGCGGGAGGCTGAGGAGAGAAGGAAAAAGGAGGAAGAAGAAGAGAGAGCGTATAAAGAAAGTCGGAAGGGGACCGTTATTTGGGCGAAGCCTGTGCCGGAGATGTATAGGGGAGGGAGGTGATACGGTGGCGTGGCATGGGGTGGATGCGCGGGAAAGTCGGTCTGGTTGTACAGCGTATATTGTTTGTCTTGTTATTATGATGGAGGTACCTTGAGTATTGGGATGTAGAAGAGGGGCCGTCAAAGTCACCCGAGGCGGATTCGGCAGAAGAATTCAACTTGTTACATTTGCTACAGACACAGACACAGACAGCACCTGTCCACCGCTCTTGACTATTTCTCATCCACAGACATCACCCCACGCCTCTTGCTCGTTCAACACCTTAAAGCTTCCCCTTGCCAGCCTTGACGAGGATGGACGGGTCGAGCAAGGCGTCGGGGTAAGGTAACTTGAACGAGCGGAGGTGGTTCTCTCCACCATCGACGACCTGAGTGTTCACATGTCAGCTTTCATCTCCTGACCGGCGGAACAAAGATGTCAGGGAACATACCAAGACCTGGCCGGTGATCCAGATGGCAGCGGGAGAGAACAAGAAGATCGCGGAGGTGGCGATATCGTCTGTCATGGGTGGTCGTGTTAGCGTGACTCGGAGAGAGGTCTGAGGAAGGAGGATGGAGGAGATAGAACTCACTGGTGAACCCCTGGCGGCCGAGAGGGATCTGGTTGCTGTAGTCCATGCCCTTGATGCCGAGCTTTTGCATCCCCACGGTATCCCCAATAGGCCTACAGACAGCAAGTCAGCAAAACCTCCTTCACGGCTCAGAGCTTCTACAGAAGGAAGACATACCCGGGCGCAATCACATTGGACCTCACACCCCACGGCCCCTCCTCAACAGCGATCGCCTGGCTCAACGCGTCCACACCGGCCTTCGCCGCCGCCACGTGCGCCTGGAAGGGCACACCCCTGTAGTGCAGCGTCGCCGAGATGTGCAGGTAGGACCCCTGGGTCTGGCGGACGTAGGGCATGGTGGCCTTGACGGTGTGGAATGTGCCGAGGAGGTCGATCTCGATGACGGCGCGGAAGGCGCGCTCGGAGAGACCGCTGATGGGGGCGAGGAAGTTGCCAGCGGCGCCTGCACGTGAGTGTCAGCTAAGTCCCGAGGTTCGGTAGGTGTGACGAGCTTACCGCAGATGACAAAGTCGATCTTGCCGAAGGTGTCGGCGGCAGTCTTGGCGGCCTTCTTGAGAGAGTCGGCGTCGCGCACGTCCGCAGGAGCGGCCACACACTTCTGGCCTGTGGCCTTGGACAGGGTTTGGGCGGACTCCTCGAGACCCTTGGCACTGTGTAAAAAATGTGGTTAGCTCGCTTGAGGGGCATATGATACGGAAGGAGCTCACTCGCGACCGACAATCACAGCGTCGACACCAAGATACATCATCTGCTCAACGATCTTGTAGCAGATGCCACTCCTGCCTGTGACGCCGCATACCATCAGTGTCCCTTCTGATGGTCTTGGATCGAAGATATTGCGCCAGAAGACAGGACTCGCCACCGGTGCAGAAGAGGACCTTGCCCTTGAACAAGCCTGGGACGAAGGTATCAGACGTGACGGGCATGCTGGAAGGGGTAGCGGCTTTGGCGGCAGACATTGCGTTGAACTCTTCTTGTTGGTTGAGGGTATGTAGGCAGGAGGGTGCTTGTTGAGAGCGGAGTGAGGTTGTTGCAGGGCTTGAGGAGCTCGTGCTTTTATATCATACAGAGCAAAGCACGCGCAAGGTGCTTCGGGTGCTGTTGTCGAAGGTGCAGACAGCATTTCAAGAAGAAGAGTCGGGTAACTCGCGTGCCGGAGCGAGCTCCCGGATGTTTGTAATTTTGGGAGGCCTGTTTTATCCAGACGGAAATCATCGAATGTGCGAGAATGCTTCCGTTCTGGACCGTAATGCCCTATTCCTTGGCTGTACTGGGTGTTTATTCTGCATATCGTTCAGCTCCGGTCGGCCATCGTCTTCTGTGCCCGCTGTCCGACATAAATGAACTGCTGACAGAGACAGACACAGTTGTCTTGATTTGATTGAAGCCGTCGGCCTGGCGTCGTGCTCCACGCTTCTTCTTGGAGGGCCATGCGCGTCCTCTCTGGGGCTGGGGGGCTCGCGAGCAGTTGTGCTGGGGGAAGCTGTGTCGGAGACGAGCGAACAATGCAACAGCGAACGACATGGTCAACAACGAGGCTGGTCGGTGCCCACCGGACCATCACACGCCGTATGCTATTTTCCTTGGAGTCATGAGAAATCTGGTCTCAAAGTGGACCATTTGCAGACATGGAGGGGTGCTCCAGACGTGCGCGATCCCTCGACCGGTCAAGGTAGGGCAGAGGGGCAGCAGAGCACGCTCGTTGTCTGATGTCGATGATCGACCGACGCGTCCGGGCACGCGTCTTGCTCTGGATGCATGGAAATGTCCGACAAACCTTGTCACGACCTCCTGCGGTATTGGACTGTTATCTGTTGCCATGCATGTATGCTCTTGACCATACACAACGCAATGGACCAGTCGAGCCAAGATGCCACTTGTATGTGAACTGCCACAGTCTCTGAAGGAGGTCCATATCTGTCCATACCCCACGGGGCAAGGCCGCGTTGGGGTTCAAAGGCATCCTCGTTTGCGGCCAGGGCGGTGTGACGCGTGACCTCACCACCTCTTCTGGCGTCCCCGAACTCGCTCCGTTGTCCCCTCTGTACGTTGAAGCGTGACATATATTCAAGTCTAGTACATCTACACGTACGAGAGCACTACCCGCCCAACCTACAACCCCTATCACAACACCGACACCGACAATGGTTTACACGATCGTCGTCCACCTGCAGGCTCTCCCCGTGAGTTCCATCACCTTCGTTGTGCTGCCGGCAGCTTGTCCCATGGATGTAGCTAACCATCTATTGAATGACAGGAGGCCATCGAGGAGGTCAAGGCGAAGCTGAAGGAGGCTTCCGAGGTCTACAGGAAGGACAAGGAGGTGCGCCATCTGCTTCTTCTTCCCCTCAACCCGCTTAGTCGGGCAAGAGCTGCGCAAGCTGACTCTATCTTAACAGACCCTCGACTGGTATGTCATGCAAGACCCCAAGGACGCCTCCAAGTTCTGCATCGTGGAGAGGTATGAGCAGGAGTCCTCCCAGCAGTACCACTTAAACAACCCTGTAAGTGTGTATCGGCGTGATGGGAGCGGATGTTATGGGGGTGCGGTAGATGAGCGAGATGGCGGGGTTTGAGTGGTTCTTCGTGTCTGGTGTCTCTTCGTGTCTGGTGTCGTCGCTGACAGTGGGCCTGATCTATGCCCGTCTCTCTGAAGTACTGGAAGGTGAGCTGGATCTCATGCTAACTCCCTGGGTGAAGCGCCAGATGCCAGGATGCAATAGCTGATGTCCCCCGGCCGATAGACCTTTGACCCCTACGTCGTCCCCCGCCTCGCAAAGCCGATGGACCTCACCCGCTGGGAGGAGTTCTAATCGCATGGCTCCTCTCCTCGCCTGTCGTCACCCCACGTACTTGTTCATACCCGGCATGCGATCACCATTTCCCGGCGGGACATTTGAGCTGCTCATCGAGCAGTCGAGCACGAGCGTCCCAGCCGGCTAGGGCCGAAGATGTGGTCTTCGGGCGAGCGGGTGACTCTTCAAGTGGTAGCGAGAACGATAGTATCGATTGCGAGAGCTATATATATATCGCCGATATCGGTATCATATCGTAGCGAAGACGATTTACTGGATGAGGAAGGTGGTGGCCGATGCGGCGTATGGTCTCTTGCGCTGGGCCAGGGGTGGTCAGAGGACAATAAGCATGCCTGATAAGAAGTAGTGCGGGCAGATAATGCGAGATCTGGCGATGGTGAGCGAGCATCATGGCTCGAGTGTGGCACTGGCAGAGGCAGTCAACAACTGGAGGATTCGTTGTTGTGATGACGCTGCTGTGCCAACAGAGTTCATGGCGGACGATCAACACAAGCCTGACGCCTCTCTCCTGTGTTTGAGCTTCGAGGCAGAAAAGCCTTCCGGATTAAACTTTCTTTCGGCAAGGCCAGCCAGCAGAAAGATCTGCCTTCCGGCTTGCGCGCAGGAGCACGACAGCGAACGACAAAAGAGAGCTCTTGGAATCAGGGTTCGGCAGGGCTACCCCAGGGTGACTCTTTTTGTCCAGAGCTAAAATTCGATGGCATAAAGCGCTCCCAGAGTCGCAGATTCCAGCTCCGTGAAGTGCGCAACGGGCATGCATATGCATATGGTGCACAAGGGGGAGTGCGACGTAGAGGAAGAGGAGAGGGGCAATTCTGGGGTGCATGTGGAGAACCTGAAGAGCATGAGATACAGGGTCGTTTCAGCTGTGAAGAAGTGGCCTTTTGTCCTCTCCGTTGGGTTCACGCGGCGAGAGAGAAGAGAGACTGGGTCTGCTTCTGGGCTCGGCCTGCCCTCGTTCCTCTGCTCAGATTTCGGATGGGTGGCGTCAGCAGGCGGTATCCCTGAGCTGGCAACAATGCGGCCCATGAATTATGGTACACCTTAGGCTGGATCCAGCACCCGGAGCCTGAGCCTGCACCAGAAGCACTAACCACGACCACGCGCGTTTTCACTGCAAAGTGCGAACCCGCATTGTTCTCAACATTTTCGCCTCTTCTCCTCTTGACTGCCATCCACACCCTCTTTTCCACACCAACACCCCCCTCGCACCGGACGGGATCCCAGGAGCATCCCGGCGAGCGCGCACGTCTTTACGGAATACACGCACCGTTACCTAACACCAGGTCCCGGCCGCTCCCACCACGCAGAAATTAAACGCGTCCGTATTCCATAGACACAACAACACCTCTTCACCACCCCCATTTTCGCAAATCTACCCTCATCCTACCCCCCTGCCCTCACTCTCACCTCCCTCACCCCCGCCATCGACACTTGCCCACGTACACCCGCCCGACAACCAGGCCGGATCGCGCGCTATACCGCCGTGCGATAGAGAAGACGCGCGCGCAAGGCAAGCCAGCGTGTGTGAAGGGAGAGGAACGGGCGTTTCACAGACGAGCGCTCGGACGTGAAAGTTGGCTGTTTGAGGACAAGAGTCCCTGGTGGACTGGAGAGAGGCCGCAGAGAGGCCGCTGGGAGAACCGCGAGGGAGCAGGAGAAGCTCCTCGAGGACTGGAGAGGCGACGGACGCCCCAGGGTTTGAGCAGGCTTGATCGGGTGCAGCTGCTGCAGCTGTGGTCAAACGAGCGGCCCAGAGTCGTCTGTGGCTCCTGAGAGGCCAGAGCATCTGGAAAGTCAGGAGAGGATACGGCCAGTGCTCTTGTGAGGTGTTCTTGCCAGGCGACGGTTGAGCTGTGGACATAGTGCTTCCCAGCACGCCAGTCAGTGCTTCAACCAACCTTGACAACGGCCCTCCTTTTACCCCTGCGACTGCACTCGACGTCCATTTCGCCATCTCCCACCTGGTCACCACCACCACGGCCTCTATTCTCTCCCTCATCCCCATCTGCCACCTGGCCACTGCCGCCTTATCGCCCCTTTTCCCCCCCCCTCCCCCCTCCCAAAAGGCCATCCCAGCCGCCAATCGCTCAAAGGCTGTACGCGGCCTACTCCATACATACACCTGCATCGATACACAGGACCCTCCTTTGTATCCTTCACCCTCGCCATCCTCCTCTGCATCAATTCCCACTCTACCCATCCTCTTCACAACCGCCTCTCTCTCTCCACTCCGTCGCCTAGACACCCCAGGCTAGTCCGCCCCCCGCCAGCCACTACTCTTCGCCCCTCCCCCCCGACTGGACGCTCCACACGGCAGCACGCAGCGCCCCTCGCTTGGCCTGCGAATCATCTATCCCACCGCCCAGTCGACCTCTCTTCTTCACCCACTTTCATCCGATGTCCATATCCGGCAGCATCTCGAGAAAGCGTGTTGGCTCCGTGAGCCAGAGAGGGAACGAGGCTTTACCCCCGCTGGACATTCAGAGCATCCAAATGCCGCCCAACCCGTGAGTTTGGCGTCGAGAAAGATCCGGGTGGGGCTGACCGCTGCGGTACAGGCAAAATGCACTGGCGCTTAAGACAGCAGCGCTGTCGAGCACCAGGTCTCTCTACCAGACCTGCTCCATCCTGAGAAAGCGGCTGCGCTGCGTCGAGGGCTTTGAGCCATTCCTTGGTGAGTGTTCTTCGCATTGTTCTCTGCACCCTCCGCCTGCACCCGCCCACTGGCGCGTCCTCGCGGCCTAGGTATATTTGTTTTGATGCTGATGTAGGACCCGGGTACACAGAACAACGAGACAATGCTCTCGATGTCGTGTCCCACATGTGCCACGTCTTCCGGCTCGGATCCCCCCTCATCCACCTGTACAACCTCCTCACCCCGGCCTTTGTCGACCCCCAATCGCCACTCTGGGCAGACCTCCCCGAGGTGCCCAAGATCGAGTACGAGTTCCCGCAATTCGCGCAGTCGCCCCAGGGCGTGCGGAATTGGGCCAAGCGCCCAGAGAACGGGAAAAAGTGCCAGCGGTACATTGCCAACTTTTGTATGGCGATGAAGAAGCGCGGGGAGGAGGGCCGGTGGAAGGGCGAGCAATGGGCGATTCACGAGCTGTGGGGCAAGTCGACGGGCGACGACGCGGAGGCGTACGACTCGACGGGCTTGATGAAGGTGCTCAACACGGTGGAGGAGATCCTCATCAACCTCCCCGAGTCGGCCATGTCGCCCATGTCCCCGCAGACGCCGTATACCGCCAACAGCTCGGTGGCGATGCGCAATGCGCGCCAGTCGTACGACCTGCCCTTCTCGATGGGCGGGAGTAACCCCGACTCGGTGGCCCTCGCGCAGATGGCGGCGACCATGAACGGCGGGGTTCACATCCATGCCCCCGGTGGGGCCGGCCCCAGCAACCCCTCGCCCACAGCCGAGGAGTTGCAGCGGGGGCTGTCAAAGTCCACGGCGGACGATAACGCGTTCAAGTCGGTGGAGGAGTTGGTCATGAGCGAGAAGAGCTATGTGCAGGAGCTGGAGATTTTGGTGCGGTGCGCGCAGGAGATGCTGGATGCGCAGTTGATCTCGACGGATACGTATCATATGATGTTTTCGAGTCTACCCAAGATTCTGGATTTCCACGTGAGTGTCTCGCTTGGTTTGGTTCATGGCTAGGACAGTAGCTGATAAGTCTGGCGTGCTAGCGGAAATTCCTGATCAAGCTCGAGACCGAGTACGAGCCCATCTTGGAGGAGCGTGGTCCGCACCCCTGGGCGCTGGGCAACTGGGGCTTGCCCTTCGTGACCAGCGAGGCCGAGTTTGACGTCTACGGGCCGTACTGCGCCCACTACCTCGAGGCAATCAAGGTTGTTGATGCCCAGATGCCGGTGCTTATCGTGAGTGGTTGCTCGGAGGAGACGAGGGGGCAGGACAGCAAGGGCTGACATGACTGGGGATGTAGAACGGACAATCATTGCCGGCGAACCAGAGGCCGTGTTTGGATCCGCAGAGAGAGCTGCTGGCGTTCATGATCAAGCCGATTCAGAGGGTGACCAAGTATGGGTTGCTACTGCAGGTGAGCTGATTTAGGCGATGAGATTCGCCACACGGGCGGCAGCTGATGTTCATGAATCACAGGCCATTCTGCACGCAACAGCCAAGCTTGATTACCCGTACAGCGACACGCTGGAGGAGGGTCACCTCGCCGTCAAGCGCATCGCCGCCAACATCAACGAGGCCACCGACTCGCGTCTCAAGGAGGCCACCGTCCGCGAGCTCATATCCCGCGTCGAGGACTGGAAGGGCCACGACGTCACGCGCTTCGGCCCCCTCATGCTCGACGACCACTTCACCGTCACCAAGGCCGACCAGCCGCGCGACTACCACGTATTCTTGTTTGAAAAGATGATGCTGTGCTGCAAGGAGGTTGTGCAGGAGCGGGGGAAGAAGTCGTCGCAGAACTCGAGGATGCTGCGGAAGGATAAGACGGCGAGCAAGAGTGGGGGGATGGTGCAGGAACCGAGGAAGTTGGCGTTGAAGGGGAGGATCTTTGTGTCGAACATCAAGGAGGCAACGGTCTTACCCGGGGAGCCAAGTGGTGAGTTTCTAGCCGTAGCTGTTTAAGGGAGACGAAGAGGAAGCTGACTGGGTCTCATAGACGCTCCCGGTGCTGCTCGACTCCAGATAGGCTGGACGATCCCTCAGCGATCGCAGGATGGCGGCGGGTACGAGGACGCCGAGGACTCGTTCATCATGATCGGCAAGAACGAGGATCAGATGAAGCGATGGGGAGAGAAGGTGCTGGAACTCGCCGTTCGGGAGCGCAAGCTCCAGGAAGAGAACCTCATCGCGCAGAAGCAGCAGGGCCGCATATCGGCGTCGGGCGAACGGGCGTACTACCAGCAGTCTTCCTTCGCACCCCCTACCCCGGCGTCCGAGTACCCTCCACCCCTCCCTTACAACAACATGCCCCGACTCCCCAACCAGGCTGGTATCGGCGCCGGCCCCGTGTACTCGCAGCAGTACGATGACGAGGATGACGATGGCATGCGCAGCGGCCGTACTACCCCCAGTATCGGGCACGCGCAACACCCTTACGCCGCGTACAACACCGTCAACCCCGCTACTGGCCGCCGCGTGCAGAGCCAGCAGTCCATGGCGGCAGCCGTGCAGACCGAGTTCCGCGCGCGTGCCATGACGGAGGACCAGAACGGCCCGAGCATGAGCATGTGGCGCAACCAGCAGGCGCCCCCGCCTTTGCCGCGCCTGACATCAGCGATGTCGGGCATGTCTATGGCGTCCGAGTCGTCGTTCGGGGGTGGCACCCCCGGTGTGCGCCCGGGTATGGGGAGGCAGATGAGTTCGGCGAGGTTGCACCGTGCGGATGAGCGGGAGGAGGAGAGCCCGTTGGAGCAGAGGGAGGCGTACAGCCGGTACGGCCCTGCGAGGGGGATGGTCCGCGCGCCGAGTCATGGGATCCCCAGCGTGCCGCACCCGCACCCCCCGCCTCTTCGGAGCAGGAGCGCGTCGTCGCCGAACGTGTACCAGGGGCCGGTGATGACTAGCGGTGTACCCCCGCCGCCTCTGCCACACACGGCGAGCGCGAACGGGAGCTGGACGACTAACTCGGTCGCGTCGGAGGAAACTGTCCATGCCAGCAGCACCAGTGGCAGCAGCGTCGGCGGCCATATCCCGCACCCGTACCGCACCGCCCACCCGGTGCACCACCACGCCCAGCAGTCGCAGGGCGGGACCGCGTACTTCAACAAGCGGATAAGCGGGAATGGGGGCAAGAGGTCGAGCGGGGATAGTAACTCGACAGAGACGACAGAGACGTCCTCACAGACGAGCCCGGCGACGCCGTGGGCAAGTGGGCCGGATGTGCGAGGGCCAGTGAGGCAGGATAGCGGTGATAGCTTGGGGATGTCGGGGTCGCCGGGGAGTCTGGTTTTGATCAAGCTTCAGTGTGGAGAGGTGAGTTGAGACCTGGGCCGTTGATGAGATGTAGCGCGACGGTAGCTGACATCCCGCGTCTCATAGGAATCCTTCTCCCTCGGAGTATCACCCGACATCGACTTTGCCACGCTCAACCAAAAGATCCTAAAAAAGATTCGTCTCTGCAGCTCTGCTGGGCGCGCGGCGAGCGACCAGGATAAACTCAACATCCGGTGGCTCGACGAGGACGGGGATGAGATCGGGCTGTATAAGGATGAGGATATTGAGACGATGTTTGACGAGCGCGGTGATAGGGGCGGGCCGGTGCACCTCGTGGCACGGTGGGCGACCGACAGCGGGAGAGCTACTGGGCGGGAGGTGTACTGAGTCGGTCGGCGGGGACGACGGCAGGTTGGGCTCTAGGTTTATATCAGTCTCCTTTTCTCTCTCTCTTTTCCGTGTTCTTTTCTTCTCGGATAGATTCAACGAAGTGTCGTTTTGCGAGGTATGGGGGTTTATCGTGAATGGTTATTGACGACGACGATAGGGTACAGTAGTAGAAAGAAGATAGGTTGCGTACATTTTTGTATTGAGTAGGGCGAATGAACATGGATAACCAGCACCACCACGCCCTGCGATACACTCTAGTCTCAGTGGGAAGTAGAGCATGATGTATGTACTCGGCGATCGTGGCCTAGGGGGCTAGGGCCTCGATAATGATGTGATTGAACTTGTCAAACACTGAAATACATCATAGACCGACTCGACCATCTCACCCACCGTTTTCGACTCCATCTGGCAGCTGGCTCCTTCCTTCTTCTCATCCATCTAATCGCAAAGCGCAGCAAAGTAACCGCCACCTCTATCATTCTATGTACATCAACTTTATTCACGCACCACAACTTGCCTGCCTCCTTCAGCCCACGGCCCACGCGCACCTTCTTCGTTCTTCTCGCCGTCCTTCTTCTTCGTCGTCGTCCGTGCGTGCCCGCCCTTCGTTGCCTCGTCTTCCGTCCGTCTGGAGTCAATAGTCGAGGCTATGTATACATGCTTGTACGTACGTAGAGTACGCTGTGACGGAGCCGAATATGCATGCAGAAGAAGCAGACAAACATGCGTAGACATCCCACAGGCTGATGGTAGGGCGGATGCTCTGCTTGCCTACCATCAACGCCTCCTGCTGTCAAGGCATGTGAACGGCGACCTAGTACGATCAGGGTGTGACTTATTAGGGTTACCAGCTGTCGAAGAGCACCATGCATAGCTAATTACCCGTGTGCTTCGGGCCACTCCGTGTGGCGTTCTAGTCAGGCACTCGAAAGGAGCCGTCGATGGGACAGCACAGCCAAGAAGAAGAGCCACCGAAGAGCGACGAGCCGACGACCGAAAGACGACCGACGACGACGCGGGATCGATCTCTTCATTCTTTCTTTCTTCACTGCGAACACCGTACGTAGCTCACACAACGACCACTCGGCGAGCAACGATCACCTTAAGAGGACCATCCCGCCACTGATCTCATGCATACTCGAGTACATACACCAGCCACATACATCCATCCACTCCCCGCACCAGCCCACTCCACCGAACGCCGCCCGAAGGAGCGGGGCCTGGGCGGGCGGCGGTCCGAGTGTTTGAGGTGAGTACTCCTGAAACAATTCCAATTGATCAGGCCCCACTCCGGAGAATAGTTGAGCGCGGGGCCGCGGGCTGACATGATCAGTTCTTGTCGGTGGGTAGGCGGGTCCAGGGAGCGAGGGAGCATCCACCGCATCGAGTGATGGTTGATGGGTGTCTTAATGGCCGCTGATCCGCCTCCAGCGGCTGACCACCACTGTCCTGACTCAGTTGCGCTCGTGCTCATCACTCCGCCCGGCAACATCAGCGCCACCCATTCACCCTGATCAGGTCTTCGTAGGATATCCTGTGTGGATATGGCCGATGAGAGAGCGATGGTTGCTGGGATTCACAGCCGCCTGGCCGAGTCGGGGGAGCAGAGGGCAGAGAGAAAGACACCAAGCCCGATTGATGGCTGCCAGGGCGGGGGTTGGTGCTGGGCCTTTTGGGCCTCTGTGGCTGGGGGCTTGGGAGCGCAACTGAGACCTCAAGGGTTGGCGTGATGGATCGACAGGTGTAGCCAGCGACTGCTGGGTGAAGGCGCGATCTGGCTGTGCGGGCCCCTGCCTACCAGATTTGCTGGGCCCGATGGATGGATCACTGATGGGAAGAGAGGACGAGGACAGATATAAGACATCTGTGTACGTCTTCCCCTCCTCTTGCCCCCGTCCCCGTCGCCGCTTCTTCAACGCATACACAGGCGTGTTCGACATATATCCCGGTAAGTCACTTGTACTGCGCTCCCCACCATGAGAGTCTTGAAACACCACTGACGGCCCACGCACTTCCTCCCTCCAGTTCAGCAAGCGTCCCACCCACACTGTTGATATCCTCCTCAGAACCCAGCACACACGACTTCCTCGCACACAGTCATGTCCAGCGCAGAAGAGGCCGCGGCGGCAGCGTACGAGGCGGGGGCCAAGGCTTTCGTGAATCAGTTCCATGACATCAACTTGGGGACGTTTGTTATGGCGTGAGTCTTCTCCCTCGCTTGTGACTCCTCGCGGCAGAGGATGACGGCGCCGACTAAGCCGGGTCATCAAACAGGATGGCGACGGACTCGGTTATGTTTGGTCTGATGATTGTGCAGACGATTGACTACTGGAGGTGGTCCGGAGAGGACAAGCGGATGAACAAGATCATCGTGGTGAGTTCATATGGAACCAGCGCTCTTGGCCGTATGTGCGCTGACTTGCGTGAAGGCGACTGCCACCGTCTCGGCGAGTGCGGTGTCGATTTTCATGGTCGTCTGCATGTTCCACCTGTTCGTGTACGGTTTCGGTGTCTACGGCAACTTTACCACCACCACCTGTGAGTGCAACGCCATCGTCGCGGGTCTGGGCACAATTGACGACGGACGGACAGTGCTCCCTTGGATGTGTCTGGTCGACATTATCCCTTCCACCGCCACTCAGTTCTTCTTCGCTCACCGAGCATACAGGATGTCCAAGAACAACAAGATTCTCGGTGCGGCTATGGGCCTGCTCATGTATGTTGCGCATCTCCATTCCCGTCCGCCGAGCTGACTTAGAGCGGCTCACAGCATGTTGTCGGTTGCTGGTGGTATCGGAATGATTCCCGCCTATCAGACTCTCGACTCTGCCTCCCAAGTCAGCGTAAGTGCCGCTCGCATCCTACTCGCCCGGTGATCACTGACTGACTCTATATTGACTCTATATTCAAACTCAGGCCGACAAAGTCAGGGCTATGATGTACCTCTGGCTCTCTGGTGGCCTCGGGGCCGACGTCCTTATCACTGTCGTCATCCTCGCCAGCTTGCTCCGCTCGCGTACTGGTTGGAAGGCCACCGACCGAGCTATCAAGAAGCTCTTGACTATCTTGATCGAAACCCAGATCCCTCCCACCATTGTGTACGTCAGCTACTGGTGTTGGCCTTTGAGAGCGAACAGCCAGCTGACCGGGGGTATACGCAGCATCCTCGTCTTCTTCATCACCTACGGTCGTTACTCTGAAACTTTCCTTGATGTCTGGCCTCAATGGGTGCAGTCCAAGTTCTACGTTTGCGGTCTCTTGGCCTCCCTCAACAGTCGTTACTCTCTCCGTCGTGCCTTGGACAATGAGATCGGGGTGAGTGTCGCGCTAGTCTGACGGTGACGTCCGCTGTTGTTGTAGAGCTGACGAGTGTTTTGCGATGTGTAGCAAGGTACCCAGCGTCCTACTGTCGTGCACGTCTTGACCGAGACCTACGTCCAGGTGCGTTCTGTTGTTTTGACCATGATAGCGAGACCACGCTGACACTGTTCTCCCACCCGACAGCGAAGCGAGGGCACCGAGGTCCCTCCTCTCCCCGCTGGCGTCAAGTCCAAGCCCTCCTACCCCAAGTTCACCTCCCACTCCAACAACAGCGGCCCCAAGCCGTACCCCTCCGCTCCCTCTTTCACCCCTCGCCGCCTCGGACGCAAGGAGCTGGAAGTAGACATCGACGACGAGTCCCTCGAGGAGCACAAGGCCTCGGGTACGACGGTGGTCGGTGACGGGGACGACGCAGGGTACGAGGGCCACAAGATGGACTACATCGACAACCCTAGCAGGACGGGGTTGACCGATGCGGACAGTGTGGACGGGGGTGCGAAGAAGGAGAGGAATGAGCGGGACATGGTTTAGTTAGTGGTTGGGGGCGAGGTGGCGGGTGTAGTCTTGCGAGACTTGTCGTACCGTGTACATGAGTTTTGGTTGGGTATACACTGTCGTATTTTGGTTATATAGGCATGCACTGGTTAATCTGTACTGTACCAGTCTACCGCCGTCCGAGGCCGCGACCGAGCGAGCGACCACGATGGACTCGCTCGACGAGATTCTTCTCTGCCTGGCGAGATTCTTCTCTGCCTGGCGAGTCATCCAGCTCCATCTTGAGAGATGACCATTCATTAAGCCATGACCACGAGCTGCTCTGCCGGTAGTGTCAGAATTGCTTCAGAGCATGTATTCGATATAGGTCATGGGACTCACTGTCTATATCATCGCCCCTGGGCCACCGGCCGGCCCCTCATCTCCAGATGCTCAAAGACCCACGCTTGCCTGCCGTCCCTTGGGTCCCAGCCAGCATTCAATAGCTGTTGGTGGAATACAGCCGCGGGGCTGGCCTCGTCGGCGACAGGCATGTAGCCGGAGATGGTAATGTTCGGCCAGCGGCGGGGCTGGTTACTGGTGAGGGACAGAGCGGTCTGTTAGTTCACACGTTGACCACCACTCAGTCCGATTGAGGCTCACAGAGTCGGTTGCCACTGGTTTTGTATGGCATTGAGAAGGTCGATGAGCCATTCTTCCTGGATCTCCTTGCCGAACTCCTCCTCGTCCCCCGGCAATTGCAGATTGGAGATCATCTTGTAGAGGAGGTGATCGACAGAAAAGAAGTACATCTGCTCCGCAAGGATGTTGTGAAGTGTCACTGTCATCCCCATCTCCCTCCCTATGCCCCGCAAGAAACCCCTAAACGCGGAAGGATTCTCCAAACGCTCTTTCGGAAAATGCAGCTCAACATCCACACAAGCGGCGCCAGCTAACACCACCCCATCCTGAAGGAACACCTGGTTCAGCAGGAAGCGTCGAGGGGAGTCCGTGTCGACGACAGTGAGCACATCCTCATGTAAGATGACAGACCGACAAGAAGGAAGCAGGAATGTCTCGAGGGGGAGACTGGGAGGAGGGAGGTTGCCATGAGCTCCACGGGAAACGATGAGCATCGGGCGAGATATGCTCAGGAAAGCATGGCTGTCCAAGATCTCCAATCTCCGCACGAGGCTGAGCCTCGTCAAGAGGCGTGAGTGAGGGGTCTGGTCCCAGTACGAGTCCAGACCCCTTCCCCGAACTTCTTCATCCCCACCTTCACCCAGGCCATCGCTGCCTGAGCTATTCAGTCCACCACTGCCCCCTTCTTGCTCATCCGCATCGCTCGCCGGCGCCACGTTGACCCCCAGCTGATAGTTCAGCCCGTAGAACAGATCATCGCCATTGCTGCAGTCTAGAGCGACTGTCTCGTACAGTAGGGGCATGTATGTGGCGTGCCATGCCCGACAAGTAGAAACCAGCGCGAGGAGAACCTCGGGGGAACGCGCAGCGATTGAGAGGATGCGGAGTCGGATCTCGGGGAAGAGGGGTCCGAGTGTAGTGAGTTGTGGAGCGGTGGGGGGAGGCATGGTCGCGGAGGGCAAGGTGATTGGGGGTATGCGTTTGGGTTGGTAGGCATTGGGGACAGAGGAGGAAGTCCCAGCGTTCAGAGTACTCGTACCGCGACATATTGATCCATGGGACCATGGCCATTGCCCATTGGCCGAGCAAGAAGAAGCGATCTTGCCCTCGGCAATGAACGGTTGAGCGCGGCAATCGACGGCTCAGCTCCATTAGACCATCCAGCATTTGAACCAGACCACAGTTCAACTTTCACCTGCCCACCTCCTGTGGCTGATCAACTTGGGAATGGGTGCTAGTGGCCGGTATATGTGCATGTAATGTTTGAACAACGGCTAATCAATCAGAGAAAGGCTGTGAACAGCCTCTGAGATCTTTGTGGTGATGATGATCGAACAGCGTCGTCGACTCGTCGTATCAGACCAGACCCCTCCTTCAACACGTCTCCTCTCAAACCGCCGTCATGTACCCGTACGTCGCTGCACGCACCTGTGTGGTGATGGACTGATGAGCCTTACATAGCATATATTTGTACCACTTGCTCTTGTATAACTCACAAGCGATACATAGTCTCAATTCACCCCTTCCCGCTGAGCCAGACGGGCCCGCACCTCCACATGCTCGAAGAACCATGCGTCCTTCTCGTTCTTCGGGTCCCAGCCATACTTGGTCTGCAATAGCTGTTGGAACACAAGGGTAGGATCACCTTTGTCGTTGAGCATATCATCAAAGCCGTAGATGATCAAGCCATCATCCATGCTTGGCGTAGGGCCGTCGGTTTCGCTTCCAGGAAGAAAGAATCCTTCGTCAGCACACTTCTTCCCAACGACGCGCATACACGACAGCGGTTCCAGCAGCTTACCAGTAGAAGTTCCGAGAATGTTTGAGCCAGGAGGTGATGAGGGTGTAATGAACGCCACGGAATTCTTCAGTCTCGGGCTGCAGATGAACCACCAACGTGCGACAGCGGAAGTCGAGCCCAAAGTACATCACATCCTCCGCAAAAACGTTGTGCAGTGTCACCGTGCCCCTCTTCTTCGCCATGTTTCCGACCATTTCAGCCACCATGGCCGCCGCGTCGAGGTACCTGTTCGGAAAGTAGAGGTTGACGTCTGCCCCAGTGCCAGCAAGTGGTAAAGCCAACGGGTCCTGCTTCATGCAGAGCATGAAGTTCAAGAAAGCATGGGGGTCACCATCGATGGCAACGAGGAGCTCCTCCCCCAGAAGGACCGAACGACAAGAAGGGAACAGCGCACGCCTTGGTCCGAACCCGCCTCGGATTGCGGGCCCGGGGTAGCGACGAATGATAGACATCGCGCCCGTGACGGCAAGGCAGGCTTCTCCGTCAAGAATCTCAACCCGCCGCACGAGGTTGGCCCTCGTCTGGAGCCGCTCGCAGGGCGTCTGGTCCCAATACGAGTCCATGCCCCAGGCCCCGGCTTCTCCTTCGACATCGCCCCTCTCATCTTCCTCTTCTTCCTCTTCCTCTTCCTCTTCTTCTTCTTCATCCCATCCATCGTCATCTTCCTGATTTGGCACAACCTGCCCTTGACCCTCCACATCTCCCGCCGGGCCCCACTTCATTCGCTCTACCCAACGCCGCGCATCCACTTTCGCCGGAGACGGCGGCCCATACTGGCCGCCCATCCCGTAGAAGAACCTCTTCGAGTTGTCCTTGTCGAGTGCGACGTGCTTGTACAGCAATGGCAAGTAGGTGGCGTGCCATTCTCGGCAGGTCCGGACGAGGGCGCAGAGGGTGGAGGGGGAAGAGAGGGCGGCGATTGAGAGGATACGGAGCTGGATTTCGGGGAAAAGGGGTTCAAGCGTGGTGAGTCTTGCGGTGGGTTGAATGTCGAGGGGCATGGTGAAGATTGGGAGGACGATAATGAGTAATATGATATGGAAATAAAACTCTGAATGTGGCTGAGAAGCAAATGATGGCCATCATCATCGTCGCGTTCGTTGACGCGCCTCTCCTGTTCGGCATTTGTAGGCGGCCCGCCGTGTCGTCGCCGTGTGGCGTAGTGGCTCCTCGAGATGCAACTAGACGGCTGCTCATGCATACTCATGATTACAGATCGATAACATGCCGGAAATCGTAACGTATGTACATTGAGGGAGTATGATCTGGTACTACACAAGGCTGCTGTGTCCGTGGCGATGCCACCTCCCTTGCCGGCCAGCAGCCCATGATTATGAAAAAGACCTCCCCTCCCGAACCGCACGCAAGGACCGCTCAAAGACTACTGCATGGCTTGTCGATCAGCCCAGTAGTAGCCTGATACTTTGAACCTCGTGTGAGCAGAGTCGTAACTTACTGAAAAGTGCCATAGGCATCATCAAGCAAGCTGATTCTCTCGGCAGCTCTCTCTGACTTCGATCTGCCGGAAGAAGCAGGCGTCCCCTTCGTCGTTCGGATCCCACCCCCGGTCAAGCAAGAGCTGATGAAAGGCGAGAGTGGGGTCTTCTTCTCCCTGTAAAAGGTAGTAGTCGTAGATGATGGAAGGTCCTAAGTCGGGCACAAGTGAAACTTCGCTGATGAACGAAATCGGGCCGGGGCATCATCATCATGAGCGAGCAAGCGCGACACTCCCAACGAAAATAGCCCTTCAGCTCACCGATAATTGTTACGGATTCTCGTGAGAAATGGGAGCAGACATGCATGAGTATCGGGGTCGTCCGGCGTAGGAGGCTGGAGGTAGTAAGACCACGTGCGACGACCATGGCCAAATCCAAATATCTGCGCATCCTCCGCATGGAGGTTGTGCAGAGCCAGGTCGGCCCCTGTCGCAATCTCGTCGATGATATCCGCCACCAGCCCCATTTCTGAGATGAGTCCTCTTGAAAAGAAAACGTGCACGTCTGAGAGGCTCCCAGCTAGCGATAGCGGTACGTTCCCCAACCCCATGCGCTCTTCGAACTGCAGGTAGGGTCCAGGGTCGCGACCGATGGCGATGATGAGCTCTTCGCGAAGGACAACCGACCGACAGGAAGGGAACAGCGAAGCTCCAGAGACCAGGTGACCGGGGAGAGGGGATGTGATGGCATTTTGGATGCAGCCCATGGCATTTGAGACCTGTAGGCAGGCTTCACCGTCCAGAATGTCCAGCCGTCGGACAAGGTTGATCCTCGTCTGGAGCCGTTCGTCGGGCGTCTGGTCCCAGTACGAGTCCATGCCCCAGACCTCGGCTTCCCCCACCCCGGCCCCCGCTTCGCCTTGCCTCTCTTCGCTAGCCTCCTTCCCATGCTCCCCTAGCGGCCCGTCATCGTCTTCTTCTTCCGAGCTCAACGTACTCGTCGAGCGCCGCCGCTTCATTCGCTCAAGCCACCGCCGGGCATCCACAGACGCCAGAGAAGGCGGCCCATACTGGCCGCCCATCCCGTAGAAAAACTTCTTGGCGTTGCCATGATTGAGGGCTGCATGCTCGTAAAGCAATGGCATGTAGGCGGCGTGCCATGCCCGGCAGGTCCCAGTGAGGGCGCTGAGAGTGGAGGGGGAGATGGCGGCGAACGAGAGGATGCGGAGCTGGATCTCGAGGAAGAGGGGCTCGAGGGTGGTCAACGAGGAGGTCGGGGAGTCGGGAACGGGCATGCTGATGAGCGGGATTGCACAAGCCGAGAGGGAGAGAGAGAGATAAGTCGTGTCGAAGGGAAAAAAGCAAGACAGAGGATGCAAACAAGAAGAAGAACGCGCGGAGATCTTGCGTTCTCGGCTCTGGGAAAGCGCCGTCCGAGAAGCACTGCCGCCAGCCGACGCACGCGACCGACAACATCTTGATGGATGATCTCCTCTCCATATAAAGGGGCAAACTTTAGCATGCCGCTGTAGATAGTACTTCAGGCATGGATGCCGTCTTCAGATCCTATGGCACCACCTCACTAATTTTAAGACTACTTGTTACATTTGGGAGATCCCTGGAAGGTGCATTACTCTAGACATCAATTCTAATTCATCCCCAGCACCTAGTGCAGCCATATATATTCCCACTCGCCGCACCCGACATGAAAGGGGAAGGCGCACGGGGTAAGATGTGGCCTGCCTGGTGGTCGCTAGCCTGTTAAGCCATGCTAATACAACAAGGTGTCAGTGGATGTTTATACGAGCCTCCCTTGCCTTCCGGCAGCGACATGCTCACAACAAAGCGGCTCCTCCCTCTGCTGCAAAGAATGGACTCATACCCTGCCCCGGTCTCGGGTGTTGCAAGAACGTCGAGGTATGTAGTGTTGGCAAACACCCTGGACTGACCCAGTTGGTGAGCACCAACGACACTACTGATGATACAGGTTCAGATTGTTAGGGTGTGAACGAGCAGTTGTATCTAACCTACAAGCCTGAGGTACGAGACATGTCCAAAGCGAACTCACAGATCATTCACCACCTTCTTCGTCCTCCTCGTAATCCAGCTGTGCGCCCGCCACCAACTTCACGTGCTGAAAGTGCCACGCATGCTGTTCGTTCTCCGGGACCAAGTGATATCTGTCCACAAGGACCTGTTGCTGAAATCGAGCTGTATGTTGATTGTCGTCGAAGTGGTGGTCCCAGTCCCCGTACACAAAGATGTGTCGGTCGTCGGACCCTCTGTCTCAGAATGTCAGTGGTCATGTACCCAGAAAGATCATCTAGAAGACTCACGTAGGGGGTGAATCCAAGTCTTCAGTGATGATGAGATCTACTACCATCTTCTGGGCCCTCAAAGACTCTTCCTCTCCATCCGGATCCGGGAGGTGCAGCTCAAGACGAGGAACGCCGAAGCTAATGGTACTGCCAATCATCAGACCCACGGGCACGTTATGCAGAGCCAAAGTCCCCCTTCCCCATGCCACTGCGCTGATCACTAGCCCCAAGTCCGGACTCATGTAGTCACTTTCCACACCCTCGTCAGGGAAGTACACGTGAACTTCGCTGCCAGAGCGAACGAGCGGTACAGCGATCGGACCACTGACCATGTGACTGTGAAGTTGTGGTAGATACGAAATTCAAAGTTATCGTATGGGCGATGCTCTCGCTCGAATTGAGTAGACCACATATCTTCGCCCTCGTCAAGGTCCATCACGAGCTGTGCTCCGAGAACGATGTACTGGCAGGATGGGAAAAGGGGTGCGGCCGGGCAAGGCCCGTGACGTGGCCGGCGAGTGGCGGAGTGCAGGCGCTCGATGATGAGGTTGAGGGGTACGTAGGCTGCGCCATCGAGGACATCGATCCGATGGACGAGGCAGGCTCGCGTCTGGAGCCTCTCGCAGGGGGTTTGCCGCCAGTACGATGACATGCTGCAGACCACCATCCCGCTAGCCAGCTCCGCGGCCCTCGCCTCTGCGTCGGCTCGCGCAGTCTCCTCCGCGATAGCCAGATCATCATCGTCCGCCTGGCTCCACCACTCAGAATCCACAGGAGGGGGAGTAGGCGGCACCCTCGCTGGCTCCATCTTGGCTATCTTCATCCATCTGATGGCGCCGTCCCCTTCCTTTTGGTCCTGAGGCCCAAAACGCCCGCCCCAGCCGTACAGGAACATGTTGGCGGTTCTTCTGCCGCTCAGAACGACGTGCTGGTACAGGAGGGGCAGGCAGATGTCGTGCCATGACCGTCAGGTGCGGATGATGGCGAGGAGAGAGGGGCGGTCGAGCGCGGTGAAGCGAAAGATGTGGTCGAGGATCTCCGGGGGGAGGCGCGAGAGAGCAGTAGTGCCGGGGGGTGGGGCGGCGATGGCAGCGGGATCCGTGGCGAGGGGATGGGGTGGCATGATATCGATTCGGGAAGTGTGGTGCTTGGGATAGAGACGCCTTGGTATAAGTACTTGAGAAAGCGCAGATGATACATAGCCGGTGAGCGAGCGGTCTTGAACTGTTGAGCTTGAGTCCCAAACTCTCAAGCAAACGGTCAACGACATTATTTGGCCCACGTGGATTTCGCTGAGATTCCGGATGCGGGATGGCGGGGCACTACTTCCCCAACATCGAGCAGCTCCTCTCTTCTTCTCTCTCATACCACCTCCAACTCACGCGCCGAACAGCACAGCAAACCATGACATGCATCGCTCCCGATGCACTGTACTGAAGCACAACATTACACGTGAGCGACCATCACCTCCCTTGTTCCTGTTCTACCCCACCACCCGCCTACTTATCCCCCGACGACTTGCACCACGGAAAGGGCGGCCAACGAGGAGGAGCGCCAGTGCGACGGTACGTACTCTACTCCGGTTCTCGAAGATGCTGGGGCGGTATGTGCATCCAGAGCATAGGCTCTCGGCGCTAAATGAGACACGATCGACCACACCCCACGCTCCCCCACGCGCCCACGGCTGTCTCACTTTCATTGAGTGGATGTTTCACTTGTCTCATGGCAATTGAAGGCATGCCTTTGTGCGAAGACATAATGGCTTCTAGCGCGGCGGATCCAAGATGGGGCGCTCTTGCGCCCAAGGACCCCGGGTGCTGCCCGAGCAGGTGAGCAATATTGCCGAGCACGCTAGAACAGCGGCTCCTTGGATACGTATGATACAGTCGTTCCTAAGGGCAGTCATCGTCTTCATGCGCTAACTGCGGCGGTGCTCTGGTCGTGCTAATGCCGGATGAACCAGTGTCCCGGTGGCAGCATCTGGACTTGGGATCTGGGTCCCCCACTGGGCTGTCTGTAGACAAGATCCACTGCACCCGGCATGCTGATGGTTGATCGCGATACCGGGGGGTCGAGGGTAGTCGAGGGCTCTTGATCCTGTGATCCTGTCCGATCATACTGTCACCCACACCGCTGCGCCGTATGATGCCGACCCCCATCACTGATTTGTACACCCTCGCCCTGGTTTAGACATGATCGCTCGAGGGAACACAGGGCAAATGTATCCGTGTTGGTTACCAAAAGTGACATCCATGACCTGAGCTCCATGCGCGCGAAAACATGCCAGGAGACGCAGAGGCTCTCTGGGGCTCGGCAGATCGTATGTATAGGGGTGAGCCTCGCTTGAGTCGCTGGGCATCTACTGTCTTCTTCGACTAACTAGAGACTTCTGGCACCACAAGCAAGATGTCTAACGGTACCGACGCGCTTGAGGAGACGGCGAGGGCGCTCATCGAGCCTCAGCAGGGCCTCTACTTGGGCCTCTTGCTGGTCGGGTAAGTGCTTCTTGCAACATTGGATAATCGAGAGGACCAAGTGCTGACAGCTAGTCCATCAACTGGCTGAATCACAGCTTCATCCTTGACACTGTGTGTCTAGGCATGGCCACCCACCAGACTATGCACTTCTTCCGCTACAACCGGACTGAGGCGTGGCAGACCATGGTCATCATCGTGAGCGTCTGTCGTTGTGGTTCACTTGTTCACGGTACTGACGAGATGTGCGCAGTTTGCGGCGTTCTTTGGGGGTGCTGCTGTCACATTCTAGTGGGTGCAAAGGGCTTCTGCATGCTCTTGAGAGCTTCTGAGCTGACGATGAGGGATGCAACAGCACATGGGCGTTCATCATGGACGTCCTCGCCTACAACTTCGGTTTCTTCGGTCCCCTCTTGCACGTCAAGTGGTTCTCGTGGTACGGCATCTTCGATCTCACTCCCATGATCGCTGTTCAAGTGAGTACCAGTGCATCTTCAAAGACTGTGTATGGATGATCCTGACAGTAGGTGTTAATAGCTGTTCTACGCCGAGCGGGCTTACAGATCGTCCGGCAACTCAAAGATCCTTGCTTTTGCCATCGGAGTCCTCCTGTGAGCTGAACATACCCAAAAATAAACCTTGATCGCGGCGCTGATCAGGCTATGTTTTGCAGTCTTGCGTCAGCGGGGGGACTCGTGGCCAGTCCTATCATGTTGCGGTCGTTGGATACCACGGTCGACTCGGCTGTGAGTCACTAGGTCTCTGGTAATAGAAGAGCTGGAGCTGACACCCTCGCTAGAGCCTCGGGGTCAAGATTACAATGTATCTCTGGGTGAGTTGATGTCTTCAAGACTCACGTTGTGCGCTCGTGCTCACCAGCTCATCGTAACGTAGAGCGGAACGGGTGCACTCGCAAACGTTTTGATCACCGGTACAACACTCTTTGCTCTCCTCCGATCTAAGGGAGCTCAAGCGTCGCGCAAGAGGCTGGGACAGTGAGTAGTATTGAGCACTTGC
This sequence comes from Cryptococcus sp. DSM 104549, assembly GCA_036427605.1. NCBI lineage: Eukaryota > Fungi > Basidiomycota > Tremellomycetes > Tremellales > Cryptococcaceae > Cryptococcus > Cryptococcus jaspeensis. The sequence continues at coordinate 2,823,107 of CP144048.1, forward strand.
CCACAGGTCCGACGGGACTTCGTGCTGACCGAGGATTTTCGCACTTGCTAGCATTATCGCCGAGACCTCTATGCCTCCCACCATCCTGTGAGTGTGAGCGTACGCAAAAGCCAGGCAGCAACGGCTGACATCAGTGATCAGGTCCATCTTGTTCATCATCCTCTTCCGGGGCCAAATGAGAGCCTTCATCTCCTTCTTCGTCGGGTGCGTCTCTCGAAAATAGCTGCCCACCTGATGAGACGATACTGACATCCCAATCAACAGACGCCTGCTCTCCAAATCGTACCTCGTCACCTGCCTCTGGGCCGTCAACTCGCGCATGGACTTGCACGCGTTGTTGACGCACTCTGCTGACCCCACAAAGGTGAGCTTTGTCTTTGATCATGGGGATAGACGGCGAAGCTCACGGGTGTTGCGCTGCAGGTGTTGGACGCGACTGCCCAGTCGTACAGCATGCGACCCATGAACGGTCCCACCGTCATCCACGTCGAGACAGAGACTTACGTCAAGGTGCGCTTCTCCGACCACACCTCACACCTCTCCAACTGACCTGCTCACTCTACCACACTTCACCTACAGGCCGACGAAGCCGGCCTCTCCGTCGCACCCCCTACCACCAAACTCCAACCCCGCCGAGCGACCAAGAGGCCCTCCACGGCCGACTCGGAGGACGACTACGGCATGGACCTCAAGGCGGTGCTGGGAGAGACCGGCAGCTCGGTGTCGCCGTCGGTTGAGGGGCTGGACTACCTTGACAGTCCGAGTACAAATGCGCTGGTTGCCGGTCCTGGGGATAATGGGGGGCATGCGCCGACTGTGCACCTTTCGTAGGGGGGTGTGAAGGTGTCAAGGAATGAATGTGTGGATATCGGATCCCCTATGCATTCTGTGCATCAGCGTGTGATAATCTCAAGAGTTTTGGTGTCTGGAAAGAGTCAAGGTGAAGACCATCATCGATATCGTTCTGGTGGATCCCGACTGGGAGAAGTGGAGACGTGTCGATGACGTCACGCGTCTCGCCCGCCGGCTATCATGCGCCACAGACAACGAAGCCAAAACATGACTCTTCTGTCTCCCCACCACTAATCTGTCTCTTGTCCTGTCTTCCCACCCGACTACTCCAGCAACCCAGCAATGCAGCGCTCATGAGGCCGCTCTTCCCATCCAGATACCCGGGCATCGCCCACTCGCTCTTCAAACCCCGGCCCTTCTCCATCTATGCGGTAGCTCCCCTCCGGACAAGACCGCGGCTGTCGTCTCTCCCAGCTCCACCGCGCGGAACCCCATTATTAGAACGTGGGGTGGGCCCCCTGGCTGGGAGGATAGGAGTGGCAAGGGGGTTCCATCCCACAGGGCCGAGGAGGGATGTGTTCTTCATGGCGTTGCCGGCGCTGAAGAGCGGGCTGCTTAATGTGGCAAGAGCGAGTCTGTTGTTTTTGCCTTTCGTGTTTCGGTACAAGTGAGTAACGAGCGGCGGACTTCAGCATTAACATGAGCTAATGATGTGATGTAGACTCTGGAAGAAGTACAAGAGGACGTCGCTGTTCTTGATCCAGCTTCCGGTACGTAGGCAGTAGATGCGCTCCTGAAACGTACGTAAACTGATGAGAGACTCTTCAGATCTTTGCGGTCTGTGTGGTTCTAGCCTTGGGGCTAGACCAGAGTCCCAGGACCGGCAGGTGGCGGCTACTGCTCATGTCGGAGAACGAGGAGATGGCTTGGTCGAGAAGAAAGTGAGCCAGTCGCGTACCATTAGAAGCTGCACCATCAACCCAGCTGACCTTTTGCCTAGACACAATGAAGTCCTCCACAACGACGGCCCCCTTATCCTCCCCGCCGGCGACCCCCGGTGCCAGCAAGTCTCCCGCGTCATGGTCCGCCTCGTCACCGCCCTCGAGGAGCAAGACCACCACGTGGTGCACGGCGCAAGCTGGCCGCCCAAGATCCAGGAGCTATCGCGCGTCATGAACGAGCGCGAGGCCGGGCGGACATACAACCCGAGCGGGAGTGCCAAGAGCACGTTCATGCCGTTTAGGCCAGCGACTAGTAACCCGTTGAAACAACTAGAAACTGCGGACTGGAACATATATGTGATTGACTTGGTAAGTCTCTGGACAAGGGGATTGTCCAAGCCCTCACTGACCAGTACTCGTCCTTGATAGCCGCAAGTACAAGCCTTTGCGCTCCCCAGCAAAGACATCTTCGTATACACAGGTCTCCTTAACACCTTGCCAGGAGACGATACCATGCTGGCAGCCGTCTTGTCGCACGAGATCGCGCATGTCGTGCAGCGTCACAGTGTTGAGAACTTGGGGGTGCGTGTCCTGTCTCTACTCGTTCGCAACGACAGCTGATCAGGAGATGCTTAGTTCTTGAATATCGCTGCCGTCGCTTTCGACGTCCTCCGGGGTATCTCTTTCGCCCTGACCATCTCTTTCCCCTTGTGAGCTTTGCCCGACATCACCTTGGGATCTAAAGCTCATAGTGCATCGTAGCATCACCGACTCTGCAGGCATGTTCCTAAACTACCTCAACGACGTCGTGGCCGAGAGAGCCTACTCGCGGAAGCTTGAGATGGAAGCCGACTCTGTGGGGCTCGACGTACGTACCGTTCGAGATACGACGACCGGCTCGCTAATGTGTTCAAATGGTGCAGATCATGGCTACAGCGGGCTACGATCCCCGAGGCGCACAGGACCTGTGGGAGCTCATGGCATGCGTCGAGATAGACGCTGCTGAGTCGGGCCATCCTATAAGCATGGAGAGCAAGTTTGCTCTCTTGCGGACACATCCCAACAGCGAAGTCCGTCTCCAGGTGAGTCGACTTGACAGCTTTGTTCATGTGGAAAGGGCGTGATGAGCTGACGGTACTGCCCACAGGCTTTGGCGGGGGATATGCCGGAGGCGATGAAGATCTGGAAGAAGAATATCAAGAAGGCGGAGTGCTGTACTACGGCGACGGCGGAGGTGCTGAGGGGAGATGAGACGTTGGCGCTGGAGAAGCAGGGCTGAGATGGGAGAGAAGGAGACGTGCTACGAGAATGTATTTCGGGCTATGTAAGTGGTAATATGATGTATCGACCTTCCTACTCTGCCCATTAGCTCAGAGCTCCACAGCCTGTCTCTCCAGCCACTTGCATAGCGCCACTCACATACTGCTCGTCGTTGCCATCTCGCCGCCAGCTCTGATGGCGGTGCCTTTGCGGAGCCCCCCATGCTGCGCCGTGGGAAAGTGACGTCGGCTGTGTGGCGAGCAACAAAGGGCGTGGCCAAGGCGAACCACGAGCGAAGGCATCGCATCCATATCCTCTTGCCACCGCTCCATTCTCCCTATAAACTGACTCCCCAATGGCAACAGACTCGCACCCTTCCCCTTCATCGCCCCAGCCTACTCCTTCGAAAAAAGCAAGAACAGACGATACACCAGCAATGCCTGCACCTGCTGCGATTGACGCGCCTGCTACGTCAGCGCCTGCTCCGGCTGATGGGTCAGCTGCACCGGCAGCGCAGACGGCGGACCCTGCTGCTACGGCGGTAGATACCGAGCCTGTGGCACCGAGGGTAGTGGATGAGAACACGGATCTCTCGACGTTGACGGATCAAGAGATTATGAAGCTCATGGAGGGGATGGATCACCAGGAGGCGGCTCTGAACAAGGTAGGTCGTGTCCAGCTGCCGTGACTCACGTCTGTCTATCCCTTGACCTCTAGCTGATGCGAACCCTTCCTCTAGCCTCTTATCAGCACACCCATCCCTCTGGCTGTGATCAGAGAAGAGTACATCAGGGGCTCACAACAGATCGTCAAGAAGCTCGACTGGCTCCAGGAGAAGGGGTGGGACCAGGTCTGGGCAGCTCGCGGGGATGGCGACTGTTTCTATCGCTGTATGTCTTTCGTCACATGTGTTCGATCGTGGCGAAGCTCACTAACACATGAGGGACCACGATGCAGCCTTCACTCTCGCGTATCTCCTCAGGATCTTACATTCCCCCGAGCCGGCGCTCGAGGCCAACTTAGCGTACGATGCGATCCAGAGGGCGCTGCCAGCTATGGAGGAGTGTGGGTTCGACAAAGATCTGGTGAGTCATCTGAGAGGCTGAGGACCGTTCCCATTGGTCGTTGCGTCTATGAGCTGACAGGTGTGTGCAGTACGAAGAGTTTCTGGACCCTTTGCTGGATTTGATCAAGGGGTTCGCGGAGGGAAGTGAGAGTACGTCGACAGAGTACTCTATCGTGCAAGGACTACAAGATCCAGAGCGTTCCAACTGCATCGTCGTGGTATGTCAATTGTCTTGTCTAAATCTGTATTCTGACTGATCTCCCCGCCACGCAGGCCCTCCGACTCATCACCTCCGCCTACATCCGCACCCACTCCGACCTCTTCTCCCCTTTCCTCCTCTCCCCCATCACCTTCCTCCCCCTCTCGCCCGACGAGTTCTGCCGACAGGAAGTCGAGCCCTGCGGTAAAGAAGCCGACCACGCGCAGATCATGGCGCTCACTGAGGCGCTGAATGCGGGTGTAAGGGTGGCGTATCTGGATAGGAGCGAGGTGCATGGGGAGGGGGAGAGTGTGATTAATTGGGTGGAGTTTGGGAAGGATACGTCGGAGGAGGCGAGGCCGTTGACGCTGCTTTACCGGTGAGTGCAGTCTGTGTTTCTCTGTTCAGAGCTGGACCATGTAGAGGCTGATGCAGAGAACGATGATGGTAGCCCGGGGCACTATGATGTCGTCACCAAAGACGTCTTACCGACCGTGTAGGGCGCTTGCCTTTCTCTGACTGTACCCCAAAATCCCTTGTAGAACACCACATCGATCGATGATAGTGATACCGTACGAATACGCAAAGAACGCAGGACCATGTATATGACGAGGCATCCGTTTTCGATCAGATGCATTATGATGAAATGAGATCCTGGACATACAACTCGCCCCCCGCTCATACCTAGCTACTACCCTAACTCATCCATCATCTACTAGGCAGAGTCCCTCTCAGTGCCCTCAACATCTCACTCCCACTCTTCGGCCGCTCTATCGCATCCCTCTCCCTCCTCTCCTGCTCCCTCCGCACCTCAGCCGTGCCTCCGCCCGTCTCGTACGCATCGGGCTCATCACTCGCCCCTCTCCGGCGCACGCCCAACTCGGAGCGCAAACGCGTGTACACGGGCTCGCTGACGACTGTGTCGCTGCTCGGGGACTGGTCTGATGGTGTCCTGCCTACCCGCGGGTTGGTTGCTGGGGCTGCAACAACACCTCGGGCGAGAGCGAGCCTACTTCCGGGACCGGCTGGCGAAACCGACGCAGAGTGCGTGCGGTGGTGCCCACTCTCGGACCGCCGGGGTACTGCGGATGTAAAAGATTGGTGCGATACCCGGCGAGAGGCGACACCCGCACCCGCGCCGACGCTAGCGCCAAGCACCAAAGACGGGCGGACACGCTTTCGCGTCGTCGCAGCAGTCTTCTCGGCCGCGCGATCCCTCCACGAGTTGAGCACCTCCGCTGTATCATGTGACTTGTCAGCTTCTGCCAATCGTGTGACCTGTGTTGCGAACGAGATTTACAGAGTAGCCTGCGGTCACGATCCTGCGCTAGCTTGTCCTGCCTGCGTTTGCGCTCGAGGGCGCGCTGCCAGGTCGCCCAGACACGGCGTTTCACGCGGAGAGAGTCGGCGGTGATGCCGGGTAGGATCTGTCGTGACTGTTAGCACCTAGTGTCGCGCAAGGGAAGGAGAGAGTTAGGGGCACTCACTTTGGTAGAGGTCTTCCACTTGTCTACGACCATGAAGAGAAGCACGTCCTCGTGCACGTACTGCACCTCTTGCGCCTACAGCCGCCCATCCAATTAGTACCCCTTCACCCAAGCAGAACGCAGAGAGCGAAATCACATACGATCTCCGCCAGATCTCTCTCCCTCTTCCTCTCGTACCACGTCTCAAACACCCCGCGCACCAAGCGCGACTGTCTCTCAACGATAGACGTGTCAGCGGCGAGCCGGAGCCGCTTGGAGCGCTTAGCGCGGGTACGCCAGCTTCGGAAGATGCGGCGGATGTTTTCTGTTTCTCTTGTCAGCTTGTTACTGGTGTGATCAGGACAGCTGGCCTCACCGTTCTCGCGAATGTCCAACATGTCGTTGCCCCTCTTCTCGTTCTCTTGTACCGTCACCAGCCGCTGTCTCCATCTGCCCAGCGCTTTGCTGCGGGACCATACACAGTCAGCACTGACATGCGCAAGTGTGGACGCAAAAAGGAGGTCCTCACCCAAGTTCGCGCGTTCTGCGCTGCAGGGTTGTTTTGAGCTCCCGGTCTTTGACTTCAATGGTGCGAGTCTCCCATCGGGAGAGGGCGCGGCGCATCACAAGCTACGCAGAACATGGATCAGCGATAGACTTCGGTACCTTCGTTTGGGAATGCAAAAACGCACCTTATCGCTGATAGTCTTTTGCACGGTCTCCCGGTGGTGCAGGTCTGCGTAGCGCGCCGCCAATACCCTCCATTCTTGACAACACCATCAGCATCAGCTTCCTCGATGGCAATACCACCATTCGAAGCCGACTCACTCCCAAACACGGGCCTCATCCTCTCCCTCTCCTTCACCACCAACCACTCCTCCGCCTTCCTCCTCCCCATCTCTGCCCTCCAAGCCTTAAACACAGTCCTTTGCAAGAAGAACGCGTCCGCCCTCTCTGCGCGGATCTTGTTCTCCAGGATGGTGCGCGCGGAGGAGGTCCAGTGGCGGAGGGATTTGGTGAGGAGGTTTTGGTCGCGGATGAGCTCGGATTGGAGAAGGAGGGTCTGAGTGGTGTTGACACGGTCGCGCCAGTGGGAGAGGAGGGTGGAGAGGCGGTTCTGTAAGGCGGTGGCGTAGTGCTCGGTGGCAACAACTAGATTGACGACTGTCAGCTCGGGTCTAAAGCGGACGTGGCGCGCAAGGGAGCTCACTTTCCAATTCGTCAAACTGCGCGATACGAGCTTTCCATGCCCGCAAGACGCCCTCCTTGAGCTGTTTGTCTTTCCACTTGGCGAAGACTCGCTCGCGATCGGCGAGTCGCCAGTCCCTCAGACTGATCCGGAGAAGTCGCGTCTTGTCGGCCTTCTGGGCTTTACGCTCCAAAGCCTAAGCAGGACTCTTGTCAGCTTCAGGGATAGTAGGTCTTGAGGAAGCAGAGCTCACCCGCTGTTTTTGTTGATACATGCTAAACCTCTCCAGGGCCAGGCGCAGAAGCCGGGTATGGTCCAAAGCCGTTGCCTGCTGATGTCGCCAGCTGTATACCCTGCCCATCAGCTCCAGGTCACATCTTTGACACAGCTGCAGACGTACGTCGCCAAGCGCCACTCAGACCACACTCTTCTGATCAACGTCCCCTCCTTCTGCACCGCCACACGTTCCGCGATAGGCTTCAGCGTGGCCTCCTTGTGCCACGTTGTCAACACCTCGCCGAGCTTGCGCTGTTCTACGGTGCGGAGGGTGACGTTGAGGTTGTGCAGTTTGATGGCCAGGCCGTTCCATTGGAAGAAGACTGATGTGAGAGTGGAATGTCTCTTCTCCGTAGCGTAGTGCCGGGAGCGGGCTTCGATACGCCAGTGCTGTGTAGGGGATGAGCTATCAGACGGGATTCCCGAACGTGAGGATCGAATGTGGAGGGTATGTAGCTCACCTGGAAAGTGCTCTGTACTTGTGTTTTCGCCCTCCGAGCAACGAACCCCAGCTCCTTCTCCGCCATATCCTTCTTCCACCGCTCTGTCCCTCTCGCCTCCCATTTTGTCTTCCATACCCCGAACGCCTGTCTCTGACCTGCCACCCGCCTATCCTCTTTCCACCCTTCCTCCACCACTGCCAGCTCGCGCTCCTTCCGTCGCGCGTGCCACGTCCGCATGACGAGGGATTTGAGCTGGTGTTGGCGGAGCCGATCGGCTTGCTGGTTGCGGGAGCGCGAGAGCTTGGCCTTCTCGTTCCATTTCAGGAGGTTCTGTCGGAGGACAAGGTTGTTCTCGGCTTTGGCGATGCTCTTGAATGTGTTCTGTAGGTGGTGTCAGTGCTGTCCCGATGATCATGAAGGACGACTGAAGTCTCGAATACGCTTACCGTGCACCACCTGCTTGAAGGGGCCCATATGGTCCAGCAGCGAGACAGCATCCCAATCTTATCGAAATGGACTGCGACCGCCTCGTTCCTCTTGCGCTCATGCAGCGGTTTATCATCGATCCTGTCCACCCACGTCTCCCTATCCCTCTCTTGCTCCCGCTTCCTCTCCGCCTGCTGTTCTCTTACAGCCTGAGCACCACGCTTGACCGCCCCGCTCTTCACCTTCGGCGCGCTCAGCCCCAGCGCCGAGAACTCCTCCGTCGTCTCGTCCAGCACGCCGCTTACGTCTGACGCAGAGTACGCTGGTGGGTTGGGGTACAACCCGCGCCTGGAAGCGTACTGCGCGTAGACGGGAGTAGACGTTCGGATAGGCGGGTCGAACGCTAGGAGGTCGGCGTCGTCGTCGGGGCCGAATCCCACCTCGGTGTAGTGCGCGGTGGCGTATCCGAACGCGTCGCCATCGCCTGTAGCTTGCTCGCGGGGCGAGGGTGTTATACCCGGAGTATGCCCCACCAGAGGTGTGGTGGTTTCACGTCTTGCCAGCTGGCGCCGGGGGCTAGGCCGAGCGTGTCTATGCGCATCACTCTCCTCGCCGCCGGTGTAGCCCTCATCGAGGTCGGAAGAAGCGGACGCGAGGAAGGGAACGCGTCGGCGGACTTCGGGGAGTTTGGACGACGTGAATGAGGCCGTGGGCGGCTGTGGGGTGGATGGGGAGAGGGTATGTGAGGTGTGGGTAGGTGATGGAGGGGAGGGGGGAGCTTGGGCGCTGGGAGAGTTGGCAGCCTTCCAGATGTCCCATTTGTCTCCCCAGGTAGCGGCTTTGATGACGCCGACTTTGAGGAGGAAGTTGTAGTACGCCGAGTCGCCTGTGGGGGAGATGCCACTGGCACAGCAACACCATATCAGCACAGGTCGGTCTGGTCAGTTCCAGGATAGGTCCCGAGGCAGACTCACTTCTCCTGAAGGACCTCAGTATACGGACGGTAGATCTGTGGGAAGGAAGTCGCGTGTCGCCCGCGCTGGAAGATTGCTTCGACGATGGCGAGGTCGACGGTGGCCGAGAGCGATGAAGCGTCAGTAAGACCGGAGCGTGACCTCGCTGTAGAGGTAGAGGTGGTGAGCATTAGCTGGCGCGGGGTGTTGTCTCCAGCATGCTTGCTGTCTATGCGTGGAATGTCAACAACAACAAACAAGCCCCGCCATTTCTGGGCGAAGAGCAGAACGGCCTTTCGCGTCGCGGCGACTCCTCCGCGAGGGCAGCTGACGCCGCGCTCCTGCCAGCACCATTTGGGGATTCCATATCTTCACTTCTATACAATTCATCCATCTTCACAAACCCCCTAATCTTCTCTACCCCCCACCCATAAGAGAGCAGCACGCTCCACCCACAATGGCAGAAGAAAACTTCTCTGCAGCGCTCACGACATGGAAGGGTCAGTCGCCTTCTCCCCGCAGCCAAGACAGCGAGGCGTCTGGGAACCCATATCCATTTGGGCAGAGCAGAATGCTAACAGGGCTATACATGTACAGAGATCAACCTCTCGGAGCTCCAAAAGTCGCTAGACTCTACGGCACTGGAGCTGGTGGAGAACCAGAAGGAGAATCTCGTGGGGCGTAAGAAGCTCGCTGAGCAGACACGAGGTAAGCCTGTCTCGCCACGTAATTCACCTCCAGCCTGCAAGACGTTTGCTAACACAGGTGTTACCTCCTCCTGCAGAGTTCAAAAAGCTCCCTGACGATGCTGAGAAGTTCGCTGCCATCAAAGTCCTCCTCAAAGCCTACCAATCCGAGATCGACTCTCTCACCCGCCGCTCCAAGATGTCCGAGACCTCATTCTTGAACGTGTACAAGCTCCTTGCCGACGCGCCGGACCCATACCCCCTGCTCGACGCGGCTGTCGACCAGACTGTCAAAGTCGCGGAAGCACGGATGCTGGAGAGTGAGCTGGCGAGGCTGAGAGAGGAGAATGGGGAGCTGAAGAAGGGGCTTGGGGAGATGGGTGGACTGGAGGATAAGAGGAAGAAGGCGGAGGCGAAGGTGGAGCAGCTCGAGGAGAAGGTTCGTTGGCGAGACATCTTTCTTCGAATATTTCGCTAACGATCAGTGCAGATGGACGATCTCATCCAGGAAAGGGTGACTCAGAAGGAGAATGAGCTGAACGCCGAATATGACGAGAGGATGCGCAACTACGAGGAGAGGTATGTTGCTCTTCCATTCTTGCCCAAGCTGCTCGACATCTACTGACTCTTCCTTACACTATCAGGGAGAAGGATCTCCAACGTCAAGTTGAGACGGTCAAGAACCAGCTCCGCGACATGCACACCTCCAACGAGAGCACCCAGGCCAAGCTCATGAACGCCAGCCAGCGACAAGGTAAGCTATGAGGACTGCCCCCAACAGTAAAGACACTAGCTTACAATTCTCCCCTACACGAACAGAGCAAGATGTGGCGGCACGATTGGCTGAGCTGGATATGGTCGCGGCGGATCTGACGAGGGCGAACGAGCGTGTCGCGACTGTCGAGAGGCGGAACGTGAGTATGCCGCCATCCCCAGTGGCAGGATCATCACTCATCATGTTGTCGTAGGAGCTTCTCCGGTCCGAGATCGAGTCGGTTCGCAGCGGATCCCAGCAAGCCGAGAAGTACGTCCCCCCTCCCAACTGCCCTCTTACCCAGCTAACACTCAAACACAGGGTCAAGGCTCTCGAAAGCCAGATCGCCGAGCTCGAAGCCGAAGCCTCGCGCATCCTGCGCGCCCTCGACTCTGTCAAGGAGGCGAAAGCCGAGTCTGAGCGATTGGCCAAGAAGCACGCTGAGGAAGCTGCGAGGGAGATCGCTAGCCAGGGTGCGGAGATTGAGAGTCTTAAGGCTAAGGTGAAGCAGTATGCGGATTATGATGAGGTGAAGAGGGAGCTGGAGATCATGAAGGTGGGTGCTGATCGTATCTGGTATTTCATGGAGGTGCTAACTTCGGGGCCAGTACGTCGAGTTCTCGGGCGCAGACTTTGAGAACGACGACGACGACACCGGCGACACCTCTCTCCACATGCCCGACCCCAACGCCTCCGTCGCCAACAAACAGCTCGGCCGGACCCTCGAGAACCTCCTCGTATCCAAGAACCGCCGCCTGCTCGAGGATCTCACCAAGCTGCGTGTCTCATGGGAGGAGCTCTCGGGCGAGCACGCCAAGGCGGATGAGATGATTGAGGGTTTGCAGGCGGATCTGGGCAGGCAGAGGGAGTTGGTGGAGAAATTGGAGGGGGATTTGATGTTGTTGAATGATAGGCAGGAGAGGTCGGGCGCGGGGACGCCGGCGCAGGGTTTGGCGGGGCTTGATATCGGTGGGAAAGCTGTGAGTGCTTCAGCCTGCATGACCTGGCTTCAGATGTTGCGAATTGGCCCACCGCACGGCTATCGTACATAATCTGACAAACCACCCAACTCTTAGGACGGCCGCTCCACCCCAGCGACCACCTCCACACAAGACACCTCCATCCTCCCCATCGTCACCTCCCAGCGCGACCGCTTCCGCCAGCGCAACGCCGAGCTCGAGGAAGAGCTCCGCAAGCAGTTCGAGACCATCTCGGACCTCCGCGCAGAGATCAAGTCCCTCCAGGCGGACAACCTCAAGCTGTACGAGAAAGTCCGGTACATGGGGTCGTACCGCGATTCCGGCGCGGGGCCGAGCTCGGGCGCGGGGTACGCTGTTGGCGGGGCGGCGGTCGGTTCGGGCTCGAGTTTGGGTGGTGGGGCCGCAAACGGGCGGAGCGGAGGGGGCGGACTGCTGAATGGGGTGCTGGGGAGGCGGGACGAGGAGATTGGAAAGTACAAGGACAAGTACGATGAGAGCCTGAACCCGTTCGAGGCGTTCAAGGGGCGCGAGGCGCAGCGCGCTATCCAGGCGCTGAACCCGCTGGAGCGAGGGGTGTTTAGCTTGACGAGGGCGATTATTGGGAATAAGCGGGCGAGAAGCCTGTTCATACTCTACGCCGGGAGCTTGGTGAGTTGACGTCGTTCACTATAGCTTGTGCGATCGCTTCTAGGTCAGCGAAGACAAGCTGACAAGAATGCGAACGATAGCACGTCTTGATCCTCTTTGTCCTGTGGAATACCATGGCAGCGAGCGACTCTTCAGCCCACCCGCCAGTACCCATCCACCCATGATCCCTCTCCGGCTCTTCTACGTGCCTTTGCATTTGAGCTACGAATGTAGCAGCGCGGACAGTGAATCCAGGAAGGAAGGAAGGAAGGAAGGTCCATTTTGTACACTATGCATGATTTCCCTTAGGTATGGATGGGAGCTATCTCCTGGGTCTCTTGGTTCTAAAGTACAACCTTGTTGAACGGGTGGTGGTCTGGCTGAGGTGAAGGGGGCGATCACCCGAATCGGGCGAGCCGTCTTCGGCGTATCTCCTCTGTTTGACAACGTCAGCTGGACTCAAAGGCGCAATAATGACGAAGCAGATCACCAGGCGAGATGACTTCTGCCGGATGTTCATCCTCTTCCTCCTCCTCTTCCACATCCACCTTATCCTCTGCCCTCGGCACCGGCGCGCCAGGCCTCGGCTTGGGTGTCTCTGCCCTCTCCCCTCCCCCCGCCGCCGCAGCCGCCCTCCCCTGAGCCAGCCCACTCCCCCCAGCCCCTTGGGAGACCTCTCTCAGAGGCTGCTTCATCAAAACCGGCTTCTCGCTCTCCTTCGGCCCCAACTCTGGCGGCGCCACCCACCCCTCCGGAAGATCCGCCATGCTAGCCTTCAGCGCCGCCTGCAGGGCCTCGTCCTCGTCGTCGTAGCTTCGCGCATGGAATGAGAAATCCGTGGGGCCGGTGTAAGCCGGTTCGTCGTCGTGCGAGGGGAAGGGCGGCTCGTCGACCTCGCCGTCGTCGAACTCGTCGATCTCTTCGTCGTCGTCCGCCGCGGCAGCCTCGTCACCAGGGAAATGGTGCGTGTCGTCAAAGACGTCGGCCTCGGCGCCACCAGCACCGGCAATGGCACCAGCACCGGGGGTAGAGCGGGAGGAAGACAGGCGAGAACGCGGGTTGACAGGCGGGCGGGAGAACTCGTCCTCTTCCATCGCGGCGGGGTCGGAAGGGATGTCTGGCTGGCGGCGCCGGCGTGCGGGGCGTGCGGGCGGGGAGCCGGTGGTGTCTACTGTTGGTTGGTCTGGGTTGACGGAGATGGACGCTTGGCGGGAAGCTAAGTAGGTGAGACGTCAGCTTGGTCCTAGGTACTTGTGGAGGGCCGGGTGAGCTTACGGCCAGGTCGCTCGCCGCGGGTCGCGCCCGACACCCCACTAGTTGGCGCCGCACCGGTCCTGCCCACCGGCTCTCCCAGCTCCACCGCCATCCTATCCGCCAAGCTCTCCGGCAGCACTCCCACCCCGCCATCACCCCATCCTTCCCCCTCACCTGCCTCCATCCCCTCGGAAGTTCCCGGCCCCGCTTTCCGGATGACGAAGACTGAGTAGCCCTCTTCCTCTGCTTGGGTGAGAACCATGCGAAGGTAGGTCGGGGAGATCCATTCGGGTCCGTTGGGGAGGAAGGAGTTGAGGTTATACCACCGCTTTGAGGCGGCAGAATGGGGCGGAGTGGGGGCGAAGCGGCGGAGGGCGAACCAGTGAGATGATAGGTTGAGGATGAAAGCAGCTTGATCCCTGCGCAATGTCACACCACAGAGTCAGATGCTGCAAATGTCCAAACGATGCGGAAGTGCTTACTCTGGATGGTCCTGGTACGGCTTCATGGCCTCTCCTCTCCACCTCACAAGAGTGAGGTCCCATACTTGAAGAGCCCTCTCGAGCACCGAGATGGAGAAGAACCCAGTGTCATCGAGATTGTACGACTTCTTGTTCTGATGGGCAGAGTCGAGCGCCGCGTTCTCTGCGTGGTCGAGCCTGAAGACAGAGCGGCCATCTTGTCAGCTATGTAAACCGGCTGTATCCGTAGCTAGCAGATCATCCTACCTCTTGGCGACCTCAGCAAGGTCGAACTCGGTATAGAGCGGCTGCTGGAGTATGTTGTTACTATGTGATGCCCATAAATGTCAGCACGTGGGCTCGCATCCATGGAGGAAGACGCGTACAGGCAATGCTGAGCACCTGGGACGACAACGCGTCAGCTCTCGTTACACATGGCGGCTCAACAGAGCAGATTCACTCACAAAGCTGAGATCCCACTTCCTGGTTCTCCCAGTACATATCTGTAGACGATACATGACATCGCCGATTAGACATCCGCAGAGCGTGGGAAGGAAGCGGAAGGTGAAGGCTTACAGGGGACGAGGTCCATAGTGGCGGCTGCTCTCCTTGTGTCAATTGCAATCCCGCGGTGAGTATCCCTTCCAAAGCTCCTCTTCTATCTGCTTGTTGCTCAACAGAAAGATGATAGAGGATACGGACATAAGAGTATAGAGAGGACCGCTTCTTCATGGTCACCGGCGGAAGCGCTGACCGCCACACGTCATTGCCACCCCACGTGGCATTCCGGGATCAAATCTGTCACGGTACACCGCGGCAACTTGTCGGTCAACCGTCGGCCTGGATGGAGCCTTCTTCCTCCCTGTGTTTGCTGCTTCTAGATCAGCAAAAGCATGCATGCACATGCGCGTATGGGCCACCTCGCATGGCCTGGGCTCTCCGGCTGCGTCTATTCTGTGCCCCAGCGCCTGCTGACCAGGCGTCGTATAATTGGCGGGCCGGCCACCGCCGGCGACACCTCCACCTTGCCTCCACCGCTCGCCCCTGAGAACCATATCATGACCCTCATGCGGCGGCTAGCCACATAAAGCACGACTTCCATCGATCCCCATTCCCCCTCTGACCTTGATGAAGCGTACAGTCCTCGAAATCTATCGCACCAGTCTCCGCTTCTCTTTCACGACAATCCCAAAAAGACTCCAGCACACGATGGCTCCTCAACCCTTTGACCCCAAGAACATGATCGTGAGCCATGTCCCATCGGCGCCTGTGATCTTGGCTTCGTGAGGGGAGACGCTGACGAGGCGCCGGCAGTTCCGCAACCTGGGCAACTCGGGCCTCGTACGTACTCTGATCCTTTGCTATTCTGAGAAGATACTGACCCCTCGCAGCGAGTCCCGGTGTTCAGCTACGGCGGCTGGTTGACGTGAGCAGTTCTCATGCTGCTGAAGTCGTTGTATCAGTAGCTGACATGGGTGTCCGTGCAGCGTCGGGTACAACCAGAAGGGCGACATCGTCAAGGAGCTCATGCAGACTGCCTACGACCTTGGTAAGTACTTGCTCCCTCTTCGGCGATGTGGGATCATGTTCTACGTGCTGATGTTCGGGTCGACAGGTATCAACATGTTCGACGTGAGCTAGATCTGCTGTGGTATAGGCTCTGTGTTGACAGCTGACAATCTCGATCAGAACGCTGAGACTTACGCCAGCGGCGAGGTATGTGCTGTTCTTCGGTCTACCCTTGTAAACACAGCGTACAATAGCTGACGATCTACCCTGGGCAGTCTGAGATCCAGATGGGTCGTGTCATCAAGGAGCTCGGCTGGGTGCGTCCCCTTGTCCCATCATTCGAGACACCCTAACACCCTTTTCCCAATACAGGACCGAAGCGACATCATTGTCACCACCAAGGTCTTCTTCGGTGAGCTGGGAGAGCAGAGAATCGCTCGCATGGAGCTGACACGATGAGAAAGGTACCGGCGAGAAGGAGAAGCACAACACCCGTGGTCTTAGCCGGTTAGCTGACGGACCTGAGAATTTCGGCTGTAAAGTAACAAGCTGATCTGTGACGCTTCCAGTAAGCACATCGTTGAGGGTGTGACCAAGTCTCTCAAGAGGCTTCAGCTCGACTACGGTGAGTAGCCAGTGTCACGAGTAGATCGTGCGTTGCTGATGGGCTTGGCATCGCAGTCGACATCGTCTTTGCTCACCGGTCAGTCATGACGTTAGGTATGGGGTCAGGAACCAATATGCTGACATGACTATAGACCCGATGTGACTACGCCCATGGAGGAGGTGAGCTGGCCAAACCACGTCATAAGCCTGCGTCGTTCCCGCTGATCGATCTCCCCAGACCGTCCGCGCGTTCAACTACCTCATCGACAGTACGTCCCTCCCTCTTGCCATTGTAACCTTTCAACCTGATCTGACACGTCCCATCGACAGAGGGCCTTGCCTTCTACTGGGGTACCTCCGAGTGGACCGCCATGCAGATCCAGCAGGCCATCGAGATCGCCCGCAGGCTCAACATGGTCGGCCCCGTCGCTGAGCAGCCCCACTACTCGATGTTCCATCGCGAGAGGTTCGAGTCGGAGTATGAGCCCCTTTGGCGTTACGAGAACCACGGGAGGTAAGTTGGAGCGATCGTTGCCCTCTTACCCGCTTGCGGATGCGTAGCTCTAAGCTGACGTTTGTCGCAGCACCATCTGGTCCCCGCTCGACTCGGGCCTGCTCACTGGCAAGTACAACAACGGTGTCCCCGAGGACTCGCGCTACCACCACAACCTGGGCGGGATGATGAGCGCCAGCGTCAAGGCGCTCGAGACGCCCGAGGGCAAGGCTAAGATCGAGAAGGTCAAGAAGCTTACCGCCATCGCGGAGAGGCTCGGCGGGTCGATGACTAGCTTGGCGCTTGCTTGGACGCTCAAGCATGAGGGCGTGTCGACTTGTATCGTGAGTTGTGCCGTGATCATTGTCAGCAGATAATGGCTAACTCTGTAACCCATCTCAACAGCTCGGTGCCACCAAGGTAAGCCTTGGCTTCTATCTTTCGCCTTCCCAAATTTGCCCCATGGCCGTCCGCTGTCTCGAGCTCCCCGTGCTGATGACTCACCTCTCCTACAGCCCGAGCAGATCAAGGAGAATGTCAAGGCCCTCGACATCTACCCCAAGCTCACCCCTCAGGTGCTTGAGGAGATCGAGAAGATCCTCGACAACAAGCCCGAGCCTCCTGTGCGTAACGTATACGTGTCTTAACGAAATGAGAGTTCTGCTGATCAGCATTCGTGTTTGATAGGCGGCTTACGCCCGAAGGACCAACGATGGGACTCTCATCTAAATGGGATCTTTTGATCGGGTCGAGAGAGCGAGGGACGGAGGATCTCAGCGTAAAAAACGTAAAGAAGAAAATGATACGTACGTACGTATAGGGGAAGAAGATGCAAGACCGTATCGGACTGGCTTCGTTGGCTGGCTCATGCTCATCCTACTGCGCCACAGCCACCTCACCAGTCATCTGACCCTCCATTCTGCTCGCGCTGTTGTACTCACCAGGCTCGCAGACAAGTGCCGCTCTGTCGGCCCGGAACTTGGGCCCCAGCTCACATACCTCAAGGTGGTACACAGAGTACTTACTGCCAGTGCTTTTGACCTCCACTCAGCAATGCGCGGTTGCCTCACCGGGTGCCCATCTACCTCCACACTCATTGGCCGACAGTGATGGTCCGTCATCGGAGTCGTCTAGGGCCAAGATTAGTAGGTGACGCCGATCCCCATCAGCGTATACATTATGCGCTGGCGTTATCAAGATAACGGCGAATAAACACCCCGAGATTAACTGGCCGGACATCAAAACTTACGTGAACAAGTGCGCGTGACGTCTCCGGACATATGTCATACTTATCTCCGCGGCGAGGTAACACTCCGGTTTGAGCTTCAACTGAAGCTTGATCGTGTCAATACAGCTCTCACGCATGACTCTCATCTCCGCATCGGACTCTCTCCACGGCATGCATGCTCCTTGTATCAGGGCAGCACCGTAGTATCAGTGCCGACTGCCGCGGGGTCACGCTGGAGAGGTGCGTGGAGGCTAACCAACAGGAGACAGCTCAGTGACAGTGTCATTGTAAGAGCTCATTGTACCCCGGACTACCCCGGACCGTAGCCGAACACCTGTATGGGGAACCTGGGGCACCCCGGGGTTACCCTACGGTTCGTGAAGATGCCGATGAGCTGTGGACAGTGCCTTTCATCAAGGTGAGATGGACGTGGTCATCTGATCAACAGTGTGCTTCCTGTAGGGCTCCGTAACTGATGGGTGCGGTACGAGATGGATAAATAGAAGACACTGTGAGCCTGCTTTCAGTCTTATCCCCATTCCATAACGGCTTCGATTGTCGCACCTGCAGCCGACCATCAGCACACCTCGACACGTGCCGCTCTCTTGACATAGTCCTCATTTGGCACCCCCCTTCATCAAGCCCCCCAACCCCCTTCATCAAGCCCCCCTCCCCCCTCCTCTGGCACAGACACGCACTTCACTGTCCCCGTAGACGACCAAGCGCAAGATGGCAGGTGCCCACATCGAACAGGTCGTGTCCAACAATGATGACGACCAGTTTCAGAGGGAAAAGGTGGTCGACCCCTCTGGGGTAGCCGCCATGTTCTCCAATGCCGCCGCAGCGACTGGTACGCCCCTTCGCCCTTCATTGTAGCTCCTTCACCACCTGCACAGGTAGGCTAACTCGTGCAGCTTACACTCAACAGATAAAGAGCACAATATGACGCTCTTGGAGGGCATTCGGCTTTACCCCAAGGCAATCGCGTGGTCCGTCCTCATCTCTTCATGCTGTGCTATGGAGGGTTACGACATCTCCTTGCTCGGCAATTTCTGTAAGTCTCCGTTTACTCACCATGGTCTGAGCCGACTTGTGATCGCTGACTGACATCGCCTGGCAGACGCCTTCACTCCGTTCAACGAGAAGTACGGTGTGCAGCTTGCCGATGGGACATACCAGGTGCCCGCGAGATGGCAGACTGGTCTGTCGAACGGTGCCCAGTGTGGGCAGATCATCGGGCTTCTTAGTGCGTACTATCTCTCACTTCATTTGGAACACCCCACGCCAGTGTTACGGCGCGTGGCCAGACCAAGGACTTTGCTGACGTGATCTCGTCTTCGTCTTCTTCGCCTTTGCAGTCAACGGTATCTTCACCGAACGATATGGGTATCGCAAAGTCATCATCAGTTGCTTGGTCTTCCTCTCGGCCGTCATCACCATCTTCTTTTGCGCGCCCAACATCAAGGTGCTGCTCGTGGCTGAGGTCTTGGCTGGTGTTCCATGGGGAGTCTTCCAATCCAGTGAGCTGCCGCGACTCGTCTTCTTCCATCAGTTGAATGGCTTCAGCTGACCAATGTAACAGTTGCTATCTCTTACGCATCCGAGGTCTGCCCCATCGCTCTCCGAGGGTATCTCACCTGCTACGGCAACTTCTGCTGGGGATGGGGTCAGTTGGTGGGCATCGGAGTCATCAGGTCGATGTTCAGCCGCGACGACGAGTGGGCCTATCGTATCCCTTACGCGTGCCAGGCGAGCCCTAGAGTTCTATCGTGTACGCCCCATTGCATAGAGCTGACATGGATATGTCCACAGTGGATCTTTCCTCCCATCCTTTTGGCCGGCGTCGTCTTCGCACCCGAGAGCCCGTGGTGGCTTGTCCGCCGCGGCCGTATCGAAGACGCCAAAAAAGCCATGAAGCGCCTCACCTCTAAGAACGAGTCCAACTTTGATGTGGAGGAGACGGTCGACATGATCCGACACACCACCGAGCTCGAGAAGGACATCACTTCGGGCGCATCGTACCTTGACTGCTTCAGGGGTATCGACTTGCGCAGGACGGAAATTGTGTGTGCGATCTGGGGGATGCAAAATCTTTCGGGGAACACCTTCTCCAACTACTCGTGAGTCTCCAACTTCTTCTTCCGCAGGCCCTGGTCCGCCAATCACACAAGCTGACGCGGCCCATCCTGCAGGACATACTTCTTCCAGCAGGCGTTTGGCACCGCGAACGAGACCCTTCCCTACGACTTTGCCATGGGCCAATACGGCATCAACATGATCGGTGTCTTCGGCGCGTGGGGTCTCATGGCCCTGGGCATCGGGCGTAGGCAGCTCCTCCTCCTTGGGCTCTCCGGTCTCTCCGTCACGCTCATGGTCATGGGGTTCGTGGGACTTGTGCCGGACTCGCACGAGTATCAGCGGAGCATGGCGACGGGGTCGCTTATGCTTGTATGGGCTGTGTTCTACCAGTGCACCATTGGGTACGCCCGCTGCAGTGCACCTGATATCTCAATTCATACAGCTGACCCCACATCCTACGCAGCACCGTCGCCTTCTCCCTGGTCGGCGAGATCTCCACCCGTCGCCTCGCTATCAAGACTGTCGCCCTCGGCCGAGCCGCCTACAACGTTGTCGCCATCGTCTGCAACGTCCTCACCCCATACATGATCAATCCCACCGCCTGGGACTGGGGGAACTTTGCCGGCTTCTTCTGGGGCGGCATGTGCCTAGTGTGTCTGGTGTACGCCTACTTCCGGGTCCCGGAGCCTGCTGGGAGGACTTTCGCCGAGGTGAGCCTGCGTCCATATCGTCTTCCCCGTCATCATTTTGCGTGCATAGACTGACATCGCGGGTACAGCTGGATATCCTGTTCGAGCGCAAGATCTCGGCGCGCAAGTTTGCCACCACCCCGGTCAACGCCTTCGACGTCGCGCTCCATCACCAGATCGAGGAAGACAAGGGCGAAGCCGAGCACGTCGAGAACGTCGCGAGCAAGGTGTAGGCCTGTCTGACGTGAGGGGAGAGGGTAGGGAAGGGAAGAGGAGAAGAGATCAATACGGGGCTCTACATGTTCTCTCAGTACTCGATCGGGCTCTTGGTGCGTACCGCTGTCAGGCTGTACCCCACATGTTGGAAAAGATAGGATTTGTATCTCGAGCGTTTCCTTTGCTAAACGTCTTCTGTTGGTGACTGTCATGAATGTACTCACATCGCTGTCTACCGTTGGTAAAGGGCGGCAGAACTGAGAAAGAAAGACAAGCTAAAGCAAGCTCAGCCAATGGCACACCATCGAGCTCCCATCCGCTCAACACTCGTGCCCATCACTGCCAAGCTACAGCCCGCGAACGGTATCCTCAAGGCGTGCACAGCTCAGGTGAAGGTACTGGGCACATGATTCTATTCACTACTGATCGGACCGTCAGCCGTGGTTCTCGAGGTTCTGATGTTGTAGCCTGTGGAAGGTAGATTGAACAAAGAGCACTGCGCTGCGCCGGTGCGCATACTGACCATCGCTGACCGGAGCCTCTCCCGGTGAGGTCCGCCACAA
This sequence comes from Cryptococcus sp. DSM 104549, assembly GCA_036427605.1. Taxonomy (NCBI): domain Eukaryota; kingdom Fungi; phylum Basidiomycota; class Tremellomycetes; order Tremellales; family Cryptococcaceae; genus Cryptococcus; species Cryptococcus jaspeensis. The sequence continues at coordinate 2,844,263 of CP144048.1, forward strand.
GGATTGCCCATGTGTGACATGTGCTCGACAAGCTCAAAGACGGACTGCCGCAACGGCGTACCACGGCTTACTACGGCGATCCGTCAAAGGAACAATCTCGTCATCACCGACACACCGACGGGGGAGAAGCCATCGTGTGGAGATGGGGGCTGGGACCCACGGGGCACGCGGGGCACTTTCGCTGATCTTCGGGACAGAGGTGGTTGTCCGGGAGGGGTGCGGGGTATCAAAGGCCCAGGAAAGGCCAGGAGGAACTTCTGACGGAGGTTGTTTTACCCGTGGCACCAATCACGGCCGTCAGCCCGCTTGAGTCGACAGGTTGGGCGTTGGTTGATGACTGACTCGCCGTCTTGCCGATGGGTGGAAGGCTCCGCCATGGTGCGTAATCGAACGCCACCCGACACCCTCCACCTCTGCGGAGGATGTCACCTTGCAGATAGCGGACGATATGAGCCAGAGTCGGTCCGATGCACCGGATACGTAGCGAGGTGCGTGTGGTGCACACACCGGTTCGACCTCCGCATCGGACTGCTTAATCGCGTACACCCTCCAGGATCTCTCAGGGAGGACGGCAAGTGCCACATTCAGACACCGCCGGCTCGCGCCTTGTGTTGCCGCCGGGTCGAAGGGTCAGTCAGGGCTTGACGGCAGACCCCAACGATTTCTGGCGCGAGAGCCGCGGGCTGACCCTCCCAGATTCAGGATCGGCTCAGTTAGGTCGAGATGCCGCTACCTTAACGGGCGTCCGCGTAGCCCTCCGATCCACGGGCCAAATTCTGCGCTTTTGCCCTGGGGCCTTCTCCTCTCGCTCTCTCTCGCCTCTTTCCACCGCCATACCGTATCAAACCCATCTCCGACTCGCACATCACACCCGAGCTTGCCATATCGTTGCGTATCATATCTGCTGCCGAGCCGACACCCGCATTAGCACTCTCGAGGAGCGTATTGGTCGGCATACCCCGGACCGCAGCCGGCTATCGATATTGAAAGAATCTGGGGCGCCTTGGGGTTTCGCCGTTGTCAGTGACTGTTCAGGTGGGTTGTTGACAATGCCCTTTGGCTTGCCAACGTCATTCCGGTCATCTGATCGAGGTTGTAACTGACCCATCGCAGATCAAAGGGCTCGACAAGACAATAGATATATAGAGGACACCTGGGGTCCCACATCGTGTCTCATCCCCAGCTATCAGCTCCGACAGTCTCCCATATCTGTATCAATCCACCACCACCACATCTTGACGCGTCTCTCGGCACGTCCCCTACTATAAAGCCCATCACCATTGCCAGTATCTAGTGGCATCAGTCATCACCTATAGCCTCTAGTCTCTATTCGTCACTCACCTCCCCTTCTCCGTCCAATCACCTTCACCAAAATGTCGGGTGCCCCCATCGAACGCGATGTATCGCCCATCGACGATGTCCAGCTCCAGAAGGAGAAGGACGCCTCCGGTGTCAATATTATGTTCACCAACGCTGCTGCTGCCACTGGTATGTCTTTTCGGGTGTGCGGTATACTCTCGCTTTTGCCGCTCAGGATGACTGACGCGTCTTCGCCCAATAGAGAAGGAGCACAACATGACTCTAATGGAGGGTATCCGGCTATACCCCAAGGCCATCGGCTGGTCTATCCTCATTTCCTCGTGCTGTGCCATGGAGGGGTACGACATCTCTCTGCTTGGTAACTTCTGTGAGTCGCCCCCTCAGTTTTCACGTCTAACGAGTGTTTTCATCGGCTGACGTTAATCTGCCATACCAGACGCCTTCGCTCCCTTCAACGAAAAGTACGGTGTAGAGCTCGCGGACGGCTCTTTCCAGGTGCCCGCCCGGTGGCAGACTGGTCTCTCGAACGGCGCACAATGTGGTCAGATCATTGGTCTCCTCAGTAAGTCTCTTATCACGCACGCGCCGCCCCCTCCTTTGGGGTCTGTGTGCTGTGGAGGGACATGTAGATCAGGGCCGCGGCTGACGTGACCGCTTGGCCGATAGTCAACGGTTTCTTCACCGAGCGATACGGCTACCGCAAGGTGCTCATGTCGTGCTTGGTCTTCCTCGCGGCGGTGATCACCATCTTCTTCTGTGCGCCCAACATCAAGGTGCTTCTCGCCGCCGAGATCTTGGCCGGTATCCCTTGGGGTGTTTTCCAGTCCAGTGAGTGAAGTCAACATCCCTTTGTCTGGCTGATGCAGAAGCTGACATGTGCTCGTCGTACAGTTGCCATCTCTTATGCGTCCGAGGTCTGCCCTATCGCTCTCCGAGGTTACCTCACCTGCTACGCCAACTTCTGCTGGGGTTGGGGCCAGCTCGTCGGTATCGGGGTTATCAGGTCCATGTTCGGGCGTGATGACGAGTGGGCGTACCGTATCCCCTACGCGTGCCAGGTGAGCCTCCTCTCTCACTCATATCTTCTTCAGAGCTGATGCCTTTCACCCTCTTAGTGGATCTTCCCTCCTCTTATCCTTGCCGGTGTCATCTTCGCCCCCGAGAGCCCCTGGTGGCTCGTTCGTCACGACCGTATCGAGGAAGCCAAGCGGTCAATGCTGCGGCTTACATCTGCCAAGCGGGACCCTACCTTCGATGTCGACGAGACTGTCGACATGATCCGCCACACGACCGAGCTCGAGAAGGACATCACTTCGGGGGCGTCGTACCTTGACTGCTTCAGGGGAGTCGACCTGCGCAGGACTGAGATCGTCTGTGCTATCTGGTCGATGCAGAACCTTTCCGGCAACACCTTCTCCAACTACTCGTGAGTGTGCTCGACTATACAACGTCTGCGACTTGCACTGACAAACAATCCTATAGCACCTACTTCTTCCAGCAAGCCTTCGGTGAGGGAAACCCGACCCTCCCATACGACTTCGCCATGGGCCAGTATGCCATCAACATGGTCGGCGTTTTTGGTGCATGGGGTCTTATGGCTCTTGGCCTCGGACGCAGGAAGCTCCTCCTCATCGGTCTTTCTGGTCTCGCTATCACTCTCATGGTCATGGGCTTCGTGGGACTTGTGCCCGAGTCGCACCAGTACCAGAGGAGTATGGCCACGGGTTCGCTCATGCTTGTGTGGGCCGTGTTCTACCAGTGCACCATCGGGTACGTCTACTGTTGTTTCAGCGTTTTCACCCCGGCATTTAGCTGACCCCTCCTCTCTCTCATAGTACCGTCGCCTACTCCCTTGTTGGCGAGATCTCTACCCGTCGCCTGGCCATCAAGACCGTTGCCCTCGGTCGTGCCGCCTACAACGTCATCGCCATCATCTGCAACGTCCTCACCCCTTACATGATCAACCCCACCGCCTGGGACTGGGGAAACTACGCCGGCTTCTTCTGGGGCGGGTCGTGCCTCATGTGCTTGGTGTACGCGTACTTCCGAGTTCCGGAGCCTGCGGGCAGGACTTTCGCCGAGGTGAGTTTCAATTGGTACCTCCATCTGTTCTAGACCAGAAGCTGACAGTACGGACTCAGCTCGACATCCTCTTCGAGCGAAAGATCTCGGCGCGCAAGTTCGCGACCACCCCCGTCAACGCTTTCGACGTTGCGCTCCACCATCAGATCGAGGAGGACAAGGGTGTCTCGGCGCACGTGGAGAGCAAGGTCTAAGGTCTAGGGATGGGCCTGCTTAGCTTTCGAAGGGGCGTCGTGTGTGTGAGGAGGTCTGCCTGGTGATCGGCGAGGGTGGACGGAGGGCACGAGGTGTGGGGAACAGATGGAAGGGGGAAGGTGGAAAGAATGATGGGGAGGAGACGAATCTTACGGACATCTGGACGGGGGTCTAGATATGTTTTCACTTGTGCTGTACAAACTCTTGGAAGATCGGTAATCAGCTGCTCTGTCCGTGTCTCTTTTTGGTTCAGTGGTCTTTTGTTGGTAGCTATCATGAATGCATATATGCCCTATATCTTCAGCATTGAATCTCAATTGGATGCATATCGAAGCTTGCTTTGGACAGGTATGCATGTCATAAAAATGGAGATGCCATGAGGAGCTGATGAATTGACACTCGAAGAATTGACTGTATGCGCGCACTGGCATGCGGTTATGTATTGTTAAAAGATCCCTTTGACAAGAACAGCGTAATTCAGAGGAAGAATGCAAGGCTCATACTTAATCGTGGAACCTTGAAGTCGCTGGATCGAAACCAGCCGCTGTTATTTTCTTTTTGCCCTTTTGCACTTTTTGCTTCCGGCCTGTAGCTGCTCAAGGAGGAACTTTCAGTTCTCAGGCAAAGACCATCCATGATTTGGCGACTTGTTCTTCGCTTTGATGCTGTTATACCACAGGCCCCTCTTATCACTGTGCTCGCCAAATGTAGATGCACAGCACAGTATACCCCTTCACGGCGAATTCCCTTATGTCCCACCCCATGACAACACAAGCCCCATCGTCATCTGTCCACCTGCCTTCTTCGGACTCGGCGACAGTGGCAAGTCCGACATCCACAGCTCTGCTGGCCGGCCCCAGCAAGCCTCTACTTGCTAGCTTTGAGGATCTACCTGCAGAGATCCTCGCACACATCATCCACGATTTTGAGAAGAAGTACCCCTGGCTTCTAGTCTGCCATGTGAGTCAGCATCAGTGTGCTGGCCTGTCCGTAATGCCTGATCATGAGCTGATGGACGCCACCCCTCAGCGCACTATACGCCTCGCTGGGCGAGCAATATACGGCGATGAGGATATGGAGATCAATGTTGGGCGTGATCAGCCACACCATCTCACACCCGCCTCAGCTCCCTGCTGGCTGGCTTGGAACACGCCAAGCCCACCGCGGCAGCCCCTTTTGGGAGTGGCCTGAAGCTGTCTTTCTACGGGAGGTGAAGAAGCTGGTTTTGTTGCCAAACTGGCCTGCTGGGCTGTGAGAGTTGTGAGTGCCTTCAATTTTCTGCTGAAATCCAGATGAATTGATACTATCCTGTTGGCAATAGAGATGGCCCATCATTCATACGCACAGGGGAGATACTCTATGCCCTCAGAGACACGGGGATATGGTTCCCCAAGTTGCGCCATCTCCAATTCCTCGACAATGCGACTCGCTCTCCCCCCGGCTCCCGGGCCGGCATCCAAACTACCCGCATGGACCTCTTCACCTCTCTTGCCCAGCATTGCCAGCCTCAGTACTTTGAGGGCTATCTGCTGTACCTCCTCACAGACTTGCAGAATGGGAGGCTCAAGTACACGCCGTTCACCTTTGCTGGTGGCCATCTCCCAGATTGCACCCTAGTGAAGCAGGAGAATGCCATGACGGTACCAGCAGTGTGTTATGGTACTCATAACCACGTCGAGATGTTTTATTCGAGGGGACACATCATGGATGCTGCCGACGAGATGGGGAGGACCCTCCGCGCCGTCCACGTTGTTGCAAGCTTCTTGAGCCAGAGGAGTGCGACCCAGAAGGGCTGGTCATGGAACTGGTACATGAAGCGGAGGTGCTGGTACCGGGGATGGCAGGGCGCATACATGTGATCTTGTGCCGCAACGACCAGATGTTGTGTTCTAGTAGCCGACAGGAGGCGATCTTGCACGTCAATATGTCTCGTTGTAGAACACTTCTTCATAGAGAGTATACTACGTGGTAGCTCATTATGCATGTCATATGAGTGGCTTTATTTCAGCTATTTCTGAACTGTGCATTTGCCAAACACTCTCGTACCTTTCGCTCACAATCCCACCCACTTCCTCCTCTTCTTCCCCGCCATCGAAAACTTATTCTTCTTCAACGGCAGCCCAGCCTCCACAACATCATCATCCTTACCATCCACTGCCTCCGAAAACTCCCTCTTTCCTCCTTTACAAATCCATTCCTCTCTTCCCACCATTCTGTTGGCGATGTGCTTCTCGGTATGCTGGAGGATCTCAGAGCCAAGCAGCAATCATACTCGACATTCTGTGGTACGGCGGGAAGCAACCATAGCCCATTGGCCAGACCGACGGACAGCAACCCAACTACTTAGCTATCACTGAACCGTGCATATGCCAAACACTCTCGTACCATCCCCCCACATACTCGCTCACTTCCTCCCCTTCTTCCCCGCCGTGGAGAACTTGTTCTTCTTCCTCGGCAGCCCGGCCTCAACCACATCATCATCCCTATCCCTATCATCCGCCTCCCCAAACTTCCTCTTCCCGCCCTTATCCCTCCCCCTCTTCCCGCCCCCACCGCCCGTTCCGCTCTCCCGCATCTCCAGTGCTGCCTCCCTGCTCGCCCTTGCGACAGTGTCGGTGAGGAGAGCGACGGCTTCCTTGTCGACGTCGAAGGAGACCATCTTTTTGCCGATGTGCTCTTCGATGCGCTGGAGGATCTCGACGTCGTACTGGGTGACGAGGGTGATGGATTTGCCGGAGCGGCCTGCTCGGGCGGTACGGCCGACTCGGTGGACGTAGTCTTTCGAGTTGGTGGGCATGTCGTAGTTCTATCGGGCGATGGGGAGTCAGTGGAGAAATGATTGGGAAAGGCAAAGGAACGCACGATGACAAGATCCACAAGCGGGATATCCAAACCACGACTCGCCACATCCGTCGCCACCAAAATACTCCTCCCGCCCGACTTGAATTTGTTCAAGCTCGCCAACCGTAAACTCTGCGTCATCTGTCCATGGAGCGGGATGGCAGGGAAGCCCAGCCGGCGGAGGATGATGGAGAGGCGCTGGGCGTCGTTGACGGTGCGCGTGAAGATGATCATGGAGGATGAGGAGAGCTCGTTGGCGAGGTAGAGAAGGTGGGGGTCTTTGAGTTTGAGTGGGAGGAGGAGGTAGTGCTGGATAAGGGTGGAGACGGTGGAGTATCTGGAGCAACACGTCAGCTTGAAGACACGCTCAAGGAAGGGCACGGCTGAGCTCACTTGGAGGAGACTTCAACGCGGACAGGCTTGTTCAAGCTCGCACGCTGGAGTTTGGCGACCTTGGTGGTCATGGTCGCCGAGAAGAGGTAAGTGTTACGCTCCTTAGGGATGACCTTGAGCACCTTGTCAATGATCGGTCCGAAGTCAAGGTCGAGCAATCGGTCCGCCTCGTCCAGTACCTATGTTCGCCGCGTATCAGTAAGGCCTTATGTTGCTACTGCGACGAGGTGAGACCCACCAAGTACTTTAGCGCCTTGAGAGAGAACCCCTTGGTGTTCTCGAGGTGGTCCATGAGACGACCAGGGGTAGCGACGATGACGTGCGGCCGTTTTGAGAGCGCGATGGACTGGGACATCATGTCCATACCACCAACCAGCACTGCTGTCCGCACGCCAATGCCCGAGCCGAGGGAGGTGACCTGCTGAGAAATCTGGTATGCCAGCTCACTATCGCGAGGCAAGACGTCGTCAGCTTCCTGCTACAAAAGGAGTATTCACTCAGCGGACTCACCGTGTGGGCGCCATCACAAGCGCAAAGAACGGCTGAGGGTTCTCCCATAACGACTGCAAGATCGGCAAGCTGAACGCCGCCGTCTTTCCCGAACCAGTCTGAGCGAGACCGATGATATCGCTGCCCTTGAGAGCCGCGGGGATGGCCTCCGCCTGGATATCAGACGGCCGCTTGAAGCCGAGGTTGGCGCAGGCCTTGCAGAGTTCTGGACTGATACCGAGGTCGGCGAAGGTCTTGTTGTTGGTTGCTTCGGGAGCGTCGGGGTTGGGCGAGGGAGAGCGGGAGGGGGAGGCCGATCCCGAGCGGGACGAGGATGCTTCTGAGGACATGGCTGTGGTGTGTTGGGGGTGTTGTTTACAGTCTCTGTGCCATTCAAAATTGCGTCGTTGCTGTGGTCTCTTGAAATCTCTGCCGGTGGAGGCTGAGGGACCCCGCCACCGGCCGCGGGATCAAATTGTCCCCTATTAGAATATTTCCTGGGTGTGTTTTTGTGTTTTATCCGGAAGGGTGACTCGTCCGCGCCTGACTTCCTGGTTCGTTGTTGATCTCTTGCTTTCATGCTCACACCAGCAGTGCTTCTTGGATCGATACGTACTCTCTCTCTTGACTGGAGCATACCCGCACCCCCCTCTACCACACCCTCCTCCCTCCCCCCAACATCCTGTGCCGCCTACATGCGGACATAGCCCCCGCCAGCACCATCGCAACTCGACAAACAACATCTCTCCCTCCCCCTCTCGCCCAACATGTCCGCCCCTCGCCGGTCAGCTGGCATTGGCAATTCTGGCTACGCTGATGTCTCGGAGCTGGAGAAGTACAAGCTGGTATCGAATATCGGCAAGGGGAGCTTTGGTGTGATCAGCAAGGTGCAAAGGCTGTCGGATGGCAAGGTGAGTTCTATGTTCTCGATCGCTTACAATCTTTCAACTGACTGCGTTCGTGACGTATAACTGACCTCATGTCATGTACAGGACTTTGCTCTCAAGCAGCTTGACTACTCGAAGATGACTGAGAAGGATCGCAAGCAGATCCTTGCCGAAGTGTGAGTCTCAGCTGCAGTGACAAAGCAAGACCAAGTGACAACAACTGACCCCGTATACAGAGCCATCCTCGAAGCGCTCAAACACCGCAACATCGTCCAGCTCATCCAAAAGATCAAAGATCCCAAGAATGAGCGGATCTACATCGTCATGGAGGTCAGCTACTCACCTAGGCAGGCACTCCGGCCAGCAGCTGACATGCTCGTAGTACTGCACATCGGGCGACCTCGGGAGCCTTATACGCCGCGCCCAGCGCAACAACCAGCCCCTAGGCGAGGACAAGATTTGGAACATATTCCTTCAGATTGTCCTTGCGCTTCATCATTGCCATTGGCCGGCTGAGCGGCCGGCAAAGGCAGCACCGGGAGGGAGGATGAGTATGGCACCGCCGGGATCGGATGGGGGTGGAGCGAGGTATCAGGTGTTGCATCGGGATCTGAAGCCCGAGAATGGTGAGCCGGGTGGTGTCTTGGTCTAGAGTGACTCAGATCACCATCACTGACACAACGCAGTCTTCCTCTCGGACGAATTTGTCAAGCTTGGTGATTTCGGGTTGAGCAAAGACATGGGTACCGCGTCGTTCACAAGCACTTATGTCGGAGTGAGTTTATGTGCTTGCGTGGCATCGCAAAACTAAACTGACATGTCCACACAGACTCCCCTCTATATGCCACCCGAGATCTTGGCCGAAAACCGGTACGACACCAAGTCGGACATCTGGAGCTTGGGGTGCTTAGTGTACGAGATGTGTGCTCTCCAGTACGTCTGCTGAGGGAATGCGGTGTGTGAGTTCAGCTGACCGATCCTTGCAGCTCGCCTTTCTCGGCTGCTCAAACTCAACCCGAGTTGATCGCCATGGTCAAATCGGGCAAGCTCCCTCCCCTTCCCGCGCAGTACTCTCCTGCGTTGAAGAGCGCCATCAAGGCCATGTTGACGCTTAATGTGAGCTGCAGATGATGAGTGCCGCCGTGCAGGTTGGCTGACATCTGCTGGTAGCCGACAAAACGGCCGTCGACGAAGGACCTTTTGGAGATGCCAGAGATGAAACTTCATCGCAAGCTCTTCACCGTGCAGAACCAGTGAGCTAGCATATCCATTGGCGTGTACCCATGGACGAGCTGACAAACAATACAGGACTTCCCTCCTCTTCGCCAAGCGAGACGAGCTGAAGCAGTACGAAGAGCAAGTCCGTTCCCGCGCCGCGGCCGTCGAAGAACGAGAAAAGGACATCCAAGCGCGAGAAGCCAACATCCAAGCTCGAGAAAGCCTGTGTGATAGCAAGGACGAGGAGACGAAGGAGACGCAGCGGCGGTTGAACCAGGCGGCAGAGAGTCTGAGGGGTCAGTGGGAAAGGTTTAGGGAAGAGAAGGAGCAGTGGGAGAGGACGAAGGAGGAGGAGAAGGCTAGAGAGGCTGAGTTGGGGATGGGCTTGGGCGTGGCGGATGTGCCGGATGAGAGATGTGAGTTGCTTTTGTGGTGGTGCAGGGGCAGGGTTTGTGTGTATGGCTGACGATGGATGCAGGTCAAACGAGAGCTCCCGTGATGGCGGCTCGGCCAGCTTTGGAGGAGCGGAAGTGAGCTGACTCCCCCCACACTCCAATGCGACATTGGCTGACGCTTGAACTTTTCAGCACTCTACCGATGCCCGCCGCGTCGCGATTCGCCCGTCTGGCTCACCCATCATACGACACCCCCTCCAAGATCCCCCTTGCCCAGGCCACCATATCCTCCCCCGCCCCCCTTGACGCCCGCTTTGGCGCCATCAACCTCCAACCCCGCGCCGCCACCCCCCTCCGCCGTGCCGCTACCAAGTCCATGGGCAACCTTGCCGGCGCCGTCCGCGCCGAGATCCAGCGCGAGGCTGCCTGGGCCAACCCTACCCCGGCGAAGCAGACACCCTTCGCGCGTAACCAGCGGACATCTATAGGTAGTCCCAGCGAGCTGCAGGGAGGGTACAATGAGGATGTGTCGATGCTCAGCGTCGTACCGTCCCCGTGGTTACCTCGTCCCCGGCGAAGCTCGGTGGCGCCGTCAACACTGGCGAGCCACCACCAGGAGATGCTCAATGACGACGTCTCGGCCGATGCAGACGCTGGGCCGAGCACCCGCCCGACCATGATCCCCGCCCCGACGTATGTCTACCGCGAAGCGGCAACACCGGCAAAGTGGTCGATGGAGGATCCCGACTTGCCCAGCCCGTTCATCAGGCGGCCAAGTTCGGCGCCGGTTGCTGTTGTGCAGGCGGGCCAGTCCGGGCAGGCGGGGCAGGGCGGGCAGAGTGAGAGGCAGCCCCTCGGAGCGATCAACCCGCAGGCAGCGTACTCTGCTCCGCCTGCCGCAGGGACCGGAGGAGGGGCTGGAGGACTCCCGATGAAGAAGATGCCGAGGAGCAGGTCGGGAGGGTTGAATCTGCATCAGCAGGTGCTGAAGAGTAATGCGGTGGCGAGAGTGAGTGGAGAGGGTGTTGCTGGTGGGGCGGGTGGTGGTGCCGGGGTGGGAGTAGGGGCGGGGGTGGGTGGTGTGCGGCGGATGGGAAGCCGGATGGGTTAGATGGTGTGGGTGGACATTTGATATGAGGATACCTGGTGGACGGATTTCTTGGATCGAGTCTTGAGGCTGTATTATCGTTATGTATAGTCATGGCCAGTCTCTTTGCTCGTGACTCTAGCACAGCAGAACACGTTAGGCCACTCATGATTATTGCATTCCATGTCATAACCCCTTCTCATCAACCTACAAACACCCGCCCACACTCAAGCCGCGCCCACCTTGAACGCGCTCCCACTCCCGCTCTTCAACGCCAACAGCCCCACCTCCCTTACCTTCTCCAGGTAAACAACCAACCGACTCCCCTCCGCCCCGCCCACTTCTCCCTTCCCGCTCCCACCCACCGGCAAGAACCCCTCATAAACCCCATACTCATCATCCGCCACCACCACCGCCAGCTCCAGCGCTTTCGCCAGGAACTCTGGGAAGACTGCCGAGTGCGTGACGAGGAGGGCGTGCAGGCGGAGGATGAGGTCGGGGATGAAGATGTGGCGGATGAGGGTGAGGTCGGCCGTACGCGCCAGGGTGATCGCGCGGGCTTCTTTATCCGCCGAGGCAGAGGGTCGGGGCGTGGGGAACGCGAGCCACCCCTCTTTGACCAACCCCAGCGTCCTATCCCAAACCTCCAGCACCGCCGAGCGAAGCCCCTTGGACCAGTTAAACCGCTCGACTTTCCCAGCGGTGGATTTCGGCTGGGAGGCGAGGACGTCCGAGACGGCGTGGTAGGATGTGAAGACGGTGAAGAGGCGGTTGAAGGAGGCGTGTTCGAGGAGGTGCGAGTCGGGATCGTTGGTGGGTGATGGGGCGTTGGGGGAGGCGGGGAGGAGGAGGAGGAGGTTGGGGGGGAGGGAGAGGAGGAGAGATTGGGCGGCATTGGCTTGGCCCAGGGCTATCCGGCGTCCATTAGCAAACAATCGCATGTTCGATCGCGATGCGACGCAGACGTACAGAGGAAGTGCCGAACAAGCCGGTTGGACTCGACAAGCGCATCGACGATCGTCTCGTCCAGTATCGTGAGCCACTCGATAGCCCGGATGAGCACCACATCTCGCTCGGTGAGCCCCACCGACACGGGCACGATATCCGGCTGGGTCGATGCGAAGTGTGTTCCCTGGTGTGCACACGCGTGGATCAGCTTCAGCCTCTATGTAGCCACTGACAGTTCGTCACGCGAGAAAGCCTAGTAAAGGGAGAAGACTCACGCCGATAGCCTCTTGGAGGGTGAGACGGACGGTCTCTTTGGCGATGAGCGCGACGTCGAGGTTGTGCTGCTTCGCCCGATTGAGCGCCTCTGCCCTCGCCTCCTTCGTCGCCGACGGGTCCATCGCTGTCCCATTGGGTTTGTTTTGTCAGCCGCCAGGTAACTCCCACGATACGCATGCCAAAACTCACACCACAAGAACCGCGCATAACTCTCCTCCCCACTGCCTTCCCTCAAACACGCCGCGTACATCGCCACGAGCTTGTCGTTCCCCTCGCGCTCGAGGACCTGGAGGTAGGCCTGGATGATGTAGTTGACGGCGGCGTCGGGGAGGGGCTGGTTCAGGGTGCGCAGGATGAGGGCGAGGTGGGTGAAGAAGCGGAGGAGGGCGCCGATGAGTCTGGAGGGGGGGTGTTAGTTGCAAAGGCGGCGGGATGGGGTAAGGGACGTACTCGGCTGATACGTGGCCTTCGAGACTCAGGAGGTTGTCGGCAAAGGACTCGAATAGGCTGTCGGTGGTACCGAGAAGGATGGCCCTTTGGGCAATATGATACGGATCACTCAACATCATCCTGCTCACTGCGTTAGCGTCATACTTCATCGCGAGGAAGCGACGCAACTCACGCAACGCCAGGCTTCTGCAACCCCGCCATACTCTCAAACACCTCCTCCAACCCACCCCTAACAACCTCGCTCTCCCCCTCTTCCTCCTCCCCTCCCAGCCCCCTCCCCTCCTGCTCCCAGTAACCCCCAAGCTCCTTCCACCGTCTCTCCACACGCGCCTCGATCCGATGCTGGACGTGCGCCCAGAGGTGGTCTTCCCATGAGGTGCACGCGGGGAGGAGGGTGGGCAGGTCGGAGATGAGGGCGGCGTAGAGGTGTCGCTCGGCTGGAAGGAGGGTGTGGTTGGATGCGAGGGCGCGGCATGATTTTTTCCAGAGGGCGCGGTAGCGGTTGCCCTCTATCGGCGTGGGCGTGAGGCTGTCTTTGCCTGCGGTGTCAATCAATGTTAGCTTGTTTCGAGACACAAAGCCTGTGATTATAAGCTCACTCATCCCGCCCATATTCCACCGCCGTCCGCCCATTATACTCGCCCCGCGCCACGCCTCCCCACCTTGCTCGCACACCTTGATAGCCACATCCAACTCCCCATGCCGCACCAGGTCATAAAGCGTCTCAAGCAAGGGCGACTGGTACGTCTGGTCCTCCCCCGCCAAGCCGGGCCCGTGAGGGTCGCGCAGGGTGAAGTCGGGATCGAGAGAGGTGGGGTGAGAGGTGCCGGGTGGGGGGCGGGCGGTTTTGGTGCGCCGGAGGGTGGAGGGGAGGTAGCCGTGGCGGGTCTCGAGGGGTGGGGGGGAGGTGAGTAAGGGCCGGGTTTGGAGGTGCTCCACGAGAACCTTTATCGATAGTCAGTGAAAGCTTTACGGCGAGCAACAGCCTAGGTAGCTTACAGCCCAGAGAGAAAGCTCGTCGTCCTCCATCACGATTGCCTGCAGCACATCCTCGGGGCTAGCATACGGGTTTGCGAGGATTTGGTCTCGCGACGAGGGGGGCACGAATGCTGGGTCGGCGCGGTTTATCCGGTTTCTAAAGGTCTCCTGTTAGATCGCTCTACTAGACACAAACTGGGCAGGGGCTTACTCGTAGACGGCGCGAACGAGCTGCCATGTCCGGTGTTCAGACAGCAACGCCTTGTATTCCTCCTCAGAAATCTGATCCTCGCCGTCCATCTCGAATGTCGAGTTGTTTGTGGGCGACTTGGACGTGATGCTACGGTATACTGTCAGCTTGCCCCAGCGCTCCTAGAGTGAACGACACGCACGTCTCCTGGAGGGACGCCATGAGGGCGTTGATGAGCCCGCCTTCCTCATCGAGGACCGCCTGGTGGTGGATGGGCGAGTCGAGCTGGGAGGAGGACGGGCCGGGGTCCGAGTACCTGTCGTGGTAGTTTGAGAGGACCTTTGCGAATGTCTGGTACGGGGTTGTGGCTGTGACCATCGTGGTGTTTGTATGGGGGTATGGTATAGAGTCGAGTGGAGACAACAGATGATAGAGAGGGTAAGTTTGTATGGCGAGATTTGATCCCGTCGAGCCTCTGGCAGCCGTTAGCAAGCATCGCACAAGGACACTGTTCGATGGATTCTACATATATCATCTGGAAGAGACAGAAAGCTGGGGTATAGCATACAGCAGATAGCAAGAAAGCACAAGGAGCATATAGCAAGAAAGAGACAGACACCGCAACTTCCCGACACCACCCCGACACCACCTCCACGCCGTCACCGCCACCCACCCCGCGCCCCTTCCCACCCGATTCGCCATTCCCTCCACTCGCTCCACCCGTGCACACCCCCGCCCCTCCTCCCCCTCTCATTCCTCTCCGCCCGCTAAGAAGCAGAAGCCCCTCCCGAAGGTCAAGAAAGAGCCCAGCCCACTCGTCGTATCGCCGCCCACTCCCCCGGAGATCGAGTCGAGGATGTCGTCTGACGGGGAGAATGAGGATTTCGCGTATGAGGATGCGTATGATGATGATGACGATGAGGAGATGGACGGTGAGTTTGTGGGTGCGGGGGTGGGGTTGAGGCTGGGGGTGTGGTGTGTGGTGGCGGCGAGACCGACGGGAGGCTGATGACGTGCCGCGACGTGCCCGCGACGTGCCCGTAGATGCCGACTCCATGTCAGAGCCCGACGTCTTTGATGCCCTCTCCCCGACTGTCGAGGGTGAGTCCGGCGTGGCTCTCAGTATGGCTCTTCCATTCCCAGTGCTGACTGTGTGATCCTGCGTAGACGGCCCTCCAAAGAAGCCGTACGATGTGACGTGGAAGGTTCACACCCTCCAGGAGATCGTAGACATGCAGAGCAAGGAGATCGCCAACGTCCATTCCCTCCTCGAGGTCCCTGTGAGTCGTCTCCTCATGTCGCGTCACCTTGTGCCGCCTACTGACGCCTGCGAACCAGCCATCAACCGCCGCCGCCCTCCTCCGGCACTACGCCTGGAACCCCGAAAAGCTCCAAGAGAGCTTCTGGACCGACCCCGCCTCGGCGCTCGACGACGCCGGCCTTTCCCCTCCCTCATCCCCATCTACCAGCACCCAACCCCTCCCCGCCTCTACCCGCGCCCCACCCCGGCGAACCCGCTCATCCGGCCCACCCGGCTCTGCCAATGCCATCTCCGCCTCCCCCGTGAAACCCCGCGCGACCCTACCAGGGCCGTTCGAGTGCCCCGTGTGTTTCTCCGAGTATGATGGGAAAGCCGCGGTGGATGCGAGCTTCGCGCTTGGGTGCGGGCATCGGTTCTGTAAAGAGTGTTGGGGGGAGTACCTGTCGGGGAAGGTTAAGGATGAGGGGGAGAGTGGGAAGATTCAGTGTATGGAGAGCGGGTGTAAGAGGGTAGTAAGGGAAGAGACCGTCGAGGAGCTCACTACCCCAGAGACCGTCAAGCGGTGAGTCCCCTCGCGTATCCCTCTGTCCAGTGACCTCTGGGCACAGCTGACTCGATGCACGAGCAGATACCGCAACCTCCTCAACATGGCGTTCGTAGCCGACTCGCCCAACATGCGGTGGTGCCCCCACCCAGACTGCGAGTTTGTGATTGAGTGCAACCAGGCGCCGGCGCGGATGCTCAACCAGATCGTGCCGACGGTGGAATGTCGCTGCAAGCGCGAGCTTTGCTTCGGGTGAGCTCTGTCTCCAGCTGCTTGCCCAATATTGGAGAGGTCACCTAGCTGACCAGAGATGTCGTGAGTAGGTGCGGCTACGCGGATAGCCACCGGCCTGTGATATGCCGCATAGTCCGGCTGTGGGAGAAGAAGTGCGCCGACGACTCGGAGACTGCCAACTGGCTCAACGCGAATACCAAAGAGTGCACAAAGTGCCAGTCGACGATAGAGAAGAACGGCGGGTGCAAGTGAGTCGATTCTTCCTGACGTGAAACCCGCTACGGGCGCGGCATGTCAGCAAGCTGATACAAACCCACCTCGCCAGCCACATGACGTGCAAGAAGTGCAAGTGGGAGTTCTGCTGGGTCTGCATGGGGCCGTGGTCAGAGCACGGGACGAGCTGGTACCAGTGTAACCGGTTCGACGAGAAGAGCGGGACGGACGCGCGCGACACGCAGGCCAAGTCCCGGGCGAGCCTCGAGCGGTATCTCCACGTACGTCCCGTGGGCCCCTTTTGGTCTCAGCACTGCTTGATGCGTCGCTTGACCAATGCTAATGCCAAGGGCGACAACAGTACTTCAACCGCTGGGCGAACCACGACCAATCCGCCAAGCTCGACGCCGAGTTCTACCAAAAGACGGAGAAGAAGATGGAGCAGATGCAGAACAGCGGGAACCTCTCGTGGATCGAGGTGCAGTTTGCGAAGCAGGCGGTGGACGCGGTGGTGAAGGCAAGGATCACGTTGAAGTGGTCTTACTGCATGGCGTTCTAGTGAGTACTCCGACGAATGGCTGGGTAGACGGAGCGTGGCTGACAAAGAGGAAACAGCTTGAAGAAGAACAACCAGACCGAGATGTTTGAGGACAACCAGCGTGACCTCGAGCGGGCGGTTGAGAACCTGTCGTACGCGCTCGAGCAGAACATTGGCGAGGCAGACACGATAGCGAAGCTCAGGCAGGATATAACCAACATGGCGGTGAGTCCGGTGCCAACGCTTTGCGGGGTGGGTGGCTGACGCGACGTGGGGTGGGCAGGCGTATGTGCAGAAGAGGCATGAGATTCTCATTGACGATACCTTGAAGGGACACCTCGAGGTGAGTTGGTCGTACTTAGGCAAATTAGGCTGAGCTCCTAGCTGACGGATGTCACGATCCCACAGCACCGATGGGAGTTCAGCGTCGACACGGGGTCAGCCCTCCAGCTCGTGTGAGACATGAATTGCATATAGCCTGCTTGTGGATAATGTGTATAAGGCGAGCAGTGTATGTAGACGTATGGCAGCGATCTGTGGCATGAGGGAATTCACACAAGGACGGTCACGTCTGGCATAATGGACCGTAGTGGTGGATCTTGATATCTGCCCTCAAAGCATCTCCATGCATATCTCTTCTCCCATATACATTCCCCGCCCAGTTCCCCCCAAGTGAGACATACAAAGGAAGCCATCCTGCTCCCCCTCCTTTGTGCCGGAAAGAAGCCGCCCTGGCGCGGGTGATCGTCGGCGGGGGCGCGTTTCCGCTCTTCGACGACTTTCCGCCTCCACTTTCCTCGACGACCATCTCATCTTGCTCGGGAGGTTGGTCCGTATAAGTCCAGCTGCATACGACGTACGTACTCTATACCCAAAAGAGAACAGCACACACAGCTGCACACCATATCGCCCTCCAGCGTAAAACACACAAACCTCGACTCGCCATGCCTCAAGACTTTAACCAGCAACTCACCGACGCGCACTATGGCATCACGGAGCTCGTCGACCATATTCACGAGTTCCCTGCGGAACGGCTCGTGTACCACGCACCGGTTATCGACCGGATACGCGGTGGTAGTGCAAGTGGTGAAGCGGGGAATAGAAGCGGAGTGTGGGTGCAAGATGAGGTTATGGGGCTGAGGAAGTTTGTCGAGGGGGTTGAACACCAGGAGCGGCTCGTGGAAGATGTAAGTCTGTCTGGCTGCTATTTTTTCGGCATTATATTGCAGACTGAGCCAAAACTTCGAAGACTCCCTTTTACTGAGGAAGCCAGCTGACAAGAAAAAAAAAATCATTCCATGACACCACAGGCCGTGCGCTTAGCTCAAGCCGGGTTACCCCCAGCCGAAGACCCCCTTCCGAGCGTCCTCCAGCTCACCACAGCCTGGAAGATCATCGCCACCGCTCAGCCACCTATCGTCTCTGTCAGGATGCCGATGGGCGGGGACCGGTGGGGTGCTCTGAAAGAGATGGCGGCTATGGCGGAGGCTAGCGGGGGAGGGAAGAAGAGAATAACGAAGGGGTGTTTGAAGGCGAGTGGGAAGCGGAAAGGCGGCGGGGTGGGGGGTGGGGGGAAAGAGAAGGAGGTTTGGGTGGATGTTGTTGCACAGGGGGGGAAAGAGTGGATTAGGATTTACAGGTGAGTCGCCGTCTGGTCCTCTCATCAAGTAGGCCTGCACTCCGGGACGCAAAAGGCTGACCAGATAACCCCACCCGTCATTCTTCTGGCGACTTTCAACACGCCAGCAAAAAAATGTCCCACCTCATAGCAGAGTTCCGCGAAGCCGACTCCTACGTCAACTCGGACTATGACTCCGATACCCCTTCCTCCTCTTCCCAATCTGGCACACCCATGCCCGACCAGCCGGTGTTATCCAACAGCCTGTTCACTACCGCCCAAGACCTCATCCGCGCTATGCGCTCCTCCCCCCGTATCCCCGGGGCTCCTGCACCGTCTCTCACTCTGTGGCTTACTCGCCTGCCGTCTGACCTTCCTTCGCCTGGCGGTACCCCACCCACCTTTCAGGACGAGCGATACCCGCAGACACTGGCGCTTCTCCGCTCGATGGGGTTCACCCTCCGGTTCGGCTCGCTCGAAGAGATCTATCTCGAGGATATCCTGGGTCACCCAGTCCCGCGGGAGCTCGCGCCGTCCCTCCGGCTCAACTTGGACATCACGGCCCTCATGGGCCTCTGCTCGGACGTGCTGCACCACCCGCTCCCAACATCCCGCACCGAGGCGGCCCGGCGCAGTCTTCGCCCACCTGGTGAGACCCTCGGAAAGGGGTCCGAAGCACGTGGGCGAGATGGCACAGGCAAGGGGAAAGGCAAAGGGAAGCGAGAGGCGGAAGAGGACGAGGTCCTCGATGAGGAGGAGGAAAAGTGGCTCAAGGACCAGAGTCAGAACTCGAGAGAGCTTTATCGGTGCATCCTCGAAGAGGTGGAGCGGCCTTTCGTGGATGAGCTAAACGGGGCTATCCGGACAGCGTGGGAAGAGCACGTCCGGCGACACCCCGGCGACGCGGGGACGGAGCCACGCGTAGAGTTCTGGACGACGCGCCAAGCGGCGCAGTACACCTACGAAGCGCTGTCCTCGGGGCCGGCACATGGGCACGGCGGGGAGCACCGCCGGATGAAGCGGATGCTGGGGATGGAGGAAGGTAGTTTCTTTGAGGGGTCGCGGTATGAGGGGAAGGAGGGGTATATGCGCGGGTTCAAGGTGCGGGTGTTTGATGATCTGCCTGATGAGCCTGGGGTAGGGAGCGTTGGGCCGGCGACTGGGCCGAGTGCCACGGGGGGTAGTGAAGGCGTAGTAGCCGCTGGCGCTGTTGACGGTGCTGTTGGTGAGGTAGAACAGACCGAGGTCGAGCGTACAGACTTCCACCGCTCCCTCGAGGCCGTGGCCCACTCCTTCCTCGTCTCATACTACACCTCCCTCCTCCCCCCCTCTGCGGCCTTACCCAACCCCTCCGCAGACTTACCCTCCTTCCTCCAGCCCAAGAAGATGCCCTCCCCGCCCGTAGCAAAGATCTCCTTACCCTTCCCTGTGGTCAGCTTACACTCCCTCTGGCGCGGGGGGAAAGAGGGCATGACGACGGTCATGATGGGCGCGGCGACGTTCAAGGAGGTGTGGGGCCAGACGCGGTGGCGCGCACGCGGGTGGGAGAGGGCGGGGTATGATCTCGAGAAGGTTGGGACGGGTGTGATAGAGGGGTACGGCAGGGTGGACGATGACCAGGAGGAGGAGGAAACGATGGAGAAGGGATGCGCGGCGGTGATGATCTTTCCGTATAGAGTGTTTGGGGAGGGGAAGAGGGTGCGCTTTGAACAGGGCGACTACTCGTACCCGAACAAGTGATGGGCGGGGGCAGGGGGAGATAGAAGAATAGATGTGCTACCGCAGCCATATAATATGCCTTGCACTTGCGATACCATGCATAAGCATACCACTCCGGTGATACAAACGTGCTGTACAACAAAATAAGCCGGCCATTTGGCCATGCAATCACAGACCCAGAACCAAAGATGGCCAGCGCCGTAGAGGGCGTCAAAGAGGATCTACACATCGAGTTAGCGGCTACAGTTTATCACGCAATGTTTAGCCTCAAACTCACCATCGTCGCTATCATCCTGCACTTTGACAGCCCCAGGGCTTGTCACCGGCTCATCCTTGACCTTCACGTCAGCCACTGGACCTTTCCCGCCCTCTCGACGTTTGCTAGATTGAGGCGTTCGCCGACGAGAAGTGAAGGGTACGCGCTTGGCGGGGGTTGACTGTGAGAGGCGGGCGTCTAGTCAGCTACATGCAGCCAGGTGTTAGTCAGATGCGAAGCTTACCTGAGGATGTGCCCCTGTGCGCGATGCCTCAGCCTCATCACCCTTGCTCCCCTCTGGTTGGTACAGATCCTTCTCGTCCTCCTCTCCCTCCTCATCTGAAGGCGAATCTGCAATACGCCGCCTCTTTTTCGGCGCAGCACGCGCTGGCCGTGAGGCCGCGGAGGCCTCTAGCGCTGCGGCTGCGAAAGGCGGGTCTTGGGGAGGGCGCCTGGGACGGGTAGAGTGGCGAGGAGCGGGTCTGGGTTGGGGTTGAGACTGAGGTTTAGGCCGAGGTTGGGGTTGAGGTTGGGAGTGGGATGGACCAGCAAGGGGTGATGTCCTGTAAGCGGGTTGAGCTGCCGGGGGGGCAGATGCAGAGGAAGTGGACGGTATGAGAGCTTTTGCTTTACCCTTCCCAGCTCCCTTCCTGCCACCTCCGCTCCCTTCCCCTACCGCTCTCAGCTCCTTGCCCAATCTCTCATACCCCTCCACCGCATCCCAGAACCGCCCCTCCCACATCTCCTTCTCCTTCTCCATATTCTTCATCTCCTCCTCAATCATCCGCTTCTCCTCCTCTACTGCTACCTTGTCTTCCTGCTCGTACTGCATCTCCGCCTCCCAAGTTGCCTCTTCCTCCTCCAATTCAAGTATCCGCCGCTGCGCATCCTCCAGCAGGTCCTCCGTGTCCGCGAGTCGTCCCTCAGCTCGCCGGAGAACAGCGTTCTCAGCTTCGAGCTCGGCGATGCGGAGCTTGTACTCGGTGTTGGTCTGGAGGATCCCTTTGTTGAGGAAGGTGGCGAGTTCGAGCTCGTGTGTGGCGGAGGAGAGCTGGGACTCGAGGGAGGAGATGGTTGCGCGCGACATGGTGGTGGTCGCGTCGGGAGGGAGGGGGATGGTCTGTAGATGGATGTGTCCCAGGGCAGAGGTGACAGTGAGTCAATCCGCTGCCAGTAGTCTGCGCAGTATACCCCTGTTTTAGTGGATGGCGCGAGCAGAGTCACTTGGTTTGTGCTGTGAGGATGAGAAGCAAAAGCAAGGAAAGATAGCCGGAACTCAGACGAAGACTTCGATTTCGCGGCAACAAGGTTTCAGGAACACCACCAAAAGCAGGCAGCAGCGGCACGTCAACCGTCTCTTCCGTCGACATCGTCTTCTTGAACTGCACACTTCACAGCATCCAGCTCCTACCCAGCTACTCAAACCACCCGCAATGCCCTCTCCAGACCGCAAGCGCCGCCGTGACTCCCGCTCCCCCCGCCGAGACCGCGACAGGGACTACAAATCCTCGAGCCGGTACCGCTCCCCGGGCGCTCCTCGCGAGCGCAATGGCGGTGGCTCGTCTAGACCACGAGATGGTGGTTATGGGGACCGGGATAGCATCAGAGAGCGGGAGAGGGAGAGGGGCAGTGCTGGTGGTGGATCGAGTCGGCGGGGGGCGGGAGAAAGCTATGGGGCCAAAGAGCGGGAGAGGGAGAGGGCGGTGGAGAGGAAGCGGTATGACGATGATGTCAAGAGAGAGGTGAGTGCTACTATCTGTATGACAGATGCCTCTTCACCATATACAGGCTAGCTATGATTCGATGAAACTATCCAGCAGAGTTAACACTGATATAGGGATCTGATCAGCCTGAAGAACCGGTGGTCATCAAGCCCGACTTTGGCAGCTCCGGTCTGCTCGCCAAGGAGACAAACACCGTCAAGGGGGTCGTTGTAAAGTACAACGAGCCCCCAGAGGCCAGAAAACCGACCCAGAATTGGAGGCTGTATGTCTTCAAGAATGATGATCAGATAGGTGCGTTGATGTCTCCCTACCAGTCACAAGGGGAGGTGCTCCAAGTCGTCACCGCGCTTCTAGTCGATCTCTCGTGCCGTCGGTACGATACTCAGAAGCTGACTCGCTGCGATATATGACAGACTTGGTTCATATATACAAGCAATCAGCGTACCTCATCGGAAGAGACGAAGTGGTAGGTGGTGTCTCTCGTCTCTGCCATAGTCGAGAGAATCGGCACCCAGTTCACTGATACCTGGACCCTTCTCTACGTGCAGGTCACCGACATCCTTGTAGCCCATCCTTCGTGCTCCAAGCAGCACGCTGCCATCCAGTACCGCCAGATCACTGATAGGAACGAATTTGGAGACACCAAGACATCTGTCAAGTGAGCGTAGTTTACACCTGACTTCGAGGCATTGCTGACGCGTTGTCCCTACGTAGACCGTTCATCATCGACTTGGAATCGACAAATGGGACGTTCGTGAACGACATTGAGATCCCCAAGTCCCGGTGAGTGCCCTCGAGCTGACGGCTCATTGGTGCCCCGCAGCTGACTGGGATATCAATGACAGATACTACGAGCTGAGAGCCAAAGATGGTCAGTCAGCGGTTCAGTCTCAAGGAGCTTCCAGCTGACCCTCCGCTTTCGCATTGTTCAGTCATCAAGTTTGGTACTTCCGCGCGGGAGTATGTCCTGTTGAGCGAGGATGCGTCGGCATAGCATGAGTGACTAGACTGGTGATGCTATGCGAGGCCAGTAGAAGATATCATGAGACGATGACGGCTTGAGCCTCATCAGGCTATAGACATGTGCGTTGAAGATGCATGTCCTGTGCCAGTGTTCGTGTTGTCTTTGCAAGTGGTCGAGAATTCGCTACTGTTACGCCTGAAATACAGAGATGGTATGCAACATGCATGGAACGATATGCCTTACAGTAGTAAGGCTCTTTTCTCCGTCACCACCCCGTCTCCACACACACATCTTATCTTGACACAATCATTCGTTTTCCTTTCCTTCGCCATACACAGATTAATTTTTGATGAGAAGAGCTTTTAAGCCGAGGGCACCTTGATGGCCGAGGCGGAGAACTCGTGCCAGCGGGGGTTGAATTGCACGTCTATGGAGCATGGGTCAGCAATACTTCTGATCCCAAGCGAGACATCGACTCACCCAAAGACCTCCCGCCGTAGGGCCACCCCATGAACTTCTCACTCGCGCTCGCCGCCTCTGCCGTCTCCGAGAACTGCACGATCCCCTCGCCCTTCGACTGGGTGCCCGAGTAGAGTATTTCGGCCAACACGACGTTACCGATGGTCTCGAAGAGCTCGACGAGGTCCTCGTTCGACGTCGACCAGGGGAGCTGTGTAAAGCGCCAATATCAGCTTTAGCCATCTTGGGACTGGCAGCTGATGACTCACGTTTCGCACGAGAATCTGCTGGTTGGGCTCCGCCGGGATCGGCTCCAGCCCCGAGCTCGCCACAGCGTCGACAGCCATCTCGCTCCCGTCCGGCCCGTTGTAGTCTGCGTAAATGTCGTTGGTAAAGTTCCTCCCACCCCCAACCGCACCTGCCGCACCTGCCACGCCACCCCCGAGGCCCGCACCGCCCGCGTGTCCGTTCAGCCCGCCGTTCATGTGGCCCAGGCCCATGCCGCCGCCCATGAAGCCGCCGCGGAAACCGCCTCGGAAGCCGAAGCCGCCTCGGGGCATGAACCCGCCGCGAGGCATGAAGCCACCTCGGGGCATGAACCCGCCTCGGCCGCCTCGGAAGCCCCCGCTCTGGGCGAATCGGTCCTGAAGAGGGGTAGCTTGTCAGATATCGGTGCAGCACAGCGAAGGCACTATGTGGCTGCTCACCTCGTGCACAACGAGTATGTTCCCAAACCAGTCAAAGTTGTTGAACATCTCTGCACCACCTCATCAGTCACAGCCTTCCCATATTTTACCATGTAAACCCACCGATAGCAGCCTTCGCGTCGTCCGCGTTGACAAAGACGACCGTCCCAGTCCCCTTGGGAGTCCCGTCGACCCTAAACCCTACGTCGGCACGGATGACCTCGCCAGCCTGTCGCATGAGGTCCTTGAGGTCCTGCCACGACGCCTGCAGCGGGAGCTGTGATGGTATCGCGTCAGCAAGTGTCCACGGTACATCAGTCGAGATGGTGGCACTGTGCACTCACGTTACCGACAAAGACATTGCGGTTGGGGACAACGGGCCCCTGGCTGCCGAGGAAGGACCTAGCCTCGCCGAGAGCCATGCCGATCTTCCCGGGGATGGGAGGTGCGCCGAACCTGGCGGTCTCCTCTCGGTCCTGTGGATATCACGATGAGCCACAGTTTGGGGTCTCTTGAGGCCGGGAACTGCTTACCTCGCGGATGAAGACTGATCGCCCGAAGAAGGGCTTGTCAACGAGCTCGGCCTTGGTACGCTGAGCTTCCTCCTGGGTGGCGAACTCGACAATACTGCACGCACGTCAGTTCCTGCTCTTTCGAGTCGTGTTGGCGGAAAACTCACCCGCAACCCTTGGACTGCCCGGCGGGCGTGGTGAGCACCTCGGAGAAGATGACGTTGCCGCCAGCTGCATATCGCGTCAACTGATGCTACTGCAGGAAGCTAACCCTAGCTGACTCACCTCCCTCCATGAACGTCTTCAAGTCCTTGTAGTTGCAGTCGTACGCCAGGTTTCCGACGTACAGCCTGTTCTCCCTCTGGCTGACCTTGGCATGCGCCTCGGCCTCCTCCGCAGGCGCATTCATCGGCCCCCCGACGCTCTTCTCCCACTCCTGCCTCGGCGCGCCGTACTTGCCCGCTCCACGCCTGAACCCACCAGGCGAACGCCCACCACCTCGGCCACGGAACCCCCCACGACCGCCGTACCCGCCTCCGGGCACGTAGCTGTCGTTCGCGCGGCGCGGGCCGCGGTCATCGCGGTCGCGCGAGCTGGATCGGTCCCTGTCGCGCGGGGAAGGCGAGCGGTGGCGGTGTCGCGTGGGCGAGCGGGTACGGGATCGCTCGCGCTCGCGATCGCGCGACGGGGAGCGAGAGTACGAGCGGCGTCGGGTCTGTTCATCGTCGACGACCATTTCCTCCTGGGTCAATGCCACGTCCTGTTCTAGCTCTCCCCCACCCCTCGCGCACCCAACCAAAGACAGACGGGGGAAAATGGACTCACACTGCGGTGGCGCTCGGGGTAGCGCTCGCGACTCCGGCTCCTGTCCCTCTCGTCCCTTCTGGCGTCTACCGTGATACCGTCCAAATCCATCTATCAGCGCCTCCGTCCTTGCTTCTACGTTCCGTCCCGTTCCAGTTCCAGTTCTCCACGCCTGTACTGTCATACGCCGCGCCGGGATACGCCAGTGTGGTTTGAGGATAGGATATGAGGGGCTGGATGGATAGCGGGGTAGAGGGGAAGAGGATGGATGATGGGGATGGCGGGGTGGTGATCCTTTGTCCTATCGCTCCCGCTCCTACGCGGGGCGCAGACGCGTCGCCACCCCGCCGGTTGATACGCCTGCCATCCAGGCATCCAGCGGCTGCTCCTGCCCTCGCAGCACTCTATAGACCTCCAGTGCAGCACGCCCCAGTCCCTACGCTACCATTCCGCCATGCCCACCAACCCCGATCTCAGAGCCCCAACCCACGGCGCGACGCCGTTCCTGTCCGTCCGACACCCATCGCCTCCTAACCGCCCACCTGATCCGGAAAAACACCCACATCGATCTCCGTCGTCTTCGTGCTTGGTGGCGGTGTACCTGTCGTCTTCCATGGTTGCTGCTGGGTGGTTGCTGTGGTGGATGGAGAGGAGGATGGACGAAGAGGACGGCGTGGAATGAATGGAAGCCGAGGATGAGTACCCGCGTTGGCGTGATCACCAGATCCACGTGGCATTTAATTCCGAGTGTGGCACATGCCATACCATACAGTCCACCCACGACCCGTGGAGCTCTTTCCATTGTCTCATGACATGCATGATGCCGGTAGGTACCATGGCGGTGGCCTTGTGACCTCTCCGTTCCGTAACCTCTCTGACCACAGAAAGATATGGGCACAAATGGCGCACACAAGGTGAACTCGGCCTCGACAACCACCAACACGCTCGCTATGAAGCAGTTGTCCTCCTGCTGCCGCCGTCAGCTACTGAGACGAGACGACCTCCCGGGTTGTGACAGCCCACCGCACCCTAAAGGTCATTCTTGTGCATCTTGGACACAGCCACGCACCACACAACCTTTCTAAGTAGCCACACAGGCCTGCAGGAGGCAGAAGGTTCTCATAGCCGCGGTCGCGATCTCTCTGGTACTCTCATCATGTGCGGAGGCGAGACCGACCAAGCCAATAGGATGCATGCTCACCAGAAAACACCGTATCCACCTGGTCCACAGGTCGTCTGTCCTATAACGCATCTCCAACCCCTACTTACTATCCACTGCCACTCTGCGCTCACTTCTCCCCACCCCTTCACTCCAGCCTGCCATCCCTCTCCCCACCCGCCGCCGCCTCGCCCGAATCCCCCTCACATCCTAACATTCACCTCCTTCTCATCCACCAGCCCGTCCCTCGAGCCATAGTGATTGAGCGTCTGCATCTACACCCCCGACTCGAGGTCTTCAACAGACTCCTTGGCGTCGAGTTGGTGTTGGCGGTTGATGCCGACGGCGGGGAGGGTGGTTGCGGGGGAGCGCTGGGGGATCAGGAAGGCGTAGAAGGAGGGTGGTCAGCTTGAGCTGGGGTAGCTACCAGTGGGCGGCGGACAGGGGCAGCTCACCTCGACGTATGTATCAGTCTCGACAGTCACAGTGGCCTGCTGCAGCCTCGTGCTCTGGCGGGAAGAATGGAAGTTCTGCACCACCCAACCCAGTCAGTTATCAATCATGGCCGAATCTTACGCCTCATTTCAACAGCTCTTGAGGCCAGAAAGTGAAGATACTACTCACGGAGCTGGTGTTGTAGCTGCTGGACCCCCCGAGGCGGATCGACTCGCGCGAGTTGAGTACCCCGAGGCAGCCGGTGAGATAGATCTTGGGAAGGATGATACTACGTATGGTGAGAGATCAGAGTGAGCCTTGATACAACCTGAAGAATTCAACCACGTAGGCGCTAGATGTACACGAAGAGCTGGGCTATGGAGGTGACCTGCTTCGACCAGCACATCAGGACGATAGTGGCACTGGCGTATCAAGATGTCAGCTGAAATCATAGAGAAAGAGCCTGAATTCGCAGCTCACAAGATGGTAGGAGGAATCTGAGCCTCAAGCGAAACTCTGTAGCCCACAATGAACAGGTAGGTCGACCGTCAGCGTCGTGCGTAAACTTCAGATGAGGGAAGCACGAGTGAACATATACCGGGCGAGCTTGGTGATGAGCTGGTCGGTGTGCGCCCATCCCGTGCGCGAGCGGTGCAGACCGTACAAGATAGACGAGGTGGTGATCAGATCGGAGACGATACACGAGGGCGGGCTGCGGTGGGGTTCGGGCATGGCATGAGCGTGTGCCTGTGTGGATTGGCGGATTGGGAGAACGCAGCGATGCAAGAGCTGGTATGGGAGGGAGGCTGAGTATAGAACTTACCCAGAGGTGATAGAAGATCTGGGCTGTCTTGGGAATGACATCGTCGTTGATATGAAAGGTGAGGAAGGTAAAGGCAAACGATCCGACGGCCGATAGGATACTGCGTTGAGACAAAGAGACCATTAGCATGTGGCGGTGGGGCTCACTGGTGGCGAACACTAAGAACTCACAGAAAGATTGCAAGGACGACGAGAAGGATGTTCTTGCAGCCATTGATGCGCCACGCCCTCTCGGCGTAGAACGTCTATGTGACCGCTTCCCGTCAGCACACTCCCCTGACCAACAGCGAGCCATCATAGCGGTGAGCCTAGCTTACCTGAACGCTGATCTTGGTGCAAGAGCAAAGGATCGAGTACCACGACGTCCACCTCTGCGACACAAACTGAGCATACTGGGCGTAGCTGAACGCGAAGATGTGCATCTCCCATGCCCATGTGTAGACGGTTGTGGCGAGGGTGGCGAAGGTGGCAAAGTACTACGGCGGGAGGTCAACGATCAGGGCCAGGTGAGTGGACGGAAGGGGAGGAAGAACTCACCACGATGGCCTTGATGTGTGCGGACTCTTTCTTGGTCGAGAAGAAGTAGCGGACAAACTGGTTGATGATCATTCCCATGAGGACAGCATCACATCCCATCCTGTGTCGAAAGGATCCATCGTCAGCATCATCGAAGAGAAGAAGAGGAAGCCGAGAAGTACTCACGCAAGCAGCAGGGGTCCGAGCTCCTTGCCGAGGTTGGCTGTGATCTTCTCACGCGCCATATCTTCGATCGACGACATACTTGCCGTTGGTTAACACCGCAAGGGTGGACTGATAGAGTAAAGAGTTAATACAGACTACCTATCCACAGGAGGTGTGATATACAACTGCTGTGCGAGGAGGAGACTTGGGTGAATGAGTGTAAGGGGTGGGAGTGAGGGGGCACAGGCATGCCAAGAGCAAGTGCGCACCTATATAGAAGTGTTGTGCGTGGCTGTGATCTCGCCTTTGGTCGCCATCTACCACGAGATGATCCGAGTGTCGTGAGGTACCGTACTCTATGAGGGTGAATCCGGACGTGGTGGGCAATAATCCGCTAACGAAGACGAAAGATCTAGATGCAGACCTCACTAGCGTCGCAGCTCCCCACCATCCATCAGCAGGTACGGGGACAGGCCGGAGGAAGCTCATCGACCATCAGCGGATCAAGGATGCTCTGTTGGGTCGAAGGGAAACCATAACATTTAGCTTGTGGTGTGAGGAACCATCAGCACACGAGGGGGAAGAAGGGGTGAAGAAGCTTCACTCGGGCAGCCGAGCAATTGTGCAAGAGAGCTGTCGGGGACCAAGGAGGAAGGGGGGTCAAAAGGTGGCAAGATAGGGACAGCAGGAGCTGGGGGTGCTGGCTGAAGAAGGCTCATGACAGCCGCACAGCACAGACCTGCCGTAAGCAGCTCATCGTCGTGAGGAGGAAAGGAGGAAGGAGGGCTGTCCCTTATCAGCCATCAGCATCAACCATCAGCATCAGCATTACCATCAGCATCACTCCCAGAGCAGAGGCCACCGTGCCGGAACAGGCAAGCTTAAATCTGATTGCTGATGGTAACTGGCTCGTGCGTTCCCTTCAAACACTGATGGGTGGCTGATGGATGATGGGCTGATTGATGGCGGGTGGAGCCGGGGAATACCGGTCTTGCGGTGGATCAGATGAGGTCAGTGCGCATCGCCGCTCGGCCGTAGTGACGGCCCGAGTCAGTCGGAATGCTGCTGTCGATCATCTGGGTGGAGGTGGCTCGAGGCATTTCTATGTGATGCACCGGAAGGAAGGAGGGCGGAAGCTAGAAGAAGAGCAGTGGGGACAGAGTGGGGGTGGGGTGGTGCGGGCGGAGGGGGCTGCCACCGTGCGAGTGTGACCTGGTCAGTGTCCTTCATTTGCGGAAGAGGGTGACTGGGTATCGATTGGGGTGGTGGGTGGGTCGGGGTCGTCGGCCATAGAGAAAGTGACAGATGACAAGACGATGACGAGAAGAAGACGCGACATGGCGGGAAGCCGGCCATCATGCTGCCGCTCAACAGCTTTCCGTTGGAGACAGCTCATCTTCTTGCGAGGGGAAGAGCCACTTCAGCGTGGAGCAACTTCGACAGACGGATGACACCGAACTTCTCTCAGAGTGCTTCAGCACTTCAGCGCTTCAGCGCCCGCCACGCCTCAGCACTTCAATTCAGCATGCCGTAAGCCAGACGCGCGTCCCGGCCAGCCACGACGTCTTTCGCCTTCTTCCGGGTTTCCATCCCCTCCGCATCACAGATGTCGTCTGTGGTCTGTCCATCTCTCGACCTTCTCGACGGCTTCACGGTTTGCCGTGTCCCCTCTCCCTATTAAGCTTATCTCTCTTCAACTCCCAGCAGAGTCCCTCCTGACAGTCAAGCCCGCTCCTCACGGCCCGAGAGTCGGCGGCTACGCGACATGTGCTTCCCATGAACTCGCCCTCCTTATCATAACATGTGTTTCCCCCCTCTCTCCATACACAAAGACCCATCCCCCTCTTCCTCAAAGATGTCTCTTCTCAACCACCTTCTGCCACAATGACTTCACCCGTCGACATGAAGGCGTTCTTCGACGACTCCACTTGGGACGAACCTTACCCCTTTGATAACAGCGACAGCGAAGTGAGTCCCTAGTATCGTCTGTTCCCAGCAATCCCACACCCTTTCTGAGGCGTGCCGGTGAGGCCGGTGAGGGGAGGGATGGATGAGTCGATGGTAGCCTTGCTGACGCTTTCGTGCTACAGGCTACTACGTCTTCTGCGCCTACCCAAATCAGCACGGGTGTGGGGACAGGCGACACGACGGTCTTGCTTCGTTGCTGTTGGTATTGAAGGGGCTGAGGATGTCCCAGGGAAAGTCGTTGAAGAAGGTGTCCATGTTGATGGGCGAAGACGTTGTGACAGAGAGTGTGCGTCGTGGAGAAGAAGAGACATCATCGATGAAGAGGGGGACGAGGCACGTAGGCCGGAGGATTTCTAGAGGGGAGGGAGGTTGGGTGAGTCTTTTGGTATATAGTCGGGTACATAGAGTACAGAGATACTGGAGCTGAATAGTCGGGTACATAGAGTACAGAGATACTGGAGCTGACACAATATGGCACGGGAAATGCAGATGCTCTGTATCTGGGGGAGAGGGAGCGAGGGTGGTGGTGTGAAGGGAGGACTAGCAGTAGGTTGCCACTTCGTTCTCTGTATGCATGCATTTGTATGTCAATGTCTTCTGCCATTTCCTCATCCGTTACCCAGGCTATGTCATACCCGTATCCCCAAACTCTCCAGCCCAGTCTATCGGGAGAATCTTGACTCGTGCACGCGCTGGGCCGGTTTGCCACTTTGGCGTCTTGAGTTTGCCACCCGCCGAGCCGAAATCACCGCCGCGCGGGTGACGACCACCTCGACTCACCTCGACGTCAGAATAATGAGGCTATGCGGTGTATCCTCTCTCGTCTTTTCTCTTATTCACCTGGGTAATTGAGTGCATCCACCTCATCCGACGCCCCCACGTACTCCCCCACGCATACCGCGCAGACCTTTGTACCCCGGCACGACACCAGCGTCGTCCTTTCACAAGCGGCAGCCACCTCCCGCGCCCGCCGGCTGTCTATCCGTGCCCGATCTTCGCCCCGCCTTGCTGGACGAGGTGCCATCCTGGCCTAAGCCTGCCCTATCCCAGGCTTGTAAAAAGACGACTCGGTAAAGAGGTGAGCCAGTGAGCTCAATTCCAGCCCATGCATGCGCAGATGAACTGACGTCTGGATGTCCATCAGACACGTCACACCCTCTCGATCTCCCGCTCCCCATCCACCCCCCACCCCTCATCCCATCTCTCCGACATGGTCGCTACTCGCTCTCCCGCTCCCAAATCACCCGCATCCACCAAGCTGCGCTCCCCGCGCTCTCCTCGCTCCCCTAGATCCCCTCGCCCCGACCTAAGCGAGGGCTTCGCCCCGCTCTCGTCCGTGCTGGCTGACAAACCAGCGACTGCGTCCGACGTGCACCAGCCGCACGCCGGCTCGGGCGAGGCTACCTCACCGACATCCCCTCCGCGGGGGTACCTCCTCCGGCGAGTGCTTTCCGGCGGGTCAAGTGCAGCCTCAGGCTCGGCCTCGGCCTCGGCATCAGCATCCGCGGGAGGGAGCGGGAGTGGTAGCCCCGCGGTGGGCAACGCGCCGCTCTCACCCGGATCACCTGGTGCGAGGACTCCTCGCGCGGGGCAGGAGAAGCTGAGGCCAGAGGGGGAGGGGCAGCAGTTGGCGACGGATATGGATGGGCTGAAAGTGCGGAGTCCGGGGGTTGGAGCGGGGTTGGCTTCTGCGGGAGAGGGGGAGGGGGCTCTTGGAATCACGCAGGTCTTGAACTCTAGCACAGGGCCTGTGGAGTCACCTGCGGAGACGGGTGGGGTATTGAGAAGTGTTGGTATGGGAAATGGGGCGCAGGCTAGTGGGAGCGGGAGCGGTACAGGCAACGGCGCAATGCGCAACCAAACCCGCTCATACTCGAGTTCCACCGACTCATCCTCCTCCGCGCATCCCGTACCCCCGTCGCACCTCGGGTCGAGCTACGGCTCCGAGGGGTTCCCGGCGTACAACAACTCGCCCGAGAACAGCCCTATGCCCTACGTGCCATACATCCCCACAGGCAACGGGTACCTCGCTGGGGGCGGCGACCCCGAGCTGGCGGCGAGGCAGGCGGCCGCGCTGGCCAAGGCGGATGAGGCAGTGCGCCAGCTGAACGGGACGGCGACGCTCTTCCAGGGACCAGGCGCGGGTGCGAGCGCCAACGCAGAGTACCAGATCCCGCGCAACTACGCCAGCTTTGTCACCCCGCATACCTCCAACCCCGCGGTCACGCGCCAGTCGTCCACGAGCTCCAGCACCGACGCAGCAAGTACCAGCTCGGAAGAGTCCGACTGGTGCATCCCCACCATCGAGTGGGTGCCTGCAAACCAGAACGTCGCGTCCCCCGGGTTTGGCCACTCGCCGTACCTCAATAGCCCCGGGACGGTGTTTGCTCAGCGGGAGAAGGACCGCGCGTCGTCAGCGGGGAGGATGCCCCCACCCGCCTCGACAAACAAGAACAGCAAGACCTCCCCGCGGAAAGCGAGCGCCGACGCCCCGCCACTCACGCACCAGCATTCCCTCCCCATGGGCGCGTCGGCTGGTACACCTCCCCCCGGCTCGGCGACCTACCCTACATGGGCGACTGCCCCGTCGGAGTCTGTTGACGAGGATGATGACGACGCAGCTACCGTCGGGCACGGGCGGGAACGTTCCCCGTCGACTTCTTCGCAATCTGCGCAGAGTGGTCTGGACCTCTTGTGGCGCGCCGCGCATGGCATCGCGCCGACGGTGGGGTACGATGCGTCGTATGACCAGAAGGGGAAGCGAAAGGCGGGTGCAGAAGCGGTCGCGCAATGGCGGAGCAGCGGGATCCCTACCGGGGTGCCGCCTGCTGGAGCGGGCGCGGGCAAACCTAAGGTGCATAGGGAGACGCAGAGCGCGACACCTGCGAGCAGCGGGGGCCCGCCCAAGAAGAGGCGCAGGAGCGAGCACCAGATGGAGGAGATGAAGCCTGAGCCGGAGGAGTACAACGACGATGAGGACGAGCTGGCGGCTGAGCAGAGTAGCGATGATCGCTCGCCGTCGACGTCCGAGGAAGAAGCCGGCAGCGCGGACAGTGATTACGGAGGAGCGAAACGCGGGAGACCGATCGCTGGTCGAGGTGGGCGCGGGAGGGGGAGAGGAGGTGCGGCAGCGAGGGGGAGGGGCGGGGCGGCGGCGGTGAACCCTGCGACGGCGCCTGGTGGGGTGACGAAAGGCGGGTCGATCAAGAAGGTCAGGAAGGTCGGGGAGACGCCGTCAGAGACGGCAAAGGGCGGCAGGCGGCCGAGCGCGAGTATCCCCGCTGGTGGGGTGCAGTGCGAATACGTCAACCCTTTACCTGTAAGCCATCTCTCGCTCCACGTAGAATGGACGGAAGAGCTGACTCGATCACGCAGCCGTACAACCGCTGTACCGACGTCTTCACGCGCAAGTACGACCTGCCGCGACACATGGCGCGCCACGCGAGGCGGGAGGGCGAGCTCGTCATGGAGGGCAAGTTGACAGAGGAGAAGGCGGTGTTGTGGAGGACGATCAAGGACAAGCCGAAGGTCACTTGTAACAGTTGCGGGGAGAGCTTTACGAGGTGAGTCCCGAGTGGCTTTGGCATCACCAGAGGGTAAAGGGCAAAGCTGACATCGAATCACACAGGATGGACGCATTGAAGAGGCACCAGGCCAAGCAGCACCATTCATAGTTTTCACGTTCTTGTAGGATCTTTCGTTGGCGGGAAAATCACGCTGAAGATAGTATACGTATCGGATTATAGGATTGACATGATGCATAGGAATGCTTGTATTGCCGCAAGCCTCAGGTGTCAGTGCTTGAACCGCTCCAAAATGGAGTTGAGGTGTGTGCCGCGTGTCCACGTGGTTTTGATTCCGCCGGGGCTGCTGCCTCCACATGACCTGCGCCTGTCAAAGCCGGTTTCCATCTCTTTCGCTTTTCGTAAACCTCATCGTCTTCGCATATCAACAGCACCCCCCGCATCTTTCATACACAATGCCCCCTCCCCCTCAGACTACCGCCGGCGGCTCCACCTTCGACAAGAGTGAGTTTGGCAAAGCTCGAAGCCGGGGATCGCTGAGCAGGACAGTGGCGGCGGCCGAACACGGGTGGAGCTGACCATGTCTTTCTGCTTGGCCGGCGCTATAGTGAAGATGGGCGCCATTATGGGCAGTGAGTGGCTCTTTCAGCGTACACATAGCTACATCAGACTACAGGCTGACACGAGAGTGGCTCAGGCTTCGTCGGTCTTACCATCGGCTTCATCTATGGCTCCTTCTCCGTCCTTCGGTAGGTCCCCTCCCCTGCCTACCTACTTCTTTGCGACTGGCATCACCTGTAGGCGGTACTGACATATCTGCGTCTCTGTCCATAGTGCCGGCCCCGGACCCCGAGGACTCGTCGCCACCCTCTCCCAGTACATGCTCTCATCCGCGGCCACCTTCGGGTTCTTCATGTCCATTGGTTCGGTGCGTTGGCTTACCTTATCCTTTTAGCGTACCGTCATTTGTGCCGGTAGCTCTGCTAACGAGTGTTGAATTGGTGTTCGGTATGACAGGTGATCCGAACACAGGAGGAGCACAAGTACCTCCTCGCCCCGGCTGTGGGCACTGGCGCGGCGACTGCCAACTGGAGGGCGGTGTACCGACAGGCGGAGGAGAGACGGCGAGCCGAGAGGCAGTAGGCAAGTGGTGACTGGTTACGAGGGAGGCAGAGGCGAGACTAGATGTGGAGACGAGGAGAGAGTCGCAGATGGAGAGAGACGAGTCGTGTGAGAGGCGTCGACGGGCGGCAGGTCTAGAGGCGGGGAGACTACTCTATTGTTTAAGACTGGCTCTTACAGTAGTGCGACAAATAATATTCAGCAGCGCAACAGCCCTTTCACTTCTTTGAACAGTGCTTTGTGCCAATGCATACCGTATTCCCTCTCTTAATGTCTCCGACCTAATTTACATGATTACACCTTTGCAGACAGCTACAGAGGCTCCACCGGCACCGGCGCCTTGCTCGGCACGAGCTTCGCCTTGAACTCGTGGATGTTGTCGATCCACACGTTCTTCTTCCTGACCTGCACCGCTGCTTCGACGGCGGCATCCGCATCCCCAGCAGCAGGAGCAGAGCTGGCCTCCTGCCCCTTGAGCTCAGCCACCGTTGCCTTCAAGCCCGCCTTGACCTCGTCCGCTACGCCCCCTGCCACGTCAATCGCCGCTACCGCAAACTTCTTGACGCTCTCCAGATCAGGGTTGCTCGAGAGCAGCTCCTGCATCGCAGCGGGGTCAACGGTCACACCGGCTTTGGTGAGGTGTTCAACCAAGGGTCCGGAGGACTCCGGGTCGAACTTGACGCCTTTGTACTGGGACTTCAGATAGATGGAAAGCTTAGCGCGGGTGGGGGAGGAAGTGTGGATGTAGGTCATGAGGATGTTGAGGACGTTCTGCTTCGTGGTCTTGCGCAGCGCAGCAATGTCATTCTCGCCTGAAAACATGAACAGATGGTCAGAAATCTGACTTGGTTATAGCCAGCGACGGACAACTCACGCTTTGCGAACTCATAGTACCCATCCGAGATCCTGCCCCAAAACCTCTGGGTCTCCTCACCCAGGTTTTTGGGCCTTTCTTCCTTCTCCTCGATCAAGCTCTGCTTGTGGTTCTCAAAATCCGCGCCACTCATCTCCTCGATCAACTCCTTGAGTGAATCCAAGAACGCCTCCACCCTTGTCTCCACATACACCGGGTCCCGCTCCGACTGCACAGTGACCGAGTAGCCCATCGAGGCCGTCGCATGGGACGAATGCCCGCTGATGCGGTACCCCAGCTGCTGCTTAGTGCGAAGCACGTCGAAACAGGGCTCGCGAGCAATCTGCGAGAAGAGCGAAAGGTGGTTGCGCAGGGTGACATCGGCAGGGTCGCCGACTTGGTACTTGTAGATGACAACGCTGTTCATCTCAGAAGGGTTGGGTCCCGGGATCTCCCAAATGAACTCCTTGGCTAGAAACGAGTCAGCGTGAGCTTTGGGGTTTTTGTGATCTACATCTTTAGAACAGCTCACAGTCAGGAAGAGTAAGACACCTTGATCCGCTAAGCAGCTCGGACGACGTGATCTTGCGGGGATGAAGCACTCGCTCCAGCATATCCTGGATTTCTGTGGCGCCCTCTCGCGAAGTGTTTCCATGGACCAGCGTCTCAATATGCAATCTCGAGAGTACCTCCTTGCCGAACGCCTGAACGTCCTGCACCGTGATGTCTACTCACAGGCGTCAGCTGGCTGCCGTGCTGCCTCGCAGCATCTCAGAACTCACGTTCAAGCTCTTCCAACTTCTCCTCCCGAGTCCAAGCTTGCTCATAGGTGGCATACTGGTTCCAGAACCTCGCGATCGAATAAGGCTCGCCCACCGCAAAGCTCCTCCATTGCAGCCTTGACTGCTCGGCAATCTCCTTGAACCGCGCCTCGTTCACTTGGGAGCTGACGAAATTTTCGAGCATCACTTCCGTGAGGAGAGCGAGCTTATCGCTGAACCCGCTGGCCGAGATCTCGATCCCGTCTGCCGCGTTCCAGACGCTGAAATACAGCCTGGCGGTCGTGGCGTCGCAGATGTCCTCGGTAATGGCGTCGGAGAAAAGCTCGCAGTATAAGCGGAAGAGGACGGAGTTGCGCGGGGTAACACCGGGTATGGGCCTGGAGATATGCGTGAGCTGGATGATTTGTCCACAACAGTAGACTACGTACGAGTGAAGCATGATGTTCAAGTTGGCTTTGGGCAGCCAGAAGCGGTCATCGCGCTTGTACCACAGACGCGAGAGAGGAGTATCTCTCAGCACGACGGGGCGCTTTGCGATCTACACAGGGGAAGTGTCAGTCTACAATGCAGCCACTGGGGGCATCTACTCATGACTCGCCTCGGTAACTTCAAACTTCTCCACGTCAAGCTTCTCGGGGATGAATTGATTGGGCCCAGGGAGTTGCAGCTCCGGGATCGGTGCGCCGGATATAGCCTGACAGAAGCCGTCAGATCCATACCAGACACCGGAAAATACGTGAGCGAGCTCACCTCCTCCATGAACGCCTCGTCCAGCTTGATCTGCTTGTACTCCGTACCGTAGATCTTCTCCACCCCATCCCAAGTCCCCTCCACATTCGTCGGAAGCTCCTTGCACGTCACGTTCACCCTCGCCCTCCGCGGGTCCAGCAGCTGGAGTGCCTTGCTCAACTCATCCTCCCTAAACTCCTCGAATAGCCACTTCGAGCTGACAATCTTTTCGCGCGGCACAGGCGACTGGAGCCAGCTGGACATGCCGATGCAGTACCCCGAGGTTGGGCCGCGCTCAGCGAATTTGAAAGAGATGTCAGCAATGGCCTTGACCTCGTTAAAGGCATCAAGGGAGGGGGGCTGGGAGCGCAGGAGCGCAGTGTACTTGAAGATGGCAAGGGCGACGTCACGGTAGTGCTCTACAGGGTCGCTGCGTGTCAGTGGCGTGGAGAGGAGGTAAGACTGCGGGTACGTACGAAGACCATCGGGCGTCAAGTCAACAAATACCTTGAACAGCGAGAACCCAGTGGCATCCTCTGGGATACCCGCACAGAGGAAGTTGGCCCACCCCTGCTTCTTGAGATAGGAGAGTTAGAGCCGTGGCCCTTGTAGGCCAAGAAGTGGGAAAGGAAGCGTGTAGGCTGTATGTAGAGTGTAAGTGAGGTACATCAACAATGGACAAGCGCAGCACTCACTCGCGACTGGTAAAGGTGATCGAGGTCGGGTAAGGGGAACACAAGTTCCATATCTCTCGCATCCCTTACGGGCTTGGCAAATGTGACGTTCTGCTCACCGACATCAGTACTTACAGAAGCTTGCAAAGCCACATACATCTTCAGTCCACTCACGCCAAGCTGCTCTGGCCCGTACGGGCTGTCCTCATGCGCCACTCTGACGCCGTCAGGCCCCACCTCGGGCCTGCCCTCCGTTCTGACGGGGACCCCCACAAACCTCTCCCTCACCCACTTCTCAAGAGTCCCAACGTCCTCCTTGCCAGCCACGCACAATTTCATCCTCCGAGCACAGTACTCGCGCTCCCACCACTCGATGAGTTCCCGGCGGGGGTCGCGGCCCGCTTGCTTGGGGGCGGACCAAAGGGACTCATAGTCGCCGGTGCCGAACTTGCTGTATGCGTGGCCGGGCTTCGAGAGACTCTGTTCGAGCTGGGAGACGCGCTGTAGAAGGACAGTCAATCACCGGGCTTCTAAAAGGCACTGTTGAATGGCAGGCGGGCGTGGCGCACCCAAGCATCGTTCTGAAGGTTTTTCTTGTGCTCCGAGTCGACCGCCTTGATCTCCCGATCCGTGCAGTCCTGCACAGCACGCACCATCAGCATACACGTTGAAACGCTGGTCGCAAGGCAAGTGATCTGCCTCTCATCGTGCGTAAGGCAGCTCACCTCGTTGAACAGCGGTTCCACAAAGAAACATGCAAATCGATCCAGTGCCTCCTCCAGAGCATCCGGGCTAACGTCAAAGTAGTAGATAGTTGAGGTCATCTCCGTGTAAGCGTTGGAGCTGCCGTTGTGGGACGCGAGGTACTGAGAGTAGGCGTTCTCTCTGGGGTACTGTTGATGAACCCGATGGTCAGCACTCGGTCACTTCCATGGCTGGTGATCTCCGCCATCAAGAGCTTACCTTCTTAGTCCCCATGGAAAGCAGGTGCTGCAGAAGTGGGCGCAACCAGGCAAATCGTCCGGGTCATTAAAGTACCCCACCCCGACGTCCATGCTCGCCGCTGCCTTGTCCGCCTTTGGATCGCTTACAGCCACCACCTCAAGTCCGTTCGGCAGCACAAAGTACTTGTGGATACGATCCTCGGTCGGGGGCAGGATCAGGTTGACAGGGCCAGTGGCCTTGGGGATAGGGGGGCAAGGGGGGAAGAAGGGGTCGGTCATGATGGCTGTAGTAGGTAGCTTGATCGGGGTTCTATGGTGAAAATAAGTCAGAGGGAAGGGGCAAGGTTGTGGCTGGCTTGATTGAATCTTATAAGAGGTGGCAATGACTCACGCATAACGAACAGCAGTGGCAAGTCCTCGTGTTGAGAGGCCACAAGACGTGCGTTGACCCGCCCTCCCGGTGTATCGTCATTGTGTAGTCGCCTATGCTAAAGCGCATTTGTTTGGGGTCCATCATGGCAGGTGACCCACACGCAGGAGGAGCACATGTACCTCTTTGCTCTTGCTGTGCACAGAACCGCATAGATTGGATGGAGATGTACTGACAGGCGGAGGAAAGGAAAGTCACAACGAAGACAACGAGGAGGAGGACGTGTATTACGCCGCGCGAGGTCAGCGCGCCTTGCGTCCCTCAGACTTCAGTTAGTGACTTTCAGTGGCGTCTACTGCTTAAGACTCGCTCTTTAACAGTGCCATGATGATAGCCGCAGCGCAGCGGATCAATTGGGGCTATGAACAGTGATTTGGTGCCAATGCATGCCGTATCCCCTCTCCTCCTGTCTAAGACTACAGTTTTGCGGACAGCTGCAGAGGCTCAACTGGCACCGGCGCCTTACTCGGTACGAGCTTCGCCTTGAACTCGTGGATGTTGTCGATCCGCACGTTCCCCTTCCTAACCTGCACCGGCTCTTCGGTGGCGGCATCTGCGCCCTCCTCAGCCCCAGCCACAGGAGCAGCATTGGCCTCCTGCCCCTTGAGCTCAGCCACCGCCGCCTTCAAGCCCGCCTTGACCTCATCCGCCACATCCTCTGCCGCATCAATCGCCGCCACCGCGAACTTCTTGACGCTCTCCAGATCAGGGTTGCTCGAGAGCAGCTTCTGGATCGCAGCAGGGTCAACAGCCACACCGGCCTTGGTGAAGTTCTCCACCAAGGGTCCTGCGGACGCGAGGTCGAACTTGACGCCCTTGTACTGGGACTTGAGGTGGATGGACAGCTTGGCGCGGGTAGGGGACGAAGTGTGGATGTGGGTCATGAGGACGTTGAGGACGTCCTGCTTTGTGGTTTTCCGCAAGACAGAGACGTCGTTCTCGCCTGGAAACATGGACGGATGGTCAGCAACCTGACGTGCCAACGATCAGCAAGGGGCAACTCACGCTTTGAGAACTCAAAGTAACGATCTTGTATTCTCCCCCAGTACCTCTTGGTCTCCTCGCCCAAGTTTTTGGGTTTCTCCTCCTTCTTTGCAATCAAGCTCTGCTTGTGCTTCTCAAAGTCCTCGTCGCTCATCTCTCCGATCAACTCCTTGAGCGAGTCCAAGAACGCCTCAACCCTCGTCTCCACAAACACCGGGTCCCGCTCCGACTGCACGATCACCGAGTAGCCCATCGACCCCGACGACTGGTACGCGTGTCCGCTGACTATGTAGCCCAGCTGTTGCTTGGTGCGAAGCACATCGAAGCAGGGCTCGGATGCGATCTGCGAGAAGAGGGAGAGGTGGTTGCGCAGGGTGACGTCGGCGGGTTCGCCGACCTGACATTGGTAGATGACCGCACCGTTGACCTCGGACGGGTTGGGTACCGGGATCTCCCAGATGTACTCAGCGGCTAATAAAAAGGATCAGCGCGGGCTCGAAAACGACAGACAGATGACATGTAAAGAGCTCACAGTTGGGAAGAGTGAGAGTCCTAACCGCGTGCAGCTCAGTAGGCGTAAGCTGGCGCGGGTGAAGCACTCTCTCAAGCATATCCTGGATCTCCTTGGCACCTTCGGGGGAGGTGTTGCCGTGGATCAAAGTCTCGATATGCAACCGCGACAGAACCTCCTTCCCGAACGCCTGGACGTCCGCCGCCGTGATGTCTACCAACCCATGTTAGCTGGCTGCGGAACCTCGATCAACAGCCCACGGAACTCACGCTCAAGCTCCGCCAGCTTCTCCTCCTGGGTCCACGTAGGGTCATGCGTCACATACGCGTCCCAGAACCTCGCAACCTTCCACGGATCGCTCATCGCAAAGTTCTTCCAGTGAAGCCTCGTCGCCTCGGCGATCTCCTGGAATCGACCCTCGTCCACCTGGTAGTTGACAAACTTGTCAAGCATGGTCTCGGTAAAGACAGCGAGCTTGTCGCTGAACCCGCCAGCTGAGATCTGGATCCAGTGGTGGGTGTTCCAGAGGCCGAAGGAGAGCTCGGCGAGGTCGGCGTCGTAGACGTCCTCAGTGATAGCATCGGAGAAGAGGTCGCAGAAGAGGCGGGAGAGGACGGCGTTGCGAGGGGTGACATTCAGGATGGGCCTAGGGTGGTAGGGTGATGCGTAAGCTTAGACCGTATGAGCGTAATAGAAGCGCGATTAGCTTACGAGTGAAGCATAATGTCCAGGTTGGCCTTAGGCAGCCAGAAACTGTCGTCACGCTTGTACCACAGGCGTGACAGAGGGGTGTCCCTCAGCACGACGGGGCGCTTCGCGATCTACAGAGAGAAAGCGTCAGCCTGTGGTGCAATTGATCCAGGCTATACTCATGACGTACCTCAGCAACCTCAAACTTCTCCACATCAAGCTTCTCGGGAATGAACAAGTTGGGCCCAGGGAGCTGCAGTTCAGCGATTGGTGCGCCCGAGATAGCCTGTGACCAAGACGTCAGCTTCCATATCAGAGATGGCTCCATTTGAGGCAGCTGACCTCCTTCATGAACTCCTCATCCAGCTTGATCTGCTTGTACTCCGTCCCGTAGATCCTCTCCTTCCCATCCCACGTCCCCTCCACGCTTCCTGGCAGCTCCTTGCACGTCACGCTCACGTTGGCCCTCCTCGGGTCCAGCAGCTGGATCGCCTTGCTCAAATCGTCCTCCCTGTACTCCTCTATCAGCCACTTGGAGCTGACGAGCTTCTCGCGCGGCACGGGGGACTGGAGCCAGCTCGACATGTTGGTGCAGTAGTGCGAGGTGCGGCCGCGCTCGGCGAATTTAAATGAGATGTCGGCGATGGCCTTGATCTCGTTGAAAGCATCGAGTGCGGGGGGTTGGGAACGCAGAAGGGCAATGTATTTGAAGATGACCAGGGCGACATCGCGGTAGTGCTCTAAAGTGGCTGCGTGTTAGTAAATTCGCTGGTATCTAAGACTGTAGTCACGTACGGAGACCATCAGGTGTCAAGTCGACAGACACCTTGAACAGCGAGAACCCAGTGGCGTCCTGGTGATTGCCAGCACGGAGGCAGTTGACCCACCCCTTCTTCTTCAGATAGGAGAGGATAGAACCACGGCCCTCGTGGCCCAAGAAGTGGGAGATGAAGTGTGCAGGCTACAGAGAGTGTCAGTGGGATGCTTTGAGGTCGACAATGGCACTCACTCGTGACTGGTACAGGTGATCGAGGTCGGGGAAGGGGAACACCAGCTCCAAACCCCTTACATCCCTCACAGGCTTGGCGAACGTGATTTTCTGGTTGCCGACATCAGCACCCACCATCCCACATACCCACGCTCGCATCTAGACCACTCACGCCGAGCTGCTCCGGCCCATAAGGGCTATCCTCATACGCCAGCCTGACACCGTCCAGCCCCACCTCGGGCCTTCCCTCTGTCCTAACCGGCACCTGCTCAAACCTCTCCCTCACCCATTTCTCGAGCGTCTCAACGTCTTCCTTGCCTGCCACACACAACTTCATTCTCCGAGCGCAGTACTCGCGCTCCCACCACTCAATGAGCTGGCGACGGGGGTCGCGGCCTGCCTCCTTGGGGGTGGACCAGAGGGACTCGTAGTTGCCGGTGCCGAACTTGCCGTATGCGTGGCCAGCCTTCGAGAGGCTCTTCTCGAGCTGGTAGAAGCGCTGTGAGAGAGAAGAAGGTCAGCATCCGCAGCTCGAGGATCTCTGTGAGTCGAGATGCGAGACGCACCCAAACATCATTCTGGAGGTTCTTCTTGTGCTCCGAGTCGACCGCCTTGATCTCACGCTCCGTGCAGTCCTGTACGCACGCACCATCAGCCATGCACCTCTCAATACCTCACACCGGTCGCAAGACAGGCGCTCTGCGACACGAAAGACACTTACCTCGTTGAACAGTGGCTCCACAAAGAAACCTGCGAATCGATCCAACGCTCCCTCCAGAGCATCCGGGCTAACATCAAAGTAGTAGTTGGTGGAGGTCATCGCCGTCCAGGCGTTGGAGCTACCATTGTGAGACGAGAGGTACTGCGAGTAGGCGTTCTCGCTGGGGAACTGTGTAGGTACCCGATCGTCAGCACTCCGTTACCGTCATTTACTCAAGATCGCCGACGCACCTTCTTGGTCCCCATGAACAGCAGGTGCTCGCAAAAGTGGGCGCAACCAGGCAGATCCTCGGGGTCTTTCAAGTGCCCCACGCCAACATCCATGCTCGCCGCCGCCTTATCCGCCTTCGGGTCGCTCACGACCACCACCTCGAGCCCGTTCGGCAGCACAAAGTACTTGTGGAAGCGGTCCTCGGTCGGGGGGAGGATGAGGTTGACAGGGCCAGTGGCCTTGGGGATGGGGGGGCAGGGGGGGAAGGGGTTGGCCATGATGGGTGTAGTAGGTAGCTGGATTGGGGTTCTGTGGTGAAAGTAAGTAAGCAGGGGAAGACTGTGGTGGATGGCCTGAGTGGATCGAGCATTGAGATGGATGACTCACGCAGATCGAGCAGCAGTGGCGAGTCCTCGTTTTGAGAGGCCAAAAGAGATGCTATTGGAAAGAGTGGGTGTTGCAAACGAACAAAGACCGGTCCGCTTGTCAAAGCTGCTGATCCGGAGGTGCGTGGAGGGATGGGTGGGCCGGCTAGGTGTGACCTTGTGGGGGACAGTAGCGGTGACGAGTCGTCGTTGGTGTATAGCTCGTGACTGAGCAAGCGGGGAGCGGGGTGTGGATGTAAAGAGGTGTCTGTATGCACCCTTACTGTTTGTTTTCAGTATGGGCAGCATGCGTACAAGGCGATTTGTGGAGATGTGGATTGCCGCTCCGTTCTTATTGTTCTATCGTTTCGAGAGCAGAGAACAATGGGCGCAAAAGGCGAGTCCCGTTTCAGAGAGTCGCCTGCCGATCGACGACCAACCCTTGAACGCTATTCCCATGAGTCGTCGCTTCGCCGACTTCGTTTTCGTCCCATGCATCGCTGACAGCAAGAAAAGTGCATGCCAAGGAGCGGTGAGCAACTGCTTGTCGTCAGTAGCTATACATGCATATGCTCAACCAGCAGATAGCCCGACGAAAAGGGCTACCAAAAGACGTCGCGTCCGACGACCGTCGCCCCTCGCCCT
Organism: Cryptococcus sp. DSM 104549; assembly: GCA_036427605.1. NCBI lineage: Eukaryota > Fungi > Basidiomycota > Tremellomycetes > Tremellales > Cryptococcaceae > Cryptococcus > Cryptococcus jaspeensis. The sequence goes on from CP144048.1 coordinate 2,888,781, forward strand.
CCTCCCCCTCCTGCTCTGGCATCATGGACATCCATTTGCACTCTCATCGCCGTCATAACTCGAAGAAAGGGCCGACCGCCTCTATCATTCACTCGTACAATTTACGCACGAATGTACCATGAACTGTCACTGCGCCAGTCTATGAGTGACCAGTCTTGGGTCGGTTTCTTAACGTTTTTCTTCTCGGACCTCCCCGGAATGAGGAGTCGTCGGGTAGTCTGAAGACCGTTATTGCCAGCATGCCTGTACTAACAGCTAATGTGGAGCTCACACGACCCAATCATGCAGGTCCCACCACCATTCATTCGTCCAATTGATGGTGCACTGGGAGTTGTGGTGGTGGTATGGTGGCGAACGAGCAGCACATCAGTGAGTACTTTGTTTCGGGGACTCTTTCGAGAGTATGCGAAGGAGAGAGCGGGTATCCTATCTGAGTATGAGCTGTGGTACAAACTTCCTTACTCTCACCGCCACAGAGGAGGACGAGAAGAAGAACCCCTGACAGTCGGTAGCTCGGTACCGAGCAGCTGACTGACGACATGATCAACTGCCGGTGACAACGACAGCACCTGTACCGTCTCCTCTCAGCCCACGTCAGTCTGGAACAGTCCCCCATTCATGGTCTTCTGTCAAAAGACATCGCCCCCAATGGCATACTTCCTTTACAGCTCCCACTCACCCCCAAATTCCGACTTTGGTGAGAAGAATGGAAGCCCAGCAGAGGCCACATAACGTAATTGTTGAAAAGCTGATGACAGGTGCGGCGCTCATGAAGTCCCTTCAAATACATACCCCTGTTTTGCCACGACACAATGAGCAGCGAACAGCAGACTAACGCCCCTAATCAAGAGAACAGCGGCCCAACTCAAGGGGTCAATAGTACTGTTGGAGCGGATCGAAGCGGTACCGAGGGCACAGTTCAGACAGGTGAAAACACATACCAGAACGCTGCGCTTCAGCGGGCAATCGATCACTCGGCCGCACAGATGTATGAGCATCCTGACCGGACCATGCCGAGAGCGACCGATTCAGAAAAATTGCGCGTAGTGGGTCGGGCATTTGAGTCGGAGCTCAGCGAAAGAGGGTTTGAGTACAGCTGGGAAGGGTTCAATCGTGCTCCAAGTCCAACGGGCGGTGACCAACAAGCTTCTGGAGGTGCAGAGGAAGATCAAGGTAGTGGATGAGCCACTGCTGACTGCAGACAAGACGGAGAAAAAGACAAATTATACAACCATGGTGTAGCTACTGTAGTTCAAGGGATGGATGAGTGAGTGAGTAACATCTTTTCCGACTTTACATGTCCATGCAGGCAAAGTTTATATTACGGGGCACCGCCTAGGTGTACATTACATGCTTCCCTTTCAACGAGGAGACGTTTGATGTACTATTTCAGCGGCATATGCCAGAACAGCTGACAAATCCCGCCTGTCATTGCAATAAAGTAGAGTGACCGAGGCCAAGCTGGTGATGTCTTTTTGAACTCGGCAAAGGTGAAAGGTAAGCGTAAAATAATCATCGGTCACTCCAGGCCTCGAGTAACAGTCAAATAGCTGGCAAAACACCGTATCACTCATCCACTCTCCTCCTATCCAAGCAGAAAACACCGCAATGAGTAGTAATCCAGATAACAGACCCTCCGCTTCAGGTACTCCAGGCAGCAACAGTGGTGGGGCTTCATCGCAGCCTGCTACGACGACGGGCGGTGCCCAAACTAACGAGACGGGGAACTACCAGTCTTCCTATCTCCAAGAATCTTTGAACCAGCACACGAGCTCTCTGTATCATGAATGGAACAGATTGATCCTGGGAGATATTCAGATGACGTCAAGATGAACGTTATGACGGGCATTGTCTGTGCTGCCCTGGATAGCAAAGGTATCCCTTATGAACATCGGATCGTCCCCAACAACAGTTCAGCAGGGGAGAGTGGCCGAAGTGCCCAAGACGGCCAAGATCGGACATAGATCCCAGTGAGGCGATGAAAACATTATACACAGCGCAGTAATAGTCGGTGGCGATTAAAGTCATTGAAGGAATCATATGCAGCGTGTATCTGATGGGGTGACTTCCTCTCATACACTGCAAACTCCGGCAATAATGGTGATATGAATGGAAATCTTGGGGAAGTATCACACAACGGTGATTGTACCATCATCACCACATCCAGCAAGTGTCGACCCCCTTCTTCATCACTCTTCTATCACTCTGTCGAGTATCTGTTTTAGATCGCAGCCATTACATCTTTTCACAATGCGAGAATCATGGCAGCTTCTTCTCAGACAGTACGAGCAGCGTGCCCTACTCCTTCCACGTATCTCCTTTGAGGCCCAGATCGCAAAGGCCGATCTGGTAATGCCGGCGTTTGACCTTGGTAAATAGTGAAAGGTAAGAGTGAGATGATGACCTGCCTCTACATTCGGCCTTATATTGGCTGATAAATCGTTTAAAAGCAGGCCGTATCACTGGCCACTTTCCCTCCCCCTATCCAAGCAAGAAAACACAATGAGCAGTAATCCAGACAGCAGAACTTCCGCTTCGGGTGCTCCAGGCAGTAACAGTGGCGCGGCGTCATCGCAGCCTCCTACTACGACGGGCGGCGCCCCAACCAACGAGGCGTCGTCTTATCAGTCGTCCGAGCTCCAGTCATCGTTGAACCAGCACACGCAGATGTTGTACGATGTAATGGAGGATTGTGCTCCTGGGCAATTCCCCGACCAGGTCAAGATAGACGTTATGAGCGGCATTGTTCGTTCTGCCCTGGATAGCAGAGGCATCCCTTATGAACATCGGGTCGCTCCCGACGATACCGCAGGAGACAGTGGCCAGAGCGCCCAAAATAGCCAAGACAGGACATAGACTACAATGAGGCGATGCCAACTTTATGCAAAGTACAGTAGTGGGAGGCGGTCAAAGTTATTAGTTGAAGGAATCATATGCAGCGTGTATCTGATGGGGCGACTACTGTCTCTCACTCCGCATACTCCGGCAGTGGTAATATGTATGGGAATTCTGGAGAAACATTTTATCACGCACTTAACAGTCGATTGTGTGGTCATTATGCTATGATTGTTGGGAAGCTAATGACAACGGCGCCCGTGAAGGTTGCTACCCATATATGCCTCATTTGCCACTTCCACCATTCGCAGCAACAGAACGAGATCGCAAGTCAGAACAGGAATCCTTTATCAATCCCGCTGGCCCCCCGGCCGCCGAGATGATATTAGCGAGGTGAATGGAGGTCGGTCGAAGAGGTTTGGAAGGGGCATCTCATAGAGGTGAGCATCACCATAATTGTAGAAAAGCTGACCACAGGAGCCCGTGAAATCCCGTCCACACACACCGCTTTTGCTATGCGCAGCGAACAGCAGACCAACGAGCCAACTCAGGGGACCAACACTAACCTTGAAGTCGGTCGAAACACCCGTCAGACTTCAGAGAATAGATATCAGAACTCGACTCTTCAGAGCGCAATCAACGAATCTGAGACACAGATGTTTGAGCACCTTGACCGGACCATGCCCACAACGAACGATTCCGAGAAGTTACGCCTAGTGGGTTGAGCAGTCGAGTCCGCGCTCAGCGACAGAGGCTACGAGTACCGACGTGACGATTACCATATCGAGGTGATACCAGTCGAAACTTCTGGAGACGCAGAGGAAGGTCGAGGAGGTAGGTAAATACCACGCAGCATAACGTTAGAGGTCATTCATCGGCCCCAGTTTAAGATGTGGATGGAATGGTTGAGCTGAGACGACATTGTATATTTGCCTGTTCACGCAAGCGAATGACGTTCCTTGGTGCAGCGCGGATTATTCTGCAATAGGTCTTTACATAGAGTACATGTGTATCCGTCTTAGCAAGACGTTTCTAGCAACACGTGAGAGGAAAGCTGAGCAATCCAGCGTGTGATCATATGTAGACCTTTTCTCCAAAAGACTCGAAGGGACACTGGTTGACTGAAATACCTGTCGTACCGGAAGAACACTGACTCTTCCGCGGTCGGTACCACGAGTGTCACACACGTTCTGTGATGGTCGGTATTCCATTATGAAGTTCCGTAATGGCCTTGCATGGTTTCCCGCATAAAGCAACACCATAATGGGAGGTGGACATCATAATAGAATTTCCGAGGACAGTCATATCAGTGTTGAGTACATGTGCAAAGCGGGCCTGGTGGGTGATAAGCGGAGCTCTAAAAGATGTTTCACTCACATTGTGTCCTTCACGAACTTGTGGACTCCTTTGTATCTTGCAGTATATCCTGACGGCTGACAGTTTGTGAGTGGAAACACCAAGATTCGTGAGGACGTCTTGGATAGTGCTGGTCAGGTAGATGATATTCCCCTAAGCAAAGTTCACCGAGGCGGAGGGTGTGGTACCTTTGAAGTTCGTATTGGGCACAAAGGTATACGTGAGAAATGTAACAGACATCCTCGGTCTCAAACCACCAGATGGCATTAGTTCAAAAGCCGGCCATTTCCTTACTTGAACTCGAAGCCGCACCTGACTCCTAGTCAGCAAACATAGATCGCGATGAGCAGTAACCGCGATTCCAGACCTCCTACTACTCCCGGAACTCAAACTGGTAGCACCGGTGGCGGGGTAAGTGGCGCCGCCACAGCCCCAACCGGCAACGACACCAATGACAGGGTAACCAACACTCGGTTCCAAAGCTCGTTGAATGATTCCATGGAAAGTATGTACAGTCAAATGGAGCGGGATGCTCCTGGCCGGTATTCCGATCAGGACAAGTTGAATTTAGCAAGCAACGCCGTCCGTTCGGAGTTGGACAGAAGAGGTATCGATTATGATTACGAGTACCTTGCAACCGATACTACCATGGGGGATAGTAATAACTACGGGGGTATGCCCGGTCGATCGGGCCCAGGTCGATAATTGACCAGCGCTGTGCAGGATGAAAGGAAGGGTGACAGGAAAAGTTGAAAAGTTAGAAGGGTGACAGTGAAAGTTGAAAAGTTACATGCAGCTTGCATTTGATGGGGGCCATTAAAAAAAAAAAAGAAAAAAAAAAAGGGAAGGTGCATGCACACTCAGTCAACAGACGCCACTACATATCATGTGGGCTGTTCTCTGAAAGATACACACAGACACCACGGACTGCATTATCGCTTTACTAGACTTTTGCACACAATGGATGATGATCACGACAGCAACGCGCGACGGCTTGCCCTCCTTTAAACCCAAAGCGCAATGACAGGCGCCGCACACAGGTACAGCACCAGACCAAGTCTCCTATTAGACATCATGGATCTTGTATTCCACAAGTCAATCAACGAAGTAGCCACGAGTGACTAGTACTTGAAACGAGTTTATCTGGCCAAGAACCACCCCCGCTGCGGTGAACTTTGACGCAACCACTAATGCGACATTCCAACCACCTTCAGTATACGGGACAGCTCGGATTCTTCAAACAAAAAGGAAAAAAGAGATGCTGGGAAACGAGCGCATACGTAGACATAGTCATTTCAAAACCACGATATATGCCTGAAAGCGCACAACTTCACGCAAGAAATATCGTAAAGAAGGTGATAAGCTGTAATCAGAGGCCTTAGAATCTGTCCCCTGTTTTGACTTCTCTCCTTACATCGCCAAAACTTAGACCGCACGATGCAACAGATACCTTTGAGTTCAGGTTATGTACTCTGAGTCGCAGATGTGTGAGACAGACAAAAAAAGTCATCGCCTACACTGGCGAACCGTTCAAATAGTGCCGGGATGCAAGCTTCGCAGAGTATCTTTCTCTCACATCTTTTTTCTGCTCTTCTTGTCTCGCGACCGAACCTCCACCCGACAACTATTAACTCTTTCGCAGCCATGAGCGACAACAAAGACAAAAATCCCCCCGCGTCAGAAGCGGGCAACAGTACTTCTGGCTCAACTGGAACTGCCTCCACCGACATCGCCAACCTCACCGTCAACGAGGCCGCCACTCAGGTCTACAGTGAGATGAGCAGCTTGGTACCTTTTGCGACTGCTGAAGAAAAGCTAAAGGCAACGAGGCATGCAATTCTTGAGGAGCTGAAGGGGAGAGGTATCGAGTACAATGAAGAAGACATCAATCCTACCGTCAGCCAGGGAAACACAAATGATGGCAACAAGTAGTAGCGGCCAAGTAGTACCAGTCCACTTTCTGAGGTGGTCAAGTCTCTCGTGGTAGTAGAGTCTGTGTGGTACTGGCTGGAATTCAAGGAGTATCTAGTACGAGTGTAGATGCATCTGCGCGTAGTAATCATGAAGCATGATGACAATAGCAACAATGCATCTCTAAGATGGTAGCAGTCTATCCGGCCGTACTTTTACGTTCCATTCTCTCCATGGATGAATATGGGCAAGAGTAGCATGTTACTCTGCTGCGATTTTCTGCTGTGTGATTGTGAATGACGTCCAGAAAAAGGTCCTGATATTATGAACAAAAACAAGAGGAGAACTGGCGGATGATACGGAGGTCCGCGGGCATGCTTTACGTTACTGGAATACCTACTTTTCACCAATGCGGTCATCCCTCAAACGAAGATAGAACATTACCTTTTGTTGCTGAGCGACAATCGCGACAGCAGCAACCAGACCTCCGCGACCCAAAACGATGTGACGAGCGCGGCTACGAGTTCAACGACCGACTAACGACCAGGTCACTCACACGAATGAAGAATTCCAGCGGTCAATCAGTCAGGCAACCGCGAGCATCTATAATGAGTACGGCCAGATTCTGCCCAATGCCACCCCTAAGATGAAGTTTAACGCGACGAGTGCCACCATTCGAAGAGAGCTCGACAGCAGAGGAATCCAGTATACCTGGAGTGTCGTCCCTGGAAGCGGAGCGTCCGGTGGTCAAGGTGGTGGAGCCGGCCAATAGATGATCGCTGTCCAGGGAGAGAGTAGGGCAATGAGAGCATGATGGAACGATACGCAGCTTGCATCGAAACGCTGTAACCTAACAGCTTGCACCAGAGTGCCTGCAAGCGAGTTGTCGATCTGTGAGGAGAGACAGACTGCAGTGGCGACATTTGCGCGCCTCTGACAGGTGATCGGTGGCTGCTGGTAGCCTTACAATTGATGCGTGCACGTGTTTGGTAAGGGCGGAAAATGCGGGCGGGCCGGAGTGGGGTGGACAGGACACTACAAGACAGCTGGAAAACGAGTTTTGGAAGTGAGAAGAAAAGAGATGCCTCATGTCATGAGTCTCTCGTGTACCGTTCAAAAGAGGCGCCTACGCCGTGCCAGATACCTTTCTTTACCTTTCACAGGCATACAGAAGGTATGGGAATGCAGATGCCTATTAGGCGCTTTAATGCGGTCATCACAACATTTAAATATGGAGTCGACCGTTCAGCGATCAAAGCCTTCCCCACTTCATCCAGAATGAGCAGCAACAATCGTGAAACCCCTCAGACCGACACTGCTGGGACCAACACCAACGCCGAAACTAACGCCAGTGGGTCGGTCACTTACACCAACCCCGACTTGCAGCGTTCGATGAGCCAGGCGACTACCGGGATCTTTAATGAGTTAGGCAGGATGATGCCGGGTGCAACTGCCGATGAAAAGCTTGACGCCACGAGCGCGACGCTCCGCGAAGAGTTGACTAGGAGAGGGATAGAGTATGACTGAAATGTTGTGTCTTCTGCAAGTGGGGCTAACCCAGAAGCCGGCGGAAGAAGGCTTTGATGGGGAAGAGTGGTATGACTGGCTGGGATAGAATGAAATGCAGACATGCACCGTGAATCGAGACGATTGTTGCCAACATGCACTGGTACGGTATTCCAGTTACTGTTGAGTCCTGGCTGGGGTTTGGCCAGGCTGGGGTTAGTATTCACGACGGCCGTGTGGGTGATGGCTCGGGCATTCAGGTTCGTTTGTGTAAACTAGAAAACGTCAGTCGTTGTGTCAGTGAGGTCTCCCCTCCCCCTGTCAGTATCACATCACCCTAGATCAGCAGCGGTCGCCACACCACCCGAGCAGAAAACCCATGCACCAAACATATTTACAAGAAGACTCAGTATACTATACAACCCAACCCCACTGACCTCAGCGGCTCCATCTCTATCATCTAACATCAGTACGCCCCAACAACCCGACAAGGCAAGCTCGCCACCCTTCTCCACCAGCCTCCTACGGCGCCCCCTCACCCACCCACCCCCTCTTCCCCTCCTTCTCATAAACCCTCTCCCCATTCCCGCCATCCTCGCTCTCATTCTCCTCATCGATATCGCGCCGCATGAACTCGACGTCCTGCCATGTGGATTTGCGGTAGCGCTCTGCGCGCATAGCCTGCATGGCGCCGACGGTGTAGCGCTGGCCGAATTTTTTGAGGGTTTCGACGATGGCTTCGATGTCGGATTCGGTGGTGGCTGCGGCTACAGAATGATCGCAAGACGAGTTAGCACATGGCATAGAGACGGCATCCAGACACCAACTCACCAGCTTTGTCCCCGACCAGCTCCAGCCTCTTCAGCTCCCTAATCAACACCTTCGACACAAACGACCACATCACAGCGATGAACACGTCCAGGTCGGACGTCATCACCTGGCTAGCAACAAGGCGGACGGTCACGGCAAGCCTGCGCGCGACGTTGACGGCATTCGTGTTCTCGGCGTTGAAGGCGAAGACGTCTTCGAGGAACATCCAGGCGCAGCCCAGGATGAAGTGCTATGCTTGGTGGTCAGCTTCACAATACGTCACATCGCGGACAGTGGGAGGAAGGTGACACTCACGAGCGAGATGAGATCCTTCTTCCTGTTATTCCCCGCGTCCTCGAAATGCCACGCCTGGACCTTCCCATCCCACACCAACCAGTTTGTCCTCCATTCTTTCGGCAAGTCCTCCTCCACCCTCAACAGCGCTTCTTTGACCTTTGCGTACGCTGCGGGGGTACGGACCTTGGCTGTCTTGGTCCACGAGCGGCTGCGCCTGCCAGGAGTATCTTCTGGGAAGGTCTGGGTTCCGTATGGGGAGGGGAAGGAGTCGAAGCGGAGGTAGTCTGTCGCACTCCCGCCCTCCCCACCCGCACCACCTCCCACCCCACTCCCAGCAGTCGCCCCAGGGCTCAGAGACGCCGACTGCGTCCCGGTGCTCTGCGAGTTCGAATGCGCCCTCGCTCGGGGGAGGTTGGCGTCCCATCCCGGCTCAGGCGGGAGGTACATGAGCTTTGACGCGCGCTCGAGGATGGTCATAGCGCGGAGGCGGATGCTGACTAGTTCGGGGTGCTGAGGTTGGAAGGGGCGGATACGGACTGGTGAGGGGGACCAGATTGTGGAGATGGAGAGGTCGTCGAGCTCGGAGACAAGGCCCTGCGCGTGAGGTGTGAGCCTGGTGGTCAATATCATTGTGAAAGTCAGACTGGAGACGTACGAGTTCGTACTCGTACAGAGGCCTCGGGAAAGGTGTGATGATAACCTCATCCGGCATCGCAGGCGGCCACTGAATTGAGATCGACCCACACCTATCCGTGATAAAGATCGACCAGCTACACCGCATACCCCGTCAGCTGTCACGACAACCTTCTGATCGCGGGGCACAGTTGATCTATCACTCACAAAGCCCAGATCCTCTCGCCGTGCTCAACAGCATCCTTCGGCGGCGCTAGTACGTATGACCGATGGCGCAGTAGCCCTGCGAGATCGGCATGGGGCGGGGGCACATCGTCCTGCTTAAACACGGAACTCTGGATCTGGTGCAGGCCGCATGATATCGCGAGCCTGAAGTAACATTACAGCCGCGCATCTCGTCAGCTTCTTCCTCGTCCAGACAAGCAAACGAAACAATAACGAACCTCGCCGCCTGACCCGTCTGCATCCACCCCTCATGATACCTCGCCTTCGAAAACTTGTACACCGCCAATATCGTGCTCGCCCGCGTCGCGTCCAGCAGCCTATCCGTATGCCCAATCGCCTCGTTGAGCTGGCGGCATGCGATCTGGTAGAAGTGGGGCTCGAGCTGGCGGATAGGGGTGGAGGTGGAGATGCGGGAGGCCATGGTGTACATGGAGTAGAGGAGGCAGGGGTGGGGGCGCTTGGTGGGGGGTAGGGTGAGGCTACGGGGGTTGTCAGTGGGTATGCAGGATGGAGATAAGGGGAGGGGGAGGCTTACCTAGCCATGAATCGAGGGACATGGAAGACCTGCCCAAAGAGCCTCATGCCAGAGAAGAACAGATCAAGCCTACCACACTTGTCAGCGGACTCCGTACAACTGTCAAAGAGCAGCTCACAAATGATCCCTCGCAACCTTCGGCAGATCCGCCGCATCGAACCACCCCCCGACCAGCGTAAACTCCTCCTGCGCTCCCCCAAACTCCCCCGACGGCATCTGCGGCTCCCCATCCCCCGTCAGACCCGTCAACCACAACCGCGGATTCATCTGCGCCGTCGCTTTGAGCATGGCCGCCATATCCGCCGCGATGTTGGTATTTGCATGCGCGAGGGCCGAGACTGCGTGTGCAGCGGCCGAGGACGAGGACGAGGCGTCGATGTACTCGTCCTCGGGGGGGTAGCTCCCGTAAGGAGATGGTTGGGTGAGATGGGGGAGGTTGTGCGTTTGGGCCTCGGGCGAGCGTTTGGGAAGGAGCGGGTGGAGGTCCACCGGGCGGTGGTCGGTTCGCTCGGAAGGGGAGACGCTGTTTGATGCGTCGGTGGGGTTGGGCGTGGAGGTGCCGTTGCGGAGATGGGTAGACTTGTTGTTGGAGAGACCAAGGCCGTTAGGGCCGTTGTGGATGTAGCTGACACCAGAGACGGAGGAGATGCGGGTGCGGATGGGGAGGTCGGGATGAGGGGGGTGGGCGGCAGGAGGGGGGAGAGGTGCAGAGGAGGAGGAGGAGGGGGTGGGGGCGGGCCTGAAGCCTGGGGTGGGGATGGATGAGAGGGATGGTTGAGCCTGCTGCTGAGGCTGAGGCTGCGTTTGGGGCTGGGGTTGTGGGGTGAAGCCGCTGTTGTTCTGGAACGAGTCCACCATGCTCATGACTGACGGGTCAAGCAGCGAAAAGTCAAAGGCAGGCTCGGTGACCCCCGCCATCGGCGTGCCCATCGACCCTATCGACCCCATGCCCATGCCCATGCCCAGTCCCCCGCCCATCCCCATCCCATCAAAGATAGACCCTCCAAAATTGGCAAACATCCCCCCACCAGGCTCCCCCATGCTGAAGGCGCCCGGTGTCGCCGAAGGGAAGCTCGACGACGACGGGTAGTTTGCGCCGAGCATGTTCATGTCGAACGTCTCGGCGCCTGAGAACGAGTACGTCGTGGACGGCGCGGGAGGCGGCATGTTCGTCGAGCCAGTGGCGCTGTATCCCGAGTCTGACGCAGGAGGCAGGGGCGGTGCACCCCCATCACTCGCGCCTGCCATCGAAATATCGGCGTCGTCCATACTCGAGCTCCCACTCCGTTCTCTCCCCTCGGCGCCTGCTCCGCCACCGCCACCGCCGCCTCGGCCAGCAGTCAGCAGGCTCTCAAGCTGCGCGACCTTCTCCTCGAGCTGCTGTACCCGGCTGACAGGTTTGCGGGTGTCATACTCGCATACTCGGCCTGCCTTGAGGCAGTGCTGGCAGCTCGGCTTTGTCGCCGAGCAGCGGATGCGCCGCTTGCGGCAGTAGAGACAAGCGTCTCCACGCTTTAGAGGTGGCGCCTGTTCGTCTTTGGGCATTGCTGTGGCGAGGCGGGTGGGGATGCTGTGGATGTCGAGATGCAGATGCGATTTGAATGTTCTCTTTGTGCTCTTTGTCGTTGTTGATAGCTGTGCACTGCTAGCTCGCCGGTGCAATAATAAGGCTTGTAAGCGCTCGAACAAGAGATCGCGGTCAAAATACATGCCCGAATCTCCTGGCCCGTTTCGGCTAGATTCCGTCGGAGTTGGGCGCGGGATGGGCCGCCAGTTTCCGGTCAGGAATTCAGATGCTGCTCCTCTGTGACTTCTTCTGTGATTCCGTCCATTCATTTTTATGCATGTTCGACTCAGAGGTACCAGGTCTCGCCCTCGTGCCTCCTCTCCTGATCATCAGCAGCGAGCGGACAGCTCCGTCCAGCCAGCAATACAACAGCGTAGCCCCCGTCGATAATCCGAGGCACATCTCCTCCTTCGTTCTAGAACCGCACCCGGCCACACCGGACCTCTATGTAGATCTCTATGTAGCCATGGGCGAGTCATTCATCCGCACTGCCTTCAGCACTCTTTTCAATGGCGCGGGTGACACTCTTTCAACGGGTTACGCCTCGTTAACGCCCTGGTCCGTGCCGCCCTTCGTCAACTCCCGGCGGTTGATCTCGTCAGCGCGATCAAGTTCGGCGACCAACCACACAATCGCCCTGCTGTTTACATGTCTTGTCCCGCCGGATCCAGTACCTATTTGTCGAAACATACCAGAACTCACCCGAACAACCCCTTTTGCTGGCCGTCAATGGGTTTGCTGGTCTCAAGACGCCCGCGAGCGGCACGTCCGAAGAGTAATCGTACCGAAGTGGATCCCGACGGAGTCGTGAGCTGCCTTGTCCGTGGAGTTAGGAAGCAAGGAACCATGGCACCATGCGATACGTACACTCTTCGATCCTTCAAGAGATCTTACAAGACCATCCGCATTAGCGCTTCTTATACTTACTCGCGATGGGATTTCGGAACGCCGACGCGCGAAAGATGGTACGAGTGTTGTATGTGGTGGTGAGCGCCGTTTAGCGGCCATGGGCACTGTTCAAGATATGGTTATGGTATTCAGAGAGTGTACCTTGCCCATGTGTACCATTTGAGAAGAAGACCATGCATTCAATGGGTGAGGCAGAAGTGCTAGCTGGACGACAGTCGGTGGCGGGAGACGGAAGAGCGAGGGAGAAGAGGGGGAGGATGGACAGCGCGGCCTGCCGCCGGCCTACTTGTACTCCAGACGGTGCGATTAGCCGGCAGTTCAGATGGCAGTCTCCAAAACGAGTTGCTTGTCGCCCCAGTTGGGGCTCTCTATGTACTATACTTACTTCAAGCATAGATAGAGAAGCAACACATGCCGTGAGACCACCAGCAGGACCTTTCACGAACGGGCGAATCGCGGTCATCGACGATTTGTGCCCGCCGATCACTTGGGTCAATAATAACAGCCCAGATCTCAAACCGGGCAGCCGGGCTCCCGAGTCCCCAATGGAATCTGGGCCAGCCAAACGCGTGGATGGTTTGCCTCCGTTCCCCGTGCACCGTCGTCCATCTCCCGTCGCTATCGTGGGTATCGTCTCGACCACTCCACATCCAAACCCATCCAGCTCACAGCACAGAACTAGCCACGATGGCGGAAAACTACCAGAAGAAGGAGCTTTTGGCTCTCATGAATACTGGCGCAAACAAGGGTGCGTTCTCGTCTTTTGCGTGTGGCTTCGAGTCGCTCCACGGGCCTTCCCACTCTACCCCCCCTCCTCCCAGCCTCATCTCCCACCGCCCACAACATCTACTCTCCACGGAGCTAACGCACCCCCACAACAGTATGCGTCGACTGCAACGCCCCCGCCCCGCAATGGGCCTCCGTCAGCTACGGCATCTTCATCTGCCTTGAATGCTCGGGCGTGCACCGCGGCTTCGGCGTGCATATCTCGTTCGTGAGGAGTATCACGATGGATAAGTGGTCGGATGACCAGCTCAAGAAGATGAAGGTGGGCCTTGTCTTTCTGAGAGACCCTCGGGTGTTCAGCCGAGGCGGGGGGAGCAAAGACATAAAGCTGACGGTTTGGTGGATGGGTGCAGCTGGGTGGGAATGAAGCGTTCAAGACCTTTATCGAGGGCTATGGCTCCGACGGGGGGTACACCAAGGGCATGGGGATGCAGGAGAAGTACAACTCCTGGGCGGCTACACAGTACCGCGAGAAGGTCAGCTCGCTCTCTCGGCGCCGCCCCGAAACCTTAGCTGACATCCGCCCCACAGCTCGCCGCAGCATGCGCCGACCCCCCTCAACCCTGGTCCCCCTCCCCCGCCCCTCCTCCCTCCGCGCCCTCCCGCCCTTCCTCCTCTCAAGCTACCCGCAAATCCCGCGCGACCGGGGCGCCGTCGTCCCTCGGCTCGCGGTCTGGCAGCCCCGCCATTGGCAGCGGGGGCGGGGGCTCGCCTAACCCGGGGCAAGGGCCCGGCTCGGGGCATGAAGCTTACTTCGAGAGGATGGGTAACGCCAACGCTTCGCGCCCGGATCACCTGCCGCCCTCTCAAGGTGGGCGGTACCAAGGCTTCGGCTCTTCCCCTGCGCCCGCCGCCGATGAAGGGTACAACTCCCACCCGTCTTACGCTCTCTCCTCCCATGCCGCGCCCACGCTTGACGAGTTCCAGAAGAACCCCCTCGGGGCGCTGTCCAAGGGCTGGGGCTTGTTCTCGTCGGCGGTGGTTAGTGCGGGGAAGGAGATAAACACGAGTGTGGTGCAGCCTGGTATGACGCGGGCGCAGGCGCTGGCTGCGCAGGCTGCCGCGGGTGCCGGCGGGGCTGGCGGAGAACGCGGGCTCAACGGCGAGGGAGGTGCAGGCGGGGACGATTGGAGGCGGTACCTCGACCAAGCTACGCAGCAGGCCCGCGCCACGGGCGGATGGCTCGGCGAGCGCGCTACCGAAGGCTGGGAGGGGCTCAATGACGTTGCGCGCGAGAAGGGCGGCGTGGACCTTAACGCTCAGCTTGGCAAGCTCGGACTCGGGAAGGGCACGCCCGGGCAGAGGGGGTACGGGCAGCTGGAGAAGGCCGAGGATGGGGTGGTGACCCCCCACGGGGGTGTGGGGAAGGATGATGATTTCTTTGAGTCGTGGGACGCGCCTGCTACGGGGAGCAGTGCCGGGGGGAGTGGGTTCGGGAGCGCGCCCGCGAGTGCGGGTGGGAAGGGGAAGGGGAAGGTGGCGGAGAAGAAGAATGATGGGTGGGGGAAGGATGAGGATGATGGGTGGAAGGATTTCTAGTTACTGCCTTGCAGGATGTTTCTTGCTTTGAGTGGGACGCTAGAGATGGTATGTACACATTTCTATAGATTACGCTGATGATACTCTATGCTCGTTTCTCGATGTCCCTACTACTGACGTTCAATCCACCACCATCGTGCCACTATTACTGACCGTACATAGCGCCGTAGGAGCTGCCGCGTGGCGATCGCGTGGGACTGCCGGGTTCTTCTGGGCAGGCGCCTTGGCTTGGTCTGGCCTGCATAGAACAACCAAGCACTACGGGTACTGATGCTGGCGCTGATGCTGATGGACAGAATCACTAGACCCATCAAACGGTTGAGTGCGGGCTGATGGAAGGACGTGATGGAAGGACGTGATGGAAGGATATCTCACCTTGCATCAATCAGACCGCGACGCGTCTGCATCTTCCTCACAGCATCTTCCTCTCATATATCTATAATACTCTCACACTCTCTCTTCCTCTCCCTCACTCTCCCTTCCCTCACCGCCACGTCTCTCACACACCCATACGGTCGCGCCTCCCCGCTCAATTCCGCGCCGCGCCACGCGTCACACCACACCTTCACCGTCTGAAACCCACCAGCCCCGTTCCGCCTTCCGTCCTCTCTTCTTCTATCTGTTCCGCCATCCGTCCTCTCTTCTTCTATCTGTTCCGCCATCCATCTATCCGCATTGCCACAATTGACCGGTCTCATCTGCTACGTCATCACTGTATATACGCATCTTCTTCACCCCCCCCCCCCCTCACACTCTCTCACACTCCCAAGTGTCATTGCGACAGCGTCGACTCGTTGAGTCGGGGTTGGCGTGGCTGTACACGAGAACAAAAGCTGCCTAGCAGCGACATGTATGGAACAGACAAGGTCTCAAATTCTGTAGTATATACAAGTACTGTGCATGTATTTTCTTGATTGTGCATACACAATTTGCACAAATATGAATTGAATGATTGCAGCCCGTCAGCATTATCCTCGAAGTCCATTCAATCCGCCTCCACCCGTGGCGAGTGTAGAGGGTGTGGGTGATCGGCGCTGAGTCAGGGGGCTAGCGGGCCACCAATATGGACTATTAGAGCCAAGACGGGTGGGGATGAACGGTAGTGATACGCTAAACTTTGTAAGGCGGTGAGCGCGACACTGGCGCTATCCTTCAAGATGATCTGTATACATAAAGTAGACTACAACAAATGAAACATCGCGTACTCTATACACTCTAACGGGTACAAGGAAACACCATCACCCATCCTCCTCCGTCGGCGTCACCGTCACCGTCGTCCCTACCAACTCTCCCGCCTCCTCCTCACCACCACCTACTCCCGTCTCCCCAGACAACACCTCCCCGAACCCCTCAGCCACCAGATCCGGAACGAGCGTCGCCACCAGGCAATCCAGCACCATGCCCACCAGGTGGGCGTTGCACCCCGGGTCGCTGAGGGGCTCGAGTATGCGGGCGACGTCTTGTTGTGTGGGGAAGAAGATGGTTCGGAGTGGGCCTATGAGTGGGAGGGAGTCGGTCAGCTCTTGCCCATGGGTGCGGCGTGTACACAAAGCACTGAGATGTACCTGGTATGACCTCGCCCAGGCGCTGTTCCGCTCTCGCCCTAAGACTGATCGCCTCCTCGGGGGAAGGGTCGACCGGCGGAGGGCCTGGGTATCCGCCCTCGAGCGGGAAGAGGAGTCGCTCGACGAGAGAGACGAGCTTGAGGGATGTTGTGGGAGTGAGACGGGAGATGATGATGTGCGGGATGAATCTGAGTCGTGGACGGTCTATCAGCTTAGCTTGAGCGGTAGAACGAGCGAGTTGTCCGCTATCCCTGGAGGTAGCCCGCTACTTACCGGTCGAGAAGTCCTCCCGCAAGCCCCACCACCATCTCCACCCCACCCCACACCATCCTCCCCCGCCAAGTCCTCCTTTCCCCCCTTCCGCGCCCATCCACATCAAGCACCTCCCGCAGCATCTGCACCGCCGGTACCCAGCTTCCCCTGAACTTGGCCGTGTATTCGGGGGAAGGCTCGGCGGGGATGGATGTGTAGAATGTGAAGAGGGATATGAGGGTGGTGTAGAGGGTGAAGAGAAGGGAGATGAGGCGGAAGAAAGTGTGCAGGATGAGCTGGTCGATGGTCTGGCCGGATGAGGGAGTATCGTCGCCATCTGTGCCCGGGGGAGTGGACTTCCCGGGTACCCCTGTTTTGGACGAGCGACGCCAAGGCAGAGGATCCCCCGGTTCACCGAGGAACCGCAGCATCAAGCCGTACCAGAACCATCCATGGTAGAGTCGCCTGCATGCCCCGGCGAGGACAGCACGCGCGACCACCTCGCGGGCTATTGTGCGCTGCACGTCGGGTTGGGGTGAGTTACCCACGGACGAGGGGGAAGGCAGGAGGGCGGTGGCGAGTGCAGAGAGGTACAGTGGAGAGAGGACGTAGCTTGAGGCAGTGGAG
This sequence comes from Cryptococcus sp. DSM 104549, assembly GCA_036427605.1. Lineage (NCBI taxonomy): Eukaryota > Fungi > Basidiomycota > Tremellomycetes > Tremellales > Cryptococcaceae > Cryptococcus > Cryptococcus jaspeensis. Next base: position 2,906,134 of record CP144048.1, read on the forward strand.
GGTGGTTCTGCCGGGGCGACGCACAGAAGGGGGAGACGGGCATGATACGCCTCCGCCAGCGCCGCCCCCCCTGCCCGACCAGCCATGAGCCCCACCCCCTCTCTCGCCTCCCAGTACGTCCTCCAATGCAGCCCCAACAGCGCCGGCGCATCCAGGAGCACCAGCCCGCAGATGTTCTCTGGGCGGTGGTACGTGCGAGTGAGCACGGGCGAGAGCACAGGCGCGAGGAGGTCGTGGTGCAGGGCGGGCAGGAGGGTCCGGTCGCGTGTGAAGCGGGTGTACCATGATAGGACGTAGGCGCGGAGGATAAGGGCGACGAGGTGGTGTAGCCTGCGATAAGAGAGCCACATGCAATCAGCTTGGTTCTATGATGCAGACACATGATGGGCCAATGGCCCCGCCGGCGCCGACGTACCGCTCATTCAGCAAGTCCAGCTCCGCCCCTTCCCCCACAACCAGCTGCACCCGCCTCTCAGGATCTGTATAATGCGGGAACAGCAGCCGCCTATACAGCGGCAAATGCACAGGCGACCGAACACGAGTGAGTGGCGCACCGCCGCCCGCGGTTTGAGGCTGTACCGGGGCGAGTGGTAAGGGTGTTTTGGCGGAGTTCTGAGAGGATGAGCGGGACGGCGCCCGGGAGGGCGGTGGAGGAAGGCGGAGAGAGGTGGACATCAGGTAGCGGGGTGAATATGTGGGAGCATCACCTCTGCGAGGGGCAGAGTGGGAGCTGTTGATGGGACGACGAGATGGTGGAAACACAGGGTGGATGAAGCTGGCCTTGGACCGTTGGACGCGGCCGCGCGGGCGGCCGAGCGCGTCTCTGGGCCTGAAGACCTTTGGCTCTGATTGTTGTAAACTGTGGAGACACCCATCGCGCCATGCTTTCATGTACGTACACTATCACTGCCGACTCTTTCTGTCTTGCCTACTGCCTCTCCGCCTCTATTCTCTATGCACTTACTCTAGCTCACCTCGCCTCTCGCCACGTGCCTCCTGTTCCGTCTCCGCCTGCGGAACGGGGCGCTTCGGGCTCTGGCTCTGGTTAGTATCCATCGTCTCTCGTTATTCTTGGCCCAGCTGTATCTGTCCGGCTTGAGAGCAGCTGCAGGAAGTGCATGTGGTGTCATCGACGTTTGTACGCATCGCTCTCCGAGTGGGCAATTAGGGTGCATTTGGCTGGGCAACAGAAGAAGACAAAGAGGAGAGAGTATTTGATCCCGGGATCACGTGCTGCTCACGTGACTTGACGAGGATCACGGAAAATGGCCCTGCAGATAAATGCCCGTGCCTTGATCTCACTCACGTGACTTTACTGATAAATCGCCGTGCCTTGATCCTCTCCCGCCAAACAAACCCGCCCGCCAGCCTGAGCCGCGGGTATATAAACCCCCCCGCCGGATCCCATTCCCCCTCCTCTCTTTCTTCATCCAAGCAATACACCACCACAACACCACTCTCCCCTCTCAACCACCCCACCCCACAACACACAACACTTATACACAATGTCTGGTCGAGGAAAGGGCGGCAAGGGTCTGGGCAAGGGCGGTGCCAAGCGCCACAGGAAGGTGCTTCGTGACAACATCCAGTGAGTCCATTTGCCACTCGTCCGCGCTAGGTACCTCTTTTGGTTTATAGCTGACGCGTCTGTACCTACAGGGGTATCACCAAGCCTGCTATCCGTCGTCTCGCGCGCCGAGGTGGTGTGAAGCGTATCTCCGGTCTCATCTACGAGGGTGAGTGTCTTCCCCTCCATGCTTCTTGCATTCCAAGCCCACTCGCTGACCCATTTCACCCTTCCCCCCTACAGAGACCCGCGGTGTGCTCAAGATCTTCCTCGAGAACGTTATCCGTGACTCCGTCACCTACACCGAGCACGCCAAGAGGAAGACCGTCACCTCGCTCGACGTCGTCTACGCCCTCAAGAGGCAGGGCCGTACCCTCTACGGTTTCGGCGCCTAAACGCGTCGACTCCATGGGGAGATGCTCGGAGCAGGGGCTGCGGGGGACGGGAAGCAGCATGGGGATTTTGGGGATGCTTTCGTTTTCGCTCTATACAACTTTGATACTTCCGCCTTTTTGGCGATGCATTTTTACAACCACACTTAATTCTGGGCTTTCATTGGCTGCATTGTGTGACTTGGGAGGCTTGAACTGCTTTTGAAGTGTGGCGTGCAAGAGAAGGTGGTGTTGAAAGCGCGAGATGACTTGGAAACGTATTTACGTAATCCGGAAAGGAGTAAACAAACAGCCATGACGATCAACTTCGTTGCCATGAACCAGCGAGACTGTCTCTTCTCTTCGTTGTCTTTCTGCGTTCTTGCTACATCTTCTAGCTACTAGGCCCACGACAGGCCAGCAGCAGTATCCTACGTTCCGTTTGGTACCAAAGAGACTCACCGGCACCATGCTCTCCTCCGTCTCCCTCCTCGTCGCCCACCCGACCTCCATCTCCCTCACCTCCCTCGCCAAACCCTCGACCTCGGCCTCCATCCCCACCTCAAGTCTCACCCCCTCTTCCACCCCGCTCGTCCTTCCCTCCCGCTTCCCCTCCTCCCACCAACCACACACCGCCACCTCCCCCGGCTCCTCCACCGGCATATTCGTCTACACCCCCGCCGCCCCGTCCGTATGGGTATATGACACCCTCGCCCGCCGAGTGGGCGAGATGGGGTTCAAGAAGGGGGAGAGGGTGGAGAAGGCAGTAGGGGTTGAGAGGGGAGCGGTGGTGCTTCTGCGTGAAGGAAAGAGGGAGGAGGGAAAGGAGAGGGTGGTGGTTATGGAGAAGGATAAGGGGGAGGGGAGGGCGGGGAGGTGGGTTTGCGTGCGAGAGCTTGAGGTGAGCTCTCTTGTTTGTAGTGGCCATGGAATGGTGATCCATCAGTAAGCTGACATGCTGAGCAACGTACTTCTGTGTGTGCGAGCAGATGCCGGCCGGTAGCGGGCGGATCACAGCCATTGCGGCAGATAAGGCGGGTGTTCTGTTAGCCGTCGGATCACAGACGGGCTCGCTTGTGCTGTTTGATCTGCGCAACGACAGTCGGAGCACTGTGCCGCTCGGTAACCAATGTGTCGGGGTACGTTCATCTGTTCAGTATTCCCCTACGCTGAGTGGAAAGGGCGCTTTGCTGACCAGCTGCCTCGATATAAAGCCAATCCCACCCCACTTGGCGTTCTCCCCCTCCATCCCAAACACACTCCTCCTACCTTCCTCGATCTCGCCCTCTCTCTTCCGCATCACATTCCACCCCTGCCACCCCTCTACCCCGCCCGATATCATCGAGATCCACCCATTCGGCAACGACCTCACCCCCGCCGCACGGATCAGCGCGGTGTGCTTCAGCCCTGTGGTTGAGGCTGACTCTGGGAAGACGAGGGGTGGGCTTTGTGCGGTGCTGTGTGAAGGGGAGGTGGCGCTCGTTGGGCTTGATAGTCCCGACAAGTGAGCTTTGCGTTCATCTGGATAGGTCACATCTTATCGAAATTCAGGTGGCTGACGGAGATGCTGTTCTACTACTAGCGCCCCGAAGAGGGTCACGTTTGGCGAGGCAGGAGCCGATCTGGAGGGGCTGGTTTTCCTCGATGGAGCTACGCTTGCAGCTCGGACGCAAGAAGGTGTGTGGCATACTACTGCAGCTAGGAAGAGGAAATGCTGACGTTCGCTATCGACACGCGACATAGGAGCCATGTTGGTGAAGGATCTGCGGGCCCTGCGCGACGCCCCTGTAACGTTGGCACTGAACGAGCCCATCACTGGGCTGACTGTCCTCCCACCCACAGTAAGCTTACACCCGATATCGCGCCAGCTCGTTCTTTAGCTTATCCACCATGGTGCCACCCCTTTGCAGACCCGCCGTCCTCGCCCATCCGTCGCACCATCCGCCACCTCCCCCACACGAACCAGCCGTTCAACCCGCACCATATCCTCCGCTAGCTCCAGCTTGGCGGACTCGCATTCCCGCGCTCTCGCTCCGACCAACCCCAACATCCCTGCTCCTTCACACCGCGCTGGCGCCGCAGGGCTCGGCGAGAAACCAAAGGACAAGTTGTCCGTCTCTGAGCCTAGAGAGGGAGAAGTGAAAACCCGGAGGGCAGTCTCGGCTGTCTCTGCCGTCAGCGGGAAAGAGCAAGAAGCGGAGAAGGTCCGGGCCGGTGCGAGGTCCATCTCGGGCCCCTCTGTGACAGGGAGTCATCGCGTCCGAGCGAGCGCTCCGGCACTCTCGGCGTCGGTGATGTCGGGGGTGACTGCGCCGATTAAGGAGGAGGAAGAGGAGGAGACCACGCCCAGGGCTGGTGCTCATGCTCGAGAAGCAGAGGTGGCAGAGCATGCTGCAGAAGCGCAACTACCAGAAGACGCTGTACCCGAGGCATGGCACGACGAGCCCAGCGTCGACCTCACATGGGCACTGCGCCCCATTACTCCGCACGCTCGCGAGGTGGTGGAATCGGTGCCCACGCAAGGGATGAGCGAGCGGGAGCAGCTTGAGGAGATGCGAAGAGAGATGGGGAATCTGCAGATGGACATGCTGAGAATGGGCAGGGGTTTGAAGGTGAGCTTGGCATCTCGTGATCTCGGTACCCTGTTTGGCATTGTCTACTTGCGGCATAAAGCCTAGACCACCAAACATGCGGAGCGGCCTGAGAATGTGATGAAAGTAAAGTAGTTCGCTGACAATAATGCGACGATGGTACATGACATTACAGAACGAGATCCGGAAAGCGGTACAGCCCTTACTGGAGGAGGTGCGGGAAGGGAGGGAGGTGATCGAACAGCAGAGGAGGGAGATTGAGAGGTTACGGAGGGGCTACTAGATGGCAGTGATGATGCTGGGGTGTGTGTGGTGATGCGAGGAGACTTTGAACACGACGCGCAACAAAAAGAGGAACCTTTGGCTGATCTAGTCGTCGTCAACCAGCCCAGGATTAAACCTCCCCCACAGTGCCCCCAATTCTCCTCCCCGCCCACACCTCTTCGTGGAGACCCTCCTGTGTCGCAGAGAGCCCCGCTCGCCCGAGGGGACTTGGGGAGTCCTTCCAGGCGGTGACTTAAGCCGCCCAGAAGGGTGAGAACTGGCTGGTTAATATCGAAATTAACCTGGGCCAGACTCCAATGTCTGTGTTACGTATGCAAGCTTAACGATCTAAATTCTTATCACTTGCAACACAGCAACTGTGGTTATGAATTGCTCATGCATACAAGTATAACACATGATTCACGGTCTTGACGTAGTACAGGGGGTTATGTGATGGTGCTGGGTCGCCAGACTCCGTTCTGATGTCTGGAGGATGTTGTATGTCAGTACCGCCGTGCTTCAATAATCGAGACGACAGCTCAAATGAGACGTACGTGGTTCATACTACGCTTTGCTTGGGTAACCTGCCCGCCCGCCCTGCCATTCATGGACATCTCACAGCCGACCTCTCAACGTGCTCGTCCCTCATAACCCAATCCGCTCATTCACGCTCCTCCCTTGTCGATCGCCCCCCGGACCAGACCTCCACGTCTCCCGGCTCTGCCCCTGCGCCTCTCCCCCGACTTCTGCTCTGCCCGCGGACCCTGTTCCTTCAGCGGACGGTTTCGCTCCTGCACCAGGCGGCGGGGCTGAGGCAGAAGCGCCGGCAGCGCTGGGGTTGGCGTGCTGTTTCCGCTTGTCTATCTCAGCTTGGAGGAGTTTGACGTCTGATGCGCGGAGGGGGATGGCTGTGGGGTTGGAGCGGATCATGCTGTTGTTGAGGCAGTTGGGATAGAGGGCGATGGAGATAGAGATGGTCATCATCGTGTTCGTTTGCTGTCGCTGATGCCAACTCGGACGCGCCGTTGCCGCTGTGCCACGTGGCTTGCTGCGGCGGGCGCCGCACAGCTTCTTCGCCGCCGTCCCCGCCGAGGAGTCACCCAGCGCGGGGGAACCGTGACTTCTGACATCGACTCTATCATCACACCCTCCATCTTTACATACCACTACTTAATAAATAAAGCAAATCAGTCAAGATGGAGTACGTTGCTAAAGCCGGCGAGGTCGTCAAGCACTTTCGCGTAAGTCGTCTTTTCTGGACGGGGGAGCAGGTCGCTGTCGCGTCGGCCCTTCCCACCCTGCTCGCATGTGTATGGTCTAGAGCTGACGATACCATGCAGGAGACCAAGCTCTCGACTCTCAAGTCCCCTCAGGAGTTTGTAGGTCCCACCACAGCTAGAAACTCTTCAAAAAGACGCTGCTCGGCGTAGCGGCTAGGTGGACGACCTCGAGCTGACTCGTGAGGCATGTAGTTTGACCACCGACAGCTCTCGCGCCCCAAGGACTTGAACGAGGCTACATCTGTAAGTGCACTTGCTTGAGCCTACCCATTATTTGTGTATGTGCAGTATGTGCGACTAAAACATGAGCTGACCAAGCGATGCCTACCGCACAGCGAGTGACCTACAACACACGCGCCTTCTCGGGCAACTACCTCATCGTCATTGCCGTCCTCGCCCTCTACGCCTTGTACGTTGGTTGTCTTCCTGCTGCTTTGGCGATTGCGGTTCTGAAGAGAAGCTGACATTGGTGGGCAACGCCGCGTGCAGGCTCACCAACCCCTTGCTTCTGATCGCTCTGGGGTTCTTGGCAGGAGGTTTCGCTGCGATCAACAAGTTCGGTGAGTCCAGTACTGTTTGACACCTGGGCCGTTAGAACCCGTTGGAAGGTGTTTGGTTCTGGAAGCTAGGGAGGATGTATACTGACATGCTGAATGATGATGGTAGCGCCCGAGCCGATGCAGGTGGGCAACCACGTCGTCACCCAGAAATCGCTGTACACCGCGCTCTTCGTCATCGGTGCGTCTCGCCCGTGCCCCTCTCCACTCTTCGAACATGCGCTGATGACGACTCTCTCTTTGATCGCCCCTTCCTCCCTCTCCATCTACAATGCTTTGCCGCTGCCCCATTCCTACTATCTCCGCCTACTGGACCCACGCCCTCTACCCTCACTCCATACTCCACCACATCCCTCTCCAAACAGGCCTCCCCCTCCTCTGGATCGCCTCCCCCGTCTCCACCTTCTTCTGGCTCGTCGGATCCTCCGCCATCCTCATCATCGGTCACGCCGTCCTCATGGAGCCTGGAATCGAGTCCGAGTACGATGGGATCGAGCAGGTGTAGACGTAGCTCTTCCGCGGGATAGGAGGGATACGCGAATGGATGAGCTGGGTTGCGGGGGCTGCTCTATTGGGCGGGGATAGAGGACGATGGGAAGAGGCCGGAGAGTTGGCCACGTTGGTTGGTGCGAGAGGGGAGTAGCAGCCAGTGCGATTAACTTATGCCTAAAATATGATACCCATCCTTACAGACTCCGGTCCGTGTGCTCTCTCTGCTATTGCCCTCAACAGACAAGTGACTCGCTCGGGACTGCTTTGACTGTTTCACATGGCCACATTCTAAAATATGCTATGAAAAAGGAATCTTAATTCAGTGAGGGTAAACATGAAATGAAAGATGGAAAGTGGGATAATTGCTGCTGACTGTAGACGACACATACGCCCTTCTCTCTCGCTTTACGACCCCTCACACCATCTTCTCCACACTATGCACATCACCCAAGTTCACACTTCAGATCAGACCATGCTCCCTCCTTCTCGCCCGCCCATCATCCTCCCTAACTGGCAGCGACTCAAAGAGTCATCTTGTACGCCACGATATCCGCCACCTGCTTGAGCACCACCGCATGCCCCTGGCTCGCCGGGTCCGCCGCGAAGCGCGTCTGCAAGGCGTTGAGGACCTGCCCAACGAGGCTCTGCACGACGCCGAGCACGCGGGTGGTGTACCCTGATATGTTGACGTCCTATATGGTAGAATGGTTTTTAGTTATGCGCTGTGGTCAAAGACTTTGAGGATATGAATAGCGCACCTTGGGGTCTATAAGGGCGATCGACCGGCGCTCCCAGTCTGCCACGCGGCCAAACAGCGGGTGGCTCGGCGGCAGCTCGTTCAGCGCTGTCGCAAGCTACACCACACATGACTTCTGGTCAGCCCCGATCGGCTCTGCGGCAGTCACACATCAGACTCACCCTATGAAGCAACGTCAAAAGCACAGCCTGGCTCAACGGGCTCTTCGCCCCCTGCCCAACAGGCAAGCAGTACTCCGTCATCCCCGAGTGGTCGTTCACGAGCTGCAGCGTCGCAGGGACGGTTTGCACCCCGAGGGCCGCGAGGAAGGTGTCCTGCAGCTGGGCAGGGGAGGGAGGTGGCGGGTAGAACGGCTGTTGCTGCTGGGGAGGAGGCGCCTGGTTGGGGTGGGCCGGGACGGCAGGAGGAACAGCGGGCTGCGCAACGCCGTTGGGGTGTGCGGGCGGGGCAGCGGCAGCAGCAGCGGACTTGGCGACCTGCTCATTGAGCGAGACGAGCTGCTTCTGCATCTCAGCGATAGACACCGCCATCGTCTTGAGCATATGCTCGTTCGAGAGCTGAGCCTCCACCCTCGGCGGGGAAAGCTCCTTTCTGATCCTACACGCCGCACATCAGCTACATATTATCACCAGTCCTCAGCTGTCGATGTGCCAACTCACTGGAGCATCTCCGACTTGAGCTCATCCATGAACCTATCCGAAAGCGCCGCCGTCGCATTGTTCAGCGCCGGCGCCAGCGAAAGCTGGATCGACTCGTGCACCACGCGCTCCATCGAGTTCTGCACCATGGTCGCCACGGTGCGCTGGACCACCGGCGCGAGACCGCGCTCGAGGTCCTTGGGGAGGGTCTGGAGGGCTTCGTCAATGGCGGTGGGGATAGAGGCGGAGGTGATGGCGCGGAGCTCGGATTGGATGGCGGTGGCCGCGGCGGGGAGAACACTGCTTAGACTGTCAGCAGCTGTGCCGGGCTTATTCCATCATCGACAGCTCACGTCTTCTTGATCTCTGCCGACACTGTAGCGGCCAAGCTCGCCTTCACAGACTTCTCCACCCTTGCCGTGATGTCATTCGCCAGCGCCGGCCCCGCAAGGCTATCGAACCTCGCGTTGAGCACCGTCGTCTCGTTCTTCAGCAGCTGCTTGAACTGGTTCTGGAGCCTGTCCTCGGTCTATGCCAACATTGTCAGTTGCGTCATACTCCGGGCGGAGAATGGAAGACGCACCTTCTTGAGGGCCTTGAGCAGGTCCTCGCCCGTCAACCCATTGTCCACCGCAGCTTGCTCTTGCGCCGCCGGCACCGCAGGGACCGCACCAGCACCAGCAGCGACACTCCCGTTCCTCACACCCTTCTTCCCCTTGCCAACCACAGACGCCGCCACGCTCTCGTCATCCGAGGGAAGCTCGCTCTTGACCTTGACGGGGGTTGACTTCAAGTTCTTGGTCGCGGGTTTCTGCGGGGTGGGGGCTTGTGCAGGGGTAGGGGCGGGTTGCTGCGCGGGGATGACTGTAGGGAGAGGAGTGGGGATAGCCGCGGGGGCGGGCGCCGGGACAGCACCCGACGCCGAACCACCCTTGAGCAACTCCAGCGCCTCGAGCGAAACCGTCGCCGAACTGAAACCCTTCGGCGTCGCAAAGAACACCTCCGGCGCCTCCCCCACCTCCTTCCTGCAAACCGCCAAACTGCTCACCGCCGCCACCGGGAATTCTGCGACCCTATCAAACGCCACCACCTTCGGCCCATGCGGGAGGGACACATCCTTGATCGGCTGCTGGTCTTTCAGCGCGTAGCGGAATGCGTACAAGCTCCCCCGCGCGAAGGGTGCGATCCAGAGGATCCCCTTCGACCCGTCGTAGCTTGCGTTGGTGTAGTGCAGCTCCGCCGGGCAGGGAGGGGGCGCGAGGAACTTGATGGAGGAGAGGACGGCGAGGTCGACGGTGATTTGGACAATGTCGTAGTGGGTGTTTTGGGCGCGGCCGATTATTATGTTGGACTCGAGGAACTGGGCGGACGAGGGCGGGGAGTGCGGGGAGGCGCTAGGGAGGAGGCGGTGCCACACGCGGTTGAGGTTGGCTATGCTGAAGAGGGTAAAGTACGACGAGGAGGAGAGTATGCCCATAGCCTGGTGAGACTGGTTGAGGCAGACGTCCACGACCGCCTGGAGCACATCTTTGTGTCAGCCGCGGGTTCCAACCAGACGCCTTAGATGAACTCACCCCATCCGTCTTGAGCACCTGCAACCCCGCAAACACCTCCGCCACACTCTTAAACCCCCCTCCCCTTGCATGCTCCGCCGGATCAAACACCACCACCCCCTCCTGCCCCGCCACCGCCACAAACTGCCTCCCATCCTTCTTCACCCACTCGACCTTGAACGCCTTGCCCAGCGGTCCACCCGCCGTCGCGCCCGAAAAGACGGTCTCAACTTCGGGGTCGTCACCCTCCCAGTATTGGGGGACGCGCCAGACCCAGAGGGAGAGGTCGTGTGCGATGGCGGCGATGAGGGAGCCAGAAACGGCGAGGTCGAGGATGGGGCCTTCTTCGGCTTTGGCTTGGGCTTGGAGGAGGAGGCGCGCGCCAGAGGCGTTGTCTATCACCCTGATCTTGCCTGCGTCGCATCGCTGTCAGCCATGCCCTGCAACCTGGAGCTAAGCTTTTAAGCGAACCTACCTTTGGGAACAGTGTAAGCCACATAAGCCTGAGTCATCGCCACCTTCCTGCCCTTCCTATATCCGACGCTGTCCGCCTTCATGAACGTCGTCGGGGTGACTTGCACCAGCCCCCGGCTGCTCACGAGCGCATCGAGGTTGGGTTTCGACAAGTCGATGGCGATGTGCGAGGGGGTCGTCTTGGGCCTGTAGTAATCATCTCCTCGTTAGCCCACCTTGCGTGATCACTCGATAATCATAAGCAGAAGATTTCATGCACCCCTTGCCTTGCGCGCCCTTCGTGACGTTGTCCACCAACCAAGTCGGCGCCTGCGCCTCATCACCTGCACGAGCAGGAACGTCCGACACAGCCGGCGACGCTCCTCTCTGCCCCTGGCTTTGAGTCTGGGTGGCCTGGGACGACACACCACGTCCCCCGAGGGTCTTCTCGATAGACTTGACTTTTGTCAATTCCGGCTGAGCAGGGGATTGCTTCTGCTCTTGCTTGATCTGCTTCTGCTCTTGCTTGATCTGCTTCTGCTCTGGCGCTGGGACAGGTGCAGGAGCTTGAGCCTGAGTTCGAGCAGCAGGCGCGGGGTTGACAGCGGCCACACTGGGCAACTTGGTCTCAGCTGCCACCACAGGCGAACCAACACTCGATCCCTGCGGACTCGGCTTCTCAAAGAAATCAAACGGCGACACGAAATCAAACCTCCCCCTCTTTGGCGGGTCGGGCGATTTCGCCGCTGCACCGCCCGCAACACTTCCTGCCGCAGAACCAGGCCCAGAGCCAGGGAGGGCGCCATCAGGTTTCTGAAGGGAAGAGGCGGAGGTGGTGGAAGTGCCGGTGGCGGTTGATTGAAGGGGAGCGATGGGCGGGGTGCCACGTACGGGGAGGGGGAGGGGGGTGGTGGTAGGCGGGAGGGCCGGGGCGGGGTGGGGGGTGGGTGGGGTGGGTGACGACGGGGGCGTGGTGTGGTGAGCTGTGACGAGAGCCCGAGGCAGGTATTCTCACATCAGCCCGATCCAATGACGGCAACATGACACCTCTGCAGACTCACCCGACAGCGCCAAAAGACTTCTCCCCGTGCCCCAACGGCGTCCCCACAGCGCTCCCTTGCATACTCGTCATAGCACTCCCCTGCGGGGTCAGCCCCGCCGCACCAGGCATGTTGGTAGGACCCACGCCGGAGTTGGCACTGCCGAGGCCGGTGAGCATCCCCAGGAGTCGGCTGCGCTGGTCGGGGGTGGTCCCTTGGGCTGGGGGGCTCACGCTCGCACCCGGGCCAGTGCCGGTGGCAGTACCAGCGCTAGCTTGGACAGACTGATTTGCCTGGCTCGCCCCCGGAGTCGACACAGCAGGCGACCCCACAGGCAACTGCAAGTTCTTGAACAGATCGCTGAGCGACACCGCCTGCAAGCTCGGCGGCGGTGGGGAAGGCGACGGCTCTCGCGGGGAAGTTGGTGTCTGCCCCGGTGGGGACAGTAGGCCTGCGGTAGGTGGACCCGGGTGGGAGGGGTGCTGCTGCACTGGAGCGCCGGGGTGGGTCGGCGGGATGGGGAGGGTGTGCGATGCCTGGGTGCCGGGTTGGGTGCCGTGGCCGGGGGCGGGGGCGGATGACTGGAGCATCTGGAACAGACGGGTCTGGTGGTCCATGGTGCTGTATTATATGCTGGGAAGCTGGCGGGGAACGTGGAGAGGGCGCGGTGGGTGGCGGGTGAGTAGACTGACGGTGTGTGGTGTGTGGGATGACTGATCGTGCTTTTCGGGGTTGTCTCGTCTGCGAGGACTGCCAGCACGGGGAACGCGGAGAGTCTGGGGTGGGGGCGGCGCAGGGGACGGAGAAGGATAGACGATCTGCCCGCTGTTAGAGGGAGGAGGGGGAAGGGGTGGGGAAAGAGGAAGAGGAATCGAGAAAGAGAGAGCTCTCGAGACGAAGGAAGCCGTCCTCGACAAGGTCCGCAAACGGAATCCGCCTCGTGGCATTCATTCCACTTTCGGCGTCGTCTCTTCTGCGTCCTCTGCCTTTCACTCAACATGCTTCCTAGGGCGGCCTTGCATCCAGAGCCTATGTATATGGAAAAGGAGGCCAGGGCAGACACATGCATACACAGCTGTACAAGGAGGTTACGCCTACATACATTTTGAAGACAGCTCTATCTGGGTCAGCAGCACCAGTCCTCCTTCTCTTCGCCATGTTACGGCCGGCAGTGATGCTGATGTCCGGGTCTCTGTGCTCACGCGAGCAGCAGCATTCAGATTAAAGAATAATGGCGAGCACGCAAAGGGATCGGTTATTGGTTAAGCTTCACATACGTGGTACAAAGGAGCTCGTCCGCTCGTGTATGTATTCTCTCTCTGCTCTTCTCCCTTTTCCTTTCTTAATCCGCCCGCCTCTACCCAGATAACTCTCCGCCCTCCTTCGGCGACAACCCCTCAATCCCGTCTACCCAGCCCCCTGACCCTCGCGCCGCTGTTTGTCTGTCTATAAAAGCAATATTATAAGGGGACGGGAAAACTATAGCTGGTAAGACAGATGAAAAATAAATGGTGAGATAGATGAAGAGATGGATGGCGAGATGAGATTGAGATTGAGATTGAGTGGATATGAGATGAAATGAGGTGGGATGGGGAGGCTCGACAATGTCCTTAGGTGATCACCTCAGCATGTCGGCCGAGATTAGATAAGTGAGAGATGTTTTGAGGATGGGGTGGGTGGGGCGGGAAGCGGGTTTAGTACTATCACACCGACAAACGTCAGCACGGCTACTTCAGTACCAGCTACAGTACCAGCCAGAAGAAGAGGCAAGGATAGACGCACCTTCTCGCCGGCCATTCGCCCGGTCGCGAACCGCCCGCACGCGCCGCAGATGGAGGTGCACGAGGCGAGTGCGAGTGCTGCGACCGCACCGACCGTAAACCAGTTTGCGTTGCCCTACACCCCGTTCGCTTCCCCTGTCAGCTCCTCCGTTCCCAAAGGCAAAACGAGTGGATAAAGCTTACGAGCGACGCCGCATGCCCCGCATCGTGCAGCTTGTTCTTCGTCGTGTTCCAAAGCACCATATCAATCACAAACACCACCAGGGCGACGATGAACCCCCAGAAGGAGAAGAAGCCCATGAGGATGGTGGCGATGCGGGAAGCGCAGCCGACGGCGAGGAGGCCAAAGACGAGGGCGAGGAGGGCGAGGAAACCGGCGATGGGGTGGAGGATGAGGGTGTAGGTGAGGTTGTGGATGACCTTGGGGGAGTCGAGGTTGACGCTGTCGCACCGCAGATGTCAGCGCCTGCTCCCTCGGCCTGCCCGCTTGTCCAATAGCATCCAGAGACAGCATGAATGACTCACTCGCTAGCGCCGTTGATGTTGAGAGCATACCCAACCGCTCGGCGGGTACAGCTCCCGCCCTTGACACACGAGCCAAACACGCCATACACCGTCTGGCCCGACCCCGCGGTAGCTTTCAAAAAGCTGACCTTGTCCCATACTGGCGGGCTGACGGACACTGCGTGGCCGTCGTACATACAATGTCAGCAGAGGCTCTCGTCGTGAACGGCTGGCTGGGTTGTTTGGGCGGATTTTGAGGGGCGGGGAGGGGACTTACCGAAGAGGAGGAGCACCATAGCGGCGAAGCAGAAGAACAGCCCGGGGAGTGCTGGGGACGGCATGGCGCAGATCTTTCTTTGTGTGTGCGGGTGGGCGTAGAGGTTGTTACAGAAGGGATTACGATGAAAAGCTGCTCGCTGGGGGGGCTAGCTGTGGCGCGGGGGGGATCGTATGGGAGGAACGCGGGCTTGGGCGTCGGGCTTGTGCGGCTGGGCTTGGGTGGTAGATTTGCTGTGGCGTGTGGGCAGTGGCGGCCGGTGCTGTGGCTTGTATGGATGTTTATAGAGGAGTAATAGTATAGCTACAGAGTATGGATGCAAAGAGAAAGAAGAGATGCATGGAATACGCCCGCCCAAGAAGAGTGGCCGTGGGATGGGCCATCTCCTCCTGGGCGGGGATCCCAAAAGTTGCCTAAAGAAGCGGGTCATACGTCATTCCCTGGATATCCCATGTCAGGTCTTTTCCTCGTCTTTTATTGACACAAGGTCCAGCCCTTGGGAAGCTCTGCCCTGCACCCAATCTCGGTTCTCGGCACCCCCCTGCCCCCCACCCCCACCCCATGCCGCTCCAGCTTCGTCACTTGCCGCAACCCTTTCCAAGCAGACCACTTCGGTGCTCTTCTCGCAACGCCAAAACAAATGAATCCTCGAATCGCGCTCGCTCGCGCTTTACGTTGTTGCCCAACCCTTAAATCGTCATCTTCCCGTCCCGCAACCCCCGCAAATGCCGCTTCCAGAAGAGCTTGCCTTGCCGATTCCTGCAAAGCAAGTGGGCATGCTGGAATGTTGGGAGGGGGCGAGCGTCATGTTTGGTGCGCATGTGATGTGTCCGTGTGGGGAGCTCCTTTGCGGTGGTAAGACGGACGCGTTCGTTGTATTTCGTCATCATCAAAAAGTGCTTCCCCCCCTTCCCCCCCGGTCAGTCTGGCACTTTTCGTTTACTCGATGTCCCCTTCTACTGTTGTATGTCTACGGTACCGTAGTCCGGGCTGGGATGGTAGAACGGGATCTCTTCGTGCCCACGAGGAGGGGACACACGAGAGTTTGGAAGCGAAGCAGCAGCCAACGTCTAAGAGTGCGCCCCCTCCCCGTGGGTGCGAGGCTATCCCCTTCTACCCACCCAACCCGGACTACGGTCTGCGGCCAGCAACCCTTTGGTGATTCCGGGCTCCCTTTCGTGCGCGTCGGAAAATGAAGGAGAGCGCCAAGAAGCGCCTGCTGGCAGGACTCCTGCGTGCAAGGGCGCGATGAGTGCAGCCAGCAGGTGATTAGGGGGAGCTGTCGTCGCAGTTGCTCGGAGTCCTGCTCGGGGGGTCGCCTCAGTGGGCAGGTGGGCTATCTCCACGAGCTCAAGCGGAGCCAGTTACCAGCGTGACATGATATGCATGAGGCCCCTCCATAATAGACACAAAAAGAAGAACTCTGGACAATATTAAAAGCAGTCTGTCGACCTATAGGATGAATCGAATCGAATGTAAGCCACATAAAGAGGAAAGAGAGACGCAAAGAAACCATTCACAAAGATGTCGCTATGTGAGCCCCTTGACAGTCTACGCTCCTTCTAAACAAAGAGTAAGGAAGGAAGGAAGGAAGGGTATATGGGCCCCAGCCTGGACGGGTGGGTGACAGGAGGGGTGGATGCCGAGACGGGGTATCGTGGGCGGGTGTATCTACAGAAGGGTAACGGGGGCCTGGTGGCCTAGAAGACCGATATGAAGCGTAGGCCGAGGCGGCGAGGGGAGAAGATAGGGGGTACGGGCGGTAGGTGAGAGGAGAGGGCGGGGCGGCATGGCGGTGTTACGACTTTGTGCCCTTGACGTTCTGCGAGAGCCATTGCAGGCCCTCAAATAGCCCCTCGCCCGTCGTCGCGCAGCTACACCCGCATGTAATCAGCTAAGCTTCCCAATGATGTGATGAGGTGGGAGAGAGACGTACCTCGGGTGGACATACCACGACCTGTCCCTCATCTTGTGCAGCCCGAGCTTCTCCGTGACCTCTGCTGGCGACATCGCTACAACCCATGTCGCTATCAGCATCTCCTCATGCGGTCCCCATCTTCCAAGGGCTAGGCAGGAAAGCGAGGAGAACAAGGGCTCACCTCCGGGCAGATCCTGCTTGTTCGCAAACACCATCAACAGGCAGTCCCGCATCTCCCGGTCCGCGAGGATTCGTTCCAGCTCGAGCCGCGCTTCGTCGATACGGTCCCGGTCGCCAGAGTCTATCACGAATATGAGACCCTAGAGAAGTGGGAGGGGAGCGTTAGCTGGTATACTACGGGTGCTAGAGCCGAACGGTGAGTAAGAGTGGCATAGCACCGACGTACCTGTGTTCCGGTGTAATAGTGTCGCCACAGCGGCCTGATCTTATCTTGTCCTCCTACATCCTACACGCCCTACAATGTCAGCTCAGACTATCCTGCCGCTCGTCGGTATAGGCCCAGCAGGCGCGACATGGAGACGCACCCAGACATTGAACTTTACGTTCTTGTACGTGACTGTCTCGACGTTGAAGCCGACGGTGGGGATGGTCGTTACAGATTGGTTGAGCTTGAGCTTGTACAGGATTGCTGAGGGGCGGGGATGTCAGCTTGAGCTCACATGGGATATACACGACAAGGCAAGCTCACTTGTCTTTCCAGCGGCGTCAAGCCCCAGCATCAGGATCCGCATCTCCTTGTTCCCAAACAGCTTCCCTACACGCCCATATCGTCAGATCCGCCCAACGTTCCTTCTGCTTCTTGATCGTCTCCCCCGGCGTGCACATCACCGTCCCTTCGCCCACCCCTCCACCGTCGCGTCCCTTCCTTATCGTACCACACGACACGTCCCAACTCACCCAGCGCTTTACTCAATTGCCCACCCATCGTGTCGGGCTATATCCGTCTAGTAGCTCCAAGGTATTCCCTCCGGGTGATGATCTCTCAAAGAAAGATAGGTATATCGTCCGTCGCTCGGTCGCTTGATCCCAAAACGCTCGGGCGTGCTCTAACGCGTCGATTCCCACTCGGCGGTGCTGTAGCTCGGGTGGTTGATGGTCCTCCTCCGTCGGTGTGGGGGCGGTGCAGTGGGTGTGGAGTAAAAGAGCGACTTGGGTGAATGCTGCTAGGCTTTGTGGGTGAAAATAGATGCAAGAGAAGGAAGAAGAGGACGAGCCAGACCGTATGCACCGGCCACAACAGCCTGAAGCCTGAAACGCACAGGTCACCAACAATGGCCACGTGGCGTTACGTAACTCAACGTGCCAGATAATAACGCCGGGGCTGATCCCGCAGTGTGGCGGTGTACGAACGGGGATCGCCGCCGGTTAAGATCCGGCAGCGGCGGTTGCCGGCGGTTCTTGATCCGAGTCGAGCGAGATGACGGAGTGGAGGAGGAACAGCGAACCAAGTTTTTTACATTCCAAAGAAAAGAAAACTATATATACTGCACGCATAATTCAAACACCCCCCATCCAGCAACTGAAATGCCCTCCCCCACTCGTGTATCCGTTAGAGACGTAGGTGCTGTTACATTGGTGAACTCGGTTGCAGTGCATGGCTAACAGAAACGTGGGCACAGGCTATGGACCTCCTCGATGACCGCCGCGTAAAAGTCGTGAGGCCGCTCATCCCGTGAGTCGATTTGGGCTCGCTTCAGCGTGTCCAAGCTGCCCCGCACCATGTCTGTGGTTTTGCTGACACGTTTACCCTCTAGTCCTCAAATCCTTCTTGAAGAGTCAGTCTACCAAGAGGCCATCTGCGCCTAACGGCCACAGCTAACGCCTACACCTCTAGGCTCCCTCTCTCCCTCCGAGGCGCCCAGACCGTGCTCGATGGCCGAAGACAGGTTGAGGCCGTGATCAAGGGCGATGACGACAGACTTCTCGTCATTGTCGGGTGAGTCTCCGCTCTACATCTAGTTCATAGTGCTCTGGCTTGGAAAACACAGCTGACCTGCGCGACTCGCTATCATAGCCCGTGCTCGGTGCACGACCCCGAGCAGGCGCTCGAGTACGCCAAGAAGCTCAAGGAGTACGCCGAGTCGGCGGAGGAGGACCTTGTGATTGTCATGAGGGTGTACTTTGAGAAGTGAGCTGTATATCGTGCCGACTCTGGGCTTGACAGTCGGCTAACGCGTGGTGTGCAGGCCCAGGACGACCGTTGGCTGGAAGGGTCTCATAAACGGTGAGCTGGCACTGGCTTGAGGATCTGCCCACAATATGACCAAGCTGACGTGATCTTCTATAGACCCCGACATGAACGGGACTTACCAGATCAACCGCGGGCTCAAGATTGCCCGAAAATTGCTTTTGGACGTGACTGAGCTTGGGCTCCCCACCGCCGGCGAGTTCCTCGGTAAGTCCATCATCCACACCTCCACAGCTGCAACACCTCTAATCCGTCTTGCAGACGTCATCTCCCCCCAGTACCTCGCCGACCTCTCCGCCTGGGGCGCCATCGGCGCCCGCACCACCGAGTCCCAAGTCCACCGCGAGCTCGCCTCCGCCCTCTCCATGTCTGTCGGCTTCAAGAACGGCACCGACGGCTCCATCGACATCGCCGTCGACGCCATCAAAGCCGCAGGCAGCGGACACACTTTCCTGTCGGTCACGAAGCAGGGGCTGTCGGCGATCGTGGAGACGATCGGGAACAACTCGACGCATGTGATCTTGAGGGGGTCGACCAAGGGGCCGAATTACAAGGAGGAGTATGTGAAGGCTTGTGGGGAGAAGTTGCAGAAGGCTGGGCTGCCTGCGAAGATCATGGTGAGTGTCACTCTTGCCGTTGGGTTGTGCTTCGGGCAGTACGCTAACGCGGGCACGCCAGATCGACTGCTCGCACGGCAACTCGTCCAAGCAGCACATCAAGCAAATCGAGGTCGGGCACGACATCTCCGCTCAGCTCTCCTCGGGCGGCCCCACCAGCCCGATGATCATGGGCGTCATGATCGAGTCCAACATCAACGAGGGCAAGCAGTCCGTCCCCGCCGAGGGCCCCTCGGCGCTCAAGTACGGCGTGTCGGTCACGGACGCGTGTATCTCGCTGGAGCAGACGATCCCGCTGTTGGATGAGCTGAGGAAGGGGGTGCAGGCGAGGAGGCAGGCGGTGAAGGCGAAGAAGGTGGATGGGGCGTGAGGGAGGGGGGATCTGATGGGGGATGACAGTGGGGATGGGGTTGGGGGAAAAGCACCCGTTGAGGGAGCCCTGTAGGTTGTACCTTTGCATGTTATGGGCGGTTGCATGATTGACCACTCGGCTGCCCTATCATACGCTACTAACCCGAAGTACTAATCACCGTTCCAGCGCTCCCGCCAGTTCATCATTGCGCTGAGCCCTGCTGCAACGAAGACGCAGCCACCAACTCCTCCCCAAGGTGGTTCAACGCCTTCTCACAGTCTTCCCAGCACTCCATCAACGGCCCGAAATCCCCCGGCCACGTCTTACTATCATTCCTGATCCTCATATTCTCCTCTTCCAGCGCCTGCAGCTCCCACCCCGCCACACTCCCCCGCCCACTGGCCATCATCCCCTCCAGCCGGGCTATCATCTCCGCGTTCTTCTCCATCGACTCGAACACTGTCGACACGCACTCCTCCAACTCCCTCGGTGGGTCCACTAGGTTCCACCTATCAATCTGCTCGGATGAGGCTTGCCATGCTCTGACGGCTTCATCGGCACCATCGCGTGAGCGCGAGATGAGAGGCACACCCCGCTGGGCCCGGGTGTTTTTATACCGTAGCATGGCGCTGCCGAGGCTGTTTATCTGGGGGTTGGACGCGAGCTCGGGTAAGAGGAGCTGATTGTACTCGGTGGCGTCTTTGACGTATGCCAGGGCCCTACGAGGATAGTGTGGACCCGTGAGCATGCTGGGTATGGGCTACTGATGGTGTGCCTACAGCACTCACTTCTCAGGAGGGACAGGTTCAGAGCCCGCAGACGTGCCCATGCTACTGCCCATTCGGGCTGGTGGAGGTGGCGGGCCCATGGACCCCGACGTTGACTGTGATGGCCCAGCCGTGGCGCTCCTTCTAACGGGCCTTATCGGGCGCTGCTCTACTCCTTGCGGCATCTGACCCGTATGCTGTGAAGGCCAGCTGATCGAACGCTGCACCGCCGCCGGGGGCTCGACCGGCGCATCAGTCGCTGACGAAGTAAATCCTGTAGGGGTGTATTGTTCGGTGTCGAAGTCCCAGATGTGGTGGTGAAGGGTCGTACCGTCTTCACTGGGGTACCAGGTGTCAGGGATTGAGTTGGTATCAGGAGTGATGTTGTGGCTATAGTGGTCTTCTGACATCATGGAGGGTGGTGCTGACAACCAGTTGTTCACTGAGAGGCGTATGTGAAGCAGTCAGCATACTGTACTCTAACCTCACCGCCTTAATTATTGATATACCGTAGCCACCATCAAAGCCTCTACTGTCCTCGCAATGTCAACCTCGCGACCCATTGTTCAACTCATTCAGCTCACGCTTGGGACGTTAAACCGACCGTATTGATCGACAACGGGCATCAATGGACGCAGCCGGTCCGCACAGCGTCTCGAGATGAATGGCTTACTCGAAAGGAAAGCATGAAGTTTGATGCAAATCAGCAGGATCTTTACAGAAGGCTGGCCGGCCAAGGAAGAGAGACCGCCAAAAGACAAAGTAGGTGTATTCATGCTGCAATCATAGACAAACGAAGGTAAAAACTTCTGATGTATCCCTCCTTCAAGCCTTCTGATCGTTATGCCACCAGACTACCGCCTAGACACATCGCGCAATCGACCTTGAATCTCGCTCAGCGCCTTCGTAGACTCCGCCCAGCGCGAAACCAGCGGATCAACATTCTCCGGCCACCCCAATCTCGCATTATTAACACTCTGATTCGCCACGTTCACCGCTCTCAACTCTTGCCCCCTCACGGGCGCCCCTCCATGCCCTTGTTCCAATTTCATGAGCCTTTCGACCATCTCCCCATTCTTGTCCATCGCTGTAAACAGCATCCCTACCGACTCGGCCACCTCTTTTGGCGGGTCACGAATCGTCCGTTCGGAGGTTCGGGCGCTGGAGTTGCTCCACGCGGCGATAGCCTCAGGCCCACCTGCAAGAGAGTTGGGGATGAACGCGACGGTACGCTTGGCACGGTTGTTGAAGTATTGGAGCATGGCGCTGCCCAGGTCGTTACATTCTGGGTTCTCGGCGAGTTCTTCTACGAGCTCGTCGTTGTATTCGGTCGCTTGTTGGACGTATCGAAGGGCTCTGCAACCGGAAGGCGTGAAGGTAAATGTGGGTTCCAATCGATTCAGGAGTTGGAGGAAGGTACTCACTGCTCAGGATTGGCAACAGTAAACACCCCCGACGTCCCCCCAAATCCACCACTATCAGGAAACAACGAAGTCGGCGCCGCAGGTGGACCCATAGACCCTGCCGTGCCCTGCACCGTCGCCGCCCCCGCCCTCGCCGGGTTCCTCCCAGACCACTGAGAGCTACCCGCCTGAGGTTGAGTCTGAGGCCAGGTGGCGGAGCGTTGAGTCGGTGCGGGGGCGTAGTTCGGGTTCGGAGCAGTGTGGCCGGAGGCGACGTATTGGCGTGTCTGAGAGTTGTAGGAGAAGTGATGCAGTGTGGTGCCGTCGGCGCTGGGGACCCACTGGTGAGGAGGTATAGAGCCGTTGGAGGAGGCGTCAGACATTATTCCTAATTCTTTTTTCTTCTTTCAATTTCAATCAAGGGGGCGAGGTTGAAGATACGTAGATGGGCGAGGTCGGTGCAAGGAAAAGGTATGAAGTCCACACCACCTTGTCTTCCATAACTGCCATATATACCTTCTCACCCGATAGGAGATAGAAGGGCCCACGTGCCACCGCTGCCGGCGCTCATTCATTTACCCCCCTGAAAAACGTTTCAGAGTTGCTCTGAGCCAGCTCCGACGACCGTTGCCATTGTCCACACGCACATGCTGACAAAGACAGCACCGCTGCATTCAAAGGGAAAGAAGCAGAGCTGTTTGATCTCTCACATGGTTCTCAAGATCTTCCTTCAATAAATCTCTGTTCATCAAAGGATACCCGACTCGATGGTGGGCATCATGTGAGTTCCACCTATTGGCGAATTGATGAACACTGCATAGCATTATTTGCTGTCTCCGTTCATGGTGGTCACTCAGAAGGTCAGAACGGGCTATGATAAAGGTCAGTGACATGATTGCACCACCTTGTCGGACCAGCATTGAACAAACGGAAACACTTTGAGCGGTTGATAACGGGACTTCTTTTTTTTTTTGGCTCTTCTTTTCTTTCCACCGAGGCCGATCTTCAGCCGCTCTTTTCTCATCCTCCCATGTATTCATATTCGGGGGGAAATGGCTATGACATATATTCATCAGTAATACACACCCTTCATCACACTCCGCCCCCCACCCTCTCTCCAGTGAAGTGATCGCCGTTTTTTTTTTTTAATAAAAGAATGAAATTAATAATAGTAAAAGTCTGCCCTTCTTTTTCACCGAGTGGGCGACCAGCTGAAGAGAGAGGCTAGAAATCTCACTATCTGAGTATTACACAAGGCTTACATATCAGCACCATGATCAGTCTACTTTCATGCTGCATTCCTGTATGACGAAATCAATCGCTACGGTCGCCATTATTCGAGACCGCACCACCTCGTTGCGCGTGGCCGCGCCGTGCTCTCCAGACAACACCTCACTTCCCACCCCCCTGCTGACCCTGCGTCTGAGACTGGCTTGTCCCAGTAGCACTCGTGTTCTGGGTATAAGCCTGCCCCGAAAGAGTTCTCGGGTCTTGCCTCAGCTGATCAGCGTACTCGTCGACTGCGCTCCGCTCGTACGTCGGGTGGTAGACGGTCCCATCGCAGCATGGGATGCCGGTGGTGTTGTCGTTTGACGAGTCTAGGTGGGTATGTGTCAGCTTGGCTGAGGTTATGGGGGGCTCCATGGTGTAATGAGAGATAGGTTGGAGGGGACATACTCTGGTGGGTGCTGGGGTCGAAGTTGAAGTTCGGGTTGTTGGATGACATGGCGTGTGGTTGATCTCGGGTCAGTGTTGGTGGGTTTTCAACAGGTCTTCGGCAATAGGTGGCTGGTATATATACCCAGGAAATTCAAAGAGGCTGTGTAGATGGCTATGCGCAGATCGTGTTGTCTTTACATCAGCATCGCGGTCATATCCGGCACTTCCATTTTCATTGATTGTCCTTCCATACTCGCTCGCTTCATAAAGCCATAAGCGATGCGATGTGACCAGTCCATTTATAACGACGAACAAACAGACGAGTCGATCAATCACCTTTATAACATTCAAGCAGATGATTGACCGTAGAAGAAGTGAGACTCACCTTGATGCACCGCTCTGAGCAGTGAAGTCATGTCCCTCGACAGAGGTGTTGTTGTGCGGAATGGCGGGACGATGATCGTCGGATGTTGTCAGTAGAGTGTGACATAAATCCGTTTTTTGGTCAGTACAGTATTTTGGTGCTCCTTTGGTCTCTCGCCAAAAAAGTAGAAGGAACAAAAGGAAAAGCTCAGACAGACAAACAAAGAATGACGGCGAGGACATCAGGACATCAGCCCTCTCAACTTGGCCAGACCGACCAGCAATCTGGCCGAACACAACATACCAACGAAAGATCAGTATGCCCTTGTCCAACATGTATACATCAAGAGATAACACAACATCAGCTGTCTGCGTCATAAAAATATAAATCTTCTCAGTAGATCGAGATCGAGATCGTCATCGTCCCCGCCTCGCTTCAATGTTCGTGGTCTATGGGACATGTAATCCTCTATAGCGTGGTAAGGGTTTCACAGAGCCTGTGATTAAGGTCAGCTGGGGGTCGGTCAAAACATGAACATCACAGCACAGCAGTACTCACATGCAGATTTACAGCGTCACCAGCAACCCCGCCACCCCCGCGGTTACCGCCAGCACGCCGCCCCACACCCCGCCAACACTTCTCCCCGCTTGACTATTCTTCCCCAACCCATCATCCTCCGTATGCCCCTGCCTCCCCGCCGCATCCCAATCCTTATGCGCCGCATACCCCAAAATCAAGAAACTCTGCCCCTCGGGCGACTCGGTACCTTGCTTCGTAAAGTCGAGGGGGTTGACGACTTGGGTGAGGTAGCCGGTCGAGTTGACGTAGGAGGAGGCGGCGGAGAGGAGGGAGAGGGAGGAGGTGACGTGGGAGGAAGTGATGTTGAGGGTGGAGAGGCGGCTAAGGCGGGCTGTTAGTTGGGGTTGAATAGGTGTGGGAGGGGAGGGGCTTACAGGCCGACGGATGCCATGAGTGCGGCGGCAGAGGCGTCTTCGAACGACGTATCGTCAAGCATATAGTTGTAGTACACCCCATTCTTGGACTACGGCTCGAGCGTTAGCATACCATTGACCATGGTCCAGTCAACGCGACCGTGAAACAACACCACTCACCACATGCCCCTCCGCCGCAGTCAGGATCTCCTCCACCCAAGTCTGCAGATCCCCCAACTGCGTGCCCATATCCCCCGCAAAGCTCGTCTGCGAAATCGTCGCCCAGACCCTCAACATCCCCGCTGCCGCCCACGCATTCCCCGTGGCCCACTCGTGCGGGTCGGATGTGCCCGTCCCGCCGACGATGTGGTACCACAGCCCGGAGGACTGGCGGAGGGTGTTGCGGTAGGCGTTGCATTGCTCGTAGGCGAGTTGGAGGAGGGTTTGGTTGTTGTGCAGGGCGCCGTAGTATGCTGGGGGCACGGGGCAGGCAGTCAGCAATGTGCGCTATGTGTGAGGTGAGCCAAACACGCGCGGCCGAGGACGGCGCGCACGGACCGACCGGCCGAGAGTCGCGTCCTGCTCCTCTCAGGCGTTGGGCGTCAACACAGAACACAACCCACCGAGGAAAGGGGGCACCATGTATACGCTGTCTGCCCAGAGCTGAGCCTGGTCTGCGCGGTGGGATATGGCCCCGTTGGACGTCTGCATGCACCCATTGTCAGCGCCCAGCCTTCTGTTGCGTCCGGGCCTCATGTCCCAGGCGCCGGCGCGGACACCCGCCATGATCACGGAGCACTCACCCGAGGCACGTCATAGAGCAAGTAATTCAGCTCCGCAGTCGCTGCATCCCCGTACCCCACCCCGTTCACCTGGGCGTTCCCCGTGCTCGCATTTGCCAGGAGGATCGTCACGCCCAAACTCGCCGGGTCGCCTGCCGCGTCGTCCTGGAGGAGCGTGCTGCCCCCGTGCGCCGCGAGCGAGGTGTTGGTCGCTGGCCGGTTGTTCATGGTCGTCTGCGCGACGTCGATGATCTCAGAGATCTGGCCATCGGAGAGACCGCTGGGGAGGGGGAGGGCACCGTTGTAGAAGACGGAGAGGGTGGGGTATTTGTACTCGAGGATGGCTTGCGCTTTGGTGCCGTTTTCCCAGCTGCCAGGATCGCATCAGCATGGAGCGTTCTCACAGATTGAGTGGGGGGGGGGGGTACCTGTGGGTGGAGATTTCCTCCATGACATCGTACACCTTGTCGAGGAGTTTGTCCTGCAGGTGTGTTGCCTGGACAAGTGCCGGTAAGAGCAGCACGGGGGCCAAGGCGGAAGGGAATGGCCTCATGTCGACGAAGGGCGGGCGAAGTGCGGGGTGAGTGTGGGGTTGTGGGCAAGGGCAGCTGTGGTGGAGATGGCAGGTGCAGGGTAGGCGGTACTGGAAGATGAATGCCCTTGTTGAATATATGTATGCTTGCGAAGAAAAACAATTGAAAAAGGAGAGACGATCTTGGCGAGAGCTCTACGTACGCGGTCGCGAGTGGAGTGGAGACGGTGGAGGAGTCGCGACCCGGCGCCGAGCATCCGGCTGCTTCTTGGCGTTCGTTGATGATATCACCTTTGTTGACATCGATTCATAGGGGCAGCTCATGTATTATGCATACACTGTGGCCTCTCCTTGACTCCTTGTTGACTCTTTACTTTCTCCTTCAACGCCTTTGCTGCTTCAACAAGCGATCGCTCGGCCTAGCTTCGGCGCTCGGGCATTTCGGGGATGATGATGTGCAAGGAGTTTACGTACGCCCCGCACTCACCCCCCGCGGGACACCGCACCGTAGTCCGACGAGTCCACAAGCATGGCATTCTTTCCACCAGGTATATACACTTCTTCTCATCTACCTCACCGTCTATATGCAGCCGCCTACGCCTTCTCCACCTTGGCCGGCTTGTTCACCGGGTTCACCGGCACACCCGTCTCCATGCTGCACACCACCCACATCAGCTCAGCCATACGCATACCACCTCGCACAAAACTCACTACTGCTTCACATTCGCAAACACCTCCCTCTCGCCCCGCAGGATAGTCCCCTTGGTGAACGCTCCGACGTGCGGCTGGAGGGTCACGTTCTTCATGCTGTAGAGGGGGGACTCGGCGCAGGGTTCTTTGGTGAGCACGTCCAGGCCGGCGCGGGCGACTTTGCCGGACTTGAGGGCTCGGATGAGGGCGGGCTCGTCGATCACCGCTCCCTGCGATGCGTAGTCTGTCAGCAGCTGGCATGGCATCGACAGGTCACGGGAGTTATGCAGCTACTCACCCGCGCAGTGTTGACGATGTAAACCCCATCCTTCATCTTTGCAAACTCCTTGTCAGACAGGATCCCTCGAGTCTCGGGCGTGAGCGGGCAGTTGAGTGAGATGACGTCGGACTGGGCGAGGAGTTCGTCGAGAGAGACGTAGGTGGCGTTGAGGGCTTCTTCCTCTGTTTGGCCCGTGTGTCAGCCCAGCAAAGAGGTGTGCAGCTGGGATAGAGCGTACCTTCTTTGGGGAGGGGCTTGCGGTTGTTGTACAGGATCTTCATGTTCCACGGCTTCGTCTTCCTCGCCATGCTCTTCCCGATCGCACCTATCACTCCAACCGTCAGCCCTACCTCCCTCTCACCTCCCGCCCACCCCCACAGGCCACTCACCAAGCCCGATAATCCCCAAAGTCATCTCCGTCGGATCATCCGTCAACTCGATCCCCTTCCTCCACCTCCCCTCCCGCACATTCACCTCGCTCTCGTACAGCCCCCGGATGGCCGAGAGCATGAGGAGGATAGCCATGTCGGCGGTAGCCTCGGTGACGGCGTGCGGGGTGTTTGAGAGGTAGCACCCGTTGGCGGCGAGCCAGGGGTGGTCGACGTCGTCGTAGCCTGCGGCGTGGCGGGGGAGGGTGGGGGATGTCAGGGAGAGCGGGGGGGGGGGGGGGGGACGTACCGGCACCACCTTGGGCAAACAGACCACAGTGACCAGGGGTGTCGAACAGCGGGCCGAGCATATCGGGGTGGAAAGGCGAGTACGCCGCCGTCCCAAACAACTACACCCCCCATCCCATCAGCCTCAGCCCCTCGAGATCTCCCCCAGAGCTCCCAAGACTCACCACATAAGCCGCGTCAAACGGCCCCTCCTTCTCACAAAGCCTCTTCACCTCACTGATCACCTGCTTCCGCTCGTCGGGCACGAAATAGTGGATATCGTACTTGTCGGCGAGGGCTTGCCATTCCGGGAGGGCGAAGCGCGGGTAGCCGATGCCGAGGATCTTGCGGCGGGTGGTGGTGGCGATGGGCATTGTTGGTGTGGTTTGGTTTGGTGGGTGGGTGGGTTGATGAGCTGGGTGGGTGGGGAAATGGGTAGGTAGAGCAGTGATGATAAAGTGAAGTCGTGGAGAAGTCTGCAGGTTCTTTATCAAAGCCAATCTTGCCAGATCACATCACCCATCGGCCTCCTCCGGCCCCCCACGATCCCATCTCCAATCTCCCCTCACTTCATCGGCCAGATACGCCCCCCCTCTCCAGCTCTCTCCCCGCCAAGCCCCTCACCCATTGGCCACCCCGCCATGCACGACCAAAAGCCAAGCTCACGCCAGAAGATAGCTGATGAGGCGTGCAATCGATATCAGCAGGTCGTCGGATATGGCCGGGGCGTCGGAGATGCGCGATGGTGGGCGATAGCGATTGCGCGATATCGTGCGTGCGGCGGGCTGGGGTGCGTGTCGGGCATCCGCGCGATGGAATCTCGGGAGAGGCTGCCATGCGCTTTTGTTCTTTGTCTTCCGGATCCCCGGAGCTGGATGGGCTATTCTGGGGATTGGTATAGCTGGCAGCGTGATAGACTAGCCTCGCCGTGGCACGTGCTAGACGACCGACAAGACTGACCTTGACCGACGAGCAGTTGACGACCTCCCCCCTGCTCCCTCTCACTCCCCTCCTCCTCAAGAGTCGAGACATTCTTCAGACCTTGACGAAAGGCAAAGTCACAGCTTCCATCCATTGTCCACCCCCACAATCCCCACCACACCATGTCCGCCCCCACCCCCACCCCAACCCGCACCCCCAAACTCGGCATCCTCCAACTCGCAACCACCTTCCCCCGCCCCCCCGGGGACGTCGGCCACCCCGCCTCCTGGGGCTCTATCCCCGTCTCCATCCGTGTCGTCCGGGAAGCCACTTCGTCGCTTGTGGTGGGCGGGACGTGGGGCGAGGATCTGGTGGATGCGTTTGTAAGGGAGGGGGAGAGGATGATCGAGGAGGAGGGGTGTGTGGCCTTTGTTACGAGCTGCGGGTTTGTGAGTGATGGCTTTCCCAGCGTCTTGCTCGTTCTATCTGATGCTGACCATTGGTGAGATAGCTCGCGACAATGCACCCCCTTCTCGCATCCAGACTCCCCTTTATGGGCACCACCTCCCTCCTCCAAGTCGCCTGGCTCCAGCAGAGCTTCTTCCCCGGGCCTGACTCCAAGAACTCTGTCGGCGTCGTGACCTTCAAGAAGAGTGCTCTGGTATGTCACTATCCAGCTAGGCAACCTGGCGGTGATCGTGGTCGAGAGCTAACGAAGGGCGTGATAGACGACGAAGCATTTGACGAGTGTGGGGGCTCACCCGGACACGCCGGTGTATGGCCTGCCGGAGGATCCTGAGACTGCCATCTTCCGAGGCGTCCTAGACGAGCGCATCGCTTGTATGTAATCTGCTACTTCTTCATCTTGGCTCCCAGCTGCTAGCAGACCCTCATACTGACCGCTTTACCCACCCACACAGACGACTACGAAGGCATGGAATCCGAGGTCCTCGCCGCCGCCAACCAGCTCGTCAGCGACCACCCGTCCGTCAAGGCGATCGTGCTGGAGTGCACAAACATGCCCCCGTTTAGTCATGCGGTGGAGAAGGCGACGGGGAGGAAGGTGTGGGATGTGTTGACGCTTGGGAAGTGGTTGTATGAGGGGGCTACGCCGAGGGACTATAGGGTGTGATGATGGATGGGGGCAGAAGAATGATTGTTTGACAGAGATGTATGAGCGTGCCTACTACTTCATCGTGGGCATCTGGTTGTGTCCCAGTCTCCTTGTATCATCAACAAGGTCTCGTAGCCGATATCTTCAAGATGAACTTCTAACGATTGTGTTGCCTCGAAAATCCCAAGTATGACTTCTAACGAAGAACGCACATCTAGAGCTTCTCAACCCCGTTGGAAATCGCCACAACCCCATCCTCAATAGCCTCCTTATCAGCCCACAACCAGTCCTCCTTCTCGGCGATCTCCAAATCCGCCAAGTTCCTCCCGCCCTTCTCGCCCTCCTCGAGACCGTTCGCCCACGCGCCGGGGGCGGAGGTACGCCAGTGCCAGAGGGGTGTGAATTGGTCGGGTTTCTTCTCGAGCGCTGCGACGACGTGCTGCACGTCGACCTCAATGGTCAGCTTGGGCTTCACTAAGCATAGGTGAGCGATGGCGAGAGAGACGTACCTTCCCGAGCACCGGCAAGAACTTAAACCCATGCCCCGACCCCCCCGAAGCCACAAACAAACTATCCCCATAACCCGGCACATAATCGATCACAAACGAGTTATCGAGACTATCCGTATACCAGCACATGCGGGTATCGGTGATCCCCACCGAACGCAGGTCGGGGAGAACCTCCCCGATGACTTGCTTGATGTAGTCGATGGCTTTTTTGGGGAGTGAGGTTTGAACGTCGGTGGTGTATTTGGTTTTGGGGATGGAGAGGCGTTTGCCGGTTTTGGGGTGGGTTTGGTAGTTGGTCCATTTGCGACCGCGGTCTGCGGGGGCATGGGTCAGCTAAGGGCTTTGTGAGAGGGGGGTGGATGGGGCACTCACAGCCGACCTTGATCTTGCCGTCCTTGGTACGAGGGAACCCGTAGAACCCGCCATACTCGGGACTATTGTGGCCCGTAAGCCCGTACGCCCAGACCGGGAAATTCTCCGGGGCAAACTATAGAGCGGTTCAAGTGAGCTGGCGTCCGGTAAAGCGGTGAGAGTATGTGCGGAGCAGCAGCTCACCTTGTCCCATAGATCTCTGCGGTCCTCGGGGAGCGTGATGGTGCAGACAGACCCGGCGGTGGTCTCTAAGATGCCTTGGACCTCGGGGACGACGCTGGGTGTCCATCCACCGCCTTGAGTATGAAGTCAGTACTGTCGTCTTGCGGTGAAGTATGGCGGGACGACTCACAAGCGACAACCACAACATCCGCCTTATGCTCCACCCCATCCACCGTCTTCAGCCCCACAACCTTCTTCCCCTCCCCCTCCCCTCCCCCCCCCACCAGCAACTCATCAAACTTTCCCTTCTCCGGGCCCAGCACGAACTTGACCCCTTGCTTCTCCGCGAGGAACCTCGCCCAGGTACACGCCTTGTCGGCGTAGGTGACGCCAGCGGAGGTATCGAGGAAACCGGTGAGGCGGCCGCCTTTGAGCTTGTCGAGGGATTTGGCTTTGGAGACCCAGTTGGTGGAGGGGTCGGCGGCTTCGGTCTCGGCGAGGCGGGCCATGTCGGCGGGGTCTTTCTGTAGCCCCCACGCGTATGTCAGCTTGTGCTCCATTCTCCGTATGTCTCGCCAGCTGAAGGGGGACCCACGATCACATGCTGGTGGTGACGCAGCCCGACCTTCTCCAGCTCATCGAGACACCTCTGATCATAGTCAGAGAGCTTTTCGCCGTCTGACAACCGCAGGAAGCCGCACGGGACAAACAGCTCGTCCTCGGGCGTCAGGCCCTCTGGGAGCTCGTCCGCCGGGGTAGCTGCGAGCTGCTTGTTCCATTCGACCCAGATGGGACGGCCGGAGAAGGCGAGATCTTGGTACTCTGTCTCCTCACCGCTACACCACCTAATCAGCTCACGCATCGCAGCCAGTCAAAGAGGGGCAGAGATGAGCACGTACTAGGAGCAACGGTAGATCTTGTTCACGTCAGCGCTGGCGCCATCGCATCCTTTGCTGGGGTTGTACGCGTTCTGGTCGTAAGGCTGGTAGTCGTACACCGTGACGTCTTTGTAGCCGTTCTGCTTGAGATGGAGGGCAGTGGACAGGCCGAATACACCTGCCGATGGCACTCGCGAGGTTAGCTGATGGATTGACCGAGAGGGGGGTGCGCGTACCGGCGCCGATGATGGCGATCTTGCTGTCGACGGTGGTCATGGCGGAGTATGGTGAAGGGGTATACAAGGCTGGCTGGATCTTGGCTGTGTTGCCATTGACCTATACATATACGGCATAGACGAGCTTGTCAGCGCACATCATATCTGGCATCGCATGCATCGCACACACCTCGGCTTATTTTTGGCGCTGTTCCTTGGCCGCTGATGTGCTCCGTCGCGCTTGTCCGAAGCGGTTGGCGATTGTCGGGTTCTCGGGATCAACCCGGCGCAAGAGATAACGACGACGCTCGCTGGCTTTGGGCGACGTTGCTCGCCTGTGGTCTTCTCGCGTTCATGCCAGTCCCCAGCAGCAGCTCAGAGAAGGCATGCATACCAAGACAGTAGCACAACAGGCTGTCTCGTATCGGCCCGGGACGTAGATCGCGGCACGGCGGCTGGAACGAAGAGCAAGATAGGAGGCGGGCAAGACCGAGCCGGGGAGAGAGTTCTTATCTGGCGGATGTCTTTCCGCGTGGTTGTGAGTGTAATTGTACGATGCATAGAACCAGTCTTGGCATCGACCAGAGCCGCAAGATAGGCGAAGAGAGCTGACACGGCCTCGACGCTTCAGGTTTGCTGGAAATCGGACCTGTGCGGCTAGCCGGCTTAGTCCTATCGTAGGTATCGTGCTCGTGACAACCCAGAGATAAGCTATTGACGAGAGCGCCTGGCAGACCACGCACTATCGCAACAGCCCAATCAGTTCGTCCATCGTGCGTTTGCATGTTGGCGTGAGCTTATAATAAGCAGAGAGCAGCTGTCGCTTGCTGTCAACAAGCAGCATAGCACCTCTTCCCCCCTCACCCACCCCCCTAGCTGAAGCAGACAGTGCCAGCCATCATGTCCCCTCCCCAGCCTACAACCGACGAGAAGATCTACGCAGTCGAGAGCGGCTCCATTAAGGGTGAAGAGCCTCTCACCTTTACGACAGTGAAGGATGTCGACCACGACGAGGAGCAAGAGCAGACCTTCACACACGAAGAGTCCAAGCGCATCGCTCACAAGTTCGACTGGCGAATCCTGCCTCTTATCTGGGGTGAGCTCTTTCATCCACTTTCCACGATGTTCGCGTGCGTCTCGAGCTGATCGATCGCCATCCAGGATGCTACCTCTTCAACTCGCTGGACCGCAACAACGTCTCCAACGCCAAGTCCGACGGCATGACCACCGACCTCAACTTCCCCGAGAACGGCTACGGCACCATGCTCTCCATCTTCTACGTCCCCTTCTGCGTGCTCGTCGTCCCCGGCGTCATGCTCACGAGGAAGATCGGGCCCAAGTGGACCATCCCGGGGTACATGTTTGGGTGGGGGGCGATGGCTACCATCAATGCCGGGTGCACGAACTTTAGAGGGGTGTTGGCTGTTCGCATTCGTAAGCTTTGTCTCCCCTCATTCAGGTCCCCATGGTGTGGAGTTTCAGCTGACGAGGTATCTGCCACAGTCCTGGGATCGTTCGAGGCTGGTTTCGCTGCATCCTTGATCTTCTACCTCACCACCTTCTACACCAGAGGTGAACTTGGCACTGTGAGTAGACTCCCTATTGACTCGGCCCCCGCACCCTTGCTCACCCGTATCGTAGCGTATCGCCGCTTTCTACTCCTGTAATGCCCTGTCTGGAGCCTTCTCTGGGTGAGTATGAGCGGCCATGCTCGGTAATGCAGTATGCTGACCAGACGCTACTCCTAGTCTACTTGCCTACGGCATCTTCCAGATCGAGACCAGCAAGATGCACGGCTGGATGATCCTCTTCATCCTCGAGGGCGGAGCCACCATGGCCTTCGCCGTGATGGTCTTCTTCCTCCTCCCCTGGTCCCCCTCTACCGCCAAGTTCCTCACGGAGAGGGAGAAGGAGGTCGCTCGGCTGCGATTGCTCCAGGACGGATCGAGCAAGACGGACACCAAGTTTAGCGCCAAGGCGTTCTTCAAGCCTCTTTCGGACTGGAAGTTTTACGTGTTTGCGTCGATTGGTGAGCTGTTCTGGATAAAGGTTATGGAAGGATAGAGCTGACGTTATCTACAGCGCTCTGCTACGGTGTCGCCGTATCGGTCGCATCCACGTTCCTCACCCAGATCATCGGTCGCTTCCACTACTCCACCGTCAAGACCAACCTTTTCACCGTCGCCCCTTACACCTTCGGTACCATCTGCCTCCTCGTCACATCCTACTCGTCAGACCACTTCCGCGAGCGAGGCTTCCACCTCGCGTCCGCGCTCCTGCTGACCCTCATTGGGTGTATCATCCTCGTCGCTATCCCCGTGACAAGTGTTGGGGTGGGGTACTTTGCGACGTTCTTGATCACGGCGGGGGCGTTCACGCCTAGTGTGCTGTTCCACACTTGGCATCAGTGTAACGACCCTTCGGAGGACGGGAGGGCGTTCCGAGTCGGGTCTTTCAGTGAGTGCCCTCTGATCACGGCAGCTGCTTCATTTGCTGACCTTCACTTTAACAGCCTTCTTGGCGAACATGGGTGGGATTGTGTCTGGTGAGTGCTCGCCCTCGCATTCATATGGCATCGCGCGCTTTACTAACTCCCCCATGTCCTCTCAGCCAACGTATTCCTTGACAAGTGGTCCCCGGCCTACAAGATCCCCCTCGGCATCACCGCCGGCATTGAAGCCCTCGGTCTCACCCTGATCATCTCCCTCCGTCTCTGGATGACTCTCGACAACCGTCGGCGCAACAGGGCACAGGGAGTCAACTTCCAGAGCAAGGATGTGCCGACGGAGGCGCTCTCGGAGGGACCGTCCAACCCTCTTTTCCGTCATTTCTACTGAGTGTGTGGGTCAGCGGGGTGCTTGGGGTATTGAGCGAGGCTGTTTTGTATGGGGGAAGGGGGTAAAGAGTTGTCAGGAGTAATGAGTTGTCATCGGTTGTAAGAAAAACTGCCGTCCGTTTAGAGAAAGTTGCTATTGATTATGGTATACCATGCGGTTCGTGTGTTCATTGCTTGAGGAGGTTGCCACTGAACACGCTGGGAGGATGTTGCCACTGCTCAGGTGCTCACGCGGCCACTATAACGCCACGCTGAAACACCCTACACATTCACCCAGCAGCATGCACACCGTACCTTTCCCGAATACCTTCTGAAGCACGGTGCTTGTCAACAGAGGCTCGGCTAAACGAGTGGAATCAAAGTGCGCTTTCAAAAGAACGATATCGGCATAACCGTTGCTGGTCACGTATAATGGTGGAATCGTGGCTCGGGATCTCGCTGCTGGAGACCCGAGCTGGATACGTACCGCGCGCGGCCACACAAGGTGCTCGACTCGTATCATGGACTGCCGCTGAAGACGACTCGGAGAAAGAACGATCGACCTGATGGACCTGGAGGAACGCCGGCCAAGACGTTGCCAATCGGGCTTGGGTGACAGACAGTCTAAAGATAACTCTTGCATTGGATCAGGCTTCAGGAGAAAAAAGAAGCTAGATAACTGCGCGTTCTTATCACCGGGTTATCACGACACCTCTTGCATCGATTGCATCATGCACTTGACACTGGCAGTCATGTGCACCAAGTGCATGCGTGATGGGTACGTCTTGAACAGATGCTTTGAACGAATGACACAGCTGAAGTGTGACACCTTATAACTGCTGCAGGGGCCGGTATCGATATGGAGAGCCTCCACCACCCTCAAAATCGCTGCCGCCAGAGTGCCAGCGTCCGACATGTCGTCTCCTCAGTTGACCATTGACAACAAGCTCGACAGCGTCGAGAGTGGGTCTTTCAAAGGCGATGTTCACCACACCCTCGCAGCAGTCAAGCTCGACTATCTTGACCAGGCGTTCACCGAGGAAGAGTCGATGCGCATCGTTCGAAAATGCGACTGGCGCATCTTGCCGTTGATCTGGGGTGCGTGACTTTCTGATCTTCATCTATGCTCGCAATTCCTGCAGCTGATTATCTTATCCACAGGATGCTACCTCTTCAACTCACTAGACCGCAACAACGTCTCCAACGCCAAATCAGACGGCATGACCACCGACCTCAACTTCCCCGAGAACGGCTACGGCCTCATGCTCACCGTCTTCTACATCCCCTTCTGCCTCTGCGTCGTCCCCGCCGTCATGCTCACAAGGAAGGTCGGACCGAAGTTTACCGTACCTGGGTACATGTTCGGGTGGGGGGCGATGGCGGTGATCAATGTGGGGTGTAAGAACTTTGGAGGAGTCGTGGCAGTCCGTCTTCGTGAGCTCAGGAGGCTGACTTGATCGGAGGATATGTGCACTCGGAGCTGACGATAAATCCGACTTTAGTGCTGGGTGCTTTCGAAGCTGGCTTTGCGGCATCTTTGATCTTCTATCTCACGACGTTCTACACTAGAGGAGAGCTTGCTGTTGTAAGTAGGCCTTACCCTTCGAAGTCTGGGCACTCATGCTGACAGTAATGGAACGGTAGCGCATCGCGGCTTTCTATTCCTGTAACGCTCTTTCGGGCGCCTTCTCGGGGTAAGCTGGGCATCGGTCGCCTCCTTGAGCGTTCATTCAGCTGACTCGAAGGGCGGATCACTCTTAGCCTTCTCGCCTATGGCGTCTTCCAAATCAAGTCCAGCAAGATACACGGGTGGCAGATCCTCTTCCTTCTGGAAGGAGGAGTGACTATGGTCTTCGCCGTCCTCGTCG
Organism: Cryptococcus sp. DSM 104549; assembly: GCA_036427605.1. Lineage (NCBI taxonomy): Eukaryota > Fungi > Basidiomycota > Tremellomycetes > Tremellales > Cryptococcaceae > Cryptococcus > Cryptococcus jaspeensis. The sequence goes on from CP144048.1 coordinate 2,942,274, forward strand.
CCTTCCTTCTTCCCTGGTCGCCTAGAACGGCCCATTTCCTCACGGAGAGGGAGAAGGATGTTGCTCGTTGGCGCTTGCTCAAAGACGGATCGAGCAATACGGATACAAAGTACAACAGGAAGGCTTTCTTCAAGCCGCTTTCGGACTGGAAGTTCTATGCGTTCGGTTCGATCGGTACGTTCGAGTCAGGTGCTCAAGCAGAGGACTGGACGAAGAGCTAATGCGAGATACCATACAGCGCTTTGCTATGGCGTAGCTTCCGCCGTCGCCGGTACCTTCCTCACCCAGATCATCGGGAGATTCCACTACTCCACGGTCAAGACCAACCTCTTCACCGTCGCCCCTTACACCGTCGGCACCATCTGCCTCCTCATCACGTGTTACTCATCAGACCACTTCCGCGAGCGCGGGTTTCACCTGGCGTCAGCGCTAGCGTTGACTTTCATCGGGTGTATCATCCTCGTCGCTATCCCCGTGACGAGCGTCGGGGTGGGATACTTTGCGACGTTCCTCATCACTGCTGGGGCTTTCACGCCGCCTGTGTTGTTCCACTCTTGGCATCAGTGTAATGAGCCCTCCGAGGATGGTAGGGCTTTCCGCGTTGGGGCTCTGAGTGAGTAACACAGAAGATTGATAGGGCAGAGAAGGAGGGCGCGAACTGACGTACCAACTCCTTGTAGCCTTCACTGCGAACCTTGGCGGTTTCGTGTCCGGTGAGTGCCAACCAGCTTTACAAATTAAGACCATCAACTTACGCTACGGCCTCCCTATCAAGCCAACATCTTCCTCGACAAGTGGTCCCCAGCCTACAGGATCCCCTTGGCCATCACCGCCGGCATCGAGGCTTTGGGACTCATCTTAATCGTCTCCCTTCGTCTCTGGATGGCTTTCGACAACCGCCGACGTAATCACGCCCAGGGGGTCAACCTTCAGAATAAAGATGTGCCGACGGAGGCACTGGCCGAGGGACCTTCCAATCCACTTTTCCGTCATTTCGCATGAGGAGACGGCCGCTGGAAGAGGGTATGGGTTGGAGGAGGAGGGATGGTTCGGGGGTGATACTTGTCTCGATGATAGATCAGCATATTTGGACTTTTGTAGATGGTGTTGGTAGGATATGGAAAGGCTACCGAGATGTCATAGACTGCCATACTTGGATATCGGAACTGATCATCTCGTATTCGACCGACGATCACGGCGAGCGAGGAGGAAGAGGAGCCAGTCAGGGGGTTCTGCCAAGTGGTATCGTCACTAATCACGCTGGGCCCTCAGCAAGGGGTACAGCTCCATGTCAGTAGTGTGGGATCTGACAGTATGATACATAACTAAGATATGCGCAAGCAACGGTGATGGTCGATGAAGACTGGTCGCATCATCATCGCCGAGCAGCAGCCAGCAGCCACCCGCCCAGGGGTGCGACGCGCGCACGCGTCCGCTGGGGCGCTGGACGGAACTTTTGTTTGTTGTGCTCGCTTCTCTTGACACCTCATCCACCTCTCCACATCGCTACATCCATAAAACATCATGGGAAGGGAGATCATCAACGTTTCTGGTGAGTACTGAAGGAATCGGATGAGTCTTGGCTGAGTTATGCATGCTGACGGTTCGTTGTAGTCGGTCAAGGTCAGTTCGAATGTCATGTTTTCGTCCAGATGGGGAGACGTGCTGACATGCCTGCTGGGGTGGACAGCCGGTAACCAGATCGGTACTGCGTTCTGGGAGAACATCCTCCAGGTGAGCTGTCGCTCTTGACCCATGCAGTACAAAGCTGACGATGTTGTAGGAGCACGGTCTGGACAGTGAGTGAGGAATAGGAGCACCACCAAGAGCTTTGGCTGACGACCCATCCATATAGAGAGCGGCAAATTCATCGGCAATGATGCCTCTCTTCTGGACAAGGGTGAGCTCTGTGAAGATCTAATAACTCCCAAGGCACAACAGCTGACCATACATGTAGTCGACGTCTACTTCACCGAGGCCTCCAACCAGAAGTATGTTCCCCGTTCCATCCAAGTCGACCTCGAGCCTGGAGTGGTCGACCTCGTCCGCTCCGGTCCCCTGGCAAACCTCTTCCGACCCGACACCTTCGTGCATGGAGAGAGCGGCGCGGGGAACAACTGGGCGAAGGGATACTACACGGAGGGTGAGTGAGGAGGGCCGTTGGAGTGCTGGCGGGCGCGGACATGGAGTCGTGTGCTGACATGAGGTGTTGCGTGTACAGGTGCCGAGCTGGTGGACCCCGTGTTGGACGTGCTGAGGCAGCAGGTGGAGAACTCGGACTCGTTGCAAGGATTCCAGCTCCTTCACTGTGAGTTGAGGCCTTGTCAATGTTTATGCCGTGCCGCTTCTGACTCGCGGGCCCTGTAGCTTTGGGTGGTGGTACCGGCTCTGGTCTCGGTGCTCTCCTGCTCGGCAAGATTAGGGAGGAGTACCCCGACCGCATGCTTGCTACCTTCTCAGTGTTCCCCTCCCCCAAGGTGTCCGAGACTGTCGTCGAGCCTTACAACGCCGTGCTGTCGACGCACAACCTCGTGGAGAACAGCGACATCACCTGCTGTATCGACGTGAGTCAACCGGGCGCTCTCTCTTGTTGTGTCAGAACAATCATCATGCTAACCTATCTCACTCACTAGAACGAGGCGCTCTACAACATCTGCGTAACAGACCTGAAGATGCCTTCGCCGGAGTACAAGCAGCTGAACGAGTTGATCGCGAAGGTGATGACTGGGTTCACTAGTGAGTCTGATGTGTCGCCAATTCGTGGATTCAGCCTCGCTAACTCACTTCTGCAGCTACACTCCGCTTGTGAGCACACTGATTTATTCAATGCGGCTCCCCGATGTCGCAAGAATGACACTGATACATATGATCATATAGCCCCGGTGTCCTCAACTCCGACCTTCGAAAGCTTGCGGTGAACATGGGTGAGTTAAGACAATACATGTGGTTTGTTGAGCATGATGCTGATTGTCTCCAATAGTGCCCTTCCCTCGTCTCCATTTCTTCACCGCTGGTTACGCCCCCCTCGTTGCCACCGCTAGCAAGTCGTACACTGTGAGTTTGTCGTCTCGGTATCACTGGCTGCCTGGTCACTGACACAGCATATACAGGCTTCGAACGTGCACGAGCTCACTGCTGCCATCTTCCAAAAACGGAGTTTGCTGGCCGCCATCGACCCGGCGTTTGGCAAGTACTTGACGGTTTCGGTTGCCTACCGTGGAAAGCTCAGCATGCGAGACAGTACGTCGTACCATTATTGTGGTCGTTCAGTATACGAGCTGACTATACTGTGCCATCCAGTTGAGAACGCCGTATGGGACTTTCACAACAAGGTAAGCGGTGAAGCAGAAGGATCAATGTGTGGTAGCTGCAGCTGACGATCTTCCAGAACTCCGAGCACTTCGTTCCTTGGGTATGCTGACATTTGTCTCGTCTTTGCGTACGGCCCATCAGAGCTGACGACCTCTCAGATCCCCAACAGCTCTCTCACTACCCTCTGCACGGTGCCGCCTCTCGGCCAGACTGCCGCCGCTACCCTTGTTGCCAACACTACCGCTATCAGCGGTACGTCACACACCCGCTCAGCACATTAGAAAGTTCACTGACATGACGTTGGCGCTGCAGAGGTGTTCAAGAGGTCACACGGACAGTTCAGGCAGCTTTTCAAGCGCCGGGCGTTCACCCACTGGTACGTGCTGCTACGGGGACGAGGCCAGTAGTGGAGATGATGTAAGCAAGGCTGACCCCGCGTGCGGTTTATAGGTACACTGGCGAGGGAATGTGAGTAATGTCGAGTGTACCTTGCCTGCATGGTGCCCCTACTGACAGACGAATTTGAACAGGGACGAGCAGGAGTTCTCCGAGGCGGAGGCCAACCTCTCCGATTTGTGCATGGAGTACGACCAGTGTGCGTACGATTCGTTGTGCTAGCTAGGCGGGAAATGTGCTGACCCACTGCCATATTCTCATTTCCAGACGCCAGCGCCGACCTGGAGGACGAGGAGTACGAACTGGAGGGCGAGCAGCTGGAGGAGGGCGTGGAGTACTACGAGGAATAACCGGACTGCTGTAGATCGGAAGGGGCGCAGTCCGGGTTGAAATTGGAATAAAGGGCGAGGACATTGTATATACTTCGTTCAAAAGATATTGTTATCAGCTCAGATGGGGGCAGTAATATGTTACATCTTAACGCCGTAGACATAGCTGATGGGAGGTCTGTGATTCTTAGCTTGCTCACGCGAGACGATGTGAGCTCCAGTTCACCATCTGGGTCGCCTTTTCACAAACGCACCATCAAGATTCATGACTGCTATTGTGTGCATGTCACCTCCCAAATTCGACCTTCACCCCCATGTGGCCGCCCAGCACCGCCTAAACACATCAACACATCATTCCATTACGCATCACACCCCCCCCGCCTCCCGATGACCGCACCCTCGCACCTCTCGGAGTCACTCCCCCTTCCCACATGGACACACATATTCGTGCGCTTCGCCCTCCCGGACCATCGTCAGGTTCTCCTTCCAGTCTTCCCAGACCTTCGCCCCACAAAAGCCGTCCTCCAGTGCGTCGCGAACGTCGTCTGGGTCAACGTGTACGTTGTAGAATGAAATAGAGGATGGGAGGCTACGTCGCATGCCCATGTGGCCGTGTCAGTGTCCCCATCCGATAAGTGGTGATAGCCTTGAGACTGGGACTACTCACCCCTCGATCGGCTCTTGATCTTCGTGCCCCTGGAACAACCACTCCACCTGTTCCACTATGGAATCCTCCTCTTCGCCGACTGCATCGCCCTCTTCGTCGTCGTCCGACAGCTTCTTCAAAAACACGTGTATCCGTGCTCCCTGGCAGGTGAGCTGGAAGTCTGGAACTGCCCGGGAGTTGTGGTACGTCAAGCTTCGGAAGCCTGAGAATCTCTCCAAGAGCATCTCGAAAGAGACTCCCAGAACCCAGGGCAGGTCTTCGTCCGCGAAAGTGATGCAGACGTCGAGGTTTTGCGAAAAGACCGACGAGCCGACACTTGCTATCACGTCGTCCCAGTCCTCCGCGGTGCCATTGCACATGCTAGACATGAAACTCTGGTGAAACACCAGTATGCCAGCCTCAGTGAACAGGTAGGCTGTCCTATTTTTACTCTCATCCTGCGGGCAAGCGAACTCCGCCTCGCTGATGGCCCTCAAGGCGTCGCCGTGTTTTAGTGTGAGACGCTTGGTGTGTTGGATGAGGTCGTACTTCCGAAGGGAGAGGGAAGGGTGATAGAAAGTGTAGGTCGGGTAGAAAGTGGTATTGGTCGCCCGGATGTCCTTCTCACGGCTCTCGTCTCTCCCATCCTCGCTGAAAAAGAAGCCTCTCGAGTTTTTTTCGTCCAGAACGACGTCCTCGTAGAGCCTCGCAGCGTTGGCGGCATATATATCCCGGCTGAGGATGAGGAGGTCCTGGAACTGCCGGGAATGGAGGGGGATGGTGTCGACAAAGAAGTCGAATATGAGGGAGACAATGTCGGAGTGAAGGGGAGCGAGAGTGGTGAGTGTCGGAGGGGCCGGAGGGGACATGATGGCGCGACGACGTGATGGGGGTATGTAGGGGACAAAGCGACGGTGGTGGTAGGGTGAGAAATATTCGATGTAGAAGTCGCAAGCTGGTAGCAAGGATATTGTGTGTTTAAAGTAGGTATAGGTGATTATTGAAGAGGCTCTCATAGTCAAAACAAGTGGCCCAAGCTCGACACGGGCCGCCGACAGCGACGCGACGGGCTGTCCCTCATGACCTCATCCACGCGTTTGTCCTCTGCAATAATAATAATAGATGCGCCTCTGAAGGTCTGTTTATGTTAGGCCCGTATAGCAGCCAACTAGTACAGAAGCGTTCGACTGCACCGTACTCGTCGCATCTTCTCGGTTGTGCATGTGCATAGTGGCCCCCATTGGATACATATCCTTCACTGATAAAGGGGCTGTGGATGCCATCTTGCCCAGGCGAGACGACTCTTCACGCTGCAAGCTCCCCAGCATCGCTATCCATGTTTACTGTCGACCCCTGTTTGCCTGCGCACGATCATCGCTGCTACGACAATGAATGAGTGCATCGCGCCTTCCCAACTCAGTCGCAATTCACCACCCCCTACGCCTGACTTTCACCCCTCAGCCCTCAGCCCTCATCCCGACATCTGCCAGCAACGCCCCGTCCATCACGCACCCCTCCTCATTGTCACAGCCCTTGCTCCCCCCGTGTTCACTTCCTCTTCCCACAGGGACACACATAGTCGTGCGCCTCGCCCTCCCGGACCATCACTAGGTTCTCCTACCAATCCTCCCATGCCTCCTTGTCTCCGAAGACGTCGTCCAAGTTCTCCATAACAGCGTCCGGATCAACGTGTATGTTGTAGTAGGTTAGGGAGGCCGGGAGGCTGTGTTCATGTCAGCATCACACATGGTGGGTAGAGGTAGGAGGGCAGAGACTGCAACCACTTACTCAGCGATGTCTGCCTCAGTATAGTTCTGGAACAGCCACCGTACATGTTTCTCTATAGCCCCCACCATTCCACCTATGCTGTCGTTCTCATCGTCGTCCCACACCTTCCTCAAGAACACGTGTACCCGCGCGTCCCGACAGGTGAGCTGGAGGTCTGGAACTGCTTGGGAGTTGTGCAGCGTCAGACCGCGGAAGCCGCCACATCTCTCCGTGAATACCCCGAAAGCGACGTCAAGCTCCCAGGGCAGAGCTTTGTCCGGGAAGGTGATGCAAACATGAGGACGCCGGAAAACCGTCTCGCCGATGTTCTCTATCCACGCGGCCCATTTCTTCGCCCTGCCTTCGCACATGCTAGACATGAGGTCGCGGTGAAGCACCAGTACGGTGACCCTGGGGAGCAGGTAGAAGTCGAGCATGTCGTCCGCAATCCAATGAGTGGGGAACGCCGCGTCCATACAATAGGCATCATCCGCGGCGCCTAGGGCCTTCAAGGCGTTGGTGTGCTTCAGTGTGAGGCGCTTGGTACAGTGGATGAGGGCGCACTTCCGAACAGAGTAAGAAGTGTACTCGGACCACGGCGTTTTTGGGGAATCGACCGTCGAGATATCCCTCTCGACTGTCTTCTTGCCAGTACCGTCCGCCCCAAAGAAGAACCCCATCGAGTTGTGCTTGTCCAAGACGACATCTTCGTACAGCCTCGCGACGTTGGCGTTGTAGGTGTCGCGGCACAAGATCAGGAGGTCTTGGAGCTGCCGGGAGTGGAGGGGGATTGAAGCGACAAAGAAGTCGAATATGAGACGAAGGATGTCGGAGTGAAGGGGGGCGAGGGTGGTGAGTGTCGGAGTGGTCGGCGGGGACATGGCGCGGCGTGCGGCTGGAGTGGCGAGGGGAGTGGTATGGAAGAGATATTCGAGATTGGAGTGGTGGGTCGGCAGCAAGCTCGCTACGTGCCGACGGCGGTGAATGTAGTAGTGGTTGCATGAAGGAGCAGAAATCTGATGATGGGGGTCATCTTTGAAACAAAGCGTCCCAGTTCAGAACACGACGGGCCAGCCTCAACACGAGGCTGGCGTGGCCGCGTGGTGGTGCCTTGTTAGTTAACCGCCAGTAACGTTATTGAGGCCATAAATAACTGTGTTTTTAACCGCTTCATCCATGAAGACCACCATGACGTTTTCGAGCGCACGTTCCGAGGTGACGGACTTCTTCCCATTCTCTACAAGAGGCCCCACTCGCTCTCTTCCCATGGCATGCGTCTACCCCGGCACTCAAGTATCTTCTGCCTCCTAGTCACCCTATCTCTTCTCCCGCCCATCATCCTCGTCATCGCACTCGTCGGCTACCTCAACGAGTCTATGCGCATCTGCCTGCCCGTATCGCTCTCCAAGCTCTCCACCACTGCCCACCAGCACTTATCTTGCCAGGCGATTAGGCCATCGAAATTCACACCGGGATCAGCAGGGATCATGTCGGATGCGACTGTTCCATCTGGGGGTGCGGAGACGGGCGGTGTGAAGGAGGGGAGGTTGGCGGGGTTCTTGTTGAGCCAGAAGGATCTGTTTTTGGAGGATCTGAAGGCGGGGAAGGGGAAGGGGTGGACTGTGGTCATGGGCAACGAGGCTGGAGGTGCGTAGCTTTGGCAATTATGAAGACGATGAAGCTGACCGCCCATAAACAGACCTCGATTCTCTCGCATCCTCCATCGCCTACTCCCAGCTTTCCTCCACCCTCGAAGCCACACGCGCCATCCCCCTCACACTCACCCCCCAAAAGTACATGACCCTCCGCCCCGAGAACCTACTCGCTTTCCAGAACGCCTCCCTCCCTCTCAACGCCCTCCTCCACGCCGAGCAACTCCCCGTACCCCCCTCTTCCCTCGCCGACCTCGGCGTCACCTTCGCCCTGGTGGACCACAACAAGCTCCTACCCGACTTTGGCCCTGGGGAAGTCGTCGCGGTGATTGACCACCACGACGATGAAGGTGCGCACGAGAGTGCGCCCTTGCGCAAGATCCGGGTGCCGACGGGGAGCTGCGCTTCCCTCGTGGCAGCGCAGTTCAAAGCCGCCTGGCAAGCCTCCGTCGAGCGCGGCAGCCCCGTCCCCAGCGAGCTCGCCACGCTCTTGCTCTCCGCCATCCTGATTGACACCGGGTCGCTCAAGGAAGGCGGCAAGGCCATGCCGGTGGACTATGACTCTGCAGCGTTCCTGTACGGGATCTCGACGCTGCCGCAGATCGGCGCGGCGGCGGGGTTCAGTACCGACCCAGAGGATTCGCCCGTGCCCGCGGCGTTGCGCACCTACGGGGCGAACTTGCTGGAGACGAAGATGAACGTCTCGACCCTGTCCACGTACGAGCTCCTCATGCGGGACTACAAGGAGTACGCCCTGCCAACCTTGTCAACGGCATGGCCGACGCTCAAAGTCGGGCTGTCGACAGTCCCGCTCGGGCTGAAGCCGTGGCTTGAGAAAGAGAAGGACGGGTGGGACTCGCTGTTCGCGGGTGTGAGCGAGTACATGGCGGAGAAGACTCTGGATATTGAGGGGATCTTGACGAGCTTCCGGTCGGAGACGAAGGGGAAGCATAAGCGCCAGCTGGCGCTTATCGTGCGTTCGGGCGGAGTGATCAAGAGCCCACAAGACGCGGAGCGGATCTTGGAGGAGCTGGCGAAGGGTCTGGAGGAAAGCGGGGCCTTGTTGGGGCTGGAGGAGTGGAAGAAGGGGGACAAGTTCAAGAACTTGGTGGGCAAGCGGGGAGTGGATGTGGAGCATGGTGAAGGGGGTCGCTTCGTGAAGGTCTGGGTGCAGAACAACACAAAGTCGACGAGGAAGCAGGTCGCGCCGCTGCTGGTGAGTGATGCAGGTTGGGCCAGCTATGGATAGTGGCTGACGAAAGCATGTAGCGCGATCTCATCGCCAAACTGCAGTAGATGCCCTTCCGGTTGTACGGATTACGACACGATATAGAGATAAGATAACCTGATCCCTGATGCATGGTGATGGCTGAAAAGCACCCGTTCAGTATCGCTAAAGCTCGCCGCTGCTCCCATGCTTGACATACATTGCTCTACTGCTCTCTACGTCTACGATAGATCATGCAAGATATGCTGGTACCCGTCCCCACTCCTCTATGCTGACTTCTCTTCGTTCAAATCACACTCGGTTTGGTGTCCTCCAGCACACACCCAGTCTGCTCGTTGACATTCACGAGAGCAGTACTTTGCCCAGTCGCAGTACGAGCACTTGAACGTTGGCGGCGCCAGGCGGAAGTTGAGACACCTGTGCACCGCACGCCTTGTCAGCTTACCCATCGCTGCTGCTCGCAAGACTGATCGGGGAACGCACCACCGGCAGACTTCCTTCCCACCCCAATGATCCTCCATCTCCTTCCCTGGCCTATTCCGCGTCCACCATTCCTTTTGCGTGATCTCGTGGATGAGCTGCGGCCTGCCATAGTCGTTGTCTCGGGTTTCGGTGTAGCGCATGCCGTTCTTGGTGCAGAGTCGGATTGATGCGTCGTTGTTCGTTGTCGGGTCCGACTAACAGCGTCAGATGAGATAACGTCAGTATCGGTATCTGCTGCTCCTCGGATCCTGATAGAGAGCACGACAGCACCCGTCCAAGACGTACCACGACTTTCGTGCACCCCACCTCCTCCATCGCGAACCGCAGCACCTCCACAAACGCCTCGCTCATGATCCCCTGACCCCACAGCTGCGGGTGAATCTCGTAGAACATCTTCCCCTCCAGCCCTGTTTTGGCGATCTGCGCAAAGCTGGGCTGGGTGTACACGTGGCCCTTCTGGGGGAGGAGGGAAGGGGCGGTTTTAGTGTAGGAGAGGGAGAGGGCGATGTTGCCTGGTGGGGTGGGGGGTGAAGAAGGGTAGGTAGGTCAGCGGTCGGCAAGCATTTACAGATACCTCATTGTGGCACCTACCGATGTACCCTTCGGCAGAGGTGATACGGTTAGATATTCTAATGTCACCGGGAGGTTTGACGGTGAGAGATGTGGGGTCGAGGGCGGTAAGAGCAAAGACGTATTCTTCGCGGTATTTCCGGTCAGACGTGACTGATGTGCGAGGGATGCTGAATAGGGACGAGAGTCAGCGTTTGATACCAGTAGATGTAAATATTGGGCTCACGAAGATCGGATGTAGCGATTTTGGAAGGACTCCTTTATATCCTGAATTGAAGGGGAGCCATACCTACAGGGGAAAGGTGAGCTGGCTCGGTCATCATATAACCTCAGCTCGCACTCACAATTGAGTCTTCTGCACCGACGGCTCCATCTTGATCCGCCGAATACCCGTCGTATCTCCCGTCTCTACTTGTCTCAGCCGTAACCGAGGCGTCTTCAATGCGAAGTTCCGGCACGACGGTGTCAGAAAGAGGTTGAGGGTCGGGCGAGCCTGCGAGCAACAAAGGAGAGGTTGTCAGCGCAGGTTCCCTGTTCGGCACACATGTGTAGTATGCAATGCAGGCTCACTCTATCCTCCAGCACATTCCAAGATGGGAGACGGTACGTCTTCGCTCCCTTCTTGAGCTCCTTCTCCCACTTGGTAGTATCGGCAGGGGACTCGGGAGGAGGAGCCGGCTCCTCATCGGGGATGGTCCCAAGGTAGGCGGGCGGCGCTGCTGCTTTCTATAGGATGCAGATCAGCACGAAGCTCGATGATCACGCAAGTATGATCGGATCTTACCTTGGTCCTCTTCTTCTTCTTCTTTTTCTTCTTGTTCTTTCCTGACGTCTCGCCCACGCCATTCACAGCCTCCTCCACGTCGTCAGAGTCCGCGCCTGAGTCACCGCCTTCCTCCACGCCGCTCCTCAGCTTCGTTTCTTCCAGCTTTTCTGCGAGAATGTCCGCCATATTATCTATACTCCAAGATTTTCTGTCCACCAATGGGCGGTAGCCGTGATGACGCTGTCGATAGCAGGGAACCAAACACAAAAGTCGGCACCACGCACTTCAAGACGAGACTTTTCGCGTTGGAGACATCAACAGAAGGCGGGGCTCCAAAATATGCTTACGTAATCCTCCACTCTTCGGCTGAAAAGTTGGGCAAGGAACAACATCGATGAGCGAGCCGTTACTCAGCATGAAGCCGTCTTCTGGGCCATATTCAGCAGCTTTTCTCGTTCTCCTCTCAACACAGCCCCGCCAGCACCTCACACAATGGCCCAGAACATCCAGTGGTCGCTCCTCCGCGGCGGTTCCATCCCGGCAAACGCCCAGGCGAGCTCAGAGCGCGTTACAGAGCTCGCGACCAGCTTGGCCGAGGCTGACTTCAAGGCTGTCCTTGAGTCGGCAGAGGCGAAGGCGGTCCTCGCCAGCTCGCCCGGATTACTGGAGGGCCTCGGTGTATCTCTCCCCTCGCCCTCTTCCAGCGCTGCCGAAGACGTCGACCCCACCACCTGCCTCATTGTCGCCATCGCCCTCTTGCACTCGTTCGTGCAGGTCAACTGGACGGGTCCCGACCTCACCTTCACCCCCCTCGACATCCTCGGCGTGTCCAGCCCGTCCGTTGAAGAACTCAACGCTTCTGCTCTGCCATACTTGACACACCAGGGCGAACCGGCATACCACCTCTCCACCCACATATCCATTTTCCTCCTCGCCCGCCGGCTACTCCTCTCCCTCGAGCCGCTCGCCTCCACCTCCCTCCCCTCACTCCCCCTCTGGCTCCTCCGTCTCCACCTCATCCACCTCTCCCTCCTTGACGAGCCCGTATCACCACCGGAGGGGCTCATAGAGTCTGTCCTGCAGCTGACCTCCCGGGAGGAGGTCGCTGCGGACCAGGACCTCCGAGCGCAGATCCACCAGGAGGTGGGGCTGTTGCATCACACTGTGGGCGCGGACAAGCAGGCGAACCAGGCGTTTTTGGCGGCGGCGAAGGAGAGTGGGCTCGAGTTTGAGTTGACGGGAGCGTTGGGGAAGAAGACAAAGTACCAGGTGGCGGCGCTGAGTCAGTTGGTGCTGTTGGCCGAGTCGAGGAAGCGGGACGGGGAGGAGGTAGAGGAGAAGGAGAATGTGGCTGCTGAGGAGGGAGAGGAGAAGCCGGCAGCGCTTCCAGAAGCTCTGGCACTCAATGACGATACATTGCTGGAAGAAACCCAGTTCACCAAGGTCTCTCGCGACTCGTCCTCTACCTCCCGTCTCGCCCACATCGACCCCTCCAACCAGCCCCCCCTCCACCCTCTCGACCAGTCCCTCCTCATCTCCCTCTGCCTCGCGCAGCACAACAACTCTCCATCCTCTGGTCTCACCGCCAACGAGATGCTCCCCTTCCTCACTCGCGTCATCTCCCACCCCCGGAACTGGTCCGTCCACACCACTGCCCTCCTCCTCCGCTCGCGCCTCGAGTCCACCCGCTCGCGTACTGTCGAGCGCTCCGTCCTCCAGCTCCAGGCGCTCATCGAGCAGATGCCCTCGAGCGACTCCACCACCAAAGAGCGTCTGCGCTACTTCCACCAGCTGCCCCTCCCCTCCAAGTGGGAGATGGAGCGTGAGCTCGCCAAGCGCTTCATGACCGTCGGCGTCATCCGCAGCGCCCTCGAGATCTTCACCCGCCTTGAGATGTGGGAGGACGTCATTGCGTGTCTGCAAAAGATGGACAAGGAGGAGGAGGCCCAGGGGATCGTCCGAGACTTGCTGGAGGGAAAGAAGCTCGAGTCGGACATCGTCCCCGCGCTGGGACGGGCGAGGCTCACCGAACCCCGCCGACAGAAGCTCACCTCGGCGCGAGAGGGCAAGCTCTGGTGTCTCCTCGGTGACCTCGTGCTTAACGCGGACTTTGCATCCCGTGAACCCACCGCCGCACGGGAGGCTGCCATCGAGAACTACCTCAAGGGGTGGATTGTCTCGGAGGAGACCTCCTCGCGCGCGATGCGCTCGCTCGGCTCGCTCTACATGGGGATGCAGGAGCTCGAGAAGGCGATCGACTGTTTCCAGAAGGCGTTGGTGATCAACCCGCTGTACGCGCGGGTGTGGTTCACGATGGGCGTGTGCTTTGTGCGATTGGAGAGGTGGAAGGAGGCGAGGGACGCGTTCAGGAGGCAAGTTGGGGTGGAGGATGATGATGCTGAGGGGTGGAACAACTTGGCTGCGGTGTATCTTCGTTTGGATGAGGAAGGGCTCCCGAAGGATCAGGTGAGCTGCTACATGTTTCCTAATCCCCGGATTCTCAGCTGACCTGCCATCATTTGTCCCCTCCCTAGATCCCTCCCCCCGTTACCTTTGAGAACAAAATCCTCGCCTTCCGCGCCCTCCGCCAGGGTCTCCGTCACGCCTACACCAACTGGCGCATGTGGCAAAACTACATGATCGTCTCCATCGACGTCGGGGAGCTCTCCGAGGCTGCCCGCGCCATGACCCGCGTCGTCGAGGAAGTCGCCAACCGCGACCCCCTCCTCGCTGTCGACCCTGACGTCCTCGACAAGCTCGTCGACAGTGTGACTCGGGACGACTTCTCACTGTCCAAGGACGAGAGCACCAAGGTGGTCCCGAAGAGCAGCAACGAGGGGTTCGGGCTTCTGCCGATCGTGGACAGGCTGTTTGACGTGACGATCCTCCCGCGGATCTCAGACTCGCCCCGAGTCTGGCGGGCTCACGCGCGCTTGCTCCGCTGGAGGGAGGACTGGGAGGGCGCGCTGGAAGACTATCTCCGCGCGTACAGGTGTGGGGTGGTGGCGGATGAGAAGGTTGAGAGGGAAGTGGAGAAGTGGCGTGAGGGTGTGACGGAGCTGGAGGACTTGGTGGCTGTGATGAGCCAATTAGGGCCGAAGGCAAAGGCGGCGGCAGAGGCGGCAGATGGAGGGGCGAAGAAGAAGGGAGATTGGCGTTTCCAGGCTAGGGGGCTCGTCAGGACGTTCATGGGGAGGACGCGTGAAACGTAAGTTTGCCCCTGTTACAGTGTGACATCGATCGCTCAAGCTGACGCATGTTGTCATCCAGGTTTGAGGGCGAGAAGGACTGGGAGAGGCTGCAAGAGCTGCTGGATGACTTGAAGAAGTCCGACTGATCACATCATAGACGCTTATCAGTGTGCATGCCATACACTTATCTTGGTTCTGCCGTACTGACCTCCGACTTACCATTGTGCATACCATACACCTATCTTGGCTCTGGCTTACTGGCCTCCGACGGATCTGCTACGGATCCCATCGGTCCGTAGTCAGGATAGGCGCTAACGTCGCGTGATCTGCTACAGCGTCTGACCCACTTTTCCCATAGATTCCCGATCACACAAGTATGGCGGTCGCTGATGGCATTTCCCACTTCTCCGATGGTAAAGGATCCCCAAGCTGTTTCTCAAAGTCGATCCCATTCCTTGCTCTGCCTATACTGATTAGGCAGATCCTTTCCGGCGCGACTTTGATCTGGGGAACCCAGATTTCGTCACCCGTGTGTGGCCCTTAGTACGGTCTGGTAGTGTGCCGAAAGCGGACTCGCGCCCATACCCCTTGGGCTACTTATATCCCAATTAGTTGTATGGAAAAGGCGCACACTCATGACTACCTTCGACCGACATGCCTGGATCCAACGCTTCTGATGCGAGCCCGCCGGCCATCGTTCGATCTGCAAACGCGTCCTCATTATCGCTCGACCTGCCCATCCAGCAGAATACGTCTTTCGAATCTGGCTCGCACCCACCAGCTGGCGGTGAAGCGTCTCACCAGCATCCGAGCGCTACCGCTGGCTATGACACCCAGCTACTGATGCCGCCAGGGCAGCTACCACCGCGCCGGCAGCCTGGCACAGTCGTAGAGTGGATCGACAGCTTGCCCAATACGTACGTGCAGACCACCTCACCCCCAGTTGTCGAGCCGTCGGAAATCCAGATCATGAGAGATCAGTATTCCAATTCCGGGTACGACGACTTTGAGCTTTTCGAGCAAGGAGCTGGTGATGGACTGCTCCCTCCTCTTGAGGGGGATCCTGACATGGATATGGAGGAGCAATGGCTTATGCCCCGGGATATCGTTTGGAGCCACAAATCGGGGAGCAGTCTACCACCACCCACCACACCTACAGAAGAGACCTATGCCTCCGGGATTGGCGCCCGAGCGTTCGAGACCGCTCTTATGAACAACACTCGACGAGGGCGATACGCCACGCTCCGATGTACCGGCCCTTCTACTCGGACATTCACTTCTCAACGTTCTGGCAACCGGCAGGCGACAGTCTGGCCGAAGTTGGAATTGCAACCGGAGAAGCCCAATAGTCAAGGCATCTGGAACTGGAACCTCGAGGCTACCCTCACCGAACAACAGACCGACAAGCTATTTGATGGAGAGCACCTTGGAAGGGAAAGTCTGCTGACTGTGACCCGCATGAAGGTCCCCAAAGATAACGTGGAGACCACGGTGAAACAGCGCCTGTTCAAAGAGCTCATGGGCGGCACCGGGATACAGCACACAGTTGGTATGCCCGCCGTGCTCCCTCCGAGGTCTCCGTCAAGGTCGGAGAACGGCGAGGAAGGGTATCAAAGGGAGTATGAACATGAGATAGAGTGTGGAGCGGTGGTGGCTACCCGACGTGGGTTTACCGAAACGCCACTGAAGATGGTCTTTGGGCTGGAGCTGGTGGATGCGCCAGGTAATGACGACTAGAGATTGATGACTGCTTGAACAATACAATGTCCCATGTTGTCAGATGGAGGTGCTGTACACAGGTGTAGGATAGTGGCCACTCCACATGAATTGGCGTAGATGGGCCATGTAGGCAGAAGAAAAGAGGGCGGCTACTGATATTACCCAGCATAAAGGATTGACGAAGAACCTGTCAATCAACAAAAGGAGGAGCAGCGTTTATAGGGTCTTTCTCGCCCATTGTGCAGCGCACACACCACCAATGATTCATGCCGTCTCCCACTTTATAATGATAGTAGTTGCCCGTAGAAAAGTCTCCTATACTTGCTGCATCACTACTGTCACACACATATCATCATAGGTCTGATCTTCTACTTCCCGGGGTGACCGCGTAACTTCCCAGCTCCATGGCGCATTCAAGTATCACTCCGGCCACTAGCTACCAGCCGAGTGCCGCCACCAGTACCACTTCCGGGCCAGGTAGCAACAGAAGAGTCGCGGAAGCTGCGGAGCTCACCAGAAGTGGGCATCATCGCAATCTCACCGAGTTTACCATCACTCAACAGTTCCCCAACCGGCCCCCACCTCTGAAAGAGGAAAGAGGCAAAACCGCATCCTCCGACGTGGAGGAGGATGAGAAGTCACCGCTTGAGATAGACACCGAGAGCCACCAAGGACAGGCGGAGGGCAGGCCGTCTCACAAGCTCACCTCGTTCAACCTCAGCGAAGCTGAATACCATAACGAATCCCCGGACACAAGCATGGGGGCTACTGTGCTGTCGATGGTAGGGTACCAGAAGCCGTTGAAGAACGAGGAACGCAAGAGGCTGGTTGAGAGCTGGCGGGCGAAGAACGAGGAGAGCATTAGCAGTACCGTCGGAGACGAAGGGATAGAGAATGGGCGGAGGATCTCCTTCCCGCAGAGTGAAGCGTCGTCAGATCATAAGCTCGAGCTTGAAGGGAATGAAGGCGGCATTAGCGGTGGTCAGTATGTCGACTTTGATGACCCTACCATAGGGGTCGCTCTCTGAGAACTTGAAAGTACCGCGGCCTCATGACATCTGCAGTCTGTTAGCCTGTGAGTGCGGTGGCGGCTGGATCGAAGAAGCCCTTGTCATATGAGGATTGTATCTTCATAACAGTCCATCTACGTACCAGCACATGCTGGGGCATTACAATACAACCAGATATATCTTCACTCCCTTCCTCGCTGGGCGCTCGATCATCCCCCAAGTCATCTCGCATCCCCCGCCCAAAAGCCTGTTTGAAAAGAAGTGAGAAAAACCAACAACAAAGGGGAAAGAGGGGAGTGTATGTACAGAACGGGAAACGAAGTGTGAGTTTTACTATGCCTATGTGAGAGGGGTCTTCTATATGTGGAAATGAGTCGATGCGATGGGAACGAAGTGGACGTTTCGTACGGGAAGGGGTAGCTCTGGAGGGTGAATGTGAGTGAGAGTGGAGGGTGGGGGTGAGTGTGAGGGTGAGTGAGAGTGAAAGTGTAAAACAAGGCGTCGGAACGACGAGTGAACGAATGCGGCCATGTCACGGCGCAATGGGGGAAGGAGCGGAGCGTTAAGATAGTACTGATAAGGATGAAAAACCGAGATCAAAACTTGAAAAAGATCAAACAGCCTCAGAGATGTTCCTGAACAAGCCCCGCGGGCAGCTCGGCGCTGCCGGCTGGCCTTCTCCCTCGAGATCGCTCACACGTCCGCCCGTCTGTCCGCGAGCCAGGACGCTCGACTGCCTAGCAGGCCGATAGGGTGGGTGGGGTGGGGTATCCACAGTGGTGGTAGGCGCGAGGATCACCCCCGGGGAGCTGTGGCGGTGGCAGTGAGGCTGGACGACTCTGCGAGTTTCCGCCTGAGCGAGTCGAGGCGGGTCTTGATCGGGACCATGACTGTGACAGACCTGCGTCAGCGGCTGCTCGTGAACAATGGCGAGCTGTGGGGCAGCTCACGTTTCTCATAGGTGATCCGGTCATCCTCCCTGATCCTCCCGTTCTCATACACGCTCTCGTCAAGCAACGCCTGCAAAAGCCAGAGGGAAGTCTCGTACCCCTGCTCGGCGGTCGGGTGGTCGCCCTGGAGCTCAGCGACGGCGGCTTGGCGGGACTGAACGAGAGGACGCAGTCGTTAGCTTGGCTCGCGCATTGAAGCTGGATGTTGATCAAAGCTCACCAGATCTCGAGCTTTATCGTGCACCAGCCAGTCGGGGAAGAGCAGGTTGTCGCCCGCGCGGCTCTTTGTCCACTCGGCCTTCTCGTAGATCTCGTTGAACCTCGCGCGTAGCCATTGCCCCACTGATAGTCGCCGGTCAGCATCGATGATGTATTCCGGATGTCGACAGGCGATACGACTCACTCTCGTTCAGCTCCTGGCTCGCCACATACTCCTCAAACTGATCCGTCCGGTTCTTCCACCACCGCTTCACCTTCTCCATCGCCTGCACAATGAAAGCCAACGACTTCATGTACAACACCACCGCATCGTTCGCCGCCGCCTCCTGCTGCCTCAGCACCCACACCTCGCTGTTCAGCGACCCGCTCGAGCTCTTCCGCCGGGTGGTGGCGTTCGCAGCCGCCTGCGCGCTGAAAGGCGGGGTCGTGCCCGTCAGCCCCGTGGGCGTCGTTGCAGGGGCAGCACGCGCTGTCGCGGCGAGCTGGGACTGCGCGAGGAGGCGTTCGTCGGCAAGCTCGAAGAGGACGAACGCCTTGCGCGCGATGTCTTCAACGGAGCGGAGGAGCTCGTCCTCCGCCGGGTCGATATCGTTCGTGCGAACGATCGTCGGCCGGCGCTTGGCGGTGGCCCGGGCGAGGGCAGTCGCAGCCTGGTTTACACCCGTGCCCACAAGGCGCATGGCGTTCGTCGTGAGCGTACGAGCGAGGGCGGCAGGCTGCGGGGAGACGCCGAACCGCGCGGCGGTGTCGGGGGAGACGGACACGGTAGATGGGGGAAAGATGTTAAGGCTGTGAGGGATGGACGGCGGGCGGACGATGGTGGTTCCGCTGGAGGAGCGGTTGGCTTGTGTGATGGCGAAAGGCGGGGTGGAGGAGAGGGAGAATGGGGGAGAGTAGGAGACGGGCCCAGCGCTTGGGTCGTGCTTCGACACGGGGCTGATGGGCTTGAACGATGACACCGGGCGGGACACCACACTCCCGCGGGAGCTGCGGCGCACCATCGGCCTCTTCGACGCCTGGTCCAACTCTACATCGTCTTGTCAGCTACCGCTCGATTCCACCCATCAAGCCATGCAACTCACCATCCGCCAGCGCATTGATCTCCACCGTCTGCTTCTCCACCACCACATAATCCGTGCTTACCCCCGACCCACTACTATCCATCGCGCTCTCCCTCTCCACCCTCCCATCGGGCCGCATCGTCAAAGGCGGCGCAGCCGCCAACGGCGACCCTTCTCCAACCCTCGAACGAGGCACCGTCGGCGACGGCCCGGTGTACGGCGGGGTGAGAGGCGGCGCCTCCTCGACGCTACCGGAGTCTCGTTCTGTCCGCCCGGATAGGCGGCGTTGGGCGGTGGTCATGATCGGCCGGGGGTTGGCGCGGGCGTTGTAGCTTGACGGGGTGGATGACCGGGCGGGGGCGGGGGCGGGGGCGGGGGCGGGGGCGGAGGGTGGCGGTGGAAGTGGGCGAGGCGAGGGGTAAGTCCGGGGCGCGCGAGTCGCCGACGTAGTACTTTGGTTCAGACCGACGTGGCGGGGTAGGCCTTGGGGACGGGTGGGTAGGCGGGGGTGTGGCCCCGCGGGAAGCGGGTGGGCGCTGCGCCCGCTCGTGCTCCTCTAGCCGGCTTGCCCTCGGCGCCGGCTGCGGGTTCAGCGCCGGATCCGCCGCCATCGCCATCGGCGCTCTCCTCGGCACTGCCCTCTCCTTCCCCTGCTCCATACTCGCCACCATCTGCCTTATCCGATCGCTCTCCCCCATCCCCCCTCCCCCTCCTGCGGACGAGCTGCTCGTCGACGCGTCAAAGCTCATACTGCTCTCCTCGGTACTGCTGTCGATCATGTGGGCATCCCACACGCCGCACCCGAAGAAATCATCAAAGTTCATTCGGTCGGCGGGCTTGCGCTTAAGCAAAGCCCGGATGAGGGCTTTGATGTCCGGCGGGACGGGCGCAGGAGGGGGAACAGCTGCCTTGGCGGGGTCGTCGGAAGGGGGCTTCTCGTCAGAGAAAACGATATTGTCGTTACCCTTCTCGATCCGGCGGAGGAGCTCGACGTGGTTGCTCGCGCGGAAGGGCGGGCGGCCGACGGCCATCTCGAAGAGCACGGCGCCGACGGACCAGAGGTCCGCTTTGGCATCGTATTTCTCGTACCGCAGGATCTCGGGCGCCATGTATAGTCTTCAAGCAGTCCCGTCCGGTTTTGTCAGGGCTGATAATGGACATGCGCGAGTAACCGGAACTCACGGAGAACCACAGAGCGTCTCTGCCATCGCCGCTGCGGGCAATATCCTCGCGAACCCGAAATCAGCCACCTTGAGCACGGGGATACCGTACGGGTGACCGTCTGCGACTTCTTGCTCTGTTGCAGGCTGGAGGAGCAGGTTCTGTGGCTTGATGTCTCGGTGCATCAAGTCCTGGGCGCGGAGGAACATGAGTGCCGTCGCTGTACCGCCACCTCGTCAGCTTGTTTCTTGCATCTCAGGTTTCTGTAACGAGGGCCCCAGACGTACCGAGCTGCCCGACGAACGACCGCGTCACCCGCTCATCAAGCCCACCCGAAGGCGGGTGCGGCCACCATACCAACCCGTCGGCATTGCGCGGGAGGAGCTCCATGCTCGAGCTCGGTTTCGGCGGGAAGTCGAGCGTGGGGAGCTGGCCGCGCTGTTTGAGGTAGAAGGAGAGGTCGGAGCCGGTGCAGAACTCCATGACGAGGTAGATGTATTGGTCGCTTTTCTGTGGCGGGAGGGTGTCTCAGCAGGCGAACTTCACATCACCGACACCTTCCGCGGGACAGTGTGGGGGCTATGGGCGACTCACAAAGCAATCCTCGAGCGCCACGATGTTGCGGTGCTTGACCATCTTCAAGATGTTGATCTCGCTCTCCAAGTTCTCCTGAAGCTTGGCGGTAAGCTTCTTCCTGTAAACCGCCTTGATGGCGACAGGCCGCTTCTCTTTCTGTGGGTACGGTGCGGCATCTCGTCAGCTTGTCTCTTCTCTCAAGAGCCAGTGGGGGGTTTCCAGAGCATCTACGCATCAATGACGGCACCCCCCGCTTGCTGACAGACAGACAATGGACACGTACCGGTCTCGTCTCCTCCGGGCTCAGCTTCTTCGCCTTGTACGCCTTATACACCGTCGCGAACGTCCCCCGCCCCACTTCGCCCAATACGACATAATCCCCAACCCTATCTTTATGCCGCTTATGCCCGCCGTCTTTCTCCTTCTGGGAGTCTGGTTCTGGCATCGCGAAAGTGTGTGCAGGTAGGAGTGGGGGTTATGATGGGGGGTGCGCGGGATGTCGCGCGGGTAGGATTGGTTGGGTTGGCAAAACGGAAGTGATGCGGAAGGAGGAAGATGATGTGGGTGAGTGGTGGGGTTGATGAAGGGCGTAGGGAATGCGATGATGGGGAATGATGCTAGCAGGGTGGGGGTGACTGTGCTGTGGAGGTGAAGGGTGTTGTAGCGGGTTGCGGAGGGCCTCCCGGCCAATGACCCAGCTGTATCCCTTTCTCCTCGCTGTCTACGTGTGTATCCCCTGCACTTCACTGAACTCTGCACTACCGAGGTACTGGCTACGCGATTAGACGTAGCGTAGCCACGGTCAACAGCGTGCGATGTGAAGTGTGATGGTCGCTCGCTCTCCCGCTCTGGCCTTACTCAGACTCAGACTCGGCTCACCGCGGGAGGTCCGGCAAGCGGATATGTAATGGGCAGGCGAGAAGGAGGGTGGAGGTACGCCGGGGGGTCCGTTGTCTCCACGAAGGGAGTGAAAGGACACGAGCGGGGGAGTGTGGGGTCGGCGGGGTGGGTACAAGGGATGGGTGAATGGAGGGGTGGCGTGATGCGCGAAGCCAGCGCCAGATCGAATCGCGGACGCGGGTCGACTGACTGCTGACCAAGGTGCGACGCTGCGAGGGGAGTCGAGGGTGCGCGTGCCGGGCCTGGTAATAGGGGGTGGACAAGGGAGGGGGAGGAGTCACGCGGGAGGGGGTGGGGGTAGTTGTATGGAGGAAGATGTGAAGAGGGAAGGGCGATGGGACAATAGATATGGGCGAGTGGCGTGACCCGTGGCTGAGTCGAGACGCGCGGCAGCCAGACGGGTCCCCGAGTGCTGGCTTGTCACCGTGTCTGCACTGGATATTATGCAGCAGGTGGGATGCGTGGGGGCTAGTGGGTATGCTGGAGAGGAGGATGTATGTATGCAAGAGAGAGTGCAAGAGTTGTTGTGGGGCTGTTGACTCTGCTCGTCTACTGGCGGATGGCGATTGGTGACGTGCGTCCCGTGCTATACCCGATTCAGTCTTGGACTCGCCACCCGTGTCCTCTCTCGGCCAACTCACAGCTTTAACCTCTGCCTTATACCACACACATCACAGGGGACAAGACGCAGCAGCTCGCAATCGACCCACTCTTAAGCAACTCATGGCCACCATCCATGCATTCACCACCCATCCCAGCACTGCTCTGCCCCACCCCACCCCTCCTCCTCTCCGACCAACAACGACAACCCGCCCACCGGCCACCCTTATCGGTGGCGTTAAGGCGCTCCTCCCTGTCCCCCCTTGAGCGCGTCCAGTCGATTGGGCCCCAAACACGCTGCGATACGTGAATCCCCGCACAGGGAAAGGGAGTCTGTCTCTGGATCGACGTGTAGATCGTGAGTCCACCAAGTCCACCCCGCCCTCGCGCCACACACAACCTTGGCCATGTCGGCCGATAACGACGCAATGAATGCACATACGGGGCACTGCCTCGTTCTGCGCATGCATGCTTATCCATCGACAACAACGCATGGCACCATATCGCATCTTGCATAGACTTAATCAATCAACGGGATATATACAACCTGGGCACACGACCGCCCGCTATCAACCAAAGCACGACAGACGACACCTTTGATGCCACCACCGCCGACACCCCCGCCCGCTCAAAGCGCCGCGGCCACCTCCTTGATGCTCTTCACCAGCAGCCTCACAATCTCCGAGATCTGCTCCTTGGTCACCGTGTACGCCTGTCCCCCCGAATCGTCAGCTTGAGCTTCTGCCGCTAGACTGTGGGTGGAAGCTCTACTCACCGGGCCGAGGACGATGGTTTCGCCTTGGGTGCCGTCGATGGTGCCGCTGAGGCCCATGACGAGGAGACCGTTCTTGAAGGCTTGGTCCTTGACTCGCGCGGCGAGGCGGGGCTTGAGGCTGGAGGGGCCGTCGAGCTCGACGCCGATAAACTGCAGTGTTGTCAGCTGAGCGGCACACTATAGGAGACACGCACGAGCAGGAGACTCACCAAGCCCTTGCCTCTCACATCGATCACCAGCGGCACATCCTTCGTCGCCTCCTTGAGCTCCTCCAAGATCTGTCCACCCCTCTCCCTCACATTCGCCAACAGCCCCTCCCTCTCCACAATCTCCATCACCTTCGCCGCCACCGCGCAGTTGATCGGGTGGTTCTGGTACGTGTGGCTATTCTTCCACTGCCCCCCCTCCCTCACCTTCTCCGCCACGCGCTGCCCCACAAACACCCCCGAGATGGTCACATACCCCCCTCCCAGCCCCTTGGCCATCGCCAAAATATCAGGCTTCACACCCTCCCCTACCGCCTGGTGCGCGAACAGCTCGCCCACCCGGCCGGAGCCGCTCATCACCTCATCCATGACCAGCAAAACCCCGTGCTTCTTCACCACCTTGTCGATGGCGGGGAAGTAGCCCTTGGGAGGGGGCATGACGCCCAGGGCGGCGCCGACGACGGGCTCCGCGAAAAAGCCGATGACGTTGGACGGGCCGAGCTCGATGATCTTGGCGTCGAGCTCGTCGGCGAGGCGTTGGGAGTAGGCTTCTTCGGACTCGTTGGGGTTGGCGTAGCGCTTGTAGACGGGGGAGGTGACGTGGTGGAAGGCGTCGGAGGAGAAGAGGGGGGTGTAGAGGTCGCGGCGGCCGGGGACGTTGCCGACCTGCAAGCGGGGTCAGCCATGTAACAGGTGTGATGAGAAGTTGGAGACTTACGGCCAGAGCACCGAGGGTGTTGCCGTGGTACGACGGGAACCTCGCGATGATGTACTTCCTCTCGAGCTCCCCAGATTCCACCCAGTACTGCCTCGCCATCTTGATAGCCGCCTCCATCGCCTCGGAGCCTATCCTCGTCAATACATCAGCTTGGCCCTGTCTCCTCCACGTCAACCTGGCTCAGCTCACCAGAGTTCAGAAACGCCCCAGCGACCAACGCCCCCCCGCTCCTCTCACACAACCACCCTGCCAACTTCTCCCCTTCCTCACACCCCAAACTCTGATGATACGCATAAGCCATCTTCCCCGCCTGGTCCGTCATGGCTCGCACGACCTCCTCGTTGCCGTTGCCCAGGCATGAGACGGCCGCGCCGCCAGAGATGGCGTCGAGGAGGCTGGTGCCGGAGGAGAGGGTGAAGTAGAGGCCGGTGCCGGAGATGGCGGTGGGCTGGGGGGTGGTGTGGTGCAGTTGGTAGGTGGTGGGGGAGGTGGAGGCCGGGGTGGGGGCGGTGGTGGGCTTGAGGGGGGCGGAGGGGGCAGGCTCGGTGAGGGCGATGGGCGACATGATGGGTCGGTCGTTTGCTGTGGGTGATGTACGAGTAAGATGTCGTGGGCAAGTGAGTGAGTGAAGGCCTTATATACCTTATCGACAGCCGTGCTGGGTGCGGGTGATGGTTATCTGTGTGGGGGACGATCCATGAGCAACCCTCATGCCTTTTATACACACAGCGATATCACCAATCCACCACGTTGCCCACCCCGTCCTCCGGTAGTCCCGAGCCCCACGCTGCACGTTGCTCTCTGCTCGCTCTCCTATCTCGCAACCGCTTCCCACCCACCCCACCGACCTCCCCCCTCCCAGATTCACAGGTAGACCAGGCCAGGCGGGAGGAGTCTCGGCTAAACACGTTAGCGATGGGAACGAAATCGGGAACGAAGGAAGCGACGAGATAAGCATTCCGCCCTAATCGTGCCTGGGTGAAATTCCAGTTTCTAATCGGGGTTGCCCGATCGCAGGCTGACACGGGCTTGAGAGATGCCCCCGAGACGAGCGTCGGTGCATGTATGTAGCACAGAGATCATGTGCATGAGTGGGCAGGGTATATGCTCCCCAGGACAGATTGCAGAACGACAAGAACGAGAGGCACCACCGTCCGGCTGCCTCCTTTTGCCCTCTTCCTTCGTTCGACGCAACGACGGCCGGCTACCACCCCGACCCCCTGATCTCCCCCTTCCCAACCATCCTCCACCCCCGCTTCTCCTCTCCCACCTGCATCTCCCCCTTCCCCTTCCCCTCCCCATTCTCCTCATCGTCGCCCGAGACCTCCACCCCAAAGAACGGCGCAATACTCAGCCGCACCACGCCCTTGAACATCTCGAGCAGCCGTGGTCTGAGACGGTCTCCGCTCTGGTGGAAGTCGGGGGAGGCGTTGAATTCGAGGAGGGTCACGGTGGGTATGGGGAGGGGAGTGGTGGACGTGAGGGTGGTTGGGGGGAAGGAGAGGATGAGGTCCACACCGAAGATCTATGCCACCTGCGTTAACCTTCGGACGTTGCGCTCAGGGCAGGATTGACACTCACCTCGAAAGCATTAGGCATAAACTGCAGCCCGAAGCTCCCACACTCCGCCCCAGCCTTCACACTCTCGGCCACCACCTCACCAACCTTCGCGAACGTCGCATCCAGCCATTCCCTCGTCACGACCCCGCGCTCCTCGTACCCGAAGGTACCATCCGGAGAGGGGTTGGTGGATTGCGCAAGGGCAGAGAGACCCTCGAGCTCCCAGAAGAGTTTGACGAGCTCCTCAGGTGGGGTGGGCGCACCGTATGCGTCGGTCTAGGACAGACGGAGCTGTCAGTCCTTTCCCAAACGAGATTCATACCGCGCTGGGTCAAAGGATAGCTCACCTGCAGACATGTGTTGGTCAAATGAGGCCGCAGATCGAGCTCCCCGTCATCTGCTGCCCGGGGAGGCGCGTACGGTGAGCCAGAGAAGAGGGCGAGCATGGTGCGTGCGAGGTGGACGGTGTATGTGCCGGTGAGGAGGACGTATGCGCGGAGGTGGAACTGAGATGCGTATATGGCAGCGTTAGCGGATGGTAAAACGTGGCCGGGCTGGCTGAGGCGTACCTTGTAGCCAGCGAGAGAGGATGTTGCTGGTGAATGCGGTTCTTGCGCGATGTCGAACAGAACAGGCCGGGGAATGTACTCCTGTCCACGGCGTCAGCTCGCGTCTTTGTCATGTCAATCCAGCTGATAGAGACTCACCTGGATGACAAAATGTCGGAGCTGGGAGGTCATCACGCCCGTGCCCTCCTCGTCGTCTTCGTCTCCATCTTCGTCTTCGCCGTTGAACCCGAGCTCGACAGCTTTCTTGGCGAGAGCGTCGATCATTCCGTCCACGTCTTGCGGTGCGTCGTCTTCGGCCTCGCCGTCGGCTTCGTCGTCCTCATCTTCGTCCTCATCCTCCTCGTCTGATGATGGTGGCTCGAACTCTTCAAAGATCGCCATCCTATCCACGCCCCCAAGTCAGTTAACACCGACCGCACCACTGGCAGTCACCACCGCAGTCACCACCGCAGTCACCACCGCAACTCACAGCTCCCCTTCACTCGAAAACATTCTGATCCCCTGCGCCCGATCCGCAAATCCCGGCTTTAAGATCCACCACCTCTTCTCCCCTTCCTCCTTCCCCTCATTCTCCCGCATCCCTTCTCCCAGCTCATACAGATCGTCAAGTAACTGCTCTTCCAGCTCATCTGCGAATTGGATATCCACCGTCCAGCCTTTCGGCGCACCCCCACCTCCGGAACCGTCCTCCGAAAGCGGCGCGAGGATGGAATCTATCCCCCTGTGGGAGCATTTCGCGAGGTATGCGGCTATTGTCGTGTGCAGTTGGTGTTTCCGGATCAAAGCTTTGCGGTAGATGTATGATGAAATGAGGTATTTGTCGGGGTTGGTGTGTGGTAGGTCGAATGACATGAGGTCGTAGTCAGCCCTGTATGCGTATGCCCGTCTGGCGAGTCAGCTCCATCTCCAGCTCTCAAAGCGATGCATCCGGGATGAGATGAGCGACGTGCCACCTCATTACACATGCTCCCTAGAGGGCGACATAAGGCAGAAGAGACGCACCATTGCAAAGCAGGAGGCTGATCCTCCGGGAATGGTACCAACGAGAGCTTGAGCGAAGGCAGGCATGCGACGAGCGCGCTGACGAGGAGGGACTGGGTGTAGGGAGAGGGGAAGGAGACGAATGTCTCGATCGGCTTGGGCTGCTCCTGCTGCTGGAGGGCGTGGGCTTCGGAGGACATGCTGGTATGGATAGACCGTCCGATTCGAAGGAGGTGGGGGGAGGTCTAGCGAAGCGCTGGCAGCAGAGGAGCGCAATGTCGGTCTCCACCCTTCAGCAAAATCCATGGCCAAGAAGTCAAGAATGCTCAGCGCGCCGGGTGGAGGCTCAACCTGGCTCAACACCTGGTCGTAAAAAGTCCACGTCAGTGGATCTGGCGCGGAGCACCGCGGTGTACCGACACAGCCAATTGGTGGAAAGACCGAATCATGACATTTTTCGATGCCGCCATCCTATGTCGCAGAAATCCCACGTCAGTGTATCTGTGTGGGGCACCGCGGTGTACCGACACAGAAAATCGCCGGAATCCGTTGAAAAGACGGACGGGAAGAGCGGTGGAGGGTGGACGATCTGACTGCCAGACCTTTGCGCCTGACCAGAGTTGTCGACTTGTTGTAGCATCAAAGATGGTCAGAAACAGATCATGCACCTGGTGTATCTGGTCAAATCTCAGCAAGCCGGGTTCGCGGAAGAGGGTGCAAACTCTTGCGTATAGCGTATATGCATGACAGTTATGAAGGGCGACAATGAGCGGGGAGGAGCATAGAAGAAGAAGCAGCAACAACGGAAAGAGCTGCTGGTGGAAATGCTAGGCTAGAGTAGTACTGGGTAGCGGTGCCGGCGACAGCGCGAATGTTACGCCTACAGTGAAAGAGGAAGAGAGATCCAGAAACGAAACGGCGGAGTGAGGCTTTCTACGCAGTGATACTGGACGGAAGAGTCCAGCGCGCGGTGGGCGGGCATGAACTGTAGGGGGGTCAATCAGGCCGCAGTTTAGAGAAGTCGGTTGGCCGCTTTGAACAGATGACTGCCGCCGCGCGAGAGGTCAATAGGGGACTGTGTTAGGAATTAGGAGTCCCTTGGCGACTGGTACCAGTCAGCAACGACAAAACCAATTGAGATAGCCCCCCGATACGATTGCACTCACAGCGGTAGCTCTTGCGTTCGTAGAGCACTGCCACTTCCGCTCGTAGCGCACTAGCAGCGTCCAGCGCCCCCAGTAATCCTATCGCTGCAAGCGCATCGGGCCCCTTGTGGTCGGCGACTACAAGCACCATATCTGAAAAGGGGTTGGGGGGCGGGTTATCCTCCCAGTACGCGAGCAAACACGGGGCGGCCCTCTCGGCGCTCTCGACGTCGCTGACGGGAACGATGGCGGCGTTCTTAGTAGGACATGTCTTGAAGGACTCCGATTTGACTATCTGTCGTACACAGCTCGAGTACGCCCAGTGGCGTTCATTGTACGGGTAGGTCTGACGCTGGGACTGCCAGGACTCGAGTGAAACCTCTGAGTGCCATCGCAAGTCATCAGCGTGATGTCATCGACCCATGAAACACAATTGACGGTACACTCACGGAGAGCACCGAGGATGTTGTGTCTGCTGGTGGACAGCAGATATCTCCTGGTTAGGTCCCATATCTCATACTTCAGCTACACAAGTTGCAACTAGATCAGCAGCCGTAAGAGATACTAGCAAGTCTTCCAGCTGTCTATGTCCGCGGTGGCATAGGGACTGATGGAACGACAGCGCTTACGGGAAGCAGACCGCCGCCAGATGGATGACAGCGTAGGGGGCTGATCGTCAACGAAGGTGAGCCCCATGCCCCCATCTACCGCGATATCGCTTTATCCTCATGAGCTGCACTGACCGGATCTCGACCTGTGGCAGCGCCAGTCAGCCACGCAAGGCAGCGACGGCCGATACTGCGCACCTTGCGAGCAAGCCCGGCCCCCTTGCGGCGGTTGTATCCCCTCCTCCGGCGGAGGAAGCACAATCATCTTTCTTTATCGGCTGGCGATGACAAGACAGGAAAGCAGTGAGCACGATTCCCCGCCCTCTTACATCCATATACACCATCTCGACACACCAAACATCATCATGGAGACGGCGGGCGCCCTCTCAGTCCACCCCCTCTCCCAGTGCCCACATGCTCACAGCCCGCTTGGGGGACAGTTTGCCTTCCTCCCTCGGGGCGTAGCCATCACCATCGGCCTCTCGGGATCTCCATTGCGCTGTGCCACGCTCGGCGGTCGGGTGAAGGACGGCGCTGTGGAGATTCCGGGATGTGATAGTGATTGCATCGCCCCAGGCGAGCAAGGCCAAGCATCCCTGGGGTTGTGAGGTGGTAGCGCTGAACAGGGGGTGGACGGGGAGGGCGCCGGCCGTGTCCACGATAATGTATGCTGTGTGAAGATATGTGATTCCCAGCTGGGATGTGTGCTTTGAAGGTGGATTCCAGGCCAGTCCCAGTGTTCACGTCTAGACACCTTATCGACATACCGCTCCCCACTTGGTATACGCAACTCTACAGACTCGCGCGCATCATCAGCTCCTCTCCTCACCGACAACCGAGTCCAACTCCGGATCTCGAACCAATGGAGCATTTCGTCCAGCCATCCACAAACGTAGAGTCATCAAGTCATATCATATCCAATATATATATGCGTATTATACAGCGAGTGTGATTAACCCCTCCCCTTCACATATTACAGTATGTCCGACACGCACCCGTGCACTCCCAGAGCTACACCCGTGCTCCCAACCCCCTACGCCCAGCACTGCTGGTAACCCCCTTCTCCCGTGTATGCCACACTCCACATGCCACATCTCGATGCTATACTCAAGCGCCCCCCTGCGCCACACCCCTAACGACCCCCCTCACACCACCCACCACCCCCCTGACACCACCCAACACCGCCCTCCCACTCTGCCGCACTGCGATCCTCCCAAAGCTCAGGAGGTCGAACGCCCGAGGGGTGGGGGTGAAAGATGCGAGGGACTGGGAGAGGGGGGACATCGGGGGGTTGTCGAGGCCTAAGCCTTGGCGGAGGGCGTTCAGCTGCGAATGCAGCGGCTTGCTAGGGCCGGCAGGGCCGGTGGGGAGGGAGGAAGAGGAAGAGGTGGAAGGGGTCGGCAAGTCGGTAAGCTCGAACGAGCTCGCCGAGCGGGGGGTACCCCCCGCCCCGGAAGGAGCCGCGCCCCGTCGCTTCAGCACAACAGGCAAGAGCGTCAACGCCGAAAGCACCACGAGCTTGAAGATCAACACCGGATCTCTCAAAAGACTCGTCAGACTCTCCCCGGCCACCTCCCCTGCTTCCCCGACCCCCGCCGCCAGAGCCCCCGTCGGCAAGCTCAGCCTCGCCAGGATATTCCCCACGCTCGCCGTCACATAACTCCAACTCGCGCTCCCCGCTGCGGTGGTCACCCAAAAGACTTTCCAGTCGACCCCGACCACGCCGCAGGCGACGTTCATCCCGCTCCAGGGGACGAAGCCCATCGCGCGCATGATGAGGAGGCGGCGCCAGATGGCGGAGGCGGCGGTGGGGCCGCCGATAGGCTGTGCGCTGGGGTCGGAGGAGGCTTGAATGGGGGTGATGGTGAGGGTGTCGCCGTGGTGGATGGTGGCCGAGTCGGGCGCGGGGATGGAGTCGGGGGTGAGAGCTGCGCGGACGAGGGCGAGCGGTTTGGGGAAGAGGACGGCGATTAGGGGTGCGAGTGGGCGGGAGAGCATGTATGCGCCGAGAGATCCCGAGGCGGTGATGAGGGTTAAGAGCGCCACCGCCGGGATCGGGTCGAGCAAAGAGCCAACCAGGATATTCTATCACACCGACTCTCGTCAGCCATTGCCCCCCAGAATGACAACCAATCGAGACTCACCAAGACCACCGCCCCCGGTACACTCCAAGCATGCTTCCAGCACCCGACCAGCGTCAACACCGCCACGGTATGCCACCACCCGTACGCGCTCCCGGCCATGTAGGATCTGATCTCGGCGGAGAGGAGCTGGAGGTCGGTGGTAGATTGGGGGATGTGTTTGAGGGTCGTGCTGTTGGTTTCGTACTGGTGTCAGCGACCGCACAATGTTGTTCGAGACACCAAAACCACGAAGGAAGAGGAGGGGGGCGGGTCGCTCAGACAATAGGGAACAAGTTGGGCCTCATCCACCAAAGATGGAATAGGATCGGGCTTGGCAAAGCATTGTGTTTTTCTTCACTGAGACCCGCCCCTCCCCCCAAACTCCAGAAGAACCAGAAGCGAACACTCACATAGGCATCCCCTGGATCAACCACAACACGATCCCAGCCGTCACGAAGAACGTGGCCACAAGCAACCCCACCGTCCAGCCCAGCTCCCTCAGCACCTCGCGCATCTTCCCACTCCCGCTCCCACTCCCACTCCCGCGGGTCCACACCGCTGTTAACCACCCGTTCCCACTCCCCTCGTCACCTGCGGCAATGCCGACGCGAGACCGGCGGGACGAAGGCGACCGGCGAAGCGCTTTACGCAGTTTCTCGCGCTTCGAGTCGCCGCGCGAGAGTGATTTCGCAGACAGCGCCGGTGTCGGCAACGTCGCGCTCGCCGGCAACGGCGCCCCGCCAGCACCGCGGTGCAGTGCCGCCTCAAACTCCGCATAAGCCGTATTCTCCGGCGGCGTCGCCGGTAAAGAGAAATACCCTTCCCCACCTGCTTCCCCCTCCCCCTCCGAGCCCCAGCTCAACCAATACCTGCCCCCTCGACGCACACTCTCCTCGCTCGCGCGGGTGGTGTTCTCACTCTCAAAAGTGAGGGTCTCGTCTTCTGAGCCGTTGAGGCCCTTTTCAGAGTCGTCAGCGTCAGAGGAGGTGCGACGGGTGTGGTAATAGCCCCCAGGGTGGGGGTGGGCGGAGGGGCGGATGTAGGTGTAGAGGCGGTGGAGGGAAGTTTCGGTGAGATCGTAGGCGGCGTTGAGCAGCCCGACCGTCCGGCTGGACTCTTGCGACGTCGCGGGCAGCGTCTCTGCCTCGTCCATCATCGCGGTAGGCGCCCACGCGGCGGCCTGCGGCATACTCCCAGGCTGAGCCACGAGGAACGATGCCGGTAAAGGCGGCCTAGCCGCAGAAGCAGGCCTCGTGGGGAACGTGAAGGTCGAGTTCTCCGTCAGATCCTGCGTCTGGGGGACGACGACGCTTGTGCTTGTTGAGCGCGCGCGGACTTCTTGAGACTTGACCTTCCCCTGAGAGTTCGCGCCGCTCAGCCCTGTTTCCCACTCCTGCGCTGCCCCAGCCCCCGCACCCTCCCCCTCCCCCGCATCATCATCCTCATCCTCCTCCGCCCTCGAAAACCGCTTATACAAACTCGGCGTCGACGTCCGCCTCTTCAACGACCCGCGCATCTCCACCTCGGGACTGCCCAAACTCGGCGACCCAAGGAAAGCCGGGTGCGTATGCGTCTGCGGGGTGTAGTACGTCTGCGGCCTCGACGGCGTAACGAGCAGCTGGGGGCGGACGGAGGAGACAGATTTGGAGGCGCGGCGGGTGTTGTGTGTGGGGGTGGGGAGGGTGGCCGAGGTGCCCGAGGGACCCGGGGGTGCCGGGGCGGAGGGGACGGAGGTGCCGGTGGATGAGGAGGGGCGGGGGATGCGCGATGGGCCTGCCTCGGCGCTGCGCGAGAGGAAGGACAAATCTGGGAGGTCGACCTCCTGCGCGTGGAGGACGTATGGGGGTACGGCCCCTGCAATAGCCGCCGAGCCCTCACGAACATCTTCCGCCGAGTTTTCTCTCGACATCACAGGCGGGAGAGGCGGGGTGTAGGTGCTGGTGAGGGTTGATGTGCGGGAGCGGTGGCGTTTGGGACGGGGGAGGGTGGCGGAGGTGGATGAGGATGTGGGATGGGAAGGGGTGAGGGTGGAGGAGGAGCTGGAGGCGCGGTGGTGCGCTGCGAGTGATGGCCGGGACTCGGAACTGGTAGTATGTTGAATGTCCGTGTGTGAGAGTGAGGGGTGTGAGTAAGAGAGATAGTTGGACGAGGGTGTCAATATAACGGTTTAATCGAACATGATGGACATGAGCATGAGCGGGGGTGTCGAGGACAGGCCGCAGGAGAAAGGAGAGGAGGGAGGGATAAAGGGAGTCGCCGGGTGGATTGCGGATAGGCGGTGGGCAGGTGTCGGGACCGAGGTACGCGGTGAGCGGGGGCGGGGTGCGGGGAAGGGAGGACGAAGGACGAAGGATGGTGTCGGATAGAAAGTGTGGGAGGGAGGGAGGAGGGCGTCAGCGATCGACTCTGGGAACAGCGCGAGAGCGACGATCGATAGATGGCACGGAACGACAAAAGACGCTAGCGGCCTCGACGTTGGGGCATGTCCATCATCCCAGTGGCGGACATGCTCTGCACGCGGACTCTCCACTATCCACCGCCGCCACACCGTCATGCAGCTACGAGAGAAGCGGGGAGGGGGTGCGGGGGAAGGGGGTGTGGGAGGGGGGATGTCTGACTCACGCCTCGTCTCCTTCCTCAAAGCTCTCTAGAGTTTTGTGCACCGGCGACGTCTCCCTCTTCCATGGGTATGCGTGGGTGCTGTGGTGGAGCATGCTGGGCGAGGGGGCGGGTGAGGGCATTGTTATATAAGAAGGGGGGGTGAAGAGAGAGGAGCCGCGTATGCCGGGTGGTGCGTGCGTGGTTGAGTGGCGGGTGCCGCGATGCCGAGGGGATGGCCGTGGGTCGGTCGGTGTTGGTGGACGGGGACTCGGTGTGTGCTTGGCTGTGCTCTGTCTGAGTCCTCTTTGTGAATGCTGTGGAGAGTGAATGCATACAAATAGCAGTGAAGAGAAGACCCCCCCCCCACCGCCACTCCCTCCCTCCCCGCTACTACTACTGCTGACCCACCCCGGCCATCGTCACGCCCACCCACAAGAAGCACAACGGCCACCCGGCCCACCGCACAGACCCCTCGGCCGCCGTCCCCGTCCCCGCGTTGAACCACACAAAAATGCACCAAACACCCAAGCGAATTTAATTGCCATTTCCGGTAATTAACACGGCGGCCGCCGGTCATGTTGCTGCCACGTGCCAGGCGCGTCCGAGCCCGAGTTTCTTGCCTCCGCTTCTTCGCTTCGTGTCAAGTCAAGCCAATTCAAGTCATCCTGCTGTACCGCATCGAGTCGCCGAACATCAGGCCTGTATATATTATGCATAGCTAGCCGCCGTATACAATATATTCACCCCCCCTCCCTTCCTCACCTCCCCCCTTTTCTCTCGTGTCCCCGCATACAACGTCTGGTCTACGCGACCGCATACAAATGCCCCCCTCCTCAACGCCACTATAAGAGGTCAATCGAAAAGAAGAGAAGAAGACTATAATGTACTCGTGAATGTAAGAGACTGGCTACCGTATGCGAAATAAGGAAAGGAAAGACTCGGTATGATGCGTGGTGGAGAAGAAAATGATGCTATGTACAGAAATGAATGTGTGGAGGTACAACCGCGAGACGAATCATGCTGCTTGCAAAAAATGAATGGGTGGGTGGGGTGAGGTGAGGGGGGCAGGCGGGGCGGTACCGCCTACTGGAAATAAAACAGCCCCTTCTGGCTCCTATCAATCTTCCCCGGAATCTCATACGTCGGCACCTTGCTCTCCTCCCAGTTGAACCCACACGGCCGGGGCACGATGGTGCTCGCTTGCTCCGTCAACCTCAGCCCGGCCATGTCTGGCATCCCCGCCCCGGAGGCAGAGACGGAGCGAGGCGGGTTGGGGGCTGGGCCGACCACGCGGGAGGAAGGGGTGTGCGAGCCGAACGCGACTGCGCCGGTTGTGACGGACGTGGAGAGGGCGGGGCGGGGGATGTACATCCCATGCGGGTGGTACGTCTCCTGCGCGAACGACCCGCTCGCGCTCCCGCGGGACTTGCTCCGCACTGTCGTACGGCGGTCCACCCCATGCGTGCTGGGCGCGGGGGAGCCGTGGGAAGAGGGGAGGTAGCGGATCTTCCACCCGCCGGATTCACGCTCGAGCGACTGCTTGGGAGTGTTCTCCGCGTGCCCTGCTGCCGCCGGCGCGTCCCCATCGACATCCCCATCCCCATCATCCGCGTCCAGGTCAATCTCCCCCGTCGCATACCGCCCCCTCCCACGCTCCCTCTCGCGCCTAACCTGCATCCCCACCTGCGTCGGCGTCGTCTCCACCCCGGCCCCTGCCCCCACCCCATGCCCCGGCGCCCCACTCGCCCGCCTGACCATCCTCCGGTTCAACACATCCACCGCCTCCTTCCCGAAACTATCCCAAGTCACATCAGGCTTCTTCGCCTTCGCCTTGATCGTGCCCCCCGCCGAGCGCGCGAGGGCGCTCGGGATGGAGGAGGTGGTGGCGGATGCGGAGAGGCTGGGGCGCCGGGCGGTGGGAGCGGAGGGGGACATGGAGAGGAGGCTGGCGGTCACGCCAGCACTGGTGAGGCCACCCGTGGCGCTCCCAGAGAGCGACATCGGAGTGCCCACGCTCGACCCCCCTGCCGACCCCGAGCTCGACTCGGGAAAGACGAACCCCCGCTGATAACTGTTCGGCGTATTGCACGAACTCCTCACAGGGAACGCCGCCGCGTAGGAATGCAGCAAGTTCAGCGTGTGGTTCGGCGCCGAGCCAAACTCTGGCGGGATGGGCACACCCGCCGGGGCGGTACCCGCGCCCGAGGCCAGCCCCGAAGTGGACTGCTGCGAGCTCGCGAGCGACGTGTGGCTCAAATTTGACCTCGGCATAGGCCTCGTCGGTATCGGCACCCCATTATCCCAGCTGCCAAACACCCCGCCGCTAGCAGCGCTCGCTGCGCTCGCCGCACTCGCCCGCCTCTCGCGCTCTGCCGCCGCGGGGCCGTACACGGGGGTCATCGCCCTCAACCTCCCTCCACCGCTTGTGGACCGCCCCGCAGCCTCGTCGGGGTACCACATGCTCGCGAGACTTTCAGAGCTCTCCCCCGCCGCACCAGAGCGAGCGGGTAAGGGCCCAGCGGTGGGAGCAGGGCCGGGGCGGTGGAAGCCCGGCTGCATGGAGGCGCGCCTCTGGCGGAGGACGGCGTGCCACGCCTCGTCGGGGCCTTCTTTCGACATGCGGAAGTAGTCCATGACTTTAGGGGCGGAGGCGGCTGTGTCGTCGCCGTGCGGCGGGTGGGGAGGGTGCGCGTGGGCGGGGTGAGAACCAGAAGCGGAAGACTCGGTGTCGCTCCCCGATACGCAAAGCGGGCTCGGCGGCGCCGCTCCCCCATACGGGCTCCCCCCCGCCCCTGCCCCTGCCCCCTTCCCGGCACCATGGTGCCCATGCACCACCTCCGACTCGGGCGAGTGGAACGCATGGCTAAACTCAAAGCTAAGCGTCCGCGCGATATCCTTGTACGCCTCTGCGCTCCGGCCCGCGTCGGTCGACATGCAGGCTTGGGAGCAGTAGATGGGGGAGTAGAAGGGTTCGGGCCGGACAAGCGGGGTGGACACTGGTGAGGGGGAGCACTCCGGTTTGGGGCCGGGGGTACCCACCTCACCCTCAGCAGTAGTGAGAGGCGCGGTCGCAGCATCAGCGGTCTTTGACCGCGTGAGGGGCTGCATCTTTGCGGCGTTGGTGACGGCCACGCGAGCGGCGCTGTTGGGGTTCCGCTTGAGTGTGGGGCGGGTGACTTTGCCGTTGGCGTTGCGCGCTGTGGTGGTGCCGTCCGGGTTCTTCAACTGTCGACAGATCGATGTCAGCAATCGCCCATTTGAGCCTCACGCGACACATCACACCTCGCGAGCCGACGAGAGACTCACGTAGATAGTCCCCCCAGCCTTCTTCTTCCCGCTCGTCTTCTTCTTCCCCCCAACCGCAGCACCCTCCGCCCCCGGCCGCTCAGGCGCCACGATCCGCCGATCACACACGATACAGTACGCTTCGAAGGGCGTCTCGTCGTCGTCGTCGCTCGTGCGGGAGCTGTAGGTGGTAGGCGGGTGGGCGAGGAGGAGGGGGTCTATCATTGTGGTGGTGGGTGGGTTGGAGGTATGATTAGGGAGAGAGGGGAGAGTCTAGTACTATAACAGAGGGGGGAGGGGTATCAGCGTTGTTCTATACGTAGCGACTTCTCGGCAGTGGCGATGTGTGTTGACATGCGACCAGCCATCCCGCCAGACCGACGGGGTGCCGATCCAACTTCGGCGCAAGCGGCTATAACAGGCCTTGCACATGGAGTGGGGGATAGAAGAGTGGGGGCGGGGGACGGGGCGGGGGCGACGGGGCCCAGACCGGTGTGGGTAATGGCAACCACGAGCCTAATGGTGATGGGGTGATGGGGTGATGGTGATGGTGATGGACGGATGGCGACGACTCACCTCTAAACGTGTTCTCGATCTATTATCGATGCCAATCCAATCCTCGCGCCTCGTTATCACGCGGCTGGTGTATCCCAGCAGCACGCTTCTCCTCACGACGGTGGGGTTATATGTATAACCCGTGACCGCTTTCCGCTTTCCTTCTTCTCCTGCTCCAGCGTCCGCTCCAATTGCAGTTGGCTCGACGAGTGGACGTCGAGTCGAGTGCTGCGGCCAGTATGGATAGCCGCGTCGAGGCCCAGTCCGTATCGACTAAGGGATGAAAGGAGCGACGGGGGTAGGCGGAAGGGGGTTTCACGCCAGTGGATGACGCTCCTGGCGAAGCCGTGCTGTGGCGAGCCTTTTTTTACGGCCGGGTGGGCGGAAGGCGGGGGAGGGGATGCGGGGGGAAGGATGCGTGGTGGGTGGTGGGAAGGAAGGGCGGAGGGACGCCTTTCGTTTTCTCCGCGGTCGTTCGCGTCCGCGGTGTGGGGGTATATGTATGCGTGTGGAGAGGAAGGATGAGGATGGAAGGATGGAGAAGGAGGAGGGAGGGGGAAGGGGGATGCAATGCAATGCGATGCGATGAAACTGTGTGCTGGGCCTGGTGTTTCCCGCCAGCCAGCAAATTCTCCTTCAACTTCTGACCGATCGGCTTTTCCAGACGCGCACCAGAGGACACCGAACGATACGATGGCCTCGACTCGGGCGGTCGGGCCTGCGCTGTCGATGGGCTCTCAGCGGCAGCTGTCGACTGAGCACGCCGTCGTTTGGCTGTGCCTGTTCGCTGGTTTGCTTTTCACACCAGGGCGTGAGGCGTGAGGGGCGACGGCGGCGAAGGGATGGAGGGAGGAGATGATCCGCAGTGGACGAAGCGAGCGCACGCACGCGCGCGGGAGGGAGGGAGGGAGAGGTGGACGCCGCCGGTCTGGGCTGGGACGCGGGGGGGGGGGGACGCGGGGTGGGGTCCCTCGTTGGTGGCGGGGGATGCTTTGCTGTGACAGTTGTGGAATGGTGTGGGCAAGATGGAAAGAGAAGGAAGGATGAAGGAAGGTGGTGCATTGTGTTCTTCCCCAAGCAAGCCACAGGAGCAGGACTCCAACCGCGGTTGAAGACGCTCCGGCGGCGTAAAGCGGGTGAGAAGACGGAGTCGACGCCTCTCGAAATGCTGGGAGCGCTGTTGGTCCGGCATCCATTCGGCCCTTGCACCGAATCCCGATCCCTTCTCTGAGCCTGGGCTGGGCCACGCAGAGACCTCTCTCACGCCATGCATTCCCATGCATCTCCTGGCGCAATCATCCCCCGCCGCCGCCACCATCTGACCTCTTCTGCTGTGGGGCGGCAGTAATAACCTCCTCTGCATCATGCAGCGAGCTCCACCATGCATCGTGTCTCTTGACTTGACTCCATCCCCACAAAAACCATCCTCTGCCTTCGCGCTTCTTGCCTCCCGCATCATGACGACCCATTCCAGCGGCCGTCTCAGCCAGCGCAAGCATCTCCTCCACGAGACATCTCCGGCCCGGCGCCAGCCGTGTCGACCCGCAGATCAACAGGCTGCGCGCGAACCTTCCTCCCTCCTCTGTGTCACCCGCCACCCGGCGCCGGCACACCAGCAGAGACAGGGAAATGGTAAGCTAAACCCAACCCAAACAACCTGCGAAATAGCGCCCCGCTAATTCCGGTGCGTCACCCCTGTGTCCCCTCCTGGCCTCTCCTGGCCCAAGCACCAAAGCACCGGACGCCCGAAAGCGCCACAGGGCGGGCGAAACGCGGCGCAAAAGTCTGGACCCGGCCCGCGTGATCGGGCCAGGCAGAGCCAGGTCCGAGCTGTTTGCGGTGTGGCGCGGAGTCTGTGTGGGGCCAGCGCAGCTCGCCGGCGGCATCCCGGGGTGGAGATGTTCGGCGATGCTCGGCGCGGCTCGCGCTCGTGTGCCATGCATCTTCCTGCGTGGCATTTCTCCGTCGTTGGGTGCTTCTTGAGACTGTTCTCCCAAGTGAGGGACTCGACCACAAGATGCATCCAGAAGGTGACAGCTCTCATCAGTGACCCAAGTCTCATGCGGAGCCTCGTGGACGCCCACAAAGCTGTGAAGACGAGGTGGAGCCCATGCCAGCTGGCATGCAAGAAGAAGTCCTTCGGTGTTCGGATAATCACCCATCCTTGCTTGCTTGCGCAATCACCACGTACCAATACGTTACCGCTGCTGGACGGATGGATCGACAGGGACCTGTTGACATCATGCATGTCAACACGGCGCCTGAAGAAGCTGCTTCGGGCAATGTTTTCGATGCCGTATGGATGTACGTACAGACACGATGGGAGGGGAGTGTGGGAATCCGAGTTGTCCCGATGGATCGAAGAGAGAAGATGCCCCTTCTGGAGAGCCTGTCCGGCAATGAGATGAACAACATCGCCGTTTACTTCTCCACCAACACCAGGCAAGTGCTTTCAGAGCTCACACAAAGCTTCCCTGCCACTTCAAGCCTTCTCGCTCGCCGCCCACGCAACCTCCTCCCGTTCGCATCGCTACGTTCAGCTACCACAGTGCGCGAGACAACGTCGCCAGCGGTGCGAGACCATGCAGCACCATCTGTAACGCATGGCACCTTGCAGTGCGTGCTGCGAAAGCAACACGAGCAGCAAAAACAACCACGACACCATCGTCGGGGCTTGTTGCGGCGCGTCGTACTCACCTGGAAGGTGAGAGCTCTGGCACACGACTCAGAGAACTCAGGTGAGCATGACGACGCGCTTGCTGGCGTCAGACCACCTGTTACCGTGTCGTACGCAAGCACCCGGACAGTCTAATAGCCATGTTTACCTATTTCGGCCAGGTGTGTATGATTCACAGGGGTGCCCCGAGTTTCATCGTGACCCGAGACTGGGGCTCCCGTGGATTGTGACCACGATGATGGATTGCAGTGAAGGCGGCGACGAGAGAAATGGACTCCACTACAATGCCTGCTGTTTTTTGTTCTTGAAGCATGGTACCATGCGTCACGACATCTTACTCTTCCAGTCGCCTTCTCGTACCTCCAGATTCATGACAGTTTGCCCGTTTATTCCCAAAATGGTATTGGTGATAATGCTGAAGGGGAGAGTCAAAGACGCAAAAGACGACATGACCGCCGCAGCCACCGCCTCCTCCGCATGGTGCTGGCCGTGTCGCGCCGCCAGGCCGCCAGTCTATCATTCCATGTCAGCCCGCTCACCAGAACTGTCCCCTGGAGCCTCGATACAGCGGAAGACCCGCCGCCGGTGCTCGTTGCCTTCTTCCCTTCTTCCTCCTCGTCTTCCTTTGCGGACCTTAGCGCAGTAACCAATGAGGTGTTGCTGAGTGGGCGTGCCTGGACGCCAGGCTGGTTTGGTGCGCCGAGGAGGGTACTGTATCATAAGCTCTTTACGGCGCCGGGCTTTGCATCCAATGCGCAACATAGTCTGATCGGTCAAGGAAGGCGCATGGATAAGGGGAATGAGAGAAGGGATCTATGCATTGCCAGCTTATAGCACTGTACAACACGGTACAGCTTAAAAGGGCGTCAGTATCTGTTCTGGCGGCCGACCGACGACGGCGCTCCGCTGAAGAGGGAGTGGATGGCAGTAGTAGTGGTGGACGTTCTCTATCATGTAGACAGAGGGACCATAATGACACATGCATACATACAACTTCAACTTGAAGCCCGGCGGAATGCCGTCGCCTTGGCATAGCATTAGCCCTTGTCAGGGTCATGACAGTCGTTCACTCGGCGAAAGAAGATGGGCGTCGCGTCGTGTCATCTTGACCACAAGGCGAGGAGAGATGACAATAATGCTTATAGCACCCGATATCCATAGCCTCCAATTCAAACGGTTCCGTGTTTTGAAGTGGCATCGTTGTGTTGCAATTGGAAGAAGCAGCAGTCTACAAGTAAGGTTAATTTACGTAAACAACTCGAAAAGAAAAGACCCACGTTAATTACCCCATTAACGGTAGGCGGAGTAAGGAGATGGAAATCACTGAAGCGGCAGCCCGACTGGCAGCCCACCGGAAGGTACTGGCACAAACAGTTTAGGGCTAGAATCGATAAGATGTAGAGCCTAAGTTGGGAGAGCACAATATCTTTTTGCTGCCGGATGCAATGGCACATACGTGCGAGGCTCGCTCCGCCCGTCTTCCTTCGCGGACACCCTCCACCGAGCCGCCAGGCACGGCCACCGACGGGATCAAATCATCTTCAAAAGTCGTCGACTCGGCTCCTTCGTTCGCCTATCCTCGCTGCGTCATACAAAGTCGAGTCGTGCTTCAAGCTCTATCACGGAAACCATCAGCAGAGCAGAAAAACACTAAGCAATGTCCGACCCCTCAAGCTCCACCGCCCCCACCGGCGGCGCCGAATCTATCGCCCTCGCCGCGCGCCGCGCCTTTGAGGCCTCCCAGCTCGTGGACCCCTCCGAGAGGGACGTGGCTCTACGTGCGATTCGGGACGTGCTCGTGCAGAGGAAGGAGGATGTTTTGGAGGCCAACCGGAAGGACATGGAGGTGAGTCTGCTGGTCTTGCCCCTCGTGGTGCTATGTTTGCCTCGGATTTCGAATTGGCGGGTGTTGCGACCAGTAGCACTGGAGGAGAGATGGCTGACGAGCGCACTGACACAGGCCGCCGACGCCCTCGCCAAAGCCGGCAAGCTCTCCTCCACTCTCGTCTCTCGACTCGACCTCTCCCGCCCGGGAAAATTCGACGCCATCCTGCAAGGCATCACCGACGTGGAGGCCCTCCCGGCGCCGACCGGCTTGGTGACGTTCGCGAAAGAGATCGGCCCGGGGCTGGAGTTGCACCGGGTGACTTGTCCTGTGGGGGTGCTGTTGGTGATCTTTGAGGCGAGGCCGGAGGTAGTTGTGAACATTGCAGCGCTTGCTATCAAGTCTGGTGAGCTGCGCATCATAGCTGTATTGGGATAGACTCCCTGTGTTTAAGCTATGAGCTGACGCCCACCCCCGTGGTTAGGCAACGCGGCGATCCTCAAGGGCGGCAAGGAATCCATCCACACCGCCACCCTCCTCTCCACCCTCATTGCCCAAGCCCTCTCCACCACCTCCCTCCCCCCCACTTTCATCCAATCCGTCTCCACTCGCTCAGAAATCTCCTCCCTCCTCGCGCAGGACAGGTACATCGACCTGGTCATGCCCCGCGGAGGGAACGAGCTGGTGAAGAG
Organism: Cryptococcus sp. DSM 104549; assembly: GCA_036427605.1. Lineage (NCBI taxonomy): Eukaryota > Fungi > Basidiomycota > Tremellomycetes > Tremellales > Cryptococcaceae > Cryptococcus > Cryptococcus jaspeensis. The sequence goes on from CP144048.1 coordinate 2,985,130, forward strand.
TATTCAGAACAACACGAGGATCGCGGTGATGGGGCATGCGGATGGGATTTGTGCGGTGTATTTGGATGAGAGCGCTGTGGAGGAGAAGGCTGTGAGGATTGTTGTCGAGTCCAAGGTGAGCTTCTGTGCAGGCTCGTAAGATGCGAAGCCAGGCGCTGACATCGTGCAGATCGACTACATGGCAGCGTGCAACGCCGCCGAAACCCTTCTCGTCCACTCCTCCCTCCTCTCCACCGTCTGGCCTGCCGTTGCCGCCGCCCTCATAGACAAGTCCGTCTCCCTGAGGTGTGACACCCCCACCCTTGCGGCGCTGCGCGACGCCAACGTCCCCCACGCAGCGGAGTTTGTAACCGCCTCCACTCCGGATGATTACTACGAGGAGTTCCTCGGCCCCACGCTGGCTGTGAAGGCTGTTGGCTCCGTAGCCGAGGCGATCCAACATATCAACACCCACTCGTCACACCACACCGACAGTATCATCACGGAGGACGAATCATCCATGTCGGCGTGGTGCCGCGGGCTCGACAGCGCAAACTGCTATGTCAACGCGTCAACGCGCTTCGCCGATGGGATGCGGTACGGCCTGGGCACGGAGGTGGGGATCAGTACGGGCAAGACGCATGCGCGTGGGCCGGTGGGTCTGGATGGGTTGGTGATCTACAAGTATGTGATGCGGAGTCGGAAGGAAGATGGGAGCGTTATTGCGGATCACGAGAAGGGGGGTGCGGGGTATACGCATAAGGATCTGGAGAAGGGGGCGCCGCCTTTCTAGAGTAGCAGTACAGGTTGCATGGATTGGCGTCTTCTGCAACTCTACTTGGCGTACCGATCGCTGTATTGAAAGATACAACGTCAGCTTGGGTCAATGGCACACCATTACAACTCGGAAACTGACCTCTTCATAGCCGCTCGGCGATCCAGCATGGCCTCGGCCAGCCTCCCCTCCTTCCTTGCCTTCTTGACCTCCCTCCTGTCTTCCTTCGAGATTACCTCCCTCCCCGAACCCCACGCTTGCGCCTCCTTGCTGCAATACGTGACCCACCGCGTCAGCTCCACTCGAACATCGAAGAACTGTATGTAGCTGGCCCAAGCGAGCCCACTCACTTTCTCCTCAGCTCGTCCTCCCTCGAACCCTCCGCCGGCCCCCCATCCAACAAACGCCTCTTCCCCTTCGCTGACGTACTCCCCCCAGCAGCCTCCTCCACCGCCACCCTCGCCTTCAGCACAAACTCCCTCTGGCACTTGATCCGCACCCTCTCCCTCTCGTCAACATCATCAGCATCAGCGCGTAGCTCGGCTTTGGATTTGACCAAGCTGGGGCCGGAGGGAGGGGCGGCGGAGAGGTATTTGGAGAGATGCTGCGTTTGGATGGCGTAGGAGGGGAAGAGGGAGAGAGTGTCGGAGTCGGAAGATGTGGAGGTGGGGGCGGAGACGGGGATGAAGGCTTCGAGAGGACCGCGCGAAGGGGTGCTCGCTGTGAGCGTCCCAGACGGGGTTGCCGTCAAAAATGTCCCACTGTGAAAACGTGATTGCTGTCAGCGCTGCCGAGCGACACTTGCCATAGCAGCCAAAAGATTGTCAAGCTCACGTGCTGCTCCTCAGACTGACGACATCCTCACTCCCCGAGAGCCGCGATACGACCCAAACATGGTTCACGTCTGACGGCTCGATCGAGAGCAGGATCTCGGCTTCGCTGAGGTCGTTGGCGCCTTCGGGGGCTTGGGGGATGTCGACTGGGGCGGCGTAGACTCGTTCCCTTTGGGGGTCCCACTGTTTGGGGTCGTGTTGAATGAGTTACCCCAAGAGACGGGCGGAGAGCAGACTCACGGCAAGACAAGTCAAAGGCTCGGTGGGCAGCAGGATAAACGCCGGCCCATTGATCTCCAGCACACTCTCCGGGAACATCCACCCTAAACCCCCACAGCACAGCATCAGCTACAGTCCCGATAAGTCTTTTCAGAAAAAAAAAATAAACATGCAGCTCACCTCGCGGATCAGCAGCAGCCAGAGCAGCAAGCTCGTCAACAGCATCCTCGGGAGCGTGGTGGTGCGACCTCTTCTGCTTCTTCGGCTTGTCCCCCTTGAATTTAAGTTTCTTGGAGATGACCCCCGGGGCTGACATTTCGGGCTGGTGGTTAGGTCTGGTGGGCGGGTGGGTATGAGGAGTGGATGAGGGCGAGATTATGATGCAAGACTTCGAGGAAGATCAGATGGCAACGAGACCCAGACTGAGGAGACGACAGGAGAAAAGGATGTGGTTGCGTCATCAGTCCCCTGGAGACAAAAAAAAAAGACAAGTCGAGGAGGGGAGACCAGCAAAAACGTCTAAAAAATAGCATCTGGTATACAGCAGCCTTCCATGTACGGACCTACTAGATCTGCACTACTACCCCAATTACTCTATGATACTATACCCCCCACTAACTGAACTGACACACCCCACACACCGCGTCTGCTCGCCTGACGACCCCCGCCCCATTCACGACGGCTGACGCACTCGCACTCGCACTTGCACTCGCAACAGCACTCCCGCTCGCACTCGTGCTGGCAGTAGCGCTCTCTACCGCTGTCCCATTCGCCGTGCTGCTGGCAACCACACTCGAGCTTGCCACAGCGGAGCTAGCCACCGCACTCGAGCTAGCCACCACGCTGCTAGAAGCCGACGTCGTCCCAGACGACGCCGTCAAGCTCGTACTCCGTAGGTCGCAGCTCGTGAGCGCGGTGCTGCTGCACACGGCGTCGGGCATGGAGCCAGCGAGGTTGGAGTTGGAGGTGAAGGAGAGGGTGGTGAGGGAAGACGGGAGGGAGGAAGGGGCGGAGGTGAATTGGTTGTTTTGGAGGTAGAGGGTTTTGAGGGCGGTGAGTTGGGAGAGGGAGGGGATCTGCCCGGTGAGGGAGTTGTAGGAGAAGTCACTGTGATGATATTGTCAGTGGTTTCGTTCGCAATCCAGGTCAAGGGGGAAGACTTACAGGTAGGTCAAGCTACTTGGCAGCCGGTCCGCCTTGGCATCCGTCAAGCTCTGCCCCGTAACCGCCACCGTCATGAGCTTGGTGTTGCTTGACAAGTCCGGCATGGTAGTCCCAAGGTTGGCGTTGCTGACCAGCACGAGGGTGACGAGGCCCGCAGCCTTGGAGAAGGGCGCAGAACTGATGGTGCCGCTGAGGGCCGTGTACTCGAGGTCGAGCGTGGCGAAGTTGGGGAGGGAGAGGAGGGAAGAGGGGAAGTTGCCAGCTGTAGCAGTCTGATTAGCATTCCATATCATTGTGAAGGAATGCGCCAGACTCACTTGGCACGGAAGAGTTCCCAAACAAATGTAGCGCCTGCAGCGCATACACATTCCCAAGCGTCTCTGGCAGCTCCGTCGGCACGTTGGGGTACTGCAACGACAGCCCCGTGATCCTCCCCCTCGAGTCGCACGACACCCCACTCCACCCACATGGGCTCGCATTCGTCCCCCACTTGCTCATACCGTCCCCGCTCTCCACCTTGTTCCACACGTCTATCATGGCACAGAACTGCAGAGCAGAGCCGACGCCGGTAGAGTTGCCGTTGACGAGCGGCTGGGAGAAGTCGTTGGTAGTGGAAGTGAGGAGGGGGACGCAATCTGAGCAGGGGTAGGAGGAGGGGGAGGAAGGGGCGGAGGAGGCGAATTGGGTGAGGCAGGCGGTGAGGGTCTGCGAGGATGTGGATGAAGGGGAGGAGGCGGAGGATGTGGCGGTGGAGGAGGCAGATGTGTCGGTAGAGTTGGAGGTGTCCAAAGAACTGGAGCTCGAGTTGGACTTTCGCAACAGCGTCGTGCAGAGGCCGACGGTGAGGGCGACGAGGAGGAGGATGGCCATGATAATCGACACCTGCCAGATATATCAGCGAGTATTCCAAAAACGTGACCACGAGTATGACTCACCTTCCATATCATCATGTTCCTCCTCTTCTTCTCCTCCTCCTGCTTCCCCGTCCGCCAGCTCTTGTCCCCACCAACCACAAGCGGCCGCTTCCCATCCTCGTCGTACCCGATCCCCCACTCCTGCGATCCCACAAACCCGGGGCTTCTCCGCGAGTAAACATGACTCATCTCGCGAGAAGGGCTCGACCCCGATGAGAGCGTCACTGTCGAGCGCGTCGGGACGACCAGCCTGACGGGCATGGCTGCTCGGCGGAACCGGTCCATCTCCTGCTCCTCCCTTGCCCTCATCGCCCGAACAGACCGGTCCGTCCCATCACCCCCCGCGTTCTTTAAGATGCCCTTTCCGGGCATCCAGAGCGAGTCCCGCGCGCGCTTGGCTGTGGAGTACAGGGTATCGGAGGCCTTGCCGAGGAGGGTCCGGCGCTTCTCGTTACGAGAGGTGTAGCTGGCGGCCTCGTCGGAGGATGCGGGGAAGGGGGAGGCGGCGAGGTAGGTGGGGGTGAGGAGGACGTTGTGGAGGACGGACTCGTAGTTGTCGGGGTCGAGGGTGGTGTCTCGGCGCTTCTTACGGTCATTGCCAGGAGAGACAAGAGGGGGGACCATCCCGCGAGGGATGATCTCCCCAGGCCGGATGTCGACCTTGCCGCCCTTCCAAGACGTATACCGATGCCCCATCTCCACCTCGGCGACCTCGAACGGGTCATCCTCCACCCTGCGAGGCTTCTTCCTGTCCTTCTTGGGGAGTGGCGGTGCCTCTTCCCGAGCAGGAGGTGCCTCATGAGGTGTCCCGGGGTCGATGACCACGCCCACCGCGGATGGGGGGTACATCATGTGCGTGATCTCCAAGTCGAGAGGCTCCGGGCGCCTCCTGGGCTTCTTTGCCGCAGGAGGGGTCTTCTCCTTCTCCTTGCGCTTGACATCCAGAGGTGGTAGAGGGGTACTGGGATCAGGGTACTCGCTGTGGACAGGAGATACCGAAGAGTAGGAGACGACGGTGTGGTGGCTGGGGCCGGGGTTGGTGGGCGGCATGGGAGAGTGGGAGACGATGAGTGGGGGGTGGCGCGAGGGGAGGAGGGAGAGGATGGAAAAGCGGGACTTGAACCGCGAGGGGGGGTCGTTGGGGGCCATCTTGTAAATGGTGGGCGGGGTGGCAGGTGGTAAGGGGCTGTGGGTGCTGGTGGCAGGAAGTGGAGATGAGGAGGTGGTGCGGCGGTGTGTCGTGTTGGGACAGTCCGAGATCGACGGTGGCTGGCAAAATCAGCTGAACAGTCGGTGCAGTGTGTATGTGTGATAGAGGGAAAAGAGAAGTCTTGATCGTCCATCTGTCCTCTCTTAAGCACCTTGGCTTCCATACCTCAGCGCCACCGCCTGACGGACAATACGACTCGCTGAGCCTGGCCGCTCGGCCCCATGTCTCAGCAACAAAAGGCCTCTCTCGTGAACCTTCGCGTACGGCAAGGTCCGACCCTGTACGCCATTGTCTGGACCGATTGAGGGGGAGGGTGACTTCATTGTATGGGTCGCGAGTCTGAGAAAAAGAAGAACAATAAGAACAGGACGAAGATTGCGATGGCCTTTTGTCGCATGAAACAACCCGGGAATCAGGCACTGCGTGTCCAGATGTCCTCCGTCTGGTGTCCGCTGTGTCCGCGGCGCGTTTCTTGTGGCGGCGGACAACACGACGATCGGCCTCTTGTTGAAGCATGGGATGCGACTCAGTCACATGGGCACAGTGTTCAGTGTCTTACATGTACACGACCGCATCGTTATGGATAGACATAGCTGTCAACTAAATTCATTCGCGTTGTTGTGGAAGAAGGTCGCCTCTACGCACGCGACGTCCAGATCGCGCGCGCGCACCCCTTTCATGCGATGATGATGGTCACGATCACGGTTCAACCAATACCTTGAGAGGGCAACCAAAAGACACGATCATCCGAAAGGCCATTCTATAAAGCAGCCGATACGTACCTCACATCATCATTGAAGACGCGAAATAGAGGAGGGGTGCCGCCGCCGACATTGCCACAATAATGGACATGGGCGGCGGCAGTCACATCGCAAATGCTCTAAAGGCGTGGCAACTGGAACATATAGGAAGCCACCACATTCCTTTATGTCGGGAGATGCAGCTTGGCATGCCTATAATCAGCCGTCGGGGATCATTTAGAGGCCCGACTGACAAGGGCCACGTATAAAGATCTAAGGTGGCAATGAAAGACCATTTCTTCTTCTCTTCTCACTCGCCCGACCTGGCCTTCCCACTGGCATCTTCGCCATCGCCCTAAACTGATTGAAAATTGTGTGCGCTGTGATACTCATCCATCAATATCTCTATCACTGATCAAAAGGAAATCCAAACCAGCATGCCAACGCAGAGTGGATCGAGTGAAAGGTCAGCAGAGCGCCCTCCTCCTAACACCCGTTGCTGCGTCGTCGCTGACGTGTGTTACAGGTTGTGCACACCCACCACCATTACAACACTTGACGGACCTTCTCGACTATCACTCCAGAATGAAGATGACATTGACACCGTCGACTTCGCCCTACCAGCGCTGTGTGATGCATTGACTGGCGAAGCCTACATGACGGACAATCGGCGGCTCCCAACAGTGGCGGCGATATCGTCATCAATGACTATCGGTGATGGGCACACAACGAGGTTCTTGGTGTCTCCAGCTCTTACAAGCGAAGGGAGATTTGCAACTAAGACAGTCTTTGCCCGGCAAAAGCTGCGTCGAGAGGACACGGAATTGAAATCGATGAACAGTCAGCAAAAGCTTCGGCCCGCTTGGTGGAACGAGATTGTTCGGAACACGACAAAGCGGTATACCAAGCAATGTTCTGTTACAGGATTCGTGAGTGGAGAGATGCCGATCACCGTGCGTGCATTCAGAGGAAGCTTATGTTCAAGATTAGGACCCCATGGCTGGAGACTCAGGGCGACAGAAAGCTGTCCAGCAGTTCTCTGACCTTCTAGGAGCCGAGCTTCAGAACGCGCTAGACAATGATATCAGCCCCCAGTCCTGTAACATGTCGAAGGTCCATATGGTCAAAGATTCTGACTTGGTGTTGTCCCTCAAGGGTTGCAGCCCACCGTCAACACAGGCCTTGCAGGTTGAAATATTACCACAGCCCAGTCGCGACGATGATTCAGATGAGACGGGCTTCCGAATAATATCGTCCGATATCATCTGGAACAACTCCCAAGACGGGCCACCAGAGACTCGCTCCCACGTACTTGTCCATTCAGCATTCACAGACTCCGGAGTCCCAAACACAAAAACAATACTGGTATGTCCTTCAACCCTGGATGGGCTAAATCGTATGTCTCCCGAAGGACTTTCATTATTCAACCAGAGCGACAAATCCGCTCGTGAGTATTGGGACGCCATTATCACCGACGCTGGGTCGTCCTTCTTGGAGTTTGACGAGGAGCCTGTCCATGATGCTATCGTGGAGCGCGGTGTAACCGACGGATACGAGGGAGATTACTCAGTTTTTCGAGATGACCCTGTCAGGCGTGCCCAGGCTCTAACGCGGTATACAAGTGCCGTCTTGCAAGACGCTCTCAGCACAAAAACGACTACAGGTGTCCAGAAGTCTAGCTTTATTGCGCCTTCTGTCACACCTTACGTCGATAGATATGGCGATCAATGTTGGAAGAAGGCCTTGAAGACTCACACAGTTCATCCTCGTGATTTGCGAGGTCCCCCCAAATATTCAGTCAACATCGTAAAGGATCACAAAAGTCGGACGACCTGAATAAAGGGACGCAATCGTGGTTCAACGGCTTCGCAGCAGTCCCCGGGCCGAACATACTCTTCTTTGATTCTTTGACTAACAGTCCTTTGTCAGCACAGAGGCATGCTTCTTCACCAGAAACACAAAATATGTAAAGGTGCACAAAGACGTTGTTGCTGTACTACTCGTATTTCTTCATAACCCGTGTACGCAGAGGTTCAGATACATACTTTTTAAGTTTCTGGAAGAACAACAGTAACTGACATCATCTGGATCCAAACATACCTTCGGGAGCGGCCTTTTCTTTATCTTCGTCAGATATTCACTGTTGAAGTCTCATGTCATGGGAAAAAAATGATGGATTCCTTTGACGATCAGGTTTCAGATGCTGGAATACAGGCATGTCACTCTAAGAATGGTTTACTAGTACCACAAAGTCTGTATCATGTATAAAGATCTTGTGGGCAGTGGGTGCAGCGTAACCACTCTGACAACACTACTCTCTTCCCAGCACCGTACCCTCCGCCAATCACACAACCGACCTGTCTGAGGCCCTCCTGATTTCATTGCTATCATTACCGGCATAAGGAGGAACAGCATCATGTCATCGACAGACAATAAAGACTTCAAGAAGGCATCAGCAGCGAGTGGCGAAACACGAAGGTCAGTGTATGTCCCTGCCTCGTTCGCCACCTACATGTTGCACACCCGGAGAGGCAGTTAAGCGATGGCCCACCTCTAGTGATGTGGGAATCGCATCGCACCCTTGACTCTGAGCGACTTATGACTGATGGGAGCCTTTCACATGTAGTAGTGATTCAGCAACCGGGAGTGGTGCTGTTATCATTGGTCTGGGCGGGCCACCCAGGCTACGTCTGAGGGATCCGTCAAAAGCTTCTGCATACAACCGTTCACTACCGGAATTTGTTGATGCGCTCACTGGTGAAGTTCAAACTACCAACAGTAATGACAACAGCTTCATCGCTAGAGAGGTTGAACGTGCACCGTATTCAACTACGTTCAACGACACTACTCGAACATCGAGATATTTCATGTCCCCCGCTCTTAGAAGCGACGGCAGGTTCGGTACCAGGACGGTGTACAGTGAGAGAAAGCCAGAGCGAAGCAAGTATGACAAGTTCTCCTCCCAGATCGATACTGCGGTCCCAGAACCTCGCCCCGGCTGGTGGGATCCCTTGGTGCAGAAGACTACACAGTGGTACAGTAAGCGATGTGCCAACTCGGGTTTTGTGGGTATGATTCTCGATACCAAGAAGTGAACGCGCTGACAATGATCCGTAAGGACCCGATGGAAAGCCCCGAGAACCAACAGAGAGCTCTCAAGCAGCTGTCAGGACTCTTGCTAACAGACTTGAAGAATGGCATAGAAGAGAACGAATCAAGTTCATACCACTACAGCAAATCGGACGTCCATATCGTCAACGAATCTGATTTGGTGTTGTCTCTCAAGAATAACTGTGAAATTGACATACGGCCTGAACCTCGCGTCGACATCTCTGACATGATCGTGAGGGCTCGAAAACCCGATCATTGGAATCCGTACAAGGATGGAACTCCCCACGAAAACCCTCATGTGCTTGTTCATTCTACTTTCACTCCATCAGGCATACACGACGTGAAGACCCTGCTGGTGTATCCCGAGTCCCTCGAGGGACTCGATAACATCTCCGCAGAGACCTTGTCTTTCTTTGACCAGAACGACAAGGAAGCCAACGGGTACTGGAAGAACGCTGTCGAGGAGGCCGCCACTTCGTTTTTGGAGTTCGATGAAGCAGTATTTCAACATCCGTCTATCCAAGAGGAGCTGATGGGTAACTACTGCAGAGGATCCTATAAACAGTTCACAGAAGATCCCCAGAGGCGCGCTGAGGCAATGTCGAAGTACACTAGCGCTGTTCTGCAGCGTGTCCTCGACCTTCAAGCAAAAGACAATCAAGGGGATGTGACTACACCTTTGGTATCTTCATGTCACAGCCATAACGATTATCGTTGGACAAGTACTCTGAAGGAGCGCACTGTCAATGCAGGTCTCCTCGGCGGCCCCCCAAAATGTGCACCAAGTATTATCAAAGATCATGAAGCTCGACTGAAGAGAAGGCTAAAGGAGAACGCGCCACCTGACTATCAACCTCCTTCCGTAGACATCGACGCCATCACAGTACTGCCCCCGGCAGGCATGAGCTCTTCATCCCAGACTGGAGGCAGCAAGGCGCCGCAGGACAAGAAATCCCAGAAGCTTGATTCAGAGCCTCCAACAAGTTCCGTTCCCGAAGGACAAATAGGATGGCCCACTTCGCCCAACGACCTCATCAGTCGTCGACCCTCTCGTACACGCAGGCTGCTGTCATGTTTCACAGGAATTGATGACTGAGAGGACTACATGTTGAAGTACAGTACATAGTTGAGTCAGTAGACGTAAGCTGGATATCAGCCCCATCTTATGTGTGGAATGTCATAAGTCGATTGGTATTTTGGCATTGCTCTAGGTACCTCATCGCGCACATCACCTCCAAAAAAAACCAAAATAAAGAGATAAAAAAGGATCGCCATCATGTACATACCTTCACAAGCTTGTCGCCATTGTTGTCTAGATCAACAAGCCACTTGACAATTGTGCTGAGCAATGAGAGCTATCAAGGCGGCATGCCATGAGCTGACAAGGATCTCCTGCTCACCCGCCTTCTGATCTGCATCACCGAGCCACCTACCCTTTGATATGCCCACCGTTTGGAGATGTCCAAACCTCAAAGACTCCTGTCACGGAAAGACAGTTGTATTCCTTTGATGACTTTGTTTCAAATACTGATTGTACTTCTATTATGGAGAACTAGTGCTTTTGAAAAATTTGTGTCACATATAAAGTTCGTTCGTTTTGTCCAGATATGCCACAGCTTAGAATAACTGCCTTGACAACACCATACTAATACTATCAACACCCTTCCCCGACCTATCACACACATAACCCGCCTAAAGTCCTTCCCAATTGCCACTCCACCGCAAGAAGTAACGGCCATCATGTCAGAGGCAGACGACCAAGACAAGAAGAAGTTGCCAACGGCAAGTGGCGAAACTCAAAGGTCAGTGTCCTCCATTGCCATCACTTCCGTCCGTCGTTGTCGCCACTTGCCACCCACTGCATATCATTCTCGTGGAGATCTCTCGCGACTGTCGCTTAGAACGGCTCTTGACTGACAAAAACGATATAGGGGTGATACAACATCTTCCAGGCCGAGTAATGCTATCATTAGTTTGAACGGGCCGCCCAGGCTACGTTTGAGGAATCCGGAAGGAGCATCTACTTACGATAGCTCCCTACCGGCGTTCTGTGATGCGCTGACTGGCGAAACGGACAAGCCGTCCCAAAGGAACTCCATTAGAGATGTGGTAGAAAGGGTATCGCATTCAACTCAAATCGGCGACAGTACTTCCTCATCAAAATACCTCCTCTCCCCCGTTCTTAACAGCGACGGCAGGTTTGGTACCAGAACGGTGTTTAGTCAGAGAAAGGCGCAGCAGAGCCAATACAACAGATTCTCCTCTTACGATCACTCTCCACCAGACGAACGTCCCAGCTGGTGGGATCCAATCGTGAGGGAGACCACAAAATGGTATAGTAAGCAGTGTGCCAACTCCGGATTTGTGGGTGTGAAAGATTCATGCAGCAGATGGACGAATCGATTTGCTTATGATTCAACAAGGACCCCATGGAAAGCGACGAGAACCAACATAAAGCTCTCAAACAGCTATCAGGGCTCTTACTGACAGACTTGAAAAACGCCATTAAGAAGAACGAAACCCAGACCTACCGATACAGTAGATCGGAGGTTTATATCGTCAATGATCGTGACTTAGTCACGGCTCTCAAAAGTAATTATACCTCAGGGGAACTCCAAGTTGACATATTGCCTGAGCCCCGCGTCGACGTCTCTGATATAATAGTGAGAGCCGAGAAACCCGATCATTACAATCCATACACAGATGGCACCCCGCACGAGAACCCTCATGTGCTTGTGCATTCTACCTTCACACCATCAGGCATCCACGATGTGAAGACTATCATGGCTTATCCCTCATCATTAGATGGACTGGATAACGTCTCCGCAGAGGCCATGGCTTTCTTCGACCAGAATGACAAGAAGGAAGCCAGCGGGTACTGGAAGAACGCGGTCGAAGAAGCAGCTACTTCGTTTTTGGAGCTCAACGACGAAGATTATCAAAATCGGTCAGTTCAACAAGGATTGATGGGCAACTTCAGAGGATCATACAGGGAATTTGCAGAGAGCCCAACGCGAAGAGCCGAGGCTTTGTCTCAATACACGAGCGCTGTTTTGCAGTGCGTTTTCGATCTCCAAGCCAAGGACAACCAGGGGGATGTGACCACTCCCCTGGTATCGCCGTGCCACAGCCATGACGATTACCGGTGGAAGGATACTTTAAAGAACCGCACTATCACTGCAAGTCTTCTGAGTGGCCCTCCACGATGTGCACCAAGCATCATTGAAGATCATGAAACCCGGCTGAAAAGAAGGCTGAGGGAGAACGCGCCACCTGAGTACGAGCCTCCTTCCATTGCGGATCAAATCACAGCAGTACCTCCATTTAGCATCAGCCCTGTAAGGCAGGCTGAAGACAGCAAGCCTTCTGGTTCGGGTAGCCTCAAGCGCCCCCCTGAGCCAGAAAGTGCAACTCCTGAAATACTTTTGAGTTTGCCCGGTTCATCCAACAACACAGTCGTCACTGGTAGACTTTCCCGTAGAAGGAGGCTACTCTTATCTTGCTTTACGGGAGAAGATGATGATTGAAATTTAGCGGGTAGGGGTATGGGACAGATATGATGCATGTGCGACGATCAACAATACACTCTGTGGTAGATTCATGTTTTAGTCTTCTGAGTGGGTGGAAGTGATACATCTATGCACAAGTTCCCTTGCCTCAGCTAGTGATTTCGTACGCATTTCTCTGCCCAACCCCTGTCCTTACTTGCACTACCAATGCAAGATACCATCCTATGTCTATGCTCCAGGAGGTAGTGACTGCTGAGGCGCATATCATGGTAAAGGAAGACGTATACCTTTTACAGCCATGTTTCACATAATCATGCTCATGGTAGAATGACCAGCCAGTGCTACACAATCTGTGTCAACTGTACAGGTTCTTCTCGATAGAATTCCTGGGTCAAAGTTTTGACAATACCATTCCACCACCAATCTACCACCACTCTACACCAACTCCACAACCACCCGTTTGAAGTCTGCGCCAACTGCAATCTTGACATAGCAAGTAACATCATCATGTCAGCGACGAGTCATAATAGAGACAGCAAGAAGATGTATGTAGCGAGTGAGGATTCACAAAGGTCTGTGTATGTTGCTATCATCATTCGCCACCGGAATCTACTAGTACGCGGACACGCCAAACATTGATTGATCGCACAGTACTTCCGCGGATCTTCCTCTTGGATTCGCTTTTGTCAGTTGTGTGACCTGATTTTGACCTGATTACTGACAAAAACTACATATGTAGTGGTCCAGCAACAGGGGCCGGTACTACTACCACCATTACCACTCTCGATGGGCCACCCAGGCTACGTCTGATGAACACTCCAGCCAAGTCATACACCGGCGACCCTTCATTACCTGCATTCTGTGATGGGCTGACTGGTGCACTGGAAAAGACAAACCACAGGTTCACCAAAGACGTAGAGAGGGTACCAGACTCAACTACTATAGGAAGTACTACCCGTTCAGCGAGATACCTAGTATCCCCCGCTCTCACAAATGATGGCAGGTTTGGTACTATAACGGCATTCAAAGGGAGAAGGCCGCAACAGCGAGAACAACGAGCATACGAGTACGGGGGTTCCCGTAGTATGGATAACGAAGGACCAGAACCTCGCCCCTCTTGGTGGAAATTCCATTGTTCGGAACACTACAGAGTGGTACACCAAGCAATGCGCCAACAGCGGTTTCGTAAGTGCGTCAAATGTATGATGAAGAACATCATGCTGATGATACGCCGGTAAAGGATCCAATGGAAAGCGCAGAGAGCCAGCAGAGAGCCTTCAAGCAATAATCAAAGCTCTTGAAGACTGATCTCAAGAAGGCCGTGGAGGCGAACGAGCCCAGCACACAACATTTCTATGGTCAATCAGAGGTTGACATCGTCAAAGAGAGCGACTTGCTCTTGTCTCTCCGAGATGGCTACCTTTCAGGAGGGAAAGGGCTTCAAATTGAGGTAGTACCTGACGCACCTACTGACGCACCTACTGACGCACCTACTGACGCACCTACTGACGTTTCTGATATGATCGTGAGGGCTGTGAAGCCCAAGGATTGGAATCGGTGGAATAACAACAGCACTCCCCACGAGGATCCTCATGTGCTCGTCCATTCTTCCTTCTCTCCATCTGGAGTTCCTGACATCAACACTGTGCTGGTGTATCCTTCATCACTGGAAGGACTCGATTGCATATCATCCGAGGTGATGTCCTTCTTTGACAAGAAAGATGAAGAAGCCAGCGGGCACTGGAATAATGCTATTAATGAGGCGGCTACTTCATTTATGGAGTTCGACAGCAGAATTTATCAAGATCCAGTGATCCAGAAGGAATTGATTGGCAACTATAGCGGAACGTACAAGGAGTTCACAGAAGACCGAAAGCGTAGAGCCGAGGCGTTATCTCGGTACACTAGCGCCGTTCTGCAGCGCGTCCTCGACGTCCAAGCCAAGGATAACCAAGGGGTCGCCACCACGCCATTGGTATCCGCGTACCACGGCCGTGACGATTACCATTGGAAGGATACTTTGAGGAATGGCACCGTCATCACCAGTCTTTTGAGTGGGCCCCCAAGCTGCACGCCGGATATTGTCAAAGACCACGAAGCCCGGGTGAAAAGGAGGCTGAGGGAGAATGCGCCACCTGTCTATGAGCCTCCCACCGGGGTCCGACAGTTTGATCCACAGCCAGGAAGTTCTGTTGGTATGGACTTTCTAGGATGGCCCCCTTTGCCTGACAACACGGCCGTCACTCGTCAACCGTCTGTTAGACGCAGACTACTGTCATGCTTTACGGGCCTTGGTGATGAGGCACAGTATGCATTGTCTCTGCGCAGTACTGTACAATGTACCGAATATGCGAGTACAGCATCAGCAAGCAGAGAGTCGCTCTGATGGTGATAATTGTGACGGCACAAGGGGTCGT